>CM059200.1:25275504-26025504 GCA_030323885.1 Branchipolynoe longqiensis
AATACCGAATGGCCATGTGAGAACAGGCATCGATTTCCAGCAGTGCACACTCATTCCTAGTTATTGTGAGCATATTATTTGTTGGGGTTTGCCTCCTAGCAACGTGTGCTTATCGGCGGTTGTGTGTGTACCTTGCAAGAATCCTACCGAGGGTAGTCATCTAGATAGATGCGGTTTTAGATGCAAAGTGAGTTTAAACTAAATCATTGCATCTATTGTGAAGGAAATGGCTGTGAGAGGCATCAAACCCCCCAACTTCCGGTGTGCACACTGAAGCTGTGACCCAGCGAGTTGGCTCGCAGCTAGCCCTTTCCGACGGACCACTGGAACTCAGAACATCCATATTAAGATACCCTCTCTGTTTTTCCCGGCGCTTTTCTTCTATTTTGGCGGGAAATGTCCACGTGTTGTTAGTAAAGCAGGGTTTCGGATATACAATGGGCACCCACATCCTGGTCGTTACATCATTAGCAAATGAATACACCCGGCGCCCGGTTGTGGTCGGGACGCTATTGATGACCCATCCAACTTCCGGTGACACATTTTGGCGCGCATCCGTGTCGTCTGCTTTGACTGGTTTTCGTCTACAAAATGCGTTACAAAATACTTAGAACTTCCGCCAACAAAATATTGTTAAAATAGTGGCATCTCCTCACAAATTGGTATTAAATGTTTTTTGTTTGTTTATTGTTGTTTTCTGTCTTAGCAAGATGTAAGGTCAAATCAGGACGGGATAGTAAACGTTGTTTGCTGTCATGTAATTGAGAGCAGACGACATTTGTCATGTTGTCATTTATGGATAATGATACCGGTTAAGCGCATAAACAACAGAAGTTTCCCTTGAACCATGCATCAACTAGATAAATGCATAATTTATGTAACCTGTTCTCACTGAATTCTAAAGTGCAATACATTACAGTTATAGTTTTTATTTTTAATAGAAAAACATCGCCAGATAAGTATATAACTAAAGCTCTAATCACATATGACATTTACTACACATGCGCAATGAAACTGCTCAGTGATTTGCTAGGGAACTGCGGGATGGGGCACTTAGTGACGCATATGGAAAAGACTGGAATGAGGGCAGAGGGTTGGGAAGTAGGGAGGAGTGGAGGGGGAGAGGGAGGGGAAGGGGGCGTAGGGGGAGAAGGGGGAGGGGGGAAGGAGATGAGGAGAGAGAAGTGGAGGAGAAGAGATGGGGGAGGAGGAGGGGGAAGGAGGAAGGGGAAGGGGAATGGGAAGGGGAAGGGGAAGGGGAAGGGGAAGAGTGGGTGGTCACCAGGGTGGTCAGCGGGTGGGGAGGGGAGGGGCGGGGTGGGGGCGGGGTGGGGAGAGGAGGGGCTTGGTGGGGTGGGGGTGGGGTGTGCCAGGTGGGTGGCGGGGGTGTCTTTTGCGAGACACAAGAGTTGAGAATGAGTTTTAGATTGGACCGTATGTCGTCTGGCACGCTTCTGCGTGTAGGTACACCTGTAATCACACCTTATAGTTATAGCCTTAGCTGCACCTTGCAGACATAGTCCCACTGGGTATTGAACAGTGTATTGCACCGGGTATGCACCGTGTCTCACTATGTATGCACTGTGTACACACTGTGTATGCACCGTGTATGCACCGTGTATGCACCATGTACACACTGTGTACGCACTGTGTATGCACTGTGTATGCACCTGTGTATGCAGCTGTGTACGCACTGTGTATGCACTGTGTATCATCATCATCATCATCATCATCATGCTGTCAGTCGCGATGCGACAAAGACTGCTTTCATTACTTGACTGCCGCTCTCCATTTAGCTTTCTGTTGTGAGAGTTGCATCCATGAGTCGGTCTTAATGTCTCTCAGCTTCAGGTTTCTCTTGATTTCATTTGATGAAAGCTGCCTGCAAAAGTGTTGAAGTGCTGCTGGCTTTTGCAAGTTACCAGCGGCACTCTCTCAGGGAGCAAATAGAGGTTTCACACCGGCAAGAACATGTCAAGACAGGCGCAAAACTATTTGTGTATGCACTGTGTAAAACTGGGTATGCACTGTGTGTGCACCGTGTACACACACTGTACATACTGTGTATGCACCATGTACACAATGGCTATGCACTGTGTATGCACCATGTATGCACCGTGTATGCAATGTACATGCACCATGTTTTCGCCGTTTATGCACCGTGTATGCACTGTGTACGCACCATTTACACACCATGTATGCAATGTCTATGTACTGTGTACACACCGTGCATGCAATGTCTATGTAATGTGTAGGCACCATGCACGCACCATGTATGCACCATGTATGCAATGTCTATGTAATGTGTATGCACCATGTACACACTGTGCATGCACCCTGTACACACAATGTACGCACCATGGATGCACCATGTACGCACCATGTACGCACCATGTATGCAGCGTGTAGTGGCCTAATCGGTGGAGTGCGGGCCTCAAGTGCTGAAGTTTGCGAGTTCCGTTCCCAATCGAGTCAAACCAATGACTTAAAAATTTAGGCTTCCTAGCCTGGCGCTCGGCATTAAAAGGATAGTGCAAGAACTAGTTAGCTGTCAGGATAATGTGACTAAGTGGGATATCGGATCATGGTTCTGACGGTTTGATTTCCAAGTGGGGCAGCAATATAAAGTCGCCATGAGTGCACACTGTCACAAGTCGGTATGCGTCTGGATATGACCTTAGATGTTGCTAGGACATAAAATAATAACCAACAACAACATTGAAATTAGTCTGTGTATGCACTGTGTACACACTGTGTACACACCATGTATGAACTGGGTATGCACTGTGTATGCACTGTGTATGCACTGTATATGCACTGTGTATGCACCATGTACACAGCATGTACGCATCGTGTACGCAATGGTTATGCACTGTGTATGCACCATGTATGCACCATGTACACACCATATACGCAATGCATATGCATCATGTATGCACCATGTATGCACCATGTACGCACTATGTATCAATGTCTTTGCAATGTTTATGTACTTTGTATGCACCATGCACTAAGGGAGCAAACCCTAAACAGAAAACCATGTCAATGTGGCAGCATTAAGGGCGGTTGATGTATGGAACTCCCAACATCTCCCGACCAGCCACTGCAGGGACAAATAGTTTTGCGCCTGTCTTGACATGTTCTTGCCGGTGTGAGACCTCTATTTGCTCCCCGAGAGAGTGCCGCTGGTAACTTGCAAAAGCCAGCAGCACTTCAACACTTTTGCAGGCAGCTTTCACGAAATGGCTAAATGGAGAGCGGCAGTCAAGTAATGAAAGCAGTCTTTGTCGCATCGCGACCAACAGCATGATGATGATGATGATGCACCATGTACGCACCGTGAATGTACCGTGTATGCAATGTCTATGTACTGTGTATGTACTGTGTATGTAATGTGTATGCAATGTGTATGCACCATATATGCACCATGTATGCAATGTGTATGCACTGTGTATGCAATGTGTATGTACTGTGTACACACTGTGTATGTACCATGTACGCACTCGCTATGCACTGTGTACACACCATGTATGCACCGTGTATGCAATGTATATGTACCGCGTACACACAATATAGCACTGTGTATGCAATGTTTATGTATTGTGTATGCACCATGTATGCACTGTGTATGCACTGTGTATGTACCATATATGCACATGTATGCACCGTGTATGCAATGTCTGTGTATGCAGGTGTGTACACACCATGCACGCAATGTCCATGTAATGTGTATGCACCATGTACGCACCGTGTACACACCGTGCATGCACTGTGTATGCACCATGTATGCACCATGTACGCACCATGTAGTGGCCTAATCGGTAGAGCACGGGCCTCAAGTGCTGAAGTTTGTGCCGGATCGAGTCAAACCAATGACTTCAAAATTGTGGCTTCCTAGCCTGGCGCTCGGTATTAAAAGGATAGTGCAAGAACTGGTTAGCTCAGTATCAGGATAATGTGACTAAGTGGGATATCGGATCATGGTTCTGGCGGTTTGATTTCTCAGTGGGGCAGCAATATAAAGTCGCCATGAGTGTGCACTGTCGCAAGTCGGTATTCGTCCTGATATGACCTTAGATGTTGCTAGGACGTAAAACAACAACATTTGAAATT
This sequence comes from Branchipolynoe longqiensis, assembly GCA_030323885.1. Lineage (NCBI taxonomy): Eukaryota > Metazoa > Annelida > Polychaeta > Phyllodocida > Polynoidae > Branchipolynoe > Branchipolynoe longqiensis. Next base: position 25,279,618 of record CM059200.1, read on the forward strand.
AGTCTTTACTTTTTTTAAATTTGTTTATGCTGTGTTTATACTGTCCATAGCATAAGCTCGAGTGCTCGGGCTTGTTTTCAATGCTGGCCAGTTGTAGTAGTGGTTTAATCTTATCACACAGTAGGAGATGATAAGATATGTTTGCTTCTCACACAGTAGCAGGTACATGGTGATTATTTAGTATCTGGAGCTGGTTTTGTGTTTGGGTTGGCTACCCAAGGTCGATCCGAAATAGGGAAAGACTGTATTCAGTATGAGCAGTATTCGCCTCATACTACCAGCGTTCTTTGACGTATATGTTTCTACTACTCAATTAAAGTTGCATACTCAGATGAAAGCATCAAATTTCCCAAATCAAAGCTATTGTGCAGATTTGATTTTACAACTCCTCTACTCTTTCAATAATTGTTTTTGACGATTACATATGGGAAAATACATTGGCCCCATTTACCATGAAGCGACCCATATGACTGAGATACTGGTGCACTTATTAGGATTTGTTGCTGCATAGAAGGCAACACTGATTCATTTAAACAAAACCTGTTACTGCTGAACCCTATGGTGCCAGAGTTTTGATATGCTTGCAAAAATTAAGTTGACATATTTGCACTTAAAGTTGCAAAGTCCGATGCTTTTGAGTTTCTGCTATTTTCTGAGATAAATATATTATACTAATCGTTATAAGCTACTTTACTTTAGTTTGAAGTAACTTTAATTTTAAATGGCAAGGTTTGGAGTTACTTGATGTCAAAACATGCCAAAATAATTTTGGCAACCACACCAAAACTCTGACACCCATAGACTTCAGTAGTAACGGGTTCTATTTATTGACTGATTATGCCCTTCTATGCAGCAACAAATGATTAATAAGTGCAGCAGTGTCTAAGTTGAATATGTAGAATCAAATCTAGATAAGTGTTTTAGTTTTTTAAATTTGATGTTTTCAACGGACTATGCAACTTTAAAATGTCTCAAAAGTCAGCCATTTAAAATAAGATTTACTTTTAGCTAAACTAGAGTAGATTATAACAAGAAACCTGATAGCTTTATCTAATGAAATGATAGAAACTCACAACCATCGACCTATGCAACTTTACTAAAACCAGACAGGATGGCCAAATGAGTTAAGGCGTCCATCTCCCGTGTTGGTAGACCATGGGATCGTGGGTTCGAACCCTGGTTGATTCAAACCAATGACTTACAAATTGATATTTGTCGCTTCCTAGCCAGGCGCTCGGCATTATTAGGGTAGGGCAAGGACTGGTTGGCTCAGTGTCAGGATAATGTGACTGAGTGGGATATCAGGTCATGGTGCTGGCGGCCTGGTCTCCCAGTGGGGCAGCACTGTAAACTCGCCATGAGTGCGCACTGTCACAAGTCGGTACCCCTCCTGATATGACCTTAGATGTTGCTAGGACGTAAAACAACAACAAATAAACTTGACTAAATTTGTAGCGGGAAATCCAACAATTGAAGAAAAGAATAAAAAAACACCGATCAATATATGCATATTATTTGTACATTATTTGTTACACACATGGTTATAATAATTATTTTTATTGATGGTTTATTTACCATCTCATCAACATCTAAATTCATGCTGGAACTTCTTTTCAGTACTAAACAGCTTTGGTCATTAGTTTGTGGTGTATTGTCTTGTACGATTTGTTTGTAATTTGCAAGTCTCACAGCAAGCCTCAGAGCTACCTCTCTCTTGAAGGTTTATACTGCCTATTATGGATAAGTCTCAATAGACTTGTTTTCACCATTAGACAGTTTGTTGATAGAAATCCCGAGCCTAAACTTTTACCGACCCAAGGGATTTTTTATCCTCCCACATCACACAGACATGGTATGAGAGCAACCGGCCTTAGATAACGCTGTAAGTTATACACAGCGGGGGAAATCCAAATTGGCAGAGGTGGGTGGCATGGGGAATTGAACCACCAACCTTCACATTAAGAGTCTGACCTAGAACAAAGTCAGACGCTCTAACCACTCCGCCACAGAGAACACCTGGGACAGGAGCTTCCTGATCCACAATTACCATTCTTGATGGGTAACATGTCAATACACCAACACTGTCTAATGGCTACATTCTCCATTTGGTTCCTTGGGTAGGTCGTTTGGTTTGATGGCCGTGTATTTTGTATGCTTGTGTTTGGTAATTGCCTTCGAGCTTCGAAATTAGTCTTTTCTTGAGCAGTATACTCTATTACCAGGACTCCTGAACACATCACTCCTACCCATCCCTCACACCCTCGCGTCCCCTACACCTACCTCCTAACGCCCCCCCCTCCTTCCCCCCCCTCCCACGTGGGGGCACGCACTCAGCCCCCGGCACCAGGATACCCCCATTTCAGCGGCGACAGGTAGAGAGCCCCACACCCCCCACTCTTCCTGCTCCCCCATCAGCCATCTATCACTGACACCCACAACATGCCTCCATTATCGCCCATACACACGTTGTACACTATATCAAAGAGACGCCGCCCCCAGCCCGCCCTCTGGTGGATTTAAATTTGGTGTTAAGAGCGCACCAGACATCTTGACTAAGCTAGTCTAAAAACACTCCCACAAAATAAACCATGTATGCATTGACATTCGCTTCATGTATGTACGTCTTAAGAGGATTGCGTATATGTGTTGGTTAAATTTGCATATTCCGAGATGGTTTTGGGTTTCTGTAATTTAAAAATGATAAATATATTATTAGGTTGATCGCTATAATCTATCTTAATTTAGTTTGAAGTAACTTTGATTTTAAATGGCCTCAGTCATAACAGGCTCGAGGTGATTGGAATTGCATTCAGTATATGCAGAAATAAATGGTTAATAAGTGCCCCAGCATATAAGTTGCCTTTGTAGAATCAAATCGAGATAAGTGTTTTGGTTTTGAAAATGTTATGCTTTTTCGGACTATACAACTTATATATCTGAATATTTGTAGTCAGAGACAGGAGATGTAGAATTCTAGGGAAACAAGAGGAGTGGGTTTCCCCTCAGCTTCCCAGATGAAATGCCACATACACAAGTAGGTGTCGATAGGTGGATTGCACCACTCACACCATAACGGCAGAAATGTGGGTTCCAATATGACTGTGGGATTAATGTTTCAATTTGTTGCAGCAGCTCTCGTGCCATAAACCAAAGATGTTGTGGAATTGAACCCCATTAGCGGTTCAGTTCCTGAAGTGTTCATGAACGTTGTACTCTTATAAGTACAGCAGCATGCATCTACTAATTTATTTAAATATTAGACCAGACGGGATGGCCAAATGAGTTAAAGCGTCCGTCTCCCGTGTTGGTAGACCATGGGATCGTGGGTTCGAACCCTGGTTGAGTCAAACCAATGAATTAAAAATTGATACTTGTCGCTTCCTAGCCAGGTCCTCGGCATTATTAGCATAAGGCAAGGACTGGTTGCCTCAGTGTCAGGATAATGTGACTGAGTGGTGCTTGTGGTCTGATCTTCCAGTGTGGCAGCACTATAAACGTGCCATGAGTGTGCACTGGCACAAGCCGGTACCCATCCTGATATGACCTTAGATGTTGCCAGGACGTAAGACTCCCAACAACCAACCAACCAATCTTCTATATATATAAATTAAGCATTCCTTAAAATATATAAATTATTTATGAAAATGGTGCATTAACTCCTTAATGACTTCCCCAGCATTCTCCCCAAATCTACTCCCCCGCATCTGCCCCTGCCCCGCGTCCCCTCTCGAAATACTAATCTGGGAGTGGGAATCAATGCATCATTACAAACCAGTTCCTTCTGAGAAATGGAACGCTGACACACTTTCAACTCAAGCACTAACAATGGCACACCCGCTGAGTTGGTTGGTTGTTGGAGTTTAAGTCATTGGTTTGTTGTTTTACATCCTAGCAACATCTAAGGTCATATCAGGATGGGTACCGACTTGTGACAGTGCACACTCATGGTGACTTTATAGTGCTGCACCCACTGGAAGATCAGACCACAAGCACCGTGACCTGATATCCCACTCAGTCACATTCTCCTGACACTGAGCCAACCAGTCCTTGCCCTATCCTAATAATGCCGAATGCTAGGCTAGGAAGCGACAAGTATAAATTGTTAAGTCATTGGTTTGATTCTACCAGGGTTCGAACCCGTGTGTTTGAATCCTATGATCTATCAAATGTAGGAACATGCTTTAGATTTGACCAGTTTTGATATTTTCATCGGGTTCTAAACGCAGCACCAGGCTGGCACCAGACGTGCCCCATATCGGCTCGGGACGGACACTCCCACAGGTCACGTGCCAGGGGACGTGGGTCACGCGTGTCACGTGACGAGCCTAGCGTGTTTACGCGACCTCTCGTGATTTCACGCTCTGGGTCGCGTTTTTACGCGTTTTCACGTAATTACACCTCGCGACGACGGTGCCGACGAAGAAGACCAAAATGGTGGGCATGTCAGGTTAAGTACCAACTTAACAATACTCCTATTCGCAAAATACACAGTCAGCGATATTGATCGATATTAATTACAACAACAAAAACAGAACAAATATTAACTATTCAATGTAAAGCCCACGCGCATGGATACATTTTGGAAATTAGCCCCTCCCACTCACCCTGCACACAGAGACCAAATGTTCTTAATATCCCCCAGAAATATATAGTTATCCTTAAAAAGTGTGAATTGTTAGAACATCTGGTCCCTTTCCGCATGCAGGCTGGAATTGTTATGCGCCCGCATGCGCACACAAGAGTGGGTATCAGGCGCATGTCCCATTAACCAAGCCGAGGCTCGCTGACCATATGGGGTCTGCTCTGCACCTCCTTCCCACCATACTCTGGAACGCGCTGCTTTAAAGTTGCGCTGTCCGATGGTTTTGAGTTTCCGTCATTTTCTGGGATCGATATATTAGGTTGATCATTATTCATCTACTTTACTTTTAGCTTTTAGTTTAAATGGCTAACTTTTGAGATATTTGAAGTGCAAATATGGGAAAATTAATTTTGGCAAGCATGCCAAAACTCTGATACCATAGGCTACTGCAGTAACCGATCATTTCCAATTGTCTCAGTAGTCCCTCCTGTGTGGCAACACATGCTTAATAAGTGCACCAGTATCTAAGTTAGATATGTCGCATAAAATCTAGATAATTGGTATGGTTTTGACAATTTTATGTTTTCATCGAACTATGCAGCTTTAATGTGTTCAATATAAATGGATGAAAGTGTTCTCTGGCCAAAGCCGCGGTTATCACGGGAAATACCCTGGCACCACCTAGCGGGTTCCAGGAGAACCAATGGCAAATTTCCGCGAAAATGTGGATATTCATTCCTCCATAAGATTAGCTATGTCAGCGAATCACTGAGAAATTCCGGAAGTCAGGTTTTTACTCTCTTTGTTGTGACTATATTATCGCCCGTGTCTAACTCTGTTTTGTTCAGGTTTCATGTCCTAGCAACATCGAAGGTCATTTAAGAATTGAATTCAGACTAAGCAATTACTATCAGTGTATCACATATATACTGACTCCATCGCATTTTGTGAACCTTAATCAAATTTATGGACAGCTAATATATTTGAACACATGAAGCACATACTATTCAAGGGAACTTTTTGTTTAAAGTACCGGTTGCAGGATGGCAAGCATTTCCCTTTGGCACTAAGTTAAAGATGCATAATACGATGAAGTATCAAATTTTCAAAACCAAAACAATTATCTAGATTTGATTCTGCATATCAAACTTAGATACCGGTGCACTTATTAAAGATCGGTTGACACATAGAAGGGAATACCGAGGTAATTTAATAGAACTTGTTACTGCAGAAGCCTATTATGTCAGGGTTTTGGCATGCTTGCCTAAATTAATTTGACATGTTTGTGCTTCAAAAAATCTAAAGAGTTACCCATTTAAAACAAAAGTTACTTCAAACTAAAGTAAGGTAGATTATAACAATTAATTTAATATCTTTATCTCAGAAAAAAAGACAGAAACTTAAAACCATCGGACTATGCAACTTTTAGTATCTGGGGAGAGTCTTCCAAGCCTGGCTTGTTGCTTCCGGACCGTCTCCTCCTTTTAGGCTACTTCTTGCTCCCTCTTCCACTCTGTTCTCTCCCGACTTGTATAATGCACTCTGTCTTTTGACATTAGTCATGTTCATTTAATTTGTTGTTGTCAAGTCATGTCCGTGCGACTGGTTCAGTCAGTGTCAGGACAATGTGTCAGGTCATGGTTCTGGCAGACTGTATGCAAGTGGGGGAGCACTATAATTTATAAAGTCGTATTGAGTGCGTACTGTCACATATCGTTTCCTTAGATATTGTCAGGACGTAAAACTCCATGAACCAATCCTATTAATGTTGTAAGTAATTCTAAACAAGGTATGTAATACCTTTTGTAACCGTTTTAGTCACCAACCGATTCCCACTTCAAAAATAGGGAATATAGAGGGTATTCCCGTGACGTCATCAACGGGATGCGCGGCCATTGTGGCAATATCAACCAGTAAACAGCCCATAGAGCTTGCCGGTACACGCAGTGCAAAGCGTCAGTTTTATTCAAAATTAATAGAAATGCAGAACCCTAACATTACCAATTTGATATAATGTTTTTGGTAAACTTGTTTTCTATATGTGTTCCAAGCGGTTTGTGTCTAGGTGGTATGGTTTTAGAGATATTACATTTTTTCTGTATGAAGATTGCTCATGGCCATTGACAATGCATTGAGTTTGCCGGTACGCAGAGTGCAAAACGTCTATTTTATTCAAAATTAATAGAAATGCAGAACCCTAACCTTATAAATTTAATATTATCTGTTCGTTGAATGTGTTTTCTATATGTATTCCAAGCGGTTTGTGCTTAGGTCATGTGGTTTTAGATATATTTCCCTTTTTCTGTATGAAGATCGCTCACTGCCATTGACAATGCATTGAGTTAGTTGGGTTTGTTATTGTGGTTGTATCACCACAATGGCCGCGCTTCCGCTTAGCATGACGTTAGTGCATACCCTCTATAGCAATACACATTGAGAAACCGAGACAGGGTGAGAATCCAGTGGTTAGTTAACCCCACCTGTAGATACTATCATCCGCCGTGTGTGTTTGTAAATGTCATTGTTTGATTTTGCTTATTGCACGACTATGCATTAGTAAAACGCACCTTGTGTTCAAACCGGTCGCGTGTAGAACTCTCCTCTGTGGAGACCGGAAGATGCGCACACCACGTGTGGACGCGTGGTGTACGCATGTGTGGCCCACCGAACCGGAAGTGCTGAGAACAGAGATGTCTCAAAGCATTGGTGAGGCGCTGGTAATTATGATGCGGGTAGCGAGGGGACCACAGGGTGCTGGGTTCAAGTCGGGTTTATGGGGAAAATACTGACGCACGTGGACAGGGTGGGGGTGGAGGGTGGGGTGTGAGGGATGGGGGAAGGGAGGTGATAAGGGGGAGTGGGAGCGGGGAATGGGTGGAGGTGGGCTGCGCATGCAATGGCAGCAGGAGTAAGGCGTCATCAGTTTACTGGTATTGAGTCGAGGCAACACAGAAGGAAGCTATTGTTGCTTGTTGTATGCCCGGCTTATAATGGCTTCGTGGCATGTCACCGAAATGACAGAGCAGAATACTGGACATCCCCCAACATTATGGGTGCACGCGTGTGTGGTTGAGTCTGTTGGTTGATTGGTTGTTGGAGTTTTATGTCCTGGCAACATCTAAGGACATATCAGGATGGCTACCGACGTGTGACAGTATGAACTCATGGTGACTTTATAGTGCTGTCCCACTTGGAAATCAGGCCGTAGGTACAATGACCAATGATATCCCACTCAATCACATTATCGTGACACTGAGTTAACTAGTCCTTGCCCTATCCTATTAATGCTGAGCGCATACCAGAACTACTACGCCTTATTCTAACCCGCCTTGATATGACCTTAAAGTTGCTAAGATGTAAAACAACAACAAATAAACAAAAACCTTATTCTGATAGAAGTGTCATATGTATGGCAAGAACAGAGGAGAGTTATACACGCGACATGCCAACCCTTTTTCCTGAGAAAAAGGGTTGGCAGGTCCAGTCCTGCAAGCGTGCACCGACGTATGTGATTTTGCATGTTGGTGTACATCAATATGCGTTACTCAAACATTACGTGTTTGTTATACGTATGTTGGTATACATTGATGTTCGTCGTTATACGGCATTGCTGGGCAAGGGGTCGTGAAAGTTTTGCGCATGAACAAAACTTTTGACGTTCAACAAGGTGTGGCTTTTACGTCGGGCGTACATTATGTATATGTTAGATATATGTTGATGTGCATTAGACGTATGTTAGAGAAACGTTGTTCACTACGTAGCTCTATGTTGAACTACATCATTCAGATCGAGAGCCAGCGGAAATGTACAGTCCATGTATTGATAACATATTGACCATGTATGGATTAGGTATGTCTAACACATGTCTAACATACATTTAGCATTTCTCCACCATGTCTTGACATTTGTAACATATAAGGCATACTTCTGGCGATCAAATTACATATATCGTGTTCACCAGCATTCTGCGAGCATACCATGAGCGTATTGCGTACATTTTTCACTGGGAGGCACATTAGCCATATGTTGCCATATGGTTTGTTACTTTGTGTATGCGGTATATATACATCCAACTTTGCCCCCGTGCTGAACAGTTTGGCGCCTCTCAATATTTTTAAGTGATTTTAGCAATTGGACATGCACTTGCGTGATGCAACATAATGTGACAGGGCCATTACAAGCCACAAACAAGAAGCAAGAAAACCAAAATTATTACTAAAACTAAATACCAAAGATTTGAATAAAATTGGACTAGTGCTGCCCAGCGATGAAAACAAGTATTAACACACATATCTGTTATGAGCATGGTAAATAAATTCATCACAAAAAAAGAAAGAGGAAAAACAATATTTTATTTTATTTTATTTTATTTCATTTTTTTTTTTTTAGTACCGGCCTGCCTGATCCATCACCGGCCCTGTTAATTACTGCACGGGTGGCTGCTGTTTTAAAAGACCCCAACTTGAGACTTAAAAGGGTCATCCTTTTCGCATTCATTCATCATGAATGCCATTTAGTGGTGCGCACGTGTACTTTTACTGACAGCCACATGTCCTCGACAACGAGGCGGTGAGCAGGCGGCCTAAACATCTCAAATTGGCGCCAATTTACAGGGGTGGAAGGTGGGAGGGTGGGTGTGGGGGTGGGTACGTGGGGGCTTCCCCACCCGCGCCCACAACTTACGTCTGGATTGATAATTCTCCGTCGTCACGCGAGATCGCGCGCCGGGGCACGAGACTTCCCCCCCCCATTCCCCCCACCCCCTCCCCCCATTCCCACTCCATTCCCCCTCCCCTCATTCCCCTTCCATTCCCCCTCCATTCCCCCCGATTACCCCAACACTTCTCCAAACCCACATCCCCTCCCACTCCCCTTCCCCCACACCCCCATCTCACCCACCCACCATCCCTTCCTCCACAACCCCTCTCCACTGACCTTGCCCTTGGCCAGTGGCCTTCATGTGAAGAGGCGCCCCCTGTGAGCGGCGCGTGAAACCAACGGGCGCCGGCGTGAGTGAGGAGAATGGAGCGCTTCTTATCCACCTCAGTTCGCGAGACCCTCCACAGGTGGCGTGACATCACCGACAGCGAGGGCACCCGAGATCCACGCGCTCACGGGGCGGGCGATAATAGGAGAAATTATCCCTCCACCCCCACCCGCACCCACACCCACACCAACACCACAAGCATCGGTGAACGATAATTGGGCGGGGTCCACGCCGTGGAAGCCTGCGGCCAGATGGAGGTTGGGGTGGGTGCGGTGGGGCGGTGAGTGATAATAGGAGATGTTGTCCATACCTTAAGTATTGTAAAGTTGTGGAACGCGATAATGGTGGAGGAATTCAGTATCTCCAGGACGGGGAGTCGTTGGGGGGGGGGAGGGAGGGAGGGATAGGGCGGGGTGTTGTGGGGGGAGCTGTGGGGTGTGAGTTGTGGGGTGTGAGTTGTGGGGGGGGGAGTTGGGGGTTGAGTAGAACGAGTGGCGATAATAGGAGCGGTTGCCCATACCTTAAGGCCTGGGCCGTCACCCAGATGGCAGAGGCTCACCTTTCCCGCCCACACAGAGTCTAAATGTCGTCTGGCGCCGCCCCAAATCACCGAGTGTCAACAGACGTCGTGTCTCGCGTCACATCCCGTGATTTACCGCGAGAAGTGGCAGGGCAGCGTGACAAGGCACTTCTCTCAGCCATATAAGGATGGCGGCTTTGTTTGAGTTTTGGTGCGTCTGTTTGTCTATCAGTATGCCAGTTGCCTGATGGTGTGGGGGACAAGGGAGGTATTTTACAGGACCAGTCACATGTTCTTTGTTATGAAGATAGACAGGTAGATGCAAATGGAACATCCCTAAGCAAATATGGACAGGATGTGGTGGTTTAATCGATAGAACACAGGCTTCCCGTGTGGAAGGTCGGGAGTTCCACAACCAGCTGAATCAAACCGATGACTTATCAAATTAATAATTGTTGCTACCTAGCCTAGCACTCTGCATTAATACGATAGGACAAGGACTGGTTAGCTCAGTAGCAGTAGTTAGTATTCGTTCATCGTGCTAGCGGTTTGTTGTCCCAGTGGGGCAGCACTATAAAGTTGTCATGAGTGAGCACTATGACGAGTCAGTACTCATCCTGATATGACCTTAGATGTTGATAGGATGTAAACCAACAACAACCAAACAAATTAATCAAATATCGGACCAGCATCGGGAAAGGTTATATCTGAATGTAGTTACTCCCGCAGCATTGTCTCTGAAACATCATTATCATGCTGTCGGTCACAATATAACAAAGACTGCTTTCATTACTTGACTGCCGCTCTCCATTTAGCTCTCTGATGTGAGAGTGATGTCCATGAGTCAGTCTTAATGTCTCTCAGCTTCAGGTTTCTCTTGATGGTATCCTTGAACCGGAGACGAGGGCGCCCTCTCTTTCTCTAACCAGAAGACAGTTGAGAGTAGAGGATCTGCTTTGGTAGCCTGTCTGATGATATCCTCATGAGATGTCCAGTCCTGAAACAACCCATGAGAAAAGGGGTTGGCAGGTTAGCTAAATGAAATTGCCACATAGATTCTTACTGTTCTTAATGTAAGAAGCAAAATATACTTCTCTTTCTATTTACCCACTATTTTTTGTATGAAGGATTCATGAAGTGACATAGATTAGTAGACTTTAAAACTCGAATCAAAACCTTTCTGTGACCACTGTATTGGTCTTTGCATTTTTCTATTTAAGTCAACCTAGATACACACTATGCACAGGAACCACTACATCCACAATTAATTCCTATTTGAAGCAGTTTTGGCTTGGATTTAAGCCGGGTTGTCGTTCACCCATACTCTAGGTAGGGGTGAAGAACCCTGTATCTACTCCAAACCGCAAGAAAAAAACTCTACTTAAATATGTCCCGCGATAATTGTTTCGATTAGGCAATCTTCATTTTGAAGACGTCATAAAAAGATAACCAATGGACATATTTTGAAGAGGGGAATTGTCTTTATGTCTTTATGTTATTTAAAAAAAAAAGACCCCAAACAAACCCAGATGCGGTGGCTGAATCGATAGAGCGAAGGCTTCCCGTGCGGAAGGTCGGGAGTTCAATTCCCTGTCCAGTCAACCCAATGCCTTGATATGTGTCGCTACCTAGCCTGGCGCTCAACATTAATATGATAGGGTAAGGACTAGTTAGCTCACTGTTGGGATAATGTGACTGAGTGGGATGTTGGGTCATGGTGCTGGGGGGCCAGATTTCCCAGTAGGGTTGCACTATAAAATCACCATGAGTGCGCACTATCACAAGTCGGCACCCGTCCTGATATGACCTTAAATGTAGCCAGGATGTAAAACTGCAACAATCAACCATCCAACAAATCTGTACAAAAGACCCAAAATAAACCCAGATGCAGTGGATGAATCGGTAGAGCGCAGGCTTCCTTCGCGGAAATTCGATTCCCAGTCAAGTCAAACCAATGACTTAGAAAATTGATGCTTGTCGCTATCTAGTCTGGCCCTTAGCATTATCAGGATAGGGCAAGGACTGGTTAGCACAGTATCAGGATGATTCGAGGAAGGAAGCCGGAGACCTGGTGGGAATGAAGGGTATTTATTTTCACAGTGAGGGAGGGTTACACGGTAGGGGGGCTCTCAGTCCAGTTGGTCGATGTCGATGGTGGCGTCCTGGATGGCCGGAGGCTCTGAGGCCGCCGGAGCCGACCCCTACGGAGTAGTCCTTTAAAAGAGGGTGGGTGGGTGCGGTGAAATGATCAGAGCACGGAGGAGCGAAACCGAATGTCCATGCCGGGGGGAGGTTCTGGTCAGTGTCTGTGTGTCCCGCTTGGTGGCGTGGGTGTTCCCCCGGCTTCCCGCCCGAATCAACCACAATTCCAAATTATGCGCCGATTCGAGGAAGGAAGCCGGGGACCTGGTGGGAGTGAATGGTATTTATTTTCATAGTGAGGGAGGGTTACACGGTAGGGGGGCTCTCAGTCCAGTTGGTCGATGTCGATGGTGGCGTCCTGGATGGCCGGAGGCTCTGAGGCCGCCGGAGCCGACCCAAAACACAAGGCTAGGGCTCGGGGGGGCCTCAGAGGGGGCGAGGCGGGGGACGTAGCTGAACACAGCCGACGACTCCCAGGTGCCCTGGGCCATTATGGCCGCCAGGTCGGCGCCTCGCGCGGCGCACGCCTGGGCGGCGCCTCTGCGGAGGCCGTGGAGCGTGTATCGGGAGGCCTCCGGGACGCCCGCCTCCGCGAGCGCCTCCCTCACCATGGGGGTCAGTAGCTGGGGGGTAAGTGGGGTGCCGGTATGGCACATGAAGGCCGGGGCGTCTGAAGGGGCAGGCACCTGCCGGAGGGCCCGGAGCCAGGCGCGGATCGGGCACATGGGCGATCCGAGGAGGGCCGGCACAAACAGGGCGACCGCCTGCGCGGGGTCTCTGATGGTCTTGGAGGAGGAGATGGCGACGCGGAGGCCCCCGAGGACCCGGGCGACGTCTCCGCGCCGGATGGTGTGAGGGCCTCCCCAACCGCCGCGGGATGGGGAGAGGAGGTTGCGATTGCCGCATCAGGGTGAAGAAACCGATGATGACGGCCGCCCAGCAGACCACACCGCGATGTCCTCTGGCGCGGAGGTGGTCGTAGATGATGCGGATCATGGGCGGGGTGATGGAGGGTGTGCGTCTTACGGGCACCTGGTAGAGCCTCTCGCCCCCCCCGCCGGTCCCGCGTGGCAAAGGGGGCGTCGAAGGGGGCGGGGTCCCCAGCCGCCTCCCGGAGCCAGGAGCGCGCCCCCGAGAAGGCGTTGGCCACGGAGGATGGGGGACGGAAGCAGGCGATGGAGGTGCGCCACAAACATCCCGACATCGTAGGGGGAGGGGGGCCAGGTGGTCGACCCCGCGGTCGAGCATGAACTCGACGTAGCGTGCGGCGTGCCTGGCGCGGTTGCGCCGCGTGCCTGGGGCCAGTGCCGCACGGTGGAGGCCCATCAGGTGGTCGTGGTCCCCGGAGTCGATGTCTGCAATTAGAGGTCGTGGTCAAAGATGTCAGGACTGTGGTGGACACGAGTTCGAACGAGGTGAAGGGCATTACAGGATCTGCGAACATAGTGAAGGGCAGGGAGGGAGGAGTGCGCTCGACTGAGGGCGTCGACCAGGAGCAGCTCGGCCCCGGGCTTGTGTCTGATGGTGAGCATGAAAGAGCCGAGCGCCGCCTCGAGCCAGAGCTCATGGGCGCAGGCCCCCAAGGTCGGGTCGGTCGTGCGCCCGCTGTCGAGTGCCGCGGCGGAGGCAGCGTTGTCGGTGTTTACGATGATCTCCAGGCCGCTCGGACAAGGTTCACCGGCTCGAGTTCATGGATGTTGGGGTAGGCCCGCATGTGTCGAGCGTCGTAGGCCTCGGAGAACGCCCCTCCCCCGGTGAGGCATGAGTCGCACTCGATGGTCCAGATCGGCCGGGTGGGGGCCGGGAGAAGGTAAAGGCCGTTCCCGCCGGTCGCGTAGTTCAGGAACCAGCGGACGTCCTTCCGCATCTCGGGGTCCACGTCGGCGACGCACGATCCGGGGAGCTCCCGGAGGCTGCGGAGGAGGAGACACATGAACTTGCGGGCGTCCGGGATGCATCCGCTGATGTGTGCGAGCTTGCCGATGAGGCGCCAGAGGGCCTTCTTGGACATGGAGGGCCTCGACAGCCAGGCCCTGCACTCGACGACGACCTGGTCGAGTTTTGCCACAGGGATCTCGATGATCATCCGCTGAGAGCAGATGTCGAACCCCAGCCAGGAGACCTTGACGGCGGGGGGGGTGCACTTATCAGCGGCCAGGTCGACGCCCAGGTCGGCGCAGAGGGCACGGAAGGCGTCGAAGGCCCGGCAAGCATCGAGGTAGGAGGCCTCCGAGCCCACGAAGTCGTCGACGTAGACGATGGAGTGGAAGCCCGCCCGGGCGAGGACCCAGGAGATGGCCGAGGTCATCCTGACGCAGGCGGCGCCCGAGGACCGGCAGCCGAAAGGGAGGGCGATGTCGACGTACGTCCCGCCGTCGACAGTTATACAGAAGAGTGCGGTGGACAAGGGGTCCGCCCGGTGCTGTCTGTACGCCCGGGCGCCGTCCGCCGTCCAGGTGAAGGCCCCCTGGCCCTCCCCAACGATCCTGCGCCCAAGGTCCGCGACGGAGCGGAGGGTGTCCGCGACGGAGGGGAGGCCGAGGTACTCGCCCCGAGGTATCCCCGCGTTGACGCTTCTGCCTCTGGGGTAGGAGAGGTCGACGATTATGCGTCGTCTCCCCGGGGTGGACTTGGGCCTGGTCATGATGGGGCTGCACTGCGCCCAAGGGGAGAAGGGGGGCACATCGAAGGGGCCGAGGAGGGCGCCCAGCTCGAGCCCTCGGGTGACATAGTCCGTGATGAACCGAGCGTGGGCGGGGTCCTCGCGATGGTTGTGGTAGATGGGCTCGGGGGGGAGTAGGCGCACAGTAGTTAGCCGGGAAACCAAACTCCAGTTGGTCGACCAAGGTAAGGCCCGGGTGGTCGGCCAGGGCCTTCCTCCAAGCGCCGATGTTGAGGCCTGAGTTGATGGGGACGTGGGCGGCCAAAAAGTTTGGGAGCGCCGCGGCCCTGGCGGCGTCGTATGCCGCCGTGTACTGCGGGTATCGGTCCCAAGCTCTGCCGGAAATGACTGGCCAGATGGCGTCCAGTGTCGTTCTATAGTCGCCGGGGGAGGGCCCGCAGTGGGGGGCAACCGGGAGCGACTGCTGGTGTAGGCCGTCGAGCACCGCCTCGACGGGTTCGTGTAGGTGAGTCTGGCCCGGCTGGCTGTCCGTGTGCGACTCGGGCCGGCCGGGGGTGGAGGCCGCACCGTCCGGCAGGCGACGGACAAACACGTCGTATCGCGGTGGCGGGCTGGCGTTGTTTACTATTGTCAATGTTGTATGGCGGCCAGTGACGTCATGCGGGGGTTCCCCGGGGGGTATTGCCCCGCTCGTGGCCGGCATGCCGGGCCCACGCCGAGTCGTGCCCAGGGCGTTGGGCGGCGCAGGCCGGGCACCAGCGGCCGAGGTGTGGTGTTTATTATGTAGGTTAGGAGGGGGCTGAGGGGGTATCCCAGTGACGTCACGGGGGGGAACCCGGCGGCGGAGTGGCTTCAGGGCGGGGGCGGAGTGGCTTCAGGGCCGGGGCGGAGAGGTGGCTGCTGGTTTGTTTACCTTCGGGGGGCCGGCTCTCCGGGGCGGCGTGTGTCAGGCGAGTGTCCGTGGGCGATCCTGGTCGGTGTGCCGTACGGTGGCGGGGGAGGGGACCCCGCCTAGTCTCTAAAAATCCGCCGATCCTTGCTTCGCGGGCCCTCTCTCCCGGGATCGCTTGGAGTGGCACATGGCTTCGGCATGGGTGGTGAGTATACGGCGCACGTTGGCGCAGTAGCCGCACACCTGCTCCACCTTGTTGGCTCCAGTGCCGTGCGACTCTCCCTTCTTGGCCTTGTCACATGCATCGGGGTCCCGGTTCCATACGGTACAGGGGGGTCCGATGGCGGCTTTGTCGTAGGTGTTTCAGGTCTCCGGCCCGGGCTTCGCCGGCTTGCTGGTGTCGGTCCCGGCCCCGTTGCCATTCGCCGCGGCTGCGGTATGTCCACCCATCGCGATAACCTCGAACCGTACGGCCGTAAGTGCCGCCTGGTCCCGCCAGCCTCGCGGAAGGCGGCCGTCAGCGATGCGGGTGAAGATCTCTTCCGAATATCTACGCACGATATTCCACGGAAGGGTGCAGTTGTCCTGTGCTACGGCTTCTTGGTGGGCTGATAGGGCTGTCAGAGCGTGTGAGGGGAAACCGCGCTGTGTCTCGACACGTTTGAGACCCAGCGTGTACTCCTCACGTGTAGCCTCGCCTTTTTTGACCGACTTCCCCTCGTCTCCGCGCTCAATCAGGTCATAGGGAAACAGATACTTTGAGGAAATACCTTTTATCCTGGAGTAGGTCTTGGCTTCCGCGACGGCCGCGATTATCCTGACTGCCTCCTCTGCCGTAGACTGTGGGCTGCGGTACCGGGAGTCATCCCGCTCTCGGTGTTGTTGTCGGCGCCCGGTGGCGTGGCGGCGGGGCGGGGTCTCGGAGGAGAGCGCGCGAGGCCTGTGGCTGTGGCGGGGGTGCAGCGGGGGCGGTGTTTCCCATGATAAGCCCGCCTCGGGGATGTCGCCGTCCAGGTCTCCGGGGAGGTAAGCCGGAGACTGGGGGGAGAGCGTCCGGGGCCGGGCGGCCGCCACGCGCCCCGCCGCCGCAGCCGGGGGTGTCCGTTCCCGAGAGCGGGGCGGCCGGCCGCCACAGTCGGAGGGGGCGCCGCCTGGCGCGCCTCCTCGAGGGCTCTCTCCTGGCGCAGGACGTGCTCCTCGAACCGCCTCCATCTCTCCTCCATTGTGTCCATGGTTTGTTGCATTCGACTCAGAATCTCGTCCTGCCGAAGGCTCGCCGCGGAGGTAGCGGGGGCCTGATTGGTGGCGTGGGTGTACCGCCGGCTTCCCGCCCGAATCAACCACAATTCCAAATTATGCGCCAATCTGACTGAGTGGGAAATTGGGTCACAGTGCTGGTGGCCTGGTCTCCCAGTGTGGCAGAACTATATAGTCGTCACGAGTATGCATTGTCCCAAGTCGGTACCCGTCCGGATATCACCTTAGCTGTTGCTAGGATGCAAAGCACCAGCAAGTAAACAAACTTGCTTGACATTGCCACTAGAGGGTGGGTTCCTGGAAGAAATTCTCTAATAGTATTAGCATGTCTTCATACTCTTTTTTTTTTAAACACCCAAAAACGTGTTTGTATCACGTGACCCACCCCCCACATTATCGCGCCTCTCACGACCCCCCTCCTCGCCCCCCCCCCCATCCCCTTCCCCCCCATCTCTAGGATCACGCTCTGCAATTAACCCCTCACTGCCTGCAGAGGGTACCACTTGCAGAGTCAGTCATGCATGACGCCCTTATGACCTTCTCAGACCAGACATCGCTGGTCCCAGATTGTGTTTCCTCAACCAACTGAATCGGTGTGGGGTTTTGCGTCCTAGGTACAATCTGAGGTCCTCTCGGCTGGACACTCTGTGCATATATGACAGTGCAAGCTTGTGGAAACTTTATGGTGCTGCAAAGCTGATATACCAAGCCACTGGTATTGTGACTTAATGCCCTAGCAATAATAATGTAGTAGTCTGTACTGACCCCTCAGGCAAGGACTAACATACTCAGGTAGGCGTGCATAGGGTGATTCCCTCAGAGAGCCTGGGTAATGGTATGGTTCATACGCTAGCACCGGAATGGCAATAACTGTGGGTTCGAATCCTGCTCTAGGTACAATATTTCCCATTTTCATCACCCTCATGACACCAGCTGCCATGACACGGATCGCACCCTGTATGGTTGTTGAACCTACCCTGTGTATCTATACGTAATTGTATTGCTTGGATGTAATTGTAAACATTAAATGACTTACATATGTGTGCAATTTAAAAGACTTACCCTTCCACGGGAACAATTGTAGTAGTCTGCACTGACCTCGCAGCCAAGGACCCACATAGTTAGGTGGGCATGGGTAGGGTGATTGCCTCAGCGATCCTAGGTAGTGTAATGTTTAGATTGCTAGCCTCAGAATGGCAATAAGTCTGGGTTTGAATCATGATGTAGGCACACAATTTCCCATTATTATCACCGCCCATGACAATAACAATAATAATACAATAATGTAGATTTAATAGAGCACATGTAATAGCACATATATCGCATACTTACAATTTGATTCATATAGTTGAAGGATACAGGAATTTCATTTACCATACAAGCAAACCCACTTTAAAGAGCTGAGGCTTGAGGACATATTACAACTGTTCGCATACCTGCTGTCCAGCCTCATCACCCTGATGCTGACCCACATACGTTTGCCCACATCCTACAAATGACCATGGTAAGAATACTAAGAATAAGATATACAGGCGAAACCAGACACTTTGAGAAGGGCCCCGCTTTGACTGCCTCCCCCATCCCCGCCCATTGGGATTGAACCCCCGACCTACCGCAGTGGAAGTTATCTCAGTACCACTGGGCCATTCCCTCTCAGTTGTCCCTGTATCCTCTCAAAGCACCAATAATGGGATTTCCCTAACTTACTTCTTTGAAGGCGACCATTGTTGTCGATAGTGTATGAGCTTAGGTACTGCAGGTATCGTAATACCTCAGGGAATTTGACGTCCCTGCCCTGCAGAGTTGTAAACCACTGCCTTGTGGTACAGGTTCTTGACAGAACCAAAGGCTAAGGGAGCAAACCCTAAACAGAAAACCATGTCACTGTGGCAGCATCATGGGTGGTTGATGTATGGAACTCCCAACATATCCCGACCAGCCACTGCAGGGACAAATAGTTTTGTGCCTGTCTGGACATGTTCTTGCCGGTGTGAGACCTCTATTTGCTCCCCGAGAGAGTGCCGCTGGTAACTTGCAAAAGCCAGGAGCACTTCAACACTCTTGCAGGCAGCTTTCATGAAATGTACAACCGCGAAACCTGAAGCTGAGAGACATTAAGACCGACTCATGGACATCACTCTTACAGAAGAGACCTAAATGGAGAGCGACAGTCAAGTAATGAAAGCAGTCTTTGTAGCTTCATGACTGACAGCATGATGATGATGATGATGATGATGATGAGCTTAGGTGACAATTACATAATCGGATCATTTTAAGCTTCGAGCCACTTTACAAAAAAGAACCATTATGTGTTTATCATTATCCTCTATTTTACCCTAGTTTCAAGTACTTGACATTAAAATGAATATTCATGAAGGGCAAAGTTGGATTACCTGAAAACTTGGAGTAATAGCAAACTTGGAATAGATGCAAATTTGAAATAGATGCAAACTTTGGGTAATTTCAACCGTTTACTGAGCGCAAACTGTCACTGTGCACGCATTGAGTCTGTGCAAACTTTACATGGATGGAAACTTTAACTAAGTGCAAACCACTAATGATTGCAAATCCTTGAGTAAGTGCCAACTTTGCAGAAGTGCCAACTTTGAGTAAGTGCAAACCTTGCGTGAGTACAAACTTGCAGTAAGTTCACGTGTTGGGGATTTACGTCCTGGCCACATCTAAAATAATATCAGGACGGCTTTCAGTGAGTGTAAAATGCATATATAAACATACATACAGTAAAACCTCTCCGTCCCATGGTCGGCCACCTCCACAGATCGACCACTCCCCTATATCGATCGCTTTATTTGGGTCACAACAACTCCCTAAACCGACCACCTCCCTAAATGGACCAATTGAATTTGGTCCGCCGGTAGGTCGATTTAGAGAGGTTCTACTGTAGTTATATATGAGACACGACTATCGCACGTGCGGGCGTTAACTTATTGGGTCAGTGCACTATACACAGCATTGTTAACAGGTATAAGATGTGTGGTGTTGGACGGAGGGGGGCGGGAGGTGGTTACGGAGGTGCTTAGGGAGATATGGGAGGTGATTAGGGAGATGTGGGAGGTGTGGGTGGTGTGGGAGGTGTGGGTGGTGTGGGTGGTGTGGGTGGTGTGGGAGGTGTGGGAGGTGTGGGTGGTGTTGGTGGTGTTGGAGGTGTGGGTGTTGGTGGAGGTGTGGATGGTGTGGGATGTGTGGGTGGTGTGGGAGGTGTGGGAGGTGGGGGTGGTGTGGGAGGGGTGGGAGGTGTGGGAGGTGCAGGAAGGGTGGGGTAGGGGAGGGGTGGGGGGTGGGTGGTGTGGGAGGTGTGGGAGGTGTGGAGGTGGCAGGTGTGGGAGGTGTGGGAGGTGTGGGAGGTGTGGGTGGTGTGGGAGGTGTGGGTGGTGTGGGAGGTGTGGGTGGTGTAGGAGGTGTTGGAGGTGTGGGTGTTGTTGGAGGTGTGGGTGGTGTGGGATGTGTGGGTGGTGTGGGTGGTGTGGGAGGTGTGGGTGGTGTGGGGGGGTGGGAGGTGTGGGAGGTGTGGGAGGTGCAGGAAGGGTGGGGTAGGGGAGGGGTGGGAGGTGTGGGTGGTGTGGAGGTGTGGAAGGTGGTGGGAGGGTGTGGGGGGGTGGGTGGTGGGGGGAGGTGTGGGTGGGTGTGGGTGGTGTGGGAGGTGTGGGATGGTGTGGGTGGGTGGGGTGGGGGTGGGGGGGGTGGGGGGTGGGGGTGGGTGGGGGTGTGGGGGTGTGGGGGGTGTGGGTGGGGTGTGGTGGTGTGGGTGGGTGGGTGGGGGGTGGTGTGGGGGTGTGTGGAAGGGGTGGGGGTGGTAGGGTGGGAGGTGTGGGAGGTGTGGTAGGTGTGGGAGGTGTGATAGGGGTGCGAGGTGGGTGAGGGTGGAGGTGGGGGAGGTGTGGAAGTTTCGGGGGGGTGGGGTGCGGGAGGGGTGGGATATGGGAGGGGTGGGAGGTCTGGGTGGTGTGGAAGGTGTGGGAGGTGTTGGTGGTGTGGGAAGTGTGGAAGGTGTGGAGGTGTGGAAGGGGTCGGAGGGGTCGGAGGGGTCGGAGGGGTGAGAATGGTGGGAGGTGTGGGAGGTGTGGGAGGGGCGGGAGGTGTGGGAGGGTGGGAGGAGTGGGAGGGGTGGGGGTGGGTGGGGGGGTGGGGGGTGAGGAGGTTGGAGGTGGGTGGGAGGTGTGGGAGGTGTGGGAGGGGCGGGAGGTGTGGACGTGGTGGGAGGGGAGTGGAGGGTGTGGTGGGTGGTGTTGGAGGTGTGGGAGGGGTGGGAGGTGTGGGAGGCGTGAGGAGGGTGGGAGGTGTGGGATGTCTCGGATGTCTGGGAGGTGTGGGAGGTGTGGGAGGTGGAGGGGTCGGAGAGGCATGGGAGGAAGGACTGGAAAGACATCCACTGGTGAGCAATATCGCCTGCGGTGCTTTAGGTGGTGCTGGTGGTGGCGGCGGTGGTGGTGGCGGTGGTGGTGATAGCTAGCAGAGATTGATGTTGATTAGGATGCAGATATCTGTGATATGGGTGGCGGTGGTCGGGGTGGGGTGGCGGGGTGGTGTGGCGGGGTTGTCGGTTGGTTGGTTGGTTGTTGGAGTTTTACGTCCTGGGAACATCTAAAGTCATATCAGGATGGGTACCGATTTTTGACTGTGCACTCAGGCCAACTTTATAGTGCTGCCCCACTGGGAGACCCAGGCCGCCAGCTCCATGACCTGATATCCCACTCAGTCACATTATCCTGACATTAAGCTAACCAGTCCTTGTCCTATTATAGTAATGCAGAGCGCCAGGCTAGGAAGCGCACATGTATCAATTTAGTAAGTCATTGGTTGGACTGGACTGGGAGTTGAACTCCTGATCCCCGGCACGGACGACCTGCGCTCTAACGATTCGGCCACGGCGCCTCTTGCGGGGTTGTCGGTGATGCAGTGCTGGGTGGGGGTGGGTTGGGTTGGTGGGGGGTTGGTGGGGGTGGGTGGGGGTTGGTGGGGGTGAGCTGTGGTGACCGGGTGGCGGGCGTTAAAGTGAGAATACTGGCCGAGGTGTAAGGACTGCCTGCCCCTGGGGCCACGTCGCCCTCTGACCCCGAACACCTGTGGGTGAACAGGTAACTCAAGCCGGTGCTGCCACCTATCGACTCTTCAGTCGCCACCCCTAGCAACCCACCCACCAACGTACTCTCCCACGCCGATTTGCATCAGGGTGGTCCGGTGGAAAGGAATAATATTTCCCGCGGATTAGTTTGTGTTTTTGCCTCGCCCTCTCTTCAATATTATACCAGTATAAAACGGCCACGCGGGAGTTTCATACCGGAATAATGCTCCCTTCTCAGGGTTATATTACCTCGTTTGATTTGATGGTGTACAATGCCTGACACACACGGCAGGACACCAGGACACCGAGCACACATTTATTTATAATCTGCGATGTATGAGTTGTTTGTGATTTGGGACAGTGATTTTGGACTGAGGGTGTGAGTGTGTGTGTCTCCATTGATAATCCTAAGTCTCTACGTGTACCTGTTTTGTTGTATAAACAGACCATGCCAAGTTGTTCTGGAGAGCATTTCAGTCTACTAAGGCACAACAGAGAAGCTGTTCTATTCAAGAGTGAGAAATACAATTCTAGCATATTATTTCCCATCTTAAAGCTGCATAGTCCGGTGAAAACATCACATTTTCAAAACCAAAAGAATTATTCAGATTTGATTCTACATATCTAAATTAGATAATGGTGTATTTATTAAACATTTGTCGCTACATAGAAGGGAAGATCGAGTCAATTTAATAGAACTTCTCACTGTAGAAGCCTATGGTGTCAAGAGTTTTGGCGTGCTTGTCAACATTAATTGTGCATGCTTACACTTCAAATATCTCAAAAGTTAGCCATTTAAAATAAACGTTACTTCAAATTAAAGTAAGGTAGATTATAGCGATCAACCTAATATATTTATCTCAGAAAATATCAGAAACTCAAAACCGTCGGACTATGCAACTTTAAAGTTGCATAGTCCGATGGTTTTGAATTTCTGTATTTTTTATGAGATAAATATATTAGATCAATCACTAATATTTACGTTACACTAGTTCAAAGTTACTTTTATTTAAAATGGTAAACTTTTGAGATATTTTTAGTGCAAACATGGAAAATTAGTTTTGGCAAGCGTGTCAAAACTCTGACACCATAGACTTCTGCAGTAACAGGTTCTGTTAAATTGACTCAGTATGGCCTTCTATGCAGAAACAAATGCTTAATAAGTGCATCAGTATCTAAGTTAGATATGTAAAATCAAATCTAGGTAATTGGTTTGGTTTTGAAAATTTGATATTTCATCAGAGTTTCAGACTATGCAGCTTTAAACAAAAGTATAAAACATTATAACTTATGTGAATCCATTATTCAGCAACAAATTAAAACAGTGATAAAAATACTTAGAAAAACACGGTTGCCAAGTGAATTGAGTACTCGCCTCCTGTTTTGGAAGGTCGTGAGAATCGAACCATGGCCGAGTCAAATCAAAAACTCAAAAGCTGATACTTGTCGCTATTTAGCCTGGCATTCAGCATTAATCGGATAGAGCAAGGCAAAGTTGAAATGAGGAAGACCAATTGGCCATGATTTGAAATTTCCCCGTTTTTATCAACTAATCTCGCCCAAAAGCATGTATGCAGGGTAATTTCCTATAGAGAAATTCGAATTCATGCGGTTGTATTTTTTTGGCTAACAATTAAAATAACGATACAAATGATGTATGTCGGGTAATTTACTTAACCATTAGGACTATTCACTGGCATATACTTATTGCTACAGCAGCCCACTTCTTTACAAACGATGCATTTGGACTTGGGTTCTCTGTGCTGCCACCTAGCGGATTCCCAGAAGTTATCCCTCAGAGTTCCATATAAAAAGTTGCCTTTCTCATCCCCAATTGACTGCTTTTATCTAGTTAATACTTAGATTGCAATACAATATTGACATTGCAGTAGGAATTAATTCAAGCAATCAATCACAATACTTGTCTTCAAATGTATTCCAATGTTTAAAAACTAAGCCGGGCACCAACATATATGGTTTTTTGAGTCTTTTTTTTTTCTTTTTGTAAATGATCATTTTATTCAGCGAATAAAGGTTTTTTTTTCATAGCCGAAGCACTGGTCTTCCGGTCATAACATGTTTAAGAATGTAAATTGGTAACATTTAATAATGCAATTGTAATATTTGTATTTATGGTAATAAGGTAATGTCGTAAATCAGTGGTGTGAAAAACACCAGGCAGCCATCCTACCAGATGTTACGGTTATCTGCACAAAATGCACCACCATACTAATACTATAGCTTAATTTCTTTCACATTTTATCCTGCTAATAAATTAGAGGCAAATGATACCGGGATATTTGTTGTACATTGTTAAATATTCACATTTATTTGTTAAATAGAATAAATCCACGAACAGTGTCCTCTACCTTCAGAGAACCAATCAGAGACGTGAAAGATGGCCTTTGGTGGATTAAGACGGCCCATTGTCATGACATGAAGGGTATAAAGTATCGCAATCCTTGGCAATGAGCAGGCGTCTGCCACAAGGCCTAGAATTACAGTATCGTGATATATAAGTACATAGTGACATGGCTGACTGCCACAGTACAGCAGGACACAGGCGTCGCGCTTATGTTGTACATAGAGTAATGGAGATATCTGAATAACTAATCCGACAGGTGGCGCTTGGAGGCAATTTGGGTTGGTTATGTAGGATTGCATTGTATTTGCATAGTGACAGCATTGGTATATATATATATGTATATATATATAGTAAGTATTTCAATATACATGTATAAATCTTTTGTGGGAAGGAATTAGTTTTTGTTTGTTTGTTGTTGTTTTACGTCCTAACAACATCTAAGGTAATATCAGGACGGGTACCGACTTGTGACAGTGCACACTCATGGCGACTTTATAGTGCTGCCCCATTGGAAGACCAGGCCACCAGCACTATGACCTGATATCCCACTCAGTCACATTATCCTGACACTGAGCCAACCAGTCATTGTCCTATCCTAATAATGCCGAGTGCCAGGCTAGGAAGTGAAAAGTATCAATTTTTAAGTCATTGGTTTGACTCGACCAGGGTTCGAACCGACGACCCCACGATCTAATTAGTTATATATTGGTTTAGTTTAGTTGTTCTCATTTAACTAATGAGCGTTCAGCAAGCCTGTCTGCCTCCGTTGATGCGGGCCTCGATGGCTCTGGTGCCGAAACCACCAGCGCCTTTTGGTACCACGGCGTCGCCACCCTCTAAATCACTTGGTGCGAAAAGTATATATAGTTTGTTGGGGTTTTCTGTCCTAGCAACACCTAAGCTCATAATGGCATGAGTGCCAATTTGTGACCGTGCACACTCATGGCGACTTCATAGTGCTGACCTGTTGGGATACCAGACCACTGGCACCATGACTCCCATATCCCACTCAGTCACATTATCCTGACACTGAGCTAACCAGTCCTTGCCCTATCCTAGTAATGCTGGAGGCCAGTCTAGGAGGTGAGAAGTATCAATTTGGTAAGTGGTTGATTTGACTCAGAAGGTATTTTGAACTCCTGACCTTCTGCATGAGAAGCCTGCAGTGTGCCGATTGGGCCACCTCGTCCAGTAGGTATACATATTTATATTAGTACATATGTGCTCTACAATCTACTATGGGAATCTAAAGAAGGACACTACCATCTTCAATTGTATTTGTATTGTTAATTGCGAACCATAGCTAGTGTGTGACATCGTTTAGTTCCAGGTTTGGCCACGTGGCGCCACCGTTCAAGGGTTCTGACCTCCTATAAGCCAGCTATGTCTGGTCGTTATCGCCTCCAGACCCACTCGGACAGTCAATTTTTTCATGTTGTTGTTCTTCTTTGGTAAATGATAATTTTATTCAGCGAATTAAGGTATTTTTTCAGCGCCAGGGCAGTGGTCTTCCGGCCATATTATGTTACATTCATTCAGGTTTATGGTAGTATAAAATCAACAAGAGTTTGATAGAAAGACAAAAAGATATAACACAAACAAAAAAAGCAAAAAACGCAAGCAAGATACATATTACAAAGTACTTGAGCACTATATATATCTATATAGATCTAGGACAAACAAATAAGCAAGACATAAATTATTAGGTACTGGCAGCGCCATGAAAAAATCCAGGAATGCTGCTTTTTTCATCAATATTTACATGCTCACAACTATTCCTGTCTGTATTTGATTTGTCTGAAATTGCATAACCAGATAACCTAGAAGACCAATGTATGCTACATCTGATGGTGTTGTTGGATTGAATATATAGTCAATTTGAAATGATGTAACATCCATTTGAATTATGACAGTATTTAGTCAATATTCCCTTATCACTGGTGTAACTCAAAACGACTCTGAAAACAAACCATCTTCAATTGGCTCGCGCCTCATTGCACTACACCATAGAAAGTCATGAATGGTACGAGAAGAAGCACAATCACCTCAGCTTTGTAGCCGTGTATGAGTTGCCGTAGGTAAACGAAAGTCAATCAGGGAAAATTCTGCAATTTAGATTACATAATCAAGACACTCAAACAAGGTCTACATTCAATATGCATAAGCAAGATAGATAAATAAGATACATAAGCAATAGGCATACACAAATCTATAAGCAAGATACATAAACAAGATTTATATCAAAGATACACAAGTAAAATACTTCAGCAAGGTACATGAACAAGATACACATGCGAGATACATAAGTGGTGTACAAAAGGAAACCGTGCTAGTCTATCTACTTCTTCGCCAAGATCGCGTGGTTTCGATACCAGGCCGAGTCAATCCAAAGACCAGAACACAAACATTGTCGCCTGTCACTCACTACCATGCTTGACCTGACAATAGGGATTAGCTAGAGGGGGTGAAGGATTGGTTGGCTCAGTCTGGGGATAATGTGACTGAGTGGGATATCGCATCATAGTGCCGGCGGCATGGTATCACATTGGGGCCACCAGGAGGGCACTGTCACAAGTTGGTACTGACTCGTTCTGACAACAACGAATACAGGAAGGCGAGTGGAGGCGTTCATAAGGGTCTCATGCCCCCCCCCCCCCTTCCCCTTCCCATGCTTCTCCATCTCACACCTGTCCCTGTTGCTGGCAAACAATATTCACGGAGGAAATTGATCAATTATACTTATATATACTTGCATATAATATATATAGCCAATACATACAATTTATATGTATATGCAGTAAAACCTCCCGAAATCGACCGTGGTCCATTTAGGGAGGTGGTCGGTTCAGCGAGTTAGAATATGGCTACAATGGTATTGTTAGGACCCAAATAAAGCGATCGATATAGGGGAGTAATCGATCTGTGGAGTTGGTCGGTTAGAGAGGTTTTACTGTATATATATATATATATATATATATATATATATATATTTAGTGAAATGTCAATTGTAAGTTCCCCAATTTAATGCAGATTTAGATATGAAGTCAATTTACTGAATCACCTTTGAATTAAATAATTCCGGGTCCAATGTAATTTACTGCGACTCTCACTTTTTTTTCACTATAACATTTATTGACCCCAATAATCGCATTATATTGACCACCCGGGGGTTGAAACCCTGGCTGACTCAAACATATGAATTAAAATTTGTTACTTAGCGTTACCTACACTGGCGTTCATCATTCCGAGAACAGGGCAATCAGCAGTGGAATGAGGGAAACCGATTGGCTACGTTTGAACTTTCGCTTGATTAATCAACTAATGTACAAAAACAAGGGACAACTCTCTGAGAATTTAATCAAATAATATCACCGGGTTAACTTTCCGAATGTTCACTTTCGTGATATATTACGCGAGCACCTAATGTCGTCAACACAGTGACATTAAATTAATTATCATGCCTAAAAGAATGTAGGAGGTTGTAAACCATGTGATTCTCCCTCACCTACCCCTCCCCACCTCTGTCAGCCCCTTCCCCAACCCCTACCTCCACCTTTCCCCTCTCTCCACCCCCTACTCCGCCCCCTCGCCCCCCCCCCGCCTTCCCCTACCCTTGTACCCGCTCTCTCCATAGTTCACCCTACTTTTTCCTCACCCTATTGTAATTCCCACTCCCGCCTCCCCCCCCCCCCCCCCCACACACACACTTTACTCCCTACCTCAACCCTTACCACTTCCTCTCCCTACCTCTTCCCTTCCCATCCCATCCTCTTTTTTTTTGTTTTTTTTTTTGTGACAAGTTTTTTATTCTGCCCATAACGTATAAGCTCCGTGAGGGTGCTTGTTTTCAATGCTGGACAGATGTGATACTGGAGTGGTCTGGTCCCGCACTCAGGAGTCTTTACCTGATCTTTCTCAGGCCAACCTTTGCAGTTTTGGGTGTTAGTAGTTTCTATATTAGTTTTTTTTTAAATTTTCAAGTTTTTTCCTAACCTGTATATGATAACTTAGCCTACTATGTACATCTACGCAGATGACATACAGGCCTGTGGGAGAGGATCCCATCCCATTGTGGTTTATTACAGCATCCTTTATGCCCTGTCCTTAGATAGTACACCAGTGCGCCAGAACTCCCCTGGACCCTTCAGGACTGAGACTAGGTGGGATGGCTGTGTTGTATGGTTAGCCATTTCGTATTTCAGGGTGATTCGGATGCATGACCGTGGCCTGCCTGGTTCTGCTTTGGTTTGTGCCAGTACACATACCCAGACGGACTGCGCCCTATGGTGATAGTCATTTCGTATTCCTTAGTACTTAGTAGGGCTAGTTTCCGTATTTGTAATATCTACCATCTTTTCTGGCCGGTCTTTTGCTTTTTGTGCCAGAACACTGCAAGCAGTAACTGCGCCCAAGATCAGGTGAGATATTGTTTCTTCAGTAGGTGGTTGTGTATTATGTTTTCTTTAAGGACCTTTTATAGTGGTCCATGCTTTTGATTGCCCGTTGTTGTGTGGGTTGATTATTCCAGGCATGTGCCGCCATGGCAAACACACTTCTCTCATAGATTTTGGTGTTACTTATTGCTGTCAGTAGCACTGGGGCTGCCATTTGCCTGGTGTCCCTACGGGGGGTTGCTGTGTAGCCTGGTTTTGTGGTGTAATGGTGTGCCAGTATTTTTAGGTGCGTTTCCCTTCTACTTGTTAGTAGTGTTGCATTGCATTTTTTGTGTAATTCGATTGTGGGATATCTTTTGTTCACCTGAAGGCATACTTTGAGGGCTCTATTTTGTAGCACCTGTAGTTTGTTTAATAGTTTAGTATTTCCTCCCATGTATACTACATCGCCATAGTCAAAGTAGGGGGAGGATCATGCCTTTATATATTTTAATTGCCATGCTTTCAGTCATGTAGTATCTCAGTTTAGCCAGTAGCCATATTTTATGGTTTACTTTTTTGATAGTATTTGTTATGCAGAGGTCATAATTTAGATGTCTGTCTAGATCCACTCCCAGATATCGGTAGTTGTCTACTTGTTCTAGTTTGGTGTTTCCCAGAAGACACTTTATTTTCTCGTTTCTTGTTAGCCTGGTACCAAATAGTACTGTTTTTGACTTGCTGTTGTTTATGGTTATCCTATTTAGTTGGCACCACTCGATTAGTTTTGTTAGTGTTAGATTCAGTTTCATTTCTATTTCTTTGGTTGTTTTGCCTGCAGCATATACCACGGTGTCATCTGCATATAGTTGGATGTTTTCAATTTCTAGCCAGTTGTTTAGATCGTTAATATATATGAGGAAGAGAAGTGGCCCCAGGACTGACCCTTGTGGTACTCCGCAAGTTATCTTTTCCTCATTGGATATGGATCCATTTACTGTGGTGCATTGCTTTCTGTTTTCTAGATAGCTCGCTAGCCATTTTCCTGTTACTCCCGTTATTCCCATTTTGGTTAGTTTGCTCCTTAGGATAGGGTGGTCCACCGTGTCAAACGCTTTGCTGAAGTCTATGAACGCTGCACCCACTAGGTTCTTTTTATTGATACTGTTTGCAATATCAGTTATTAAGTTAGCAATTGTTTTTATTGTCAAGTGGTATTTTCTGAAACCGCCCTGTTTACTGTTTAATATTTTGTTTTCGTTTAGGTGGTCCATAATATGTCTATGCATTATTTTTTCCATTAGTTTACCAGGCAGTGGGAGTATGGAGATCGGTCTATAGTTTCCCAGTACCTGTTTATCCCCTCCTTTGTGGAGCGGTGTTACTTTGGCTAGTTTCCAGCAGTCCACATAAGTACCTTCTGTGAACGATTTGTTGTATAGCTCACATATAACATCTGGGATGCATCCGAATGAATCTTTCAATACTATACTCGAGGTATTTTCAATGCCCGAATGCTTGTTGCAATCAATTGATTTTATGAGCTCACTTATCTCTTTTATTGTGGTTGTGCAATCTCCAATGTCTGTGTTTAATTGTTGCGCTTTCGTGGTCCAGTTTGTGTTGAATTGTCTGGATAGTTTATTGCCTATGGTTGAAAAATGTTTGTTCATGATATTAGCAGTATCGTTGTTGCTGATTTCCACCCCCTCGTTGTTGTAAAGGGTAATCCATTCTTTATTTTTATTATTTGGTATTAGTATTTTCACATTGTTCCAGAATTTGTGTGAGTTTTTTCCCCATTGCTAGTCTTGTTTGACAATGTACCGTCTTTTTGCTTTTCTCACTGATTTCTGGCTACGATTTCTTGCTTTGTGGTAGTTTTCTATGTCTAGTAGTTGCTCGCTTGCTTTGGCTAATTTGCCTGTTTTATATTTGTCCATAATTAGGTTGATTAATTCTGGGGTTACCCATGGGTCTTGGTTGTTTTTGATTTTAAGTTTTTTTATTGGGCAGGTAATGTCCAGATGCTTTCTGACTTCCCCAATGATATAGTTTCATTGGTCATTTACACCTATCTCAGTTGGAAATGGCAATTTAATTTTCTCTTTCAGATGAGTTTCTAGTGCCTCTTTTGTGTAGTTTTTGTATGATCTACCCATACGGGGAGTAGTTTTGTTTTTATTTTCTTTCTAGTAACATATATCAATTCATGATCGCTAATGCCCCAGTTTCTTGTTCCTGAGGTGTGGGTATGATTTGAGTCTGTTATTATTAGGTCTATTATCGAGCTGTTTTCTCCAAGCCTTGTTAGCTCACAAATTTTTTGCTTTAACCCTCTGCCTTTGATTAAGTTCTCTAGTGAGTGTTTGTTTTTGTTGTTTGTTTTGTAGTTTATGTTGAAATCCCCTAGTAAGAATATCTCCGCCTTCGTCAGTTTCAACACACTTTCTAGGGATGTCTCCAGTTGTGCGATGAAGTCTTCGATGTTTCCATTTGGCGGTCTATATAGACTCCCTACAGCTATATTAGCTTGTTTTTCATTTTTTATGAGTGTCCATACTAGTTCAATATTTGTGTCTGATCTGTTTGCTTCTTGTAATGGCTTATGTTCAGAGTTTAGGTATTTTTTGGTGTATATTGCAACTCCTCCACCCCTCTTTTGTATTTGTGCATTGGTCAGTGTTTTTCTATCCTCTCTCACAAGCCTGTACCCACCAATTTCTAGTAGTTGGTCACTATGCAGTTCATGAAACCATGTTTCTGATAGTGTTAACACATCAAATTTCCGCTCCCTTCCCCTCCCTTCCCCTCCCACCCCCTTCCATTTTCCTCCCCCTTTCCCTTCCACTCCCCTTGCATTCCCATCCTTTCCCCTCCCCCTCCCCGTCCCCCCTCCCTGCCCTGCCTTCCCTCCTCTTGCTCTCCCTTCCCTTCCCTCCCTTCCCACCCTGTTCCTTTCCCTCCAGTCCCCTCCATTCCGCTCCTTTCCATCCCACCCCTTTCCCTCCTTCCCCCTCACCTCCACACCTCCGCATCCTTCCATTCCCTCCCTTTCCCCTTCCTTCTCACATGTTCTCCTCCTTCCATTCCCATCTTTTACCCATCCCTACCCTCACCTCCCTTCTCTTCCCTCCCCTCCCCTCCCCTCCCCACCCCTTCCCTCCGCTCTGCTCCTTCCCATCCCCTCCCCTCCCATCTCCTCCTTCCCATCCCTTACCCCCTCCCTCCCTTCCTCCTCCCCTCCCTTCACCCCCCCCCCCCTGATCGTGGCACTCGGCAGGCCTCTTCGTTGCGGGTGTCACACCTGCATTCAGGTGTTAAATCACACCTTCGCCGCACACAGGTGTCAGAACCACGTATTATCGCCCCTCGCGGGTCGATCACGGGTCACGTGGCTCTGCGGGATCGGCTACCACGCGTCGCCTTGGCAACAAGCTGACGCGCCACCTAGCGGTGAGGGGAGGGGGGAAAAGGAAGCGCTCCCCGCTGCGTTCGTCAGTTACACTGATTCGCCCCGCGGAAAATGAATTACTGTGAAATGATTGGTTAAGGGAGCGAGCCAATCAAGTTGTAAGGAATTCTGACACGGGCGCGTTCACTTTCTGCCTCGTGAAATGACCTTGACATTGGCGAGGTTTTGGGTGGAGGGCTGGACGGGGGGGGTAGTGGTACGATGTGGGGAGGGGGAGAGGGGGGCGACCACGTGTCGTCTGCTGTCAGTAATTTGGAGGCAGGGAAGTGGAAATCTTCTAAAGGAGGTGCTGAAATTGCGGCGCGTCGCCATGGAGCACCCACAGGGGGCGTCGTTAAACGGGATGGTTGTTGGCATATGTCGTAAACTAGACTAACAATGGTGCAGTTGTCGATGGCGCATTTGCATAGAATGGTTTTTCGGGGCTCTGTCCATGGCTGCTTGATAGAAGCTGCAGGAAAACAGAGTTAAGTTTGGAATCGAAAGTGATACATAACATTGGGAGCACCCCATCAGAATTGATATCTGCATAGTAGATTATACAGCAGTTATATGATAGATAGATCATATTATGGGAATATAAACGAGGACGTGCTTCGTCCTCAGTTCTATCCGTCCTAATCGGATGTGCTGCTCGAATCGGTCGAGCAGAGGCTTCCTGAGTGGAAGGTTGGGAATTCAAATCAATGACTTATAAAATTGATACTTGTCACTACCTAGCCTGGTGCGCGGTATTATTATTAATAAGATAGGGCAATGACTGGGTAGTTCAGTATCAGGATAATCGGACTGAGTAGAATATCAGGTCATGATGCCAGCGGCCTGATCTCCCAGTTGGGCAGCACTATTAAGTCAACATGAGTGCACACTATCACATGTTGGTAGGCGGCTTGATATGATCACATATGTTGCTGGGACGTAAAACCCCAACAAATACGAACAATCTCTCCATCCTGGCCTATGTGTTTTATTGTTGTAGTGAGTATTCTTCCAAATGAAAGGAATATTGAGTGGGATTCGAACCCCCACTTCTACCATCCCGGAGCTAGTGTTCTAACACTTAAGCGGCTGTCACATATCACCAGACTGAGCAACGGACATAATTGTCTAGTCCAGTGGTGATAAGTATCAAAATGTGTCAAAGTGTTGCGATATCGGGTCTATGAACGGACATGAAATGGATATGAAATGGACATGAAACGGACAGCCAAAGGACGAAACAAACTCAAACCAGACAAGAACTGTAGACGTCAATCCAGCGGCATCCGTTCCTAGTTTTGTGCATGTTCAAACTTGAACGGACACAAACCGGACTTTGTTCGGTTTCTGTCCGTTTCCCCCAATCCTGGTGATGTGTGACAGCCGCTTTAGCCTCTCATGGCTCCCTGATGCCGTCAACCTACCCACACCTACCTGTTTACGCGGCATTTTAAATGGGGTGGTCAGTACACCTCATTACACCTTTTCCCCTGGCATTCTAAAAGTTGTACTTACAATTACAAATACCCAGGTAGTACTAGGTACTCCAAAGTGGGCGTATACGGTGTCCGCAGCGTGAAATTTGACATATTTTAACCCTTATTAAAACACTTCAATCTCCACTAATTCTGCTTCCTTTGAAATAAAAATGATATGAGATTAAAGCTTCTCCTTTTGCCTTTTAGGATATCCGATTTTTATTTAGCATTATGAAATAAATTAGAGTCAATGGAAACTTGTTACGGGGTACCATCGGCAGCTCTGTGCATGCTCACCGAGTTTGTTTTCATGCAGTCTGAGCTACTCCCTTCCCTAAAATTGACACAGTGACCTGAGCTAAAAATAACCACCAATGAAAGACAGAGAAGAAGCTAGGCTTCATTAGCATATCAAGCATGGCTGTTTTTAAGTGGGAAATTTGATTGAACTGAAGGAGTGAAAACATTAAGACATCAATCCTCCTTGAAAATTGATCAGGATCGTGCTGAAAATTATATCATCAGAAAGCTCAAGTCTTCCTCTACCTAACCAGAACAATATTTGGTTGAGATTTATATCATGCTCATCAAGGTTGGCCTGAGAAGTGACTGCCTCAAGAATGTGGCTATTGTCAGCTCACGATGCCTAAAAGTGAATTTTGTCTTTCTTTCTCTGATCAGTTAGAAAATTATGTCATCACATAGAGCTTTTAATTCTGGTTATTTTGGTATACAGATTGCAATGATAGGACAATTACAATGGGAGTTATGCTATTTTCCTTAATTTTACTGAATTTATTATTGGTGGTTGCTGGAAATTAAAGAATTTAGCAAATTTGACATGAAATTTCAGAAAGAATACTAACAGTGATGATCTGTAAAACATTGAGCTTCTTATTTGTAGTACAGAGAATGAGATTCTTTAATATTGGACAGATCATATGCAAAATAGCTTCCAGGTGGGACCCTAAAAACCAAGATTTGGCTAATTTGGAAATGTGCATAAATCGGTGTAAAGAAATCAGTCTTTAAACACTCATAAGTTTGCAGCTATTCAATTGATCTAAATGATGTTATATCATTGAGATCCGATTTAAAAGATCTGTACATATATATAACTTGTAATATTGACCTGTTGAAAAAACAAAACCACTTTGGAGTACCTAGTAGTACACATACAGAACATCCAGAGGGAGAGTTCCACTGTGCATCACATAGCTTGTTCAGGTCGTGGCACTAACGTGGTTTGGGTGGTTGCACAGAAGGGAGCATTGCACCTAGAGTGGGATTAGGACCCATTCGTCTACCACTCCGGGACTAGTGCCCTAAGCAAGCCTAAAGGGCGCATTCCTTACATGCGGTATGCGGTATGCGAATGCGAATGCGACAAAAAATCGAAACGCCTTGAAGCCTATGGGCTACATTCCTTACACGCGGTATGTGGCATGCGGCATGCAGCATGCATCAACTCGATCGGTCCCTGTAGCGATCGGTGCGGCATGCGGTGTGTGGCACGCGGTGTGCGAATAGAAACATCAGTCGCACTTGTCCATTAGTTTTAGACGAGGAGAGGCGACTGAGCATTACGGAACGGTCACACACAAGGGTGCTGAGGGGAAACATATGGTAGTGGTGGTGGTGGGGGTTCGGGTTGGTGAAAATGCTACCAGAGCCACACAAATATGAATACTTATCTATAATTTGGTAATTATAAAGGTAGGAACCCCCATGTGACGTACTAAGAGGTACATAGATATAAATGCAATATTAGGTCATATACAGTGCAGTATTGAGTATACTTGTTTATTTTAATTTTTTTAAATATAGCCAGTCATGTGCCGCATGCCGCATGCCGCATGCCATGTGTAAGGAATCATGCCATTCGCATACCGCATGCCGCATGCCACATACCGCATACCGCATACCGCGTGTAAGGAATCCGCCCTTAATCAGCCACTAGTTGGCTTGGACTCATGCCATGCTAGTGCTGGGGTAAAGCACACTGCAGCACTTCACACTGCTGCACATACATGTATGCACTAAAACCTCTCTAAATCGACCGACCTTAGGACCGACTTTAAATGGTCCATTTAGGGAGGTGGTCGGTTTAGGGAGTTAGAGTATTGTTACAATGGTATTGTATGGGCGATCGTTTGGGACCTAAATAAAGTAAGTGATCGATATAGGGGAGAGGTCGATCTATGTGGGTGGTCAGTTAGCGAGGTGTTACTGTATATGTAGACTATCCGCACTGGATAAGTGTCTTTTGACATGTATCTGATTGTCTGCCTTAATATTATGTGTAAAAGGGATAATTGTTTAATAATACAACATAATATGTGGGACACTTCTTACCATGAATCTATGGTGCTGACACGGCATTAAGCTACAAACAAATCAACCAATCAATCAATCACTCATCAATCCATATATGCATATAAGCATACAGATAATTATTGTACAGTGTTATATTAGGA
Organism: Branchipolynoe longqiensis; assembly: GCA_030323885.1. Lineage (NCBI taxonomy): Eukaryota > Metazoa > Annelida > Polychaeta > Phyllodocida > Polynoidae > Branchipolynoe > Branchipolynoe longqiensis. The sequence goes on from CM059200.1 coordinate 25,315,851, forward strand.
TCTAGTTTAAAATTCAGCCACTGGAAGTTACCTACACGTGGTCAATTACCATCTTATTTGATAGACAATTTCCTCCAATGGTAATAGCATGCAACCTTGTCCCACAGTAGGATATTTATGCCTGTTAGTGTTCCAATTTTAAGGCCCTGTCACACCTTACCGGACTGGAGAACTGGACACTGTCCGGTACTGTACGGCGATGTCCAGTACATGTCCGGTACCCATCCGGCGGTGTCCGGTGGTGTCCGGTACAAGTTTTGAACATGCACAAAACTTCTACTGGACACTGCCCAACTGATGTGTCCGGTTGGTGTCCGGTATATCCGGTACCCATCTAGTACCCATCTGGTACCCATCCGTACATGTCCGGTACCCATCCATTGGTGTCCGGTTTGTCCGTTTTGTCTGGTACATGTTGGGTACAAATCCGTTACGTGTCCGGTTCTCATCCGGTACTCGTCTGGTACTTGTCCGGTACATGTACGGTACATGTATGGTACTTGTCTGGTCGCCGGGCGCCAATTGACCCAATTCCGCTCCATTTCGATACATTTCGATACATTTTGTCACCGGAAAGCACTGGACTAGACAATTCTTTGTCCGGTGGTCTCCGGTGCTCAGTCCGGTGATGTGTGACAATGGCTTTAGTCATATTGACAGAGGTATGTTACGCAATGTTTTAGGCAATATATATATATAAAGACTAGGTACGTTGGTGCACATAACTCACAAAAAGACAGCAGGTACATACAAAGGCGACACAATGCCACAAATGGATAACAGGTGGCATGATTTATGGGCTAGTAATAGGTGATTTCCACCACCACCCCGCCATCTGACGGCAGTCTAAGAACTAATGGTGTCACTGTGCAGGAATGTCTGTGGACAATGTTTAAATTTTTTGAAGGATTGTAACCACCAACCAGCCTTTTGGCGATAGTCAAAGAACTAATGTAGGGCACACATCATTGTGTAGCACGCTCAGTGGAAAAGGTCTTATATGGGATTTCCACTACCTACCAGCCGCCTGGGGCGTAATCGATTAACACAACCCGGGCGACTCAGGTCACCCGAGTTTCTAGAATTTCAAATCGAACACCACGAGTGGAGTTGACAAAAACACGTGCTGTGTCCAAAACGACCTGACCCCAGTAACCCACCTCTTGGCTGGGGTTGGCTAGGAACGATGACGTCACATTTGTTCTGGTATCGTCCTGCAGGATAACAGCTACCAGTACCAGTCATACATGTTTTTTTTGGGTAATAACACAGATTAATGAAATGCAAATATAACTAAACTATCCAATAAAAAAATACTTGAAATCATATTCTGCTGTAGTTATATAGGTTATTAAACAAACAAAAAAGGTTTTGGATTAAGCCACCATTTTTTCCACCCCGAGCATGGAGAAGCACATTTGATTATTCGACCCGAGTCTGTAGGATGTGTGCATGCAACAAAATGTGGCTCGGGTGACCCGAGTTGATTAATCGATTACGCCCCTAGTGGCTGTGCTAAGAGCTAATGTTGTGGCTAGAAGTTCACTGCGCATGCTCGATGGAACAGTGTGGAAGAGGTCTATTGCGACATTTCTTTCCACAAGTAATGAGGTTAGGCCAAAAGCATGTGCATGCCAAAATGTATTTATCATATTTTTACTTTAGATATCTGCAAAGGTAGCCATTTATAATAAATATTTCTGTTAGGTAAAGTAAGGTGCATTATTCACACTATTTACGCCGTGGCCATGTTGAAACCAGACCCAGGCCACATACGTGTTTGCGAGGTGCTGCTGTATCAAAAGTCATGCAAATACTTTTTTGTCTACCAATACCTCTCGAAATCACTCAAATTTGAGGGTATTCATTTTTTAACCATAGACCTCTTTGCATACCTGTTTACTAACTATTGGCCAATTTTCACAAAGATCGGGTGACCGTTGCATGGTCATTTTCCCATTCTTTAACTACAATGTGACTGTAAATTTCAAGTCTGCCTAGTTGTGGTGGTATCATGTAATGCAGCGCTGTCAGCATAGTTATCTGTGCAACACAGTTAAACAACTAGTCTTACTAATTGCAAATTAATAAAAGCTTTAAAAGGGTTAAAATATATTCAAAAAATATATGTATATTAAGAAAGTTTTGCAATTTTGAATTTAAGAAAAGATTGGCAGCCAAGGTGAGCGACTTTGTTGACATTGCCTACCGAAATGCATCTGATCATCACTCAATCTTCATGAAAATTGACCAATAAATAGAAAAAAGGTATGCAAAAATTAATATGATAGTTTCAAAAGTGAATATCTTCAAATTTTACTCCTTTAATTTCTGTAGTAGAACATAGAATTCACTTCAAACTAAAGTAAAGTGGATTACTAGGATCAATCTAATATATTTATATTATTTAAGTTGCATAGTCCGAATAAGCATCAAATCTTAAAACCAAGCCTCTCACCTAGGTTTGATTCTACATATCTATCTTGGATACCGATGCACTTATTGCTCCGATGAAATATCAAATTTTCAAAACCAAACCAATTATCTAGATTTGATTTTACATATCTAACTTAGACACTGATGCACTTATTAAGCATTTGTTTCTGCGTAGAAGGCAATACTGAGTCAATTTAACAGAACCTGTTACTAGAGAACTCTATGGTGTCAGAGTTTTGGCAAGCTTGTCAAAACTAATTTTCCATGTTTGCACTCAAAATATCTCAAAAGTTTACCATTTAAAATAAAAGTAACTTTGAACTAATGTAAAGTAGATACTAGTGATTGATCTGATACATCTATCTCAGAAAAAATACAGAAATTCAAAACCATCGGACTACGCAACTTTAAGCATTTGTTCCCACATAGAAGGGTAAACTGAGTCAATGTAATAACTCATGTTACTGCATAAGCATATGGTATCAGAGTTTTGTTGTGCTTTCCAACATTAATTTGAGATGTTTATGCTTCAAATATCCCCAAAGTTATCCATTTAAAATAAATGTTACCGCAAACTAAAGTAAGGTAGATTATAATAATCAATTCGATATATTTATCTCAGAAAAATGGTCGAAATTCAAAACCATCGGACTAATCAAATTTAAATAAAGACAGAAACTCAAAACCATCAGACTATAACACTTTAACTAAAGTCTGTATGACACTGAAGGAATTCCAAGCACCAGAGTCAATCAGAAGGAGCTTGTCTGAAATTGATTGACAATGGCCTCCCCCCCCCCCCCACACCCACACCCGTCCCACCCCCCCTTCCCCATCGACGTTCCCCTTCCTCCTCCACCCTGCCCCATCCCCCTTACCCCCTTCTCTCGCTGTCAAATCCAGTTTCCGCCTCCCCCCCCCCCCCCCCCCCCCGCTCCCTGTCACAAAAGAGGCATTTCTTTCTCTTTGACAAAGCCTCTAAAGTTTTACCAATATAGCTGTGGAATTAATTGATTACGAATCCCCTAAGTACTGACACAAACAAGCTCCAGGCTGACGCGTGTTTGGTTCCAGGTTTGCCCGCCAGGTGTCTATGTATAGGCTATATATATATATATGTATGTGGAGGCTGGAGAGGTGGGTGTGGGTGTCACAAATTAACTGACACCGGCCCACACCTGACGGTGTCTCATTTCCTAAGTAGAGTGCTGGGAATCACATCCGGGCTCTAGTCGCAAAGCCCCCGGGACTTGTTTGTAGAAGTCAATTGACTTTCGCCTGCCCGGAAACTGGCCGGCAATTTGACTTCAGCCCTATTGATCGAGGAGGTTGGGACTAGGGGAATTTCGGGTTGGATTTTATTTTTTGAGAACGAAAAAAAGCATAATTAATTTCAGTTGCCATTCATCTGCGCATATATATAGTTGTAACCATAGGAGATGGGCACGGTGGCCGAATTGGTAACAACGAAGACTTCCCATGTTGGTTTCACCACCACCCTCCACTCACCACCAACCTCCACTCACCACCACCCTCCACTCACCACCACCCTCCACTCACCACCACCCTCCACTCACCACCACCCTCCACTCACCACCACCCTCCACTCACCACCACCCTCCACTCACCACCACCCTCCACTCACCACCACCCTCCACTAACCACCACCCTCCAATCACCACCACCCTCCACTCACCACCACCCTCCACTCTCCACCACCCTCCACTCACCACCACCCTCCACTCACCACCATCCTCCACTCTCCACCACCCTCCACTCACCACCACCCTCCACTAACCACCACCCTCCACTCACCACCACCCTCCACTCTCCACTCTCCACTCACCACCACCCCCCACTTACCACCACCCTCCACTCACCACCACCCTCCACTCACCACCACCCTCCAGTCACCACCACCCTACACTCACCACCAGCCTCCACTCACCACCACCCTCCACTCACCACCAGCCTTCACTCACCACCACCCTCCACTCACCACCACCCTCCACTCACCACCACCCTCCACTCACCACCACGCTCCACTCACCACCACCCTCCACTCACCACCACCCTCCACTCACCACAACCATCCACTCACCACCACCCTCCACTCTCCACCACCCTCCACTCACCCCCACCCTTCACTCACCCCCACCCTTCACTCACCACCACCCTCCACTCACCACCACCCTCCACTCACCACCACCCTCCACTCACCACCACCCTCCACTCACCACCACCCTCCACTCACCACCAGCCTCCACTCACCACCACCCTCCACTCACCACCACGCTCCACTCACCACCACGCTCCACTCCCCACCCTCCACTCACCACCGCCCTCCACTCACCACCACCCTCCACTCACCACCACGCTCCACTCTCCACCACCCTCCACTCAGCACCACCCTCCACTCACCACCACGCTCCACTCACCACCACCATACACTCACCACCAGCCTCCACTCACCACCACCCTCCACTCACCACCACCCTCCACTCACCACCCTCCACTCACCACCACCCTCCATTCACCACCCTCCACTCACCACCACCCGCCACTCTCCACCACCCTCCACTCACCACTACCCGCCACTCTCCACCACCCTCCACTCACCACCACCATTCACTCACCACCACCCTCCACTCACCACCACCCTCCACTCACCACCCTCCACTCACCACCACCCGCCACTCTCCACCACCCTCCACTCTCCACCACGCTCCACTCTCCACCACCCGCCACTCTCCACCACCCTCCACTCACCACCACCCTTCACTCACCACCACCCTCCACTCACCACCACCCTCCACTCTCCACCACCCTCCACTCACCACCCCCTTCCACTCTCCACCACCTCCACTCACCACCACCCTCCACTCTCCACCACCCTCCACTCTCCACCACCCTCCACTCACCACCACCCTCCACTCTCCACCACCCTCCACTCACCACCAGCCTCCACTCTCCACCACCCTCCACTCTCCACCACCCTCCACTCACCACCCCCCTCCACACTCCACCACCCTCCACTCACCCCCACGCTCCACACTCTCCACCACCCTCCACTCTCCACCACGCTCCACACTCTCCACTACCCTCCACTCTCCACCCACCACCAACCAATCATTACCATTCGCCTTCTACGCTCCTCCCACTCATCACCACTCTCCACCCACCACCAACCAATCATTACCCTTCTCCTTCCACCTTTCACCCTTCTCCCCCTCACCACCACCCTCCACTCTCCACCCAGCACCTGTCACCCACCACCTTCCACCTACGAACCACCATCCAACACTCAGCACCCACAACCCACCAATCATTACCCTTCTCCTTTCACCCTTCACCCTTCTCCCACTCACCACCGCCCTCCACTCTCCACCCACCACCCACCAATCATTACCCTTCTCCCCCTCACGACTAACCTTCTTCCCCTCACTACCACCCACCACTCTCCACTCACCACCTACAACCCACCACCCAACGCTCAGCACCCACAACCCACTACCAATGCACCCTCCACTCTCCATCATTCCCTTTAACCCACCACATTCCACTCTCCACCCCAAACTTCACCCCCCACCCACTACCTTCTCTCCACCACTCTCCACTTACCACACTTCCTCCTCCACCCTAACCCTAACCCCCAACCACCCTAACCCCCAACCACCCTCCAATCCCCACCCTCCAATCCTACCGTCCAATCCCTACCCTCCAATCCCTACCCTCCAATCCCTACCCTCCAAGCCCTACCCTCCAATCCCCACCCTCCAATCCCTACCCTCCAATCCCCACCCTCCAATCCCCACCCTCCAATACCCACCCTCTACCAACCTCCTCCAACCATCCTTTCCTTCCATCAACCCCCCACCCACCCTCCAGTCCCCACCCTGTACCAACAGGTATCCTCGTGTAATCATGTGCATTATGGTGCAGGTAATAACCATTTACATATATTTATAATCAGAATGATATCGTCCAGATAATGGCGAGGACCACACTCGGCCTAACCCTGTTGAAGTGGACAAAGAGGGTGTTGTGTGCTCTGCACAGAGACCATTCTCACCAGGTGGGGTGCAAGTCCTGAATTGTATGCAGTGAATGCTGTAAATCAGGACATTATTGCGTAACTGTAAAACAAGGCAATACTGGATGCTTACTGCGTTCTAGGTCAGGTTGGGACCAGACGGGATGACCGAAAGAGTTGAGCGTCCGTTTCCTGTTTTGGAAGATCGGGGGATCCGAACCCAGGGGTTCGTCGGTTCGAACCCTGGTCAAGTCAAACCAATGATTTAAAAATTGATACTTGTCGCTTCCTAGCCAGGCGCTTGGCATTATTAGGATAGGGCAAGGAAACATCAAGTAAGATATTAATACAAACAAGGAAGCGTATTCTTCAGTGTTATGTGTGGTCTACTCTAATGTATGGGGCAGAGACATGGACAATCTCTAAGAAAATGTACAAACGTTTAGCAGCATTTGAGATGTGGACTTATCGAAGGATGATGAAAATATCATGGACAAAGAAGATCACCAACAAAGAAGTTCTCAGAAAAATTAAAAATAAGAAAAGCTTGTTTGCCACTATACAGACAAAGAAACTTATTTATTTTGGCCACATCATTCGTCAGAGTTCAATATACCGTACATTGTTGGAAGGGAAGGTGAATGGCAGCAGAGGGAGAGGGAGACCAAGAACATCATGGTTTACAAATATTTCACAGTGGACAGGCTTGAATTATTCACAGTCTATCAGAACAGCACAACATCGGGACAAGTGGAGAACCATTGCATCCAACCCTCGACTAGATGATGGAACTATTGATTGATTGATTGAAGGACTGGTTGGCTCAGTGTCAGGATAATGTGACTGGGTGGGATATCACGTCATGGTGTTGGTGGCCTGGTTTCCCAGTGAGGTATCACTATAAAGTCATCATGGGTGTGTCATAAGTCGGTACCCATCCTGATATGACCATAGATGTTGCTAGGACGTAAAGCAAAAACAAACAAACAAAACGGTCAAGTTGGACCGCATTTCATCCAGCATTCCATACTTTGGCAACTCTCAAGATCTGACACAAGTGGAATCTGACTTCTGATGTAATCTGACAATCGGACGCGGTGGCCGAATCGGTAGAGCGGAGGCCTCCCGGTCGGGGGCCCCGTCCTGATATGACCTTAGATGTTGTTAGGACGTAAAATAACAAATGATCAAACCCGGTCGTGGGCTCAGGAATTCGATTCCAGGCCGAGTCAAATCAATGGCTTACAAACTTGATATGTGTCGCTTCCTAGCTTGGTGCTGAGCATTAATAGGATAGGGCAGTGATTGGTTAGCTCAGTGTCAGGATAATATGACTGTGTGGGATATTGTGTCATTGTGTTGGTAGCCTGGTTTCCTAGTGGGGCAGCACTATTAAGTATAAAGTCGCCATAAGTGCACACTGTCACAAGTCGGTGCCCGTCCTGATATGACCGTAGATATTGCCAGGACATTAAACAACAACCAATAACATGTAATCTAACCTGTAACATGTAATCTGACAAGTTGTATTATGGGTTTGGGGTTTTATATTACATGAAACAATAAAAACATGCTTGGAAGCATCCATGATTGGTCTTATTGTTTCATATTTTAAACTTGGTTCTTTCTACCTTTGAGAAAAGAGCAATACATATGTAATCTGACAATTTCTGTAATCCGGCATTTTCTGTAATTCGCCAATTGCCAGCTTCCAAGGTTATCCGATTAAAGCGGTACAGTTCCTTATTTATGCAAATGCGCCTTGTATATGGCTACCGGTAGACCAGGATAGGTAGCGACAAGTATACAACTTTAAGTCATTAGTTTCACTTATCCGTGTTCACCGCAGATACAGGAATATTAACGTTGCATGGTCCGATGAAATATTTATTTTTCAAAACCAAAACATGTATCTTCATTTGATTATATATATATATCCAGCTTAGATATTGGTGCATTAACTTGTGATTTTGGACAGCATATATAGAATAATTAGTGAATTTTCTACGTTAGTTGACCAGGCTATTTTTGATTTAGGTCATTCCACATCATGTGATCATTGCGAGATGTCAATACCGGTCATAGCAAGAGGACTTTTGGAAAGCTTGTCGAAAGTATTTTGGGTTCTTTCAGCTCAAATTGCTTCAAAACTAGCCATTATTCATCAAAATGTCTCCGGTCTAATGATTAGTAGGTCATACCGATCAATTTGATATATTTATCTAAAACAGAAGACAACAATTCAAACGCGATCGGACTATGCTACTTTAATTACCAGTAACATTGGTTGCTATCCTGGAAGATCACCCCCCTAACGAAGCCATGCAGCTACCTTACTACATGTCTCCTGGTAAAAATAACTCAACTTAACTCAAATCAAATCACTCAACTCATTCGGATATCTCGACGACAATAGACGATTTCCACCACCAACCCGTCCTCTGAACTAATGTTCTGGGTAGCAGCTCACCATGCAGCATGCCACATGGAAAAGGCCTTATATAGAGGATTTACCTTGCCAACCTGCCCTCTGCTGGTAGTGGCAAGAAGTAATATTGTGAATAGTAGTTCATTGTGCAGGTGAGCAAATGTTTGTGTCTGTTTTTCCTTTGTTTGTTGGGGCTTCATGTTTAAAAACTAAGGACATATCTACACAGGTGCTGACTTGTGACAGTGCGCACTCATGGGTATCCCCACTGGAAGACCTCGCTGCCGGGACCATGCTCCGATATGAAGACCCTATAATGCTAAGACGGCTCACTCAGCCTGTACTGTGTAATCAAAATGATCAAACCCACCACTTGGTGCGCTGGCTGTTCTTTTGGTTAAACAGTTGCTATATTATATGTATAAATGTATATATGAATGTGAAGGATGTGTGATGATGGCGATGATGATGATGCTGATGATAATGTGTATTTGTTCATAGTAATTTCATATTGATGTGTATTCATACTTACCTATCTCATGTATAATATAATTTGATGTGTTTACATGTGAAACACCAACCAGCCGCCGGGCTGATCCACAAGGTGGCACTGCAAAATTTACATTACTATGGGAGAGAAAGGGAGTGAGACGTCTTAGTATTATAGGGTCTTTGACCAATATCCCCCCCCCCCCACTCTCCCATCGTCAGTCACATTATCCGGATAGAATAGATTAGATTAGAGTGTTTGAGCTATATGCTCAGGCCAAGTCGGAGACTCCACCATCAGAGCCCATCACATGTGGTGAGAATGCTCTGTTCAGTTTTGTCATGTGCAGTAATGAGTTTGAATCTGCTGGCGTTAGCTGGGTGTATCCTGGAATCTGTGGTTCATCTGGTACTGTTGTTAACACCTTGTCAAGCTGCCTTTTGAATGATTGTACACTGCAGTTTGATTGATTTCTAATGTAGGCTGGCATTGTATTGAAGAGTTGTACTCCTCGGACAGAAAGACTTCCTTCCCGCAGTGTTCTTGTTGATTGTGAGGCTTTGGTACTTATTGCTGGTACCTTACCAAGTCTACCATATCTTTTTGAATGATACGTTGTTATGCCATAGTTATACTCAGCAAGCTAGTCCTTGTCCTATCCTATTAAGGTCAAATAATTTTTTTAAGTTGGTAACCGTCCTTTTGATCATACAAATCAGGGTTGGGCGGGCGTTTTTTATTTCTATTTAATTCTTTTTCTGGCATGTCATGTTAAACATAATATGTCACTATCATAGTATGTTGCACAGATTGTGTGCTTACAACTGTTGAATTAGTGCTACTCCGGGACATTTTTAACAGTTTTTAAACCAATAACAACATCCAAAAGAATCAGGGGTGGGCGATTTTTCAGGCACATGTGGAGACAATAACAGTTGTTTTTTTATTTGGCCTAATGCTGAATGTCAGCCTAAAGAGTGCCAAGTTTAAATCTTGTAAGTCATTGGTTTGACTCGACCTGAGTTCGAACATGGGAAGTCAGTCTGTGCTCTTATCAATTCAGCTAGTCAGTTTGGTAATGTGGGAATAGTCTAGTGCGTGGTCAAGTATAATGTGTTTGGTAAAGCTGAATGAAGCAGCTGCCATCACTATCTATATTAAGCAGTTATTATCATATATGGGGTTTGAAGCCTGAATGACTGAAAGCACATATCAGCCTGATAAAGCGTTTATTAAATTATATTAGTTTTAAAACGTTAGACATTGCGATCAGTAGACGTTGAAAATGATTTGTGCATTTGAAAAATTTAATATGCTTTAAAGCTGCATAGTCCAATGAAAACATCAAATTTTCAAAACCAAAACAGTGATCTAGATTTGATTCTACATAGCTGACATAAGCCCTGTTCACACGGGCAAAATGTGAGGCGAATCAGGCAAATCGAATCAGGTGAGGCGAATTAGGCGCCCGTTCACACGGACACTGCGTGAGGCGGAAGTGGATATCTGCGCATGAGCAAGTACAGACTAACCAGCGCCATTTTGGGTTCGACGATGCTGGCACCAGAGAGTGTGGGTTCGACCTAGATATGTAATGGACTGAATCGTATTGGTTTGGAACGTCAAAACTTCTGCTGGGCAGTGAAACCCTAAAAATAAATAATAAAAAAAATATCTGTGCATAGATAGCGGTTTCATTAATTAAATTATATAATATGCGCTTTTGATCGACCGGAAAGTCAACAAACTGAGTTGTCGACTGCGCATGCGTGTGAGGTGCTTAATCCGCCTCAGTGCGTCCACACGGGCAAAATAAATCGAATCAGAGAAATCGCCTCACGTAAACTACCTCGAGAGGTGGTTTACAGGATCCGCATCACGTGAGTCGAATCAGCCCTAATCCGCCTCAGACGTCCGTTCACACGAGAAATGTGAGGCGAACTAGGCAAGTCGCTTTCTACGAATCGATTTACATTGCCCGTGTGAACAGGGCTTTAGATACTGGTACACTTATCAAACATGTCTCACCACACAGAGTGGAATACCAAGACACTTTATAGAGTCTTTACTGCAGAAGCCTATTGTGTCACTGTCAGAGCTTTGGTGTGCTTGCCAAAATTAATTCTGTACATTTGCACTTCAAATATCGCAAAAGTTAGCCATCTAAAATAACATTTTCAAAAGCAAAATACTGGTCTAGATTTGAGCCTACACATCCAACTTAGATATTAATGCACTTATTAAGTATTTCTTGCCACATAAAAGGGAATATACTAAGTCAATTTAAAAGCACGTGTTGCCTACGGGATCAGAGTGTTGGCAAGCGTGCCAACATTAAATTTGCCTGTTTACACTTCAAATATCTCCAAAATTAGCCATGTTAAATGAAAATGACTTCAAGCCCCAGTCAGACCTCGGTGAGGTCTCACTGGGGCTTTACTGTTAAGATAGATTATGAAGATCAACCTAATAAAATTATCTCAGAAAATGACAAAAACTAAAAACTATCGAACTATGCAACTTCAATAAATAATTAACAAACGGTTTATGCGAATAGTCGATATAGTATATAATATAAATACTATATTTTAGATTCACAAAGGCAACTTCTTATTTGTCTACCAGAACACCTAAATGGGAGAGTCTACGGTTCTGTTTGCGGGAGGAGGTGGAGGTGGGATTTAGGTTCTGGCTCCCTATGTCCTTCTTATTTAATAGTTGTGGTTAGCGCCATCTGTGGTGGTTTTCGGTGTGCACGTGCTGTTTGGGGGAGGCAACAGGGGAGGAGGGTGGGACGCAGGCGCGCGGTGGGGGGGAGAGGGGTTTGAGTGTTAACTCCTTACTTTTCTTCCACATCGTGACCACATTCCCAACCTATCCCCACCCACCTAAAACAAACTACTTTCCTATACATGTACCAAAAAATAGAAGGATTACACAACATATTTAGAGTTGCAGTATATAATTTTTGTTTTTTGTTTTTTGGTCCATTAGTTGTTTAAGCAGGGGAAATTTCAGTCATAGACGACTGGTCTTCCTCATTCCACTGCTGGTCGATAGAAAGCCCGAGCCTACACTTTTACCGACCCAAGGGATTTTTAACCTCCCACACCACATAGACATGGTATGAGAGCAACCGGCCTTTGATGACGCTGTAAGTTATACACAGCGGTGGAAATCCAAATTGGCAGAGCTGGGGGCATGGGGAATCGAACCGCCAACCCTCAGATTAGGAGTCTGACCTAGAAAAAAGTCAGACGCTCTAACCACTCCGCCAGAGAGCGGCTAATTTAACATGGCTAATTTGAGGAGTGTGTTTTATTCCAGGTTGTATTACATAAAGTGGTGCACAATACATTAATTGTATTTGTAACTACAGTAAAACCTCTCTAGCCGAGCACCTCAACCGATCGATCATTCCCTTATTTCGATCGCTTTATTTGGGTACCAAATGATCGCCCATACAATATCATTGTAACGAAATGAAAAATGCCAGAAACCGACCACCTCCGTAAATGGACCATTTTAAAGTCGGTATCATCGTCGGTCGATTTAGAAAGGTTTGACTGTATATGGAGTCAATAATGATCTATATACAAAGTGAAGAGATTGTCAAATTCAATATTCCGATGTTTTTAAGTTTGGTCATATTTTTTATATATATATATATATATTAGGTTGATCGGAATCATCTATTTATCTTTTAATTTGAAGTAACTTTTAATATGGCTGACTAATTCTTTTAATAGATATTTTATACTCGGACACTGAGCCAACAAACCCTTGCCCTATCCTAATAATCCTGACTATCTGGCTAGGAAGCGACAAGTATACACTTTTAAGTCATTGGTTTGACCCGACCAGGGTTGAACCCATTGGTTTAAATCCCACGATCTATCAAAATATAATATTGGTCATTACAATAATAATTGAACAATGCGAACACGGATAAATGGTATAAATTTGGATTTTTTAATGAACAGAAAATGACTATCATACATGCTTGAGTATATAATGAGAGAAGGCCCCGAGATGCTTTAACCCTATAGTTCTAGTCCCTTATTGTGGGGTGGGCGGGATGGCAGAATAGAGAGGTCCGTCGCCGTCCGCCGCCAAATCGTAGTGGCAGATTTTTCAGTTTTGCGTGCCTTATATAGCGGCTGGCCGGACCCGAAACATCAGGACTACGTCCAGTTTTCGTAACTGCGTAGTAGATTTCGGCTGCTGACATCGTATCTAATTTACATATGCAAATCCACCAGCTCTCGCCCGTGGTTACTCAGCGTATTTACAAAAAAAATGCTAGGCGGGGTAAACATTGATCTATATATTTAGTGTTATGGTTCAAATACAGGTGGTGCCAATGGCCGTTGAATAGGTATCTGACTCTGCCTTGTTTGATTACCCATGTTGTAAGCAGCATCAACAATTTCCATTATTTCGAAGTCCCTTTTTTATTTTAAACGGTTACCCTTGGATATTTGTGAAGGGCAAATAAGCAGAATTAAGTTTAACATGCATGTCAAAATGGGGAGATACCATAGGCTATATCAGTGACAGGTTCTATTCAAGTTCCATAGACCAACGGTTTTGAGTTTCTGCGATTTCTAAGATGTTAAAGTGATCAATATCTACTTTACTTTAGTTTGAACTCTGCTTAATTTTAAATGGCTACCTTTGAAGATGTTTAAAATGAAAACATTCAAAACTTGGATTAACCAGTAATATGTTCTATTAAATCGACTTAGTATTCACGTAAGAATATTAGGGTCATTGGCATCTAAATTGGATCTGCAGAATCAGATTGAATGCTTTCATGTTTCTATGCAACCTTCAATAGACTTTGAACTCTTTCTGTTCAGAAATAACTGTTTACTATGTCCACTAGTGTGTAAGTTGGATATGTAAGATTAAATGTAGGTCAGTGATTTAGTTTCGATAATTTGATGCTTTCAACGGACGATATAGCTTTAATGGTTTTTATTGTCCATTATCCAGAGTTGTCCTGGGGTGCCAGTGGATTGTAGTTGTAGCTGTTGTAGTTGTTGTAGTTGTAGTAGTTGTAGGAGTTGTTGGAATGGTTATAGTTGTTATAGTTGTTCAAGGTCTATTAGTTGTTGTAGTTGTTGCAGTTGTTGCAGTTGTTGTAGTTGGTGTAATTGTTGTAGTTTGTATAGTTGTGATAGTTGATGTAGTTTTTGTAGCTGTTGTAGTATTTGTTGGAGTTGTTGTAGCTGTTGTAGATGTTGTAGTTGTTGTAGTTATTGTAGTTGTTGTAGTTGTTGTAGTTGTTGTAGTTGTTGTAGTTGTTGTAGTTGTTGTAGTTGGTGTAGTTGTTGTAGTTGTTGTAGTTGTTGTAGTTGTTGTAGGTGTTGTAGTTCTTGTAGTTGTTGTAGTTCTTGTAGTTCTTGTAATTTTTATAGTTATTGTAGGTGTGGTTGACTGGAACACTGGTAAACTTTTAGACAAAAACCATATCGTCCAAAGTCGTACTGGTCCGTTGAGCGTGTATAGAGAATTGGGCGAATAAGGGATTTTATTTATTCCTTTAAACAAACAAAAATGGACTCGTTGTTCTGGCTTGCAGTAGAAAAGTGGATACTCTAGAATGAATCAAGCCTTATTTCACGCATGGTCCTGGAACATAAAGACACAATCGTCAACCTTCCACTCGTGCTTCCCTCCCCCATCTCCATACCCCTGCCACCTCCCCCCCCCCCACCTCCCCACCTATCCCACATCTTTACCACGTCCCTTGTCGTGGGAACGGGGCATATCTCAGGTGTTAGAGTTTCCACCTGTGAAGGTGTCAGTCATCCTATCGATCCTGCTCAATGGAACCATTTGCAGTTTGGGCTATTTTTCGTTCCAACCAGTCGGACACAACTGGTTAATCAAAGGTGTGGTATGTGCTGTCCTATCTGTGGAAAAGTGCATATAAAAGACCCCTTGCTGCTTATCGGAAATAGTAGCCTAGGTGGCTGCAGCAGGTGTCCTCCAAAGAAATATGTCAGAATGATCATATATTTTACGTCCAATAGCCGATGATAAAAATCAAAGTGGTCTAGAGGCGTCGTTAAATAAAACAAGCTTTTTTCCTTTGTCGTTCTCCTACTCATCTCCCCGAGATCCCTTACCTTCCTTCCTCCACCGCCTACTCCCCTCCTGCCCCACCTCCCCCACATACCTTACCTTCCTCCCTCCACACCCAATTCCCCTCCTCCCGACCTCCCCCAGCTCCCCTAGCTTTCTCTCTCCCTCCACTCCCATCTCGCCTCCTGCCCCACCTTTCTCACCTCCCACATCCCAAATTCCACTCCTCTTCCTCCTCCTCCGCGCACAGCCCCACTCCCACACACCTACCCCTCCGCGTTTCCCCTCCTTTCGCTCATCGCCCCAGCTTCTCTTCCTCCCTCCACCTCCCCCTCACTTTCTTCTCTCCTCCCTTCCCCACCTCCCCACCGCCTCGAACTTCCCTACCCTCCCTTCCCCGCCTTCCCACTGCCTCGACCTTCCCTCCCCTCCCTTCCCCACCTCCCCACCGCCTCGACCTTCCCTCCCCTCCCTTCCCCACGTCCCCACCACCTGGACCTTCCCTCCCCTCCCTCTCCCACCTCCCCACTGCCTCGACCTTCCCTCCCCTCCCTCTCCCACCTCCCCACTGCCTCGACCTTCCCTCCCCTCCCTTCCCATCCTCCCCACCACCTCGACCTTCCCACCTCCCTTCCCCACCTCCCCACCGCCTCGACCTCCCTCCTCCCTTCCCCACCCCCACGCCTCGACCTTCCCTGTCCTCACTGTCCCCTCCTCCGCACCTTTCCGATCTCCCTAACCGTTCCCTCCTCCCTCTCCTCCCCCTCCTTCCCCCACTCCCTCTCAGCTCTCTTCCCCACCACCCTATCACCCTGACCTCCCGTCCCTCACTGCTCTCCGATCTTCTTTGCCATTCTCTTCCCCCCTCCTCATTCCCATCAGCCCATTCTTACCTCTCTCTCTTCCCCTACCCCATCCCCTCATCTCCCTTGCCCACCTCCCGATCTCCGTCCCCCCCCCCCCCATCCCGCGCCCTCACCTCGGGCCCCCTCCCTCCTCCTGTGCACACCTGTAGACATCAATCTTACCTCATCGCTCAGGCGTTCAGTTCTATCTCAGCTACAGGAGGTACATCCCCTGCAGCTACACCCATGACAGCCCCATATCACCCCCCCCCCCCCCACCACCACCACCCCATATACCTCCCTCCCACCATTCCACCCCCCTCACACACACACTGATTCTCCCACCCACCATTCCACCCCCCTCACACACACTGATTCTCCCTCCCACCATTCCACCCCCCCCCCCCCCCTCACACACACTGATTTTCCCTCCCACCATTCCACCCCCCTCACACACACTGATTCTCCCACCCACCATTCCACCCCCCTCACACACACTGATTCTCCCTCCTCCATTCCACCCCTCACACACACACACACTGATTGTCCGCGTACAACGCGTGCAGTGCCCCACTGCTCCCCTCGCCATTGGCTAATTCTAATCACGTGCTCCCGCATCAGCCAATCACGCTTACGGACACGCCGCTGCACTGGTTGACTACCCCCCCGCGGTGCTAAGTGTATATAAGTGGCGCCCCCTCCCACCGCACCCAGTCACTAACACTGCACACATCTCCTGATCCTTTGAAGGGTCCCTGCATTCCACCCCAGACAGGATACCTGGCCACATCAGGGGGCTATTCCCCTGATGGGCGTAACTTAATTGTCATTTAATGGACAGTTATTTTGTGTTGTATTTGTATGGTAATTGTAGTGCAATTCAATGATGATCATGGTGGCTGTATTGCAATTTGACTTGTATCACTACAAGCCTGTCCTTATTGTTGTTCTTTTGTTTAAACTTGCAGTGTTATCGTTTTGAGTTTCTGCTATTTAAATTCTTTTTCTAATTTATTAGGTTTTTGATCGTTATGATCTACTTCACTTTAGTTTGAAGTATATTTGATTATAAATGGCTAACCTTGGAGAGATTCAAAGCGAAAAAAAGAAATTTCCAGTCATAAAGCAAAAACAGTGCCTTACATCTAAGATGGTTTCAATTACACATACTTGTACATTGAATAAAATTGTATCATTCGATAATAAATTGATTATCTTATGGATGTTCAATTATCTCCCATAGCATATATATGTAAGCATGGCATGTGATTTTATAACTTGTAGTTTATCTGTTACATTGTTAAAGCCCCAGTCAGACCTCACCGGATTGAGGACCGGACACCACCGGACAAAGAATTGTCTAGTTTGATGGTGTTCGGTGTCGAACTGTTGCAACGGCCGCCGGACGAAACGGATGCTAAACGGACAAGAAACGTACATTAATGAATAGCCAACAGACGAGAACCAGATGAGAACCAGATGGCAACCGAATGTCAAACGGACGGACCGGACCGGATACCAAACGGACACCAGCCAGACACCTACCAGATCACATATGCGCCAAAAACCTACGAACCGAATTCCCGCAGCCCCGTCAATGGACTCTTCAGGATACAAACCGGACACCTAACGGATGGGTAACGGACATGAAAAGGACAAAACGGACTTAAAACGGACACCAACCATACACTTCAGTCCGGTGGTGTCTGGTACAAGTTTTGCACATCTTCAAAACTTGTACCAGACACCGCCGGAACCACCGGACAGATAACGGGCACGCCAGATGCCAACCGTATATAAACCATACATTGCCGTATTTCAACGGACAGTGTCCGCTTTCTATCCGGTTCCTCAATCCGGTGAGGTCTAACTGGGGCTTTACTGTTTAGATACATTTTTTAGTTAGCAATTATCAGTGTGCAGTGATTCATGTGGGTGTACATACAGCAAGATTACACACACACCCAAGGGCCATGCTGATTATCAGTCTGCATGGTAGGAGTAGAACCAAGCAACACACAACTTTTACCTTTCTCCATTAACTTAACACCGGATGGGATGGCTACATCGGTAAGAGCGCATGCTACACAATAATTCGTTTCGAGCCGCTTTGAGCGGGGATCGGGGGGAATTATTACGGTTGATAATCCGACGCTTTTGAATGATATATTCATTTTTTATAGATAAATATATTTTGCTGATTGGTTGGTTGTTGGAATTTTGCGTCCTAGCAACATCTGAGGTCATAGCAGGAAGGGTACCGACTTGTGACAGTGCACACTTGTGGCAACTGTTATAGTGCTGCCCCACTCGAAGACCAGGCCACCAGTACCATGCCCTGATATCCACTGGTACACAATAAATCGTTGCGAGCCGGCTTGTGAGCGGGGATCGGGGGAATTATTACGGCTTTGATACTCCGAAACGCTTTTGAATGATATATCCATCTGTTATAGAGTAGCTAGCTTATGAAACTGTAATAATTCTCCACGATCCCTGTTCAAAGCTGGACCAGACGGGAGGACCAAGTGAGTTGAGCGTCCGTCTCCTGTTTTGGTAGATCGTGGGATTCGAACCCACGGGTTCGAATCCTGATCAAGTCAAACCAATGACTTAAAATTTGATATGTTCACTCCCTAGCCATGCAGTCAGCATTATTAGGAGAGGGCAGTTAGCTCAGTGTCAGCATAATGTGACCGAGTGGGATATCAGGGCATGGTACTGGTGGCCTGGTCTTCCAGTGGGGCAGCAATATAAAAGTTGCCACAAGTGTGCACTGTCACAAGTCGGTACCCTTCCTGCTATGACCTCAGATGTTGCTAAGACGCAAAATTCCAACCAATCACCAAAATATATTTATCTATAAAAAATGAATATATCATTCAAAAGCGTCGGATTATCAACGTAATAATTCCCCTCGATCCGTGCTCAAAGCGGTTCTAGAAGAATTATTCTGTAGTGTACGGCAGCTTTACATAAATCTAATTCCCAGACGACTGGATAATGAACAGCAAGGGTCAAAGCGAGGCTCCAGTTGCGCATTTGGTTGTGATTACGTCATAATTATAATTACGCTCTATGCCCTTTGATTGTGCGATTAGTATGAGAGTCGAGAGTATAACATAGCCTCCAACAGAGATCTCTTTGTGTGGCTGTTGTACCTGCTTATTTACATAGCTATATCCGACAATTTGCGCAGTTCGCCCATGGAACTATTGAATTGAAAGAAACCAACGAGAAAGGTCAAGGGTCACATCTGTTAGTGTTAGATTGTACTCCCTCCCCCTCCCCTCCACTTACACATAAGGCCAAGTAAAAACAAATTGGTGATCGTCCCACGCCCATGCCTGACAACTCGCCCACCGCTGATTTTTTTAAACAATTTCGTTGTTGTTTTAAGCTGTTAAAATTATGTTGGGCTAGCAGCAATTCAGCTTTCATAAACACACAATCTGTGCAACATTATTAGGTCTTTTTTGTGCAGCATTTCGACACCTCTTGCTGATAACACAGGATGTTTATGCATTTAATTACGTATTATATATACATCATACACCAGAAAAATGACAAATAAAAATAAAAACAGCCCGCCCAACCCTGATTTGTGTGATCAAAAGGACGATCGCCAACTTTCTTTTGGTATTTTTCTTAAAGAACCCATTTATATTTTTTATGAGAATAAATAATTTACATTGCCGGTCTGTCAACTGTCAGTGTCAAGTTGGATGCGTACATGTTTGCTGATGCGGGCTGTCAGTATTTACTGTCGTAAAACAGTACAGTACAGTTACAGTAAAGTATGTTCCATGGCATCACCATACCGTAAGTGGCAGACCACCGAACCCTCAGCCTCAGTTCTCCCTGCCTCCTTTTTTATTTGTTGCTGTTTCTCTGTTATTTCCAGTCAACCATATACAATGACAGAGACAGTCCAAATAAAAATGTAAAATGTAATACCTAAATGCACTGGGATTGGTCCCACTGCTTCACTGGTCACAGCTGGTCCAGTGTATTATTAACAACCCCACCCCAACAACATAATTCAACATAACTAATTACCCTCGATTCAAGTTTTAAAGGTGATTAATCTAGATGATGAATAAATGTTGCTCTACAAAAGTACAGTATGACCCCATTAAACTAAACTCGAAGGGACCCTGAGAAATTTGTTTGGATTAACCGATCATTGGTTTAACCGAGCTTTGGCTTCAACTTTGACTTGGCTTTGGCAAAAACGTGAGTGGGTTATGAATGTAATAATATACAATGTATGTGAACACTTTGATTATTGTTTTTTTATGTATATACAGTATAACCCAGTTAAACCAAGCTCGGTTAAACCAAACGATCGGTTAATCCAAACCTTTTTCTGCGGCCTGACAAAATACTCCCATTTATCATATAAAAAAGTTGGTGGGGTCTCAGATGACCTTATAACCACATGAAAGTTTGGTTTAACCATACTGGAAGTGGCCTGTGGTCCGACAATTTTGCTTGGATTAACAGATAATTTGGCTTAACCAACTTTGGTTTAGCCAACTTTTTTATATGATAAATGATTGTATTTTGACGGGCCGCTGAAAAAAGTTTGGATTAGCCGATTGTTTGGTTTAACCGACCTTGGTTTAACGGGGTTGTACTGTATCGGTTTATGCTAGATAAATATTTGAACAATATATTTAGCGTATTCGATTGTGAATGAGTCTGGTTATATCCATAACCCAACCAGCTGACACTTTTTCTGTAGGGTTCTTCATCAGCCCTGTCCACGAGACAATGCTGCGAGAGTACCTGGGTTGTGGCAGTAACTACTAGTGACCAGCTATCTATGTGACACGGCGACGGCCCGTGCAACGCCAAATGAGGGCCCCAAATGTAGGTCTCACAACAGTGATTGAACCCGTAAATGGGACAGGACCCGCTCTCGGGCGATCCTTATCGTCTGCCCATTGTTGCGCGCGCTCGGTGCGAATTAGCGCGGCGAGGCCTTGAATGGGCCAGCGGCCATTTTGCGTGACGGACGCTGGGAAGGGATTGTTCTCCACCGGAAACCAGAGCCGCAGCTTTCTGACGCCTGCGCAGTGGTGAGCAGCTACAACGGGCTGATGTCTCTTCCCCCCCATCCCCCACACCCACCCCTCCCCCTCTGGACCCGTATCCCCCTCCCCACTCTCCCCCCTCCCCTTCCTCCACTCCCCCCTCCCCACTCTTTACTCCTCTCCCTCCCCTCCCCCTTCACCCTCCTCCCCCGCTCTTTCACCCCATTTCCCACTCCCAGTCCCTCTCTCCCACTCTGCCCCCCTCTTATCCCTTCCCCCCGCCACGCCTCTCCATCCCCCTTCACCCCTCCCCCCCTCCCCCCTTCCCCTTCACCCTTTCCTCTTTCCACCTTCCCCCTCGCCCTCCCCCCACTGTCGATGAAGCGATCTGATGTCGATCTGCTGGGGGAATGGGGTCTCTTATTCACAGCTAGTGGAGGTGGGGTGGGGGGTAAGGGGTGGGGGTAGGGGTGGAGGAGGATTGGATAGATATATAAAGAAAAGGGGAGGGTGGTGGGAGTTGTTAGTTCCGGCTGAAGCCCGCAGGGGGCGTGGTGGTTCAGGCCCCGGGGCACCGCTCACTCTCCAATGACAGCCCCGGAGCTACTGGGTCTGGGTATACACTGATCATTGAAAGTTTGTAATCAGACCTGCTTGGTGAATGAGTTAAGACGTGTAGTAATGGATGGGTCCAGGTCACCTAGATGGAAGTACCTATTGGCAACTGCCTGGGGGTTTTGTTGTTGTTGTTGATTTGTTATTATTTGTATATACACTAATTAAAATGGCGTCCATATTATGATGACACCATGTTAAGTAAGACTTCCATACTTTCAGCCTAATTAATGTATAATATATTTACTCTTTACATCTGCGTTATGAAGTAGTCTCCATGTCCAAATTGAATGTAAACCAGTTTTGTCTTTATAAGGATTATTTTATTTGGTTCTTCCCAGATTATTGAACCCAGTGACCGAATTAGTAGAATGTAGGCTTCCTGTGTGGAAGGAAGGTTGGGAGTTTAAAATCAAAGACTTACAAAATTGATACTTGTCGCTATCTAGCTTGGTGCCCATCATTACTAGGTTAGGGAAAGGACTGGTTAGCTCAGTATCAGGATAATGTGACTGGATGGGAAATTGGGTCATGCTGCCAGCAGCCTATTCTCCCAGTGGGGCAGCACTATAAAGTTGCCATGGGTGTGCACTGTCATAAGTCGGGCCCAATCCTGATATGACCTTAGATGTTGCCAAGATGTAAAACCTCAACAAACAAAGATTCTTCCCAAATTGAGCATTGGGTAGGTAGGTTCATAATAGATTGCATGAATTAAAATGCTACAGTCTGATGAAAGCATAACATTTTCTAAACTAAAACACTTACATAAATTTGATCATACATAAGTTATCCAACTTCGATACAAGTCCACTTATTAAGTCTTTGTTGCTGCGTAGAAGGTAATGCTAAATCAATTTAATAGAAGCGGTTAGTACTAAAGCGAAGGCAATGGAGGCGCCATGTTGATGTGTACGCTAACATAAATTTTCTCTTAACATCAATAATCTCCAAAGTTAGTAATTTAAAACAAAAGTTATTTCAAATTAAATAAAGTATGGTAGCTTACTTAAATCGATTAAATCTACTATATTTTTATTTCAAAATTGGCAGAAACTCAAAACCATAAGATTATGCGCAATATAAAGACAGGTAGCATTATTCTACAAGAGGCAATATGAAATCTACTATATTTATCTTTCAAAATTGGCAGAAACTCAAAACCATCAGATTATGCGCAACATAAAGACAGGTCGCATGATTCTACAAGAAGTAAATATGCAATGTTGAATGGAGATTTATAAATAACTTATAAATAGAACATTTTTGTTGTAGCAATTTAATTGTATTTGTGTGTGTCTATTTTTTTTAGGATTAGGGGGTGTGCCGTTAAAGTTTCTGTTTTACCTTGAGATAAATACATTAGGTTGATCTTATAACCTACCTTACTTTAGTTTGAAGTACCTTTTATTTTTAATGGTTAACCCTGGCAATATTTGAAGTATCAATATGCCAAATTAATTTTGGCATGCATCTCAAAATCTGACTTCAAAGAGTTTAGCCAGAGAAGGTTCTCTTACATTGACTTAGTATTACCTTCGATGCAGCACAACATGTTTAATGGGTTATTTGAGTTCAAACCCAGTGGGTCGTGACTGGTCTGATCACAACCATTAACCTCTGTCTACCCCATGACTATAAGTAAAATTAGTAGTTGGATGATCTCACATTGGGAAGGGAAAAGTGGACTTAGATCAGTTATAAGGCAAGGATTCAAATTTACTTTCAATGATAGTAGGTTTTGTGCTACATTTTCTAATATCACATTTTCTAATATCAGGCGTTCTCTGTGGCGGAGTGGTCAGAGTGTCTGACTTTTTTCTAGGTCAAACTCCTAATCTGAGGGTTGGCGGGTCGATTCCCCGTACCCCCAGCTCTGCCAATTTGGATTTCCACCGATGTGTATAACTTACAGCGTCATCAAAGGCCGGTTGCTCTCATACCATGACTATGTGGTGTGGGAGGTTAAAAATCCCTTGGGTCGGTAAAAGTGTAGGCTCGGGCTTTCTATCGATCAGCAGTGGAATGAGGAAAACCAGTCGTCTATGACTGAAAATTCCCCTGCTTAAACAACTAATGGACAACGAATAAATATAAATAAAAAATATGCCCTACCCTACCTCATTGTTGACGAGTATTAGGGCTGAACGATACAAATAGCTATAACCAGACCACAGAGCCCCTCCTACCTTTTGTCGCGCTTTACCTAACTCTTAGATATCTGCTTCAAGTTATGTAAATTCTGACTAGTCATATTTGATTATGATAATCATTATTGTGAATAGGTAATGTTGGTTTTGTCATGTTCCTGCATAGTTCGATAAAAGAATCACCTTTTCGAAAGCACAGCACTTATCTAGATTTGATAGTGGTGGATTTATTAAATATATGTTGATAAATAGAAGGGCATACTCAATCAATTTAATACAACCTATTATTCCTGAAGCCTATGTGGTCAGAGTTTTGACAAGCAGGCCAAAATTAAAGATGTATAGTCCGATGGTTTTGAATTTCTGTTTTTTTTCTGAGATAAATATGTTAGATTGATCACTAGTATCTACTTTACATTAGGTCAAAGTTACTTTTATTTTAAATGGACAATTTTAAAGATATTTTGAGGATAAACCTGGAAAAATAGTTTTGGCAAGTTTGCCAAAACTCTGACACCGTAGACTTCTGCAGTAACAGGTTCTGTTAAATTGACTCAGTATTGCATTCTACGCAGAAACAAATGCTTAATAAGTGCATCAGTATCTAAGTTAGATATGACAAATCAAATCTAGATAATTGGTTTGGTTTTGACAATTTTATATTTCATCGGACTATGCACCTGTAATCATTTCAAATTAAAGTTAGGTCATCATCATCTAATTATATAAAAATGCTAGAACTTCAAAATTATCGGACTATGCAAATTTAAAGCTGCATAGTCTAATCAAAACATCAAATTTTCAAAACCAAAACAAATATCTCGATTTTGTTCTGCATATCTAACTTAGATACTGGTGCACTTGTTGAAAATTGTTCAACATATAGAAGGGAATACTGATGAAATTGAATAGAGTCTTTTGCTGCAGAAAACTATAATGTCAGAGTTTTGACAAGCTAGCTGAATCTAATTTAGCATGTTTGCACTTTAAATATCTACAAAGATTAGCTATTTAAAATAAAGCTCACTTCAAACTGAAGTAAGGTACATTATAACCATCACCCTAATATGTTTATCTCAGAAAAAGACAGAAACTCAAAACCCTTCGAACTATGCAACTTTAAGCTTGTCATCATAAATTCCCGCCATAGTTTAGTTATATTTCCATTTCATTAATCTGTGTTATTACCCAAAAAAAACACGTAGGACTGGTACTGGTAGCTATTATCCTGCAGCACGGTACCAGCACAAATATGACGGCATCGTTCTTAGCAAACCCCAGCCAAGAGGTGGGTTACTGGGGTCGGGTCATTTTGCACACGGCACATGTTTTTGTCAACTCCACTCGCGGTTTTCAATTTTAAATTCTAGCAATTCAGGTGACCCGAATCACCCAGGTCGTGGTAATCGATTACACCCCTCGTGTCTTGTCTCTTTTGATGAGAGGAGAGATTTTAAATGAGACACAAACCAAAGCACAATCTACAATCTACTTACTGTACCGAGAGGAGGGCATGTGGAAGAAATACGCTGCGCATGCGCAGTGTTAAAAAATAAGTACACTCTCCAAGCACACTATCACTACGTGGGAAAAGCGTCACTCTCCGACCCGAGCGCGTGTTCGCTATATGCATACTACAATACTCATATCTGATTACAACGTGCTGGGAGAGTGACCTGACGTGACGTGGCGTGACGTGGCGTGACGTGACGGTGAGTTGCGTTGCATCGCCAGGAATGGAAGGTCGAACGCTGGTCAACCGTGTAATGACGTCACCAAAAGGGCGGCATTGACGAGCCCTACCAAGGTCAACGAGGGGCTCGGTCTGAGGTCATTCCAAGGTCGTGGAGCGATGTGGGCAAGGTCACAGATTGGGTGTTGTGTGTCGACGCCATTGAGAAGGAAGAGTGAGAGGGCTTCATTATGCGGGGTGATGGGTCCATGCTTTGGGCGAAGGTCAGGCTTCTTCGTAGCTTGGTATTTGTTGGGGTTTGTTGTCGGGGGTGGGAGGGGGGAGGTCGAGTGACAT
Source organism: Branchipolynoe longqiensis (assembly GCA_030323885.1). Classification (NCBI taxonomy): domain Eukaryota; kingdom Metazoa; phylum Annelida; class Polychaeta; order Phyllodocida; family Polynoidae; genus Branchipolynoe; species Branchipolynoe longqiensis. Next base: position 25,342,009 of record CM059200.1, read on the forward strand.
GAATGCACCCAAATTGTTGGTGTTTACGTGTACTATAGTATTTTTGTTATAGACAAGACAATCCTGGCAAGATGAGCATAAAGCCACATGGCAGGCAAGGGTAGATTACCAGGGGCATAAGCTGATTGCTCTGATCTGAGTAGAAATCGTGCAGTTATTATAATAAGAAGTGACGTCAGAAGCGTTTCTAGTTATATAAGCATGTTGGTCTCAGGAGCGATCATATACAGACATAATATATGTATATTTGCTCCAGTGTGTGCCGCGCGAGGGGCCGGAGCACCCGTATACATTACCCCGACAGCTGGTGGGGGGGGCGGGATTCCAACAGGCGCCTATGGAGGAGTAAGCCTAATACTAATAGTGACAAGTATATGTTCCCCTAGATAAAGCATTCACCCGGTACTCGCAGTACACGGGTGAATACCAACCCTATATAAAAACGGTCGAAAAAGCGGGTTAAGGAAATGAGAGCCTAATTTCACAATCTAAGAAGCAACAATTATTCTTTACATATGTCTTATTGATAGCCCACTACCTTTGAGTTGAAAAATATAATGTAATATCTAGTTTAATAAGATTTAAAATTGAAATCGATGGCATTCTACTGCCGCCATCTTGTCTTTTTGCATTCCCTCCCATTTCACCAACTCTGTGCCTATATGGGTAGCCTATTGATACTGGAGCCACAGTTTCTAGTTCATATTCCATACTAACCCTATTTTCGCCCGTATTTACACTACGTTGTCCTTCACCTGTGTACTACAAGTACCGGGTGAATCTTTTATCTAATGTTCCCCTAGCATTTATACTTGTATAATGCGTTTTACAACACATATATATATGGACGGGACATGGTGGCCCAATCAGTAGAGTGCAGGCTTCCCATGTGGAAGGTGAGGAATTTGAATCCCGACCGAGCCAAACCGATGGTTAGGGCAAGGACTGGTCAGCTCAGGATCAGGATAATGTGACTGAGTGGTTTGTTTTTGGTTGTTTTAAGTCCTAGCAACATGTAAGGTAATATCAGAGCGGGTAACATATTCGAGTTGGTTTAAATTGGGGTGCACAAACAAATGATGTTATACATATTTATTTACTTCAATGATCGCCAAAGTTAACCAATGTAACCTACTCCAAACTAAAGCAGCGTAGGGTATACTGGAGAAAACTAGTGGTAAACTGGCAAAGGCTTCTGTTGTGTCCCAACGACCTTTGTGGTTAAGGAATTGATGAGAATGACGATAACGATGATGATAGGTTTAACAAATTAAATTGACTTAGATCTACTATTTCCTTCTATGTCGGGATATTTGTTTAATGATCGCAGTTGAATAGTTGGGATCAAATCTTACTAAGTGTCTGAGTTTCATCTATGCAGCACGAAATTACCATCCACCCAAACACCAGGTTGGTGAGGGGGGAGGGTAGGTAGGGGGGGGGGGTCACGCGCAGGGATAACGAGTGAGTTCAAATGCGCTGGTTGCACTCGGTGTCGCTCTGTTTATGCTTATAGATCTAGATGCTGAATCTCATCCCGAGCTGCCAGTGAATATTGTATATATATATATATATATATATAGAGCCACGTATATACGTCCACATATATGCGGGTGTAAGGAAAGCACACTGTGCTGCCCCCCGGTGATTTGCGGCGGAACTCGCCATTGGTTTGCGGGACTACCACCGGATGGCGCTCGATGATGTGCACAACCTACGAGCATGCCCCGGCCTCCGCAGTTCGCCTGCAACACTGCTACACTATAGACCTAACAATTTTATTATTTTTCTTTTCTTTATATTATATGTTCATTAGGGCACTTGGCCCAGCCAGATGCATTGTACGACTTGGATTTGTAATAAATGATGTATCGACCATACAAGTGTTATGTTGTGCGCCCATTACATATATATATATTATTTATATATATATATATATATATATATGGAGAGAGAGAGAGAGAGAGAGAGAGAGAGAGAGACAGAGAGACAGAGCGGTAGTATTATGTTTATTCAATGCTTCCAAAGCATTGCTAATAATAAATATATAGATAAATATAACCCACAACACCCTATACAAATAGTAGGGCGGCTTAGCTGATCACGTGTGCACTTTCCCTTAAAAGCATGAAACTTGGCACATGGTTAGAGTAACACAATATCAAGATTTTTAGTCCAGGGGCCATCGGAAATTGCACCCCATATGGTGGCCATCTTTGATTTCAAAATGACCACCAGTAGAGGCCTGTTTTGTTAAATATCTCCTTAACTAGTACAGAGATTGAGACAGTTGAATCGCATATCCCTACATTTTAGGGCTCTAGGAATCCAAAGGTGAGATAAAATGTTTGAAAATTGTGGTACTCTAACCATGTGCCAACTTTCATGCTTTTTTACTTGTTTTTTTTGGTGTTTTTGTTTAGCTAAGCCGCCCCACTATAACCAGTACCAGGCTACAATAAATATGTATATAGTCTAACATCAGTAGGCCTCATATCGTCTATGTTTACTGTTTTCTTTTGCCCACCAGACATGTGCGTGAAAATTAGAAAGCTCAACGTCGCTATGACTGTGCACTCTCGTAAGTCAGTATCACTCCTGATATGACCTTAGATATTACTAGGGCGTAAAACTTCCAACAAATAAACAAAATAACCACATCAATTAATTGTTACCAAAGACAATGAAAGCCTCTGTACACATGTAACACCGTATCTTGTCTGTCTCCGTGCGTGTCGTTGGATTCTAGTGGCGCCATCTATGAAGAAGCTGAGGGAACCAGTAGAGGAAGTGAGGTTCTAGTGTAAGCCACCAGGCGGCGTCAGATAGAGAATGCTGCAAGACAAGCCATTTGGTCCATTAACTGGAAGTTTATGTCGTGGTATTTAGAGCATGTTACTGGTTGGAACTTTGACGGACATATTTCTAACTGCTATACTACTGGAAAAACGACTTATTCGTCCCGGCTCGGTGGTAAGTAGTCTCCTCCTCACTCACATTTCGTTTTGACAGTATGGCGTATTCAGTCGCACCCAACCAATGTCAATTGAATGTTTACATTTCGTCTTGTCACCTTTCCTGAGGCTGATGCCAACCACTTGTAGTGCATAGTCATTGATCAGTTTCATAGTGTTCAACATATCTACCGACTGAATTTCACTTCAGTGTTTTTGTCACTGGGTGTACCGGTCCAGTGTTTCAAAACCAGTTTCATATAATAATATTATTAGGAATACCAGATCAAGAAAAAACTGTTATCTAATGGTGGCGCCACTAGGCTGCAAGGTTCCTGTGTGCGCACTGAACATCAGCGGCGAATTGTGGAACTAATGTAACCAGTCACGGCGGTTGCATTATTTACGTTTGGTGTTATCCCCTGGGTTTTGAATTTGATTTTGATTTTACCATAACATATTGGAGGATGCTTTTGGTTGGCATCCACCTTGGGGATAATCTTCCTTCCTGTATTTCAAAATGTATAGATCCAAACTAATAATACGGTATATGTGACTAGCCAAGTATCTAAACAATTTGACAGATTAACAATGACATCATGATAAACAACAATGTAGGAAATTATATTGGATGCATATAAATATGTCATGGACATGATTATTTATAAAGATGCAAGTATTACATAGGTTAAGACAACATCTTGTAAAATATTCCGATTTAATGCATTGGTGGGGGAATGTAAATGTTCTATTAATGATCGGGTATACGTGACCAGGTGCAAGTATGTGTATATGTACGTGCTGGTGGTGCCTGAGTGAGATGTAAATAGACATAGTGGTACTTGCTGGACTGCTGTGTAAGGGGCACTCAGAGCCTACCCCCTCCTCCTCTGCTAGTCAGGATCACCACACTCAGGCTCAAGGCAGGTGGTGGCCAGGGGAGCCACACAGCTTGGTGGTGGTGGTGGGCAGATCACTGGTAACCATGGGGACCAGGAATGCTGGATCCCTATTGGTAGAGCTAAGAATGCTTGTTTCTCATTGGGAGAATAGGGTGGGGTGATACTCTACACTGAATCGATGTACCATATAAATCAGAGGGCTTGACTCTCTCTCTCTTCTTTCACACTTTATACTCGTCCTTTCTCTTTGTCTGTATTGATTTCAGTATAGCCTGCCTACACAACCACAGATTCGAGCTGTAAACTTTACATACTGGTGACCACTAGAGGTGGTAAATCGATTAGTTGGAGGAAGGATTCAACTTTACTTTATGGAGACTTAGTCTTTACAATCTGATACATACAAGTAAGTAGGCAATACGATGAACAGTAGCCTACATGACGCTCAAAAGCAATAGTCTGTGTGTAGTTGAGGCGGGGTATAACGGTTGAGAATTACCACTGTACACCAGTCATCACGCAGATTATGCATATACTATTATATATTCATTGTTAAGCTAACGAGGTTTTGTGCGTTTAAGAAAAAAAAGCTATTTTTATTGTTCTCACTTGAGCGTGGGATCGTGATATCAAACACCCCCCCCCCCTCACTTAAAGTTGTGTAGTCTGATGATTTAGGGGGTTTCTGCTATTTTTAATGACACATATGTGTTATGATGATTGTTATTATCTACCTCATGTGAACTCACTTATATAAATGTGGTAAACGCGGTCTGCAAATGATGGAGCCAGCAGCAAATTGCTGCCATATCTTCTTCTACGTCCTGATGCATTTAGTAACCATTTATTTCCTCACAGGACTGGCTTGTAACAGTGCACACTCTTGGTGACTGTCCTACTAAGACTAGGAGGCTGGGATCCTAGCACAGTGACCCTCATTAAGTCACATTATCCTGATACTAAGCTAACTAGTCCTTGCTCTATTAGGTCATGGTGCAACCGACCCAGTCTCCCAATAGGGCAGCGCTACAAAGTCACCATGACTTCACACTGTCACCTGCCTTGATATGACCTTATATGTTGCCAGGACGTAAAACCACAACAAACAACTTATCTGAGGGATGGGTTGATTGATTGATTGATTGGTGGTTGCTTTATGCCGTGTCGGCAGCATAGGCCATATTCACGGCGAGAAATGTTTGGTTTTTGTTCAAACCATCGCTTTTACATGTAAAAGCAGACAATCAATTATGTGCCAATAGACACTTATTAAATTAGAAAGCTCACAATCATATATTTGTGGTCAAGGGAAACAAATTCCCATAGAAAAAGAAAGGTTTTAGGGTCTGAGGGATGGGAATTCCTCCCGTCTGTTTAACACTCGACTGCCAAGGTACGATAATAATGCATTTGCGAAGACGACTCATTGCTTCCGTAATCTACGCAATGAGCTCAGCAAATCCTAGTTTTCAGGTATAATCTTGACGACTAAATATCAGAGGACTTTTTAACTGCAGACCAATATTTTTTTTGCTGACTATGGTATTCGGATGTCGAAGGTTCGAATTCAGTAGCTGTTAGAGATATTTGCTTGTCTGCTGGCAGTATGTGGTTAAGGTAGATTAAAAAGCAAAGATAGTCCAATTTGAGTAATTTACAATTTATGATTGTAGAACTGCTCGCATGATATGACCTTAGATGTTGTTAGAATGTAAAATCCAACTAGCACAGAGTATTTATTTTGAAGTAGGTTCCATCGGTCGCATAGTAAAGTGGGGGCTTATCACAAGTTTCATTTAAATACATTACACAATTTAATTTCCTCCAATCGTGTATCTAGTGCCAAGCTAGATAAGGTAAGGCAGGGTCACTAGGGTCAGAGCAATCGGGGGTTTGGGGGGGGGGGCTATTGGGCCCGCCCACCCACAAAAAACCCACAACAACCAGCATATAACCTCCCTCAAATGGCTTGAAATGACATTTTAGAGCCTCTAGATGAAATAATATCATGGGAAGGGAAGGGGGAATACCCGCTGACCCATTAGTGTCTTGCATCTTCGATACTCGTCCATTCCAAGACGTTATTGCACAAACAAAGATTCCTAGCTACGGCTCTGGTTACTAGGTGAGGTTCAACTCCAGGGTTGGGTGTAACAAACACACCGCTGGAACGCAGGGATGAGGCGTAGGCTATCTGCTTCCGGTTTCATGAAAGGAACAGGAAGCTGGTCCCGCTGACACATTTTTTTCATATTTAATTCATTATTGATTCATTTCTTGTATTCAGTGTACACATCTAGAAGGGTGATTGAATGATTAGGATATAATATCCTAGCAACATCAGAGTACACAGTAGTTTTTGGACCCAGGTCGATTTGTGACGATGCACACTCCTACTCCTGCCTGCTTTATAGTGCTGCTTCACTGAGAGCCCGGGCTCGCCTCAATATCTTGGCGATATCATTTTTAAGGTCATTGGGGGCAGGTGCAATTTTGTTAAGTTTTTGGCATCAATCGGCCAGGATTGAACGATGGCCGAATGAGTTGAGCATCTGCCTCCCTTTTCGGTACATCATGGGATTCAAAATCCCAGGTTTGAACCCTGGCTGAGTCAAACCTATGACTTAAAAATGTATACTTGTCACTACCTAGCCGGGCACTCGGCATTACTAGGATATGGCAAGGAGCAGTGTAATGAGGAAAGCCAATTGTTCGCAATTGAAATGTGCCCTGCTTAATCAAGTAATCTGCCAAAAAATAAATAAACCCTCAAACAAACCCAGCCAGAACAAAGTTGTGCAACTGGACCATCTCATTTAGTTCACATAGAATTGGGATGGAATAGTTCCGATTTTCAACCGATTTCCCTTTTTTCTCTTGGATATCTGGCTCATTCCCCTCATATGCTTTAGAATTGGCAGATTTCCCAGAAGCCTGATTTCCACTTTTTTATGTTGAAGGTAACTCGTATCTGTAGAAGTGGATTTTCTACTCATATCTATCTACAAGTAGTATGTCTTCAACAGACAAGGGTCAGAGTGTGGCTAGGTGGCAATGGAAAGCTCTCGCAAACTGGTGTGACCCCTAGTGGTAAGGAGATGAACTGTGGTCCATTGTACAGATGGTGCCATTGTGTGTGAACATTGGTAACTACAACAAGAGTTCTCTGTGGCGGAGTGGTTAGAGTGTCTGACTTTTTTCTAGGTCAGACTCCTAATCTCAGGGTCGGCGGTTCGATTTCCCGTGACCCCAGCTCTGCCAATTTGGATTTCCACTGCTGTGTATAATTTACAGCGTCATCAAAGGCCGGTTGCTCTCATACCATGTCAATTCACTACACGAGACACAACACGCTTATATATGTATATTTGGAATCAGATTTATTATCTGAAAACAATTAAAAAGGCTCAAGGAGCAGCATTCTCGAGGTGGCGACAGGGGCCCTCTTTCATGATCAAAAACATGCAGCAATGTCTAGTAACGTTCATGAATAATCGTGTATATCATACATAGGCGTCGGGGCCTCTTAGTCTTGTGAGACAGTATTACAGTCAGTTCCAGTTTCTTGTAGGTTCAAATCTGGAATACAAACATAGTATCGTAATCTATCATAAAGTAATCGAGCAGCTCGGAACACCTCGGCAGCGCTCAACCCCTTTCCTGTTAAGGGTGGGTGGGTGGGAATTTTGAGCACGTCTTAGTCCACTGGCGACAAGGCAGGCTGTGACGCTGAGAGCTCGCGACCGATGCCCCGCCCTGGTGTCTCGTGAGTGAATTAGGGATGTTAGCTAGCCAACATCACCTATGTGGTGTGGGAGGTTAAAAATCCCTTGGGTCGGTAAAAGTGTAGGCTCGGGCTTTCTATCAACCAGCAGTGGAGTGGGGAAGACCAGTCGCCTGTGACTAGGATTTCCCCTGCTTGGGACAACTAATGTACCAAAAAAAAACACAAAAGAAACGAGAGACAAATAAGTGCTCACACTTCCTGTCTACCGTTTGCTATATCGCTATAAAAGACAAGACCATAGCCGTGTTTACATGGGCGAGTTAAAACGGCTCATATAATGTGCCTTGCCTAGTTCGCCTTACATTTGCCGTGTAAACGCACCGCTGAAGCGGATTAGGGCTGATTCGGTTCATATGATTCGCTTTATAAATACCTGGTTGCGTTGTGGTTTATTTGAAGCGATTCAGCTGGTTCCCGGGCGGCGATAGGGTAAAATAGCAGTGCTCGCCAGCTACAGGCTCAGCTGTAACTATCGCTGGTGCCCAGCAGTGTTAGGGACCAATTAGGCCGAAATCTATTGAATGCGATCATATTTAACAGAATTACATACTCAAATAATGAAATTTAATTAAATTAACCTTAAATTCCAAGCGATATTAATGTAGCAGCTGCATCGGCGTTGAATCGCCGAGTGTAAACTAAACAAATAGCAGTGCTCGCCGGCTACAGGCGGAACTAAGGCTGCTGGTTCCCGGCGCCGAAACGCTTTCAAACTCGGTCCGTGTAAACGCGCCACTACATCGCTTCATATAAATCGCTTTGCCTGATTCGCTTTACAATTCCCAGTGTAAACACGGCTCATGTGACTCCTGTGCAATCGCAGAAAGGTGCTCCCATCTGGAGGTATTCTGATGCATCCCAAAACATTAACGCTGACACCACCTAGTGTGAATGAAAGGAAACTAAATAACGCAGAGCGAACCAACAGCAAGATTAACAAAAAAGAATATTGAAAGCTCATCTAAAAAGAGTTTAATTGAAGTCCATAAGTATTATGGCAAATTTATTGGCGAATGGATAGGGCTCCAGTCATTTTGATACCATTGTGTCTAATCACAATGGTATTGGGGGAGATACATGTACACAAAGAACACCATGTGGTGAATGCACCTAGAGGAGGGTGTTCTGATTTCTTAGTAGTATCTCAAGGTGAGGCGACAATGCCATAGCGTTAGGTGGGGTAGCATGTAGGGCGCTCAGTTGACATATACAATTTTAATGTGTTGGGGCTTCATGTCTGAGCAACATCTAAGGTCATAACGCGCACCGATTCTTCACAGTACGCCCTCGTGGCGAATTTAGGGACTAGTTTTATTTGTTCTACTATTGGCCGCCAAGTCTGGTGACAGCACTAGTACTAATTAATACGTTTGTTTGTTGTTATTTTATGTCCTAGCAACATCTAAGGTCATATCAGGATGGGTACTGACTTGTGACAGTGTGCACTCATGGCGACTTTATAGTGCTGCCCCACTGGAATATCAGGCTGCCAGCGCCATGACCTGATATCCCACTCAGTCACATTATCCTGACACTGAGCCAACCAGTCATTGCCCTATCCTAGTAATGCCGAGCGCCAGGCTAGGAAGCGACAAGTATAAATTTGTATGTCATTGGTTGGACTCGACCAGGGTTCGAACCCACGATCTACCAACACGGGAGACGGGAGGTGTTGGTGCCAGTGGCACGGTTTCCCAATGATGCGGCACTATAAACCCCCCGTTAGTGCGCACTGCCCCAACTCGGCAACAGTTATTATTATTTCCCGTGCTGATATGACTTTAAATGTTGCTATGACGTAAAGCAACAACGGCACAAAAGTCTATTATTTCTTTAATGTTGGCAGGATGTAAAAGCCCAACCTACAAAAAGACATCAATAAATTTACTCGCAGTGACTTTTGTTCTGTTTTCAATTTCAGAGAGGCTTAATTAACATATTCAAATCAGACAATGTGAATCTGAAAGTAGTACTAGTAAATACTTTTTCTAAATTATGCTCGTGAACTGAACCCCCTATGTACTACTCACCCATATAATATCTGTTAGTCAGACCTGCGATGCTCAGGTTGGGTGGACAATTGATAATGCCGAGCCCTGCCTGGTATCATATTCCTACTAATGAACAGCAAAACAGCCACGATAACCACCCATCACCCCACACGCTCCTTTACCTGCTGCCAACAAACCAAGTTATCCACCTTACAAATTATTTGCCCAGAAAATACAGAAAATGTGTATCAGTCTGGTAGTATTGCTATAAACATAGACACTAATAAAGACTGTACTAGACTACTAAATGACTGAAATGTACAGTCCTCAAAGCATAGTTTATCCCATCATTATGTAGTCAAAAAACACACCCGAGGCATTAACCTTTTAAGCATAACCCTACAAGCTAACCACACTCTATCTAACAGAATAAACAAACCATTCTACTAACACTCCATCTCAAAATGTTATCTCCAACAACATGATAATTATGCAATTCACAACACAGTAGGCATACAAACCTATGAAGAGAAACTATAAGAACAACAACCTCAAGCCATTAGGATATCATCCACTACAAGTTACAACATAATGTACCCAACCATTTCAACAATCCGGGGTATAATTGTTGAATTACACATCAGTAATCCATAGATTATGAAATAAAAGCTACTTTGCATTAATGTAATTATAGTCCACATGTCTTCATCACTCATCATCATCATGCTGTCAGTCGCGATGCGACAAAGACTGATTTCATTACTTGACTGCCACTCTCCATTTACAGTTCATGAAAGCTGCCTGCAAAAGTGTTGAAGTGCTGCTGGCTTTTGCAAGTTACCAGCGGCACTCTCTCGGGGAGCAAATAGAGGTTTCACACCGGCAAGAAAATGTCCAGACAGGCGCAAAACTATTTGTCCCTGGAGTGGCTGGTCGGGAGATGTTGGGAGTTCAATACATCAACTGCCCTTAATGCTGCCACAGTGACATGGTTTTCTGTTTAGGGTGTGCTCCCTTAGCCTTCGGTTCTGTCAAGAACCTGTACCACAAGGCAGTGGTTTAGAACTCTGCAGGGCAGGGGCGTCAAACTCCCTGAGGAATTGCAATACCTGCAATACTTGCATACTTCGCTTAATCAGATCAATAACAGCAAATCCAAATGATTCTGAACCACCATTGTCAGCCTTTAATGCAGCAGTATACATGTGATACTACAGTACTGGTCATACCAAAATATATATGGATCAAGGCCAATCAACGAGAACTTAATAACCTGCACTTACCTGACATTCAGCAAACATGTGGTTAAATATAACATGTACCGACTCACTAATGCTACCTATTTCACATTCTCGATATTTATGGATGCATGCCAGCTGATTATGCTTATTTCCCCTTTCTGCTCCAGAGTTAAAGATCGCATTTGTAAAGCAATGTGATGAATTAATTATGATGTAAATGTGGCTGATTGAAGTAGCTCTTCCTGGGTGCACAGCGATTCAATTTGAAAATATAACATCACTGTACACATGTATAGGATGTATGCCAAATACAGAAATATAGGTTTATAAAAGCAAGTGGAGATACACTCAAAGAATTCACTTCCCATGTGTAGTGCGAGGGGATTTTCTGCTGTCCAAAGAGAGGCATACTAGTTCTATATGACTGATGTTTTGTTTGTTGTTGATTTACGTCCAAGCAACATCTAAGGTCATATCAGGACGGGTGCTGAAATCAGTAGATATTCTTTTTGTAGAAATTCCATGTCTTAGATGCCGAAACACCTTCTCCTAAAAGGGCAGTGATGCTACAGAGACCGATTAAGAAATGGATACTTGCCTTCTTTAAGGACCAGCGTAGTTGTTGCGTCGTTTTTTTTAAACATGGTGTAGTGTTGCGTGTTCGAGTCTGTGGCTATGTAGGTAGGCTAAGGTAACAAACAATACAGACGGAGAGAAAGAAAGTAAAGCAAAGTAAGAGTGTGAGAAGAGAGAGTCCAAGACTCTCTGGTTTATTATTTATATGGTTACATGGGTTCATTGTAGAGTATCACCCCACCTTTTTCCCCCAATGGGAAACAAACATTCTTGGCCCTACCAATCGGATCCGGCATTGCTGGTGCCCATGGCTACCAGTGGTTTGCCCACCACCACCAAGCTGTGTGGATCCCCTGGCTACCACCAACCTTGACCCTGAGTGTGGTGATCCTACCCAGCAGAGGGGGAGGGGGTTAGTCCCTGAGTGCCTCTAAAGGCCCTGTCACACTACGACGTTTCCCGCCAACGCGCGTCGACGTGTTGCCTTTTTGGTCGAAACGTCGGTACACGTCCGGTACGTTACCGGCGCGTTACCGGTGCGTTACCGGCGCGCTACCGGCGCATCGGTACACGTTGCGTGATAGCAACGTGCGAATGGACACGTCGGCGCGCGTCAGGTCGCGCCGATCGTTTTGTGCTTGCACAAAACTTTCAACGGGCCGCAACGCGCGGCAGCGTGTTGGCGGGCGCGTTACGGATGCGTTAGCAACACGTCGACACCCATTGGCGGCACGCCGGCGGAACGCTGGCAGGACGTTGATCAACGTCGGTTAACGTTGGCTTTTTTCCCCCCAAAATGCGACCGTTCCGTCGGCGCGTCCGTCACGTCCGATCGATGGGTAGTCAGCGCAATATTGGCATTGTTCCAGCGTTTCTTGGCGCGTTGGACGTGTTGCCGGCGCGCCTGGACGCGTTGGCCGTGCGGTGTGGACGTGCTGCGGGCACGTCCTAACGTGTTGCTGGCGGGTATGTACGCGTTGACATGGTACTAACACGACACCAACGTGCTGACAGCGCGCCGACAACATGCCGATGACATGCTGGGAACCCGCTGGCGGGACGTTGACATGTTGTTCCGCCACACGTCGAAACGCATTGGCCGTGCGCTCATAGCACGCTACTAACACGCTGCGCCCCATCAAACTTTCTCCCAAAGCGCCGAAGAGTTGGACGTGTGTCGATGGGTTGCAAATATTTTGCGCATTGTCGGCGCGCCGGTGAGAAACGTTGTAGTGTGACAGAGCCTTTACACACAGCCCTGCCAGCACCACTATGTCTATTTACATCCCACTCAGGCACCACCAGCACTTACATATATATAGATACATGCACTTGGTCATGTATACCTGATCAGTACTAGAATATATGCATTCCCGCCAATGCCGTAAATCATAATATTTTACAATGGGATTCGAATCCATGGGTTCGAAACCTGGTCAAGTCAAACCGATGACTTAAAAATTGATACTTATCACTTCATAGCCAGGTGCTTGGCATTATTAGGATAGGGCAAGGAGTGGTTGGCTCAGTTAGAGGGTAATGTCACGAGTGGTATATATAGGTATTTGTGCATTTTGCTTTTGAAAAGTCTATACTTTATTTTCGGATTATGCAACGTAACCGTATTATGTCAGTCCTAACTAAAAATAGCCATCCAATTAGAAATGCCTATTTTTTGTTAATCTCCAATGACGTGCAGACATCTGTCGAACTGATGATGTTAAATTGATTATATAATCTTGTTTTCATGAGATCGCCTCTTTTCTATTTTATTTTACCTCGGTCGACTTCCGGCACACTGCCTTTCAGGTGAACTCGCAATTAATTTGTAGGCAGATAATGGATGTTTGGTTCTGGTTAATCATATTTCAATATTCAATTTGCATTCCACACAAAACGGACATTGATAATTCGTGAAATAATCTGAATCATGACAAAATTGAATTTTGCTTTTGGGAGGTGAACATTAATTAGGTCAGTATTGGTATTATATGAGCAATGCCATTCCTTGTGAAAGGGCATTTGTGAGTTTTAAAGGGTTTTGGGGACAAAGAAAATGAGTGCGCACTGCCACACCCCATTATCCATTCTACTATTAGGCTTAGATGTTTCTACCCGATGCGGTGAGTGAATCGGAAGAGTGCTGGCTTCCCATGTGCAAGGTCGGGGGTTTGGATCCCAGCCGAGTCAAACCAATGACTTATGAAATTGATACTTGTCGCCACTTACCCTGGCACTTGTGATGTATGGTTGTTGAACTTACCCTGTGTATTATGTAAACGCATTGCCTGCATGTATGTAATTATAATGCATTAATCAGTTAATAGGATAGGACAAGGACTGGTTGGCTCAGTGTCAGTATAATGTGAGTGAGTGGGACATCGGGTTGTGGTGCCAGCGGCCTGATCTTCCAGTGAGGCAGCACTATAGAGTCGGGATGAGTGCCCACTGTCACAAGTTGGTACCGGTCCTGATATGATCTTAGATGTTGCTAGGACATAAAACAACAAAGACACCATCCATATTTCTAGGATGTAAAACTCAAACAATCAAACAAGCAGACATTATCAACATCATTAACTCTGTCCCATCCCAGACGGATGCGTGGTTGTAGTGTAGTAGTTCTGGTAGTCAGCAACTTTGTCGACACACAAGATGTGCTGGCCGAATTGCTAATGCACAGGCCTCCGTTGTGGCATGATGGGAGTTCAATTGCCAGTCGAGTCAAACCAATGACGTACACAATTGATACTTGTCGCTTCCTAACCTAACGCTCAGCATTAACAGGATAGGACAAGGACTGATTAATGCAGTGTCATGATAATGTCACTGAGTGGAAAATTGGGTCATGGAGCCGGTGGACTGCTCTCCATGTAGGGCAGCACTCTAAGGTCGCCATGAGTGCGCACTCTCACAAGTCGATGCCCGTCCTGATATGACCTTAGCTGTTGCTATGAGATAAAACAACAAAGAAACCTTTGATATTTCCAGGATGTAAACAGTAAAAAAGTAAACAAACAATAACTAATCAACTTTGTCGGCAGAGATCTGTGAATACTTATAAACCCCCTCCTAGCCCACACACCCCACCCCACCCCTCCTGCCCCACCGCCCCACCCACACACTGCTGCCTTCCCTCATCTCAAACCGAGAGTATGTTTCCGAGTCGTCACTTTTCCAATTGCCTTTCCTTCATCACCAGATCGCTCACTGTTTTTAAGCCAGAACAAAGCGAAGGCTCGATTTCAGATCAATGGCCAACTGTCGCCGAGCCGGGCTGTCCGCTATCCACGACTGTCGCTGGTATAATAAGGCTGTGGCCAATGGGCAGGGGGTTGGTGGCAAGTGCGTAACACATTATTAACCAATGTGGGTGCACTTTGTTAACAGATTATTAACTAATGGAGGTGCAATTGGGTGGCGAAGTCATAGCTGATGGGGGACCAATTAGTTAAGACATGGTTACTGTGGGTCCAATTAGTCAAAAGATGGGGTCTTAATTGGGGTATAATCGGCAAAAAGATGCTTACTCAATTGGGGTCTAGTTGTTAAGATGCTTACCCAATGGGGTTCCAATTGGTTATGAAATGCTTACTCAGTGGGTGGGGGGGGGGGTGCAATTGGTTAAAGGTTCTTACTCAATCATCAGTGTGTGTCCAATTGGTTAAAATATGGTTACTTGACGTTTGCTCATTGGGGGTCCAATTGGTCAAACGATGCTTACCAAATATTTCAATTAATCTTAATGGGATTTAGATATGTCAATAACTTAATAAGTGGGAAATACTCAGTATTTCTGTTTATAATATAATAATTCTCTTTGAGTGTGGAAATGGAATTATGTATTAGTTCATCTCCAATTTTGATATGCATTATATTGCTTTGCAACGCCGTCTTGTTGAAACGGTTGGAAATAGAAAGTATCTATTTTTTCCAAGTAAATCAAACACAAATTTAATGATGCCTCGAGAGCACGGTGATTTTTTATCAGCGGCTATTGGACGTCAAACATATGGCCATTCTGACATATTCCTTTCCAGGAGGCCTGCTCCCACCACAGGCTACTCTTTCCAATAAGCAGCAAGGGGTCTTTTACATGCACTTTCCAACAGACAGGACACTACATACCACAACCTTTGATGAACCAGTTGTGGACAACTGGTTGGAACAGAAAATAGCCCAAGCTGCAAATGTGTCCATTGAGCAGGTTCGGATGATCCAAACCTTCACAAGTGTACACTCCACGGCCTGAGGTATGTCCCACTCCTATATTTTTCACTCACGAATGGAGATATATTTTAAGAATGACCCAAATCATACCAAAATCTAATTACTCTGATAGTATTTGATTTATCAACACTAACATAATTAAAATAGAATGAGGCATGGATTGACAAAGAGAGCAAGTACTTGGCTGATGTTTGTTCCCGAAACTCTGCACTTTCTGGAAATATTGCCATTTGATATATTTCAATATTTGTTATATTTGATATATTTGACATTTATATATTTGATACATTATATACACTTGATTATTAAATTAATTAATGTTAAATTAATTAATTTTAAATAAAGTAAGGTTTAATTACTTATTTTTAATTTCTTATTTTTTATTAATTGATTAGAATTAATTAATTAAAATGAATCAATTAATTTGATTACTTGGATTAATTACTCAAAGTAGTTTATTTAATTTCTGAATTTTATCAATTTATTTTGCTCCATTTATTGTTTTTATATATTGTAAGGGAAGGATAATTCTGCTTTCTGTCAGCTTTGAGCAGGTGTGGCTCTTGGTAATAATTACTTTGAATTAGATGTTGCCAGGCAACAAGTACCTCTTAGAAACAGAAGAATGCTGCGATTAGATTCCTAATTGCAGAATTCTGTAGGTAGAGCTGGTCAGACTCTTCATATCTGGACTACTTGAAGATTGCAAGTGAACTAAATGTTATTATGCAGACAAGATGTCTCTTCATAATAACAGTTGTAAAGCATCTGAAGAGATTGTGGAAAAGGGATCAGGCATTAATGACAACAATAATAAGCCTGGGACTATGGAAGCACAACACAATTACTATATACAGTAAAACCTCTCTAAAATGTGATACTACGTATCAAACTTAGATATGTGTGCAGTTATTAGGCATTTGTTGCTGGATAGAAGGGAAGACAATTGTGTTGAACCTGTTATTGCTGAAACCTATACTGGCTATATCATAAACACTTTGATATGCATGCCAACATTCATTTTGCCTCATTTCATTTCAAATATCTACAAAGTTAGGCATCTATTATTAAAGTTTCTCTAAGCTATCATAGGGAAGATTATACTGATCAATCAAATATGACAAGGTCAACACCTAGGGACTGTGTACCTGTAATGAACAAAAGTAAGAATAACATATTGTGCAACTGTTGTATCTATGCATACTTAGTTTTAAAACCACATAACCAAATTGATATGAGTTTCTAGCCTATATTTGACATAAATATATTATTTTGTTCCATATGATCTAGTTTCTTTTGAAGTAACTTTTATTTTGAAGGATTACCTTTGGAGATATTTGAAGTGCAAACATGCACCATCATTTTGTATATCCACATGACAATTCTTTGATTATTCATTTTCAAGCAGAGCAGCATTAACCAGCTTTGAGTACCTAAGTGTCTCAGTGTCTGAATTAGATATGTAGGATCCAATGTGTTCCTTTAGAAAATGTAATACTTTCACCGGATTATGAAGCGTTGAGCTTAGTTAGCTTTTAACTGGATCCAGGTCATTAGACCTGTGTATAATGATAGTTATCTGGTGAGATATCATTGTTACCCTAGTCGCTATCTTATAAGAAACATGCAGGCCATTCTTTATTATTATAGACAATGCGTTGATCCTTCCAGTATCAGTCAATCCTTTATTTAGATGCCATAATAAACTTGGCCTCTGTAGCATAGCTTGGCAGACTTCGGGAACTCTGTTTGTGTGGAAGAGTTAGTTCGTTGGAGCACATTCCGGTCTTCTCATATATGAGACTGTCTCAAAAGGTGCTAATCAATATGGGACAATACTTTGTCCATTGTAACGATCAACATACTATCTGCTTATGCATTTACTCAGGATAAACTGATTTGTTTTTTACATGGTGTTTCATAATGCCAATAGAATATATATTGATTTGAAGAAAATGTCCTTGTGTTTTCAGTGTAACCGTTTCTGTGCTGTTTTGTGTCAGTTGTTACAATGGACCAAGAAAAAAAGAGTTATCACCTTTTGAGACAGGCTCATATTGCTTGTATGGACATCCTCGAGTTGGATTTCGGGCCGGTCCTGCTGTAGACACGCCTGGTGAAGCTGCTGATTCATACACCGCTCTCATCATTTTGTATATATCTCGACCATGTCGCCCATGGATGATGCTTCACCCATGTTAGATTGATTGATTGATTGGTGGTTGCTTTACGCCGTGTCGGCAGCATAGGCCATATTCATGGCGAGAAATGTTTGTTTTTTGTTCAAACCATCGCTTTTACATGTAAAAGAAGCTGCATTACTATGTATTATATCACGATTTGTTACTGTCCAGTAACCTTCCTTTCAGTGATGTACTACTGCTGCCATAACTGACTTATATTAGTATTATTAGTAGTAGTAATATTATTATGTGCCTGTGTGTGCATTGCTGTTACTTTCTCTGTTGATCAATTTATTAAGTCAATAAGTTCGAATAAGCTATAGTATTCATATAACCTTAGCCTAATCTAATAATAATAATAATGTACATTTAATTAAAAGAAATTCATTTTAAGCCATTATAATGTACATCACAACAAGATATGACATATTTACAGATTGGGGAAGACAGTCGACCTGATGTTCCCCTCAGTCACATTATTCTGATACTGAGCTAACCAGTCCTTGCCCTATCCTACTAATGCAAAGCACCAGGCTAGGTATACATTTTGTAAGCGATATGTTTGATTCGACCAGCATTCGAACTCCCGATCTTCTAAACGTGAAGCCTGTGCTCTTACCGGTTCATCCAGGGGGCGCGGTGGCCGAATCGATAGAGCGCGGGCCTCGCTTGTGGGAGATCGGGAGTTTGGTTCTCGGTCGAGTCAAACCAGTGACTTATATACAGGACTGGTTGGCTCAGTGTCAGGATAATGTGACTGAGTGGGATATCGGGTCATGGTGCCGGCGACCTGATTTCCCAGTGGGGCAGCACTATAAAGTTGCCATGAGTGTGCACTGTCCCTAGTCGGTACCCGTCCTGGTATGACCATAGATGTTGACAGAACGTAAAACTCCAACAACCAACCAACTGGTACATTACTTTCTAACAGCACCTTGTCTATTTCTCACCAAAATGGCATTAGCGCCTCAGCATCCTGTGAGATTGTTTGCCTAGAGTGATTCATCTTGCATGGGTTAATTCCATTTTGTATCCGCTTATTATTTTCTAATGCTGGGTATAATCTAGTTCCAGAAGCTATCCTCCATGAAACTGACATTTTTGGCAGCTTCGGGTGTTTCTTTTATAATCGAGAAATATCACCGATAATATGCAAATGTCACCAAGAATTTAGAAATATTACCAATAATAAATAAATATCGCCAGTAATGTATATTTTATGTGAGAATAATTGGAATAATTGCTCTAATTGTGTCTTAACAGGTGAACTTCTCCTTCTGACTGATTTGTGGCCTAATGCCTGGTACACACCTACCGTTTGTGCGCACCCACCTACTGTATACGATCTAAAACTGCCCGTTTTGCACACAAAAATCGCTAGGTGTGCGCTCCCTGCGCACACCTAGCGATTGCGATTCGCGCATAAAACCTCAGTTTTAGCCATAAAACCGGCCGATTACGATTGCGATTCGAAAAATGAATCGGCCCGTTTTCAGTTTTAAGCTGGTCGGGTCGAGTCGCGGGTTTTAGTGCGCGAATCGCATAAGGTAGGTGTGTACTAGGCATAAGACATGGAAATCTGGATTTAGTTAAAGTTGCATAGTCTGGTGGTTTTAAATTTCAGTATATTTTTTTAGATAAATATATTAGATCGATCACTAGTATCTACTTTACATTAGTTCAAAGTTACTTTTGTTTTAAATGGTAATCTTTTGAGATATTTTGGGTGCAAACATGTAAAATTAGTTTTGGCAAGCTTGCCAAAACTCTGACACCATAGACTTCTGTTAAATTGACTCAGTATTGCCTTCTACGCAGAAACAAAGGCTGAATAAGTGCATGAGTATCTAAGTTAGATATGTAAAATTAAATCTAGATAATTGGTTTGGTTTTGAAAATTTGATATTTCATCGGACTATGCAGCTTTAAAGGATTATATATTAGTTGCCATGGAAACGGCGGGAAATGGACATTTCCACCTCCCAACCCACTCGGTGATGGTAGTGGAAGAACTACTGTTGTGGATGTGTATGACAGCTCAGCGTACAACATGCGCTGTGGAAAAGGTCTTAGTTATAGAGGGTTTCCACCACCAACCTGCCCCTGACGGCAGTGACAAGAACTAATATGGGTAGAAGCTCACTTTGCAGCATCCTCTGTCGAAAAGGTCTTATAGAGGATTTCCACCACCAACCTGCCCTCTGATGGTAGTGGCAAGGACTAATGTTGGAGGTAGCAGCTCACGTCGCAGCATGCTCTGTGGAAAAAGGTCTTATAGAGGATTTCCACCACCGACCTGCCCACTGATGGTAGTGGCAAGGACTAATGTTGGATGTAGCAGCTCACGTCGCAGCATGCTCTGTGGAAAAAGGTCTTATAGAGGATTTCCACCACCGACCTGCCCACTGATGGTAGTGGCAAGGACTAATGTTGGAGGTAGCAGCTCACGTCGCAGCATGCTCTGTGGAAAAAGGTCTTATAGAGGATTTCCACCACCAACCTGCCCACTGATGGTAGTGGCAAGGACTAATGTTGGAGGTAGCAGCTTACGTCGCAGCATGCTCTGTGGAAAAAGGTCTTATAGAGGATTTCTACCACCAACCTGCCCACTGATGGTAGTGACAAGAACTAATGTGGGTAAAAGCTCACTTTGCAGCATGCTCTGTGGAAAAAGGTCTTATAGAGGATTTCCACCACCAACATGGCCTCTGATGGTAGTGGCACGAACTGCAGTAGTGGGAAGAAACTCACCCAGCAGCATGTTCTGCGGAAAAGATCATATGGTGGGGCAACACTATAAAGCCACCAAAGTATGCACTCTTTCAATCCCCCCTTTCAGTTTAAAGTCGCTTACGTATTATTGAGTATCACTCATGACTTAGCCATCCTGGTATGATTTTTGATGTTGCTAGGACCTAAAATAACACAAACAACTATTTTCTTTAAAGTCATGTCTAAGCGCATGCATAATCTGCAAAGAAACTAAATCTAAAGCACAATCTAAAGAAATACAAATTAAAAAAAAGAACTTCTGATGAAACACAGATTGAGGATTAAATTCTAAAAGAAGAGTTGCGAATATAGGAATTATTTCCCACTAAATAACATGCTTATCTTACCGTCGAGCTGTGAGTTAAAAATAATTCTGACTATGGTTTCCCTCAACATTTCTCTTGCATGTATTTAATGCTGTATAATCTGATGTAAGGACCTTTTATAAACATCAAGACACTGACCTATATTTGAACTTACACATCCGACTTAGATACTGGTGCGCTTATTAAAGCTGCATAGTCCGATGAAAACATCACATTTTAAAGGTCAATCCAATTACCTAGATTAGATTCTACACATCTAATGCCAGGTACACACCTACCGTTTTTCCGCACCCACCTACCGTATACGATCTAAAACTCCCCAAAAGTCATGAGGTGTGCACTCCCCTAGCACACCTAGCGATTGCGATTCGCGACTAAAAACTCAGTTTTAGGGCTAAAACGGGCCGATTACGATTGCGATTCGCGATTCGAAAAATGAATCGGCCCATTTTCAGTTTTAAGCGGGTCGGGTCGAGTCGCGAGTTTTAGTGCGCGAATTGTAAACGGTAGGTGTGTACTTGGTATAACTTAGATACTAGTGCATTTGTTAAGCATTTAGTGTTGTATAGAAAGGGCTTCCAAGTCAATTTACTAAAAACATATTATCGTTGCAGCTTACAGTGTAAGGGGGATGCTTGCTGAAATTAATTTAGTTTATTTCAAAAAGTAGTTATTTGAAATAAAAGAAGTTATTTTTTATGTAAATAAGTTAGATTTTAATGCTGAACATAATATATGTATCTATCTGAGGTGTATGTACAGAAACCCCAAACCATCGAACTATGCATCTTTAATCATATGTTTCATAGAATGGAACACTAATTCCTTATTTTTTTATGTAAATAAGTTAGATTTTAATGCTGAACATAATATATGTATCTATCTGAGGTGTATGTACAGAGACCCCAAACCATCGAACTATGCATCTTTAATCATATGTTTCATAGAATGGAACACTAATTCCTTTTAATAAAACCCCGTTATTTTTAAGGCCTGTGTTATCCAACATTTTGAGATGGATGTCAAAATTAAGGGGGACTATTTTCACTTAAAAATATCCCCAAAGGTAGTGATATAATTATATAGAAAACTTATTCCAAGCTAATGTAAGGTAGATTATAATTACCACACTGATATATGAATCTAAATAAATATGGTAAGAACTCAAAAAGCTTCGGTCTATACAACTTTCAACCATCAGCTGATACATCATCATCATCATCATCATCATCCTGTCGGTCACAATGCGACAAAGACTGCTTTCATTACTTGACTGTCGCTCTCCATTTAGCCCTCTGCTGTGAGAGTGATGTCCATGAGTCGGTCATAATTGAGCTGATTCACAACAGACAGTTAAAGACACAAATAACAACATCATTGGAGTGATTGAAAAAGGCTCAGTCTGCTGCTTGGAAATAATAGTAAATTTATTTGCGATCCTCAGTTGGTTCTGAGTCATGCAATTAGTGACTTGTTGTCATGATAGACAAATCCCCCTTTTATTGATAGAATACACAAACATACAGTAACAACACTTGTTTACTTGTTAGGATAGCGTCCTTCCCATCAGTATGAGTGATCGACAGGTACAGCCTGTGATATTTAATCATTTATTTATTAATACACATAGTCAGAGTGAGCGACTTACATGCACTATTCTCAGTAAACCAGTTGCATTATTTCTTTCTTCACCCGCCCGCATTTTCGCATCCCATAGTTTCGTATTTGGTCGAAACTGGGATACGATGCAAATTATCTAGTTTTAATACGAAAACAAAATTAGTAGTGATTATAATATTAATATAGCTGTAGATTGTGTAGTGATACCTGATGGTTGCGATGTATGAGGATGACCAGTCATATTCCAGATTGCATCGATCACTCAGTCAGGCTGTTTTGCCAACGTTGGATGTTCGATTCAAGCCTAGCTGTAATTTTCAAATGGTAGCATGTACCAATCATCTTTGGTGCATTCTGGAATGTGATGACCTCACCTGAACGACTGTCCTGGTATCTTGGTATCTTGTGAACAAGTTGCAAGGATTCCATTCCCCTCATTCCACCAAGTTATCATCGTGGCCTCTGTTCCTGATGTCCAGACACATGTGTGTGACGTCACAGTGATTTTTGGTTTTCTACGGTGGCATTAGACTTACACGGTGGTTGTGACAAATAACTAAGTGACAAGTTGGTGGAATGTCGACGAAGTTGTCAGCCATCTTGATTTCTTTAATCGTCTGACCAGTTTGTTTGCTTCGACTCCGATCCCATTGGTCACTGTTGTGCAAACCGGAAGTCATCGTTGTGATTTGACTCATAGTATTCTGAAAGAAAGAAAAATGACATATCTAAAGCGGACCATAATACAGTACATATAACATGCAATAAACCTGCTGATAAAATTCCCCCCATTCATTACTGCAAATACCATATATATCCCAATGGATGTTTTGTTGTCGTGCCTCTGAAATGAAGTGGGATTGTCTTATTTTATGTGCATTCAGTCTGAATATGATCGTAAATTTTGATTTGTTTTTGTCGCGCTCTGAAATAAAGTGTGATTGTCTTATTTTATGTTGATTAAGTCTGAATATTATTGTAAAGTTGTGCGTGCTTTACATCTTGAAACGGGGTGTGTGTTTCTATTGGGTAGCGTGCTTCTATTGAGACAGATACGATAAGGAAAATCTAATTATTACAATTTGTTTTATTTCTCAGAGAGAAAGGCTTCATCCAAAGTTTTCAACATTTTGACTATTATACCAGACGGCATATCCGAATGAGTTTAGCGTCCGTTTCCCGTTCTGCTAGATCGTGGGTTTGAATCCTGGTCGAGTCAAACCAATGACTTAAAAATGTATACTTGTCGCTTTCTAGCCTGGCGCTCGGCATTATTAGGATAGGGCAAGGAGCACTGGAATGAGGAAGACCAATCATCCACGATTGAAATTTCCCCTGCTTAATCAACTAATCTATCCAAAAAAAGAAATACAAAAACCCGAACCCGTCCCTCTCCCACAACGTAGGACGCAAACATTTTCTCACACAGTATAATACTGGTTTATATAATGTCAGTATTTGATTAAAATCATATTCTTTAGCTTCTTCCATATTAAGTGACAAACAAGCAGTTGGTTGGTCGAGAAGGGACCCTCTGGCTGGTCCTGCTAAATAACCAAACTTTTTACTAGTTTTAAAGTAAACATTCAGGTCAGAGTGGCGGTCGAGCCCCTATCTCACACATGTATGTGAGCAACTCCAAACTGGGGTTTGCCTCCTTATAGGCCACTCTAGGCAGACAGGAACATAACATACAGGTGCAGGTAACCCCCCCCCCCCACCCCTCCCCCACATGAGGGACACCGGCTAGTTACAGGTAGATAATATTTACATAATACCTTCATTCATGAGTCGCCAATGAGTGCGCACTGTCATAAGTCAGTACCTGTTTCTGATATGACCTTAGATGTTGCCAGGACGTAAAACTCCAATAACGAACCACATACTGTCAGCCGACAAACAAAAAAAAACCTAACCCTTCTCCATCCGGATACCATAGTCAACCAAATAAATATTGGTCTGCAGTTAAGGAATCCTCTGATATTTACCCTGTCCTGATATGACCTGATATGACCTTAGATTGTTGTTGTTGTTTGTTGTTGTTTTACGTCCTAGCAACATCTAAGGCCATATAAGGAGGGGTACCGACTTGTGACAGTGCGCACTCACGGTGACTTTATAGTGCTGCCCCATTGGGAAATAAGGACGCAGGCATTATGACCTGATATCCCACTCAGTCACATTATCCTGACACTGAGCGAACCAGTCTTTGGCCTATCCTAATAATGCCAAGCGCCAGGCTAGGAAGTGACAAGTATACATTTTTAAGTCATTGGTTTGACTCGACCAGGGTTCGAACCGACAAACTCATGGGTCCGGATCCCCCGATCTCCCAAAACAGGGGACGGACGCTCAGCTCATTCGGTCACACCGTCTGGTCTGATATGACCTTAGATGTTGCTAGGATGTAAGACAACAACAAACAAACAATTTGATATGTAGTGATCAACATTATACCTGAAAATAGGGGTTGCTGGGTTCATTACGTGCACAATCATTAAAATTAAACAAATACATATATATTGGCGGGACTCCTCCCACTCCGAACCGCTACACACCTGGTCGCCGCCATGATCCCTGGGTTTCAAAGAGAGGCTGGCTCAAACGGAGCTTTAAGTCAAAGTCACGCAGAGGTCATTGGGTTTGATAGGCACCCTGCTGCACCCAGGTGGCAATGGCAGGTTGTGGGGTTTGATGATTGGATTTCACAGAGGGTGCATTCACCAGCAATGGGTACCTCATAGCCGCAGGTTCCTTTTCTTTAGCTCGTGCCACAATGGGGGACACTGCAGGCGTATTCTCTGAGGCTTTTCTTCTCTCTCTCTGTCTCTGTCTCTCTATGTACGTATGTATATATGCTCTATATATCTGTCTCAAAAGGTGCTAAGCAATATGGGACAAAAACATTGTCCATTGTAACGATCAACATACTATCTGCTTATGTATTTGCTCAGGATAAACTGATTTGTTTTTTACATGGTGTTTCATAATCCCAATAGAATACATATTGATTTGAAGCAAATGTCCTTGTGTTTTCAGTGTAACCATTTATGTGCTCTTTTGTGTCAATCGTTACAATGGACAAACAAAAAAGAGTTATCACCTTTTGAGAAAGGCTCATATATATATATCAAAGTTCCGAGCGCAAGTGATAATGTTAGCGCCGGAAGTATGGTCGGGCGGTGGTGGACCCTCCAGTACCCGCATGAGTAAGCAGTAAATACAAGCAGAGATCCAATTGGCTAATAATATAATATCAGAATAATATAATAAAATAAACATATAGAACATCCCTTACGCGGCTTTATACTCGCATAATGCTTATACCTCACATATATATATATGTGTGTGTGTGTGTGGAGAGTTCAGTCGCAAAACCCTGTAAACGCCATTCCACAGCACCGAGATAAACGTTGGAATCAAAACCTTCAAAACATTTATTTGTTGTGCATTCCTACTTTTTTGTTCATGGCTCCATAATCACATCATCATAAGAAAATAAGACAATTGGAATTAGTGAGAATTAACATTATTTTCAGGTACAAATCTTTTATTTAGTATTTTTGGGATTGGCGTTTACATGGATTTGCGCCTGAACTCTTCATATAGATAGAGTGAGCTTGCCTCGTCCGTTAGGGACAGGGACGGCCGCTGGTGGCGCCACATGTCGCGAGTGAGAGGTACAGGAAGTATGACATAAAATACTGAGTCAATTTAATAGAATAGGTTACTGCAGAAGCCTATGGTGAGTTTTGGCCTGCCTGCCAAAATTAATTTAGGATGTTTCCTCTTCAAATATCTCAAAAGTTAGCCATTCGAGTTACTTCAAACTGACATAAGATAGATTATAGCGATCAACCTAATATATTTATCTCAGAAATGACAGAGTCAAAACCATCGGACTATGCTATTTTAATCAACGGGATCTCGGGTCATGGCCCCGGCGGCCTGGTCTCCCAATGGGGCAACACTATAAAGTCGCCATGAGTGCGCACTGTCACAAGTCGGTACCCGTCCTGATATGATCTTAAACGTTACTAGGATATAAAGCAACAATGAACAAGCAAACCACAATCAGCAATAAATTAAGGTCAGTCGCCCCCTCCCCTCCGCCCTGATGCCGCTAACCTTTGCCCACTACCGGTCCTTGGCAAATTATGCTTATCCGCCACCGTGACTACCTCCAGATTTCTTACCGTCCCAACTCCCAATTTGCAGACTTGACGCTTTAAGGCCCTGTCACACCTCACCGGATTGGGGGAAATGGACAGAAACTGAACAAAGTCTGGTTTGTGTCCGTACAAGTTTTGAACATGCACAAAACTAGGAACGGATGCCACCGGATTGATGTTTATGGTTCTTGTCTGGTTTGAGTTTGTTTCATCTGTTGGCTATCCATTCATGTCCGTTTCATGTCCGTTTCATGTCCATTCGTCCAGTGACCTTTGACCCGATGTCGCAACACCTTTACACATTTTAATACTTATCACCACTGGACTAGACAATTCTGTCCATTGCTCAATCTGGCATCGTGTGACAGGCACTTTAACTACTGAAGCAGGCCCAGCTGGTTTTGCAGCCGATCTTCCTGTTTTCCTCTTTACCTAAAATGAAGCGGACTTACTTCCACAGTGCCTTGCCGCCATGTTTATCTGAATCAAAACAACACAGGATAGGTTGGTTGGTTTTTGGAGTTTTATGTCATGGCAACATCTAAGGTCATCTCAGGACGGGTATCGACTTGTGACCTTGCGCACTCATGCCAACTTCATAGTGCTGCCGCACTGGGATACTGTGCCACCATCACCATGACCCGATATCCGGCCTAGTATCATGATCCTGGCACTGGGCCAAGTAACCAGTCCCTTGATCTATTGCTGAGTGCTGTTTGTTTGTTCTTTGTTGTTTTATGTACTAGCAACATTTAAGATCATATGAGGATGGGTACCGACTTGTGACAGTGCGCACTCATGACCTGATATCCCACTCAGTCACATTATCCTGACACTGAACCAACCAGTCTTTGCTGTAACCTAATAAATCCGAGCACCTGGCTAGGAAGCGACAAGTATCAATGTTGTAAGTAATCGGTTTGACTCGACCGGGAATTGAACTCCCGACCTTCTGCACGGGAAACCTGCACTCTGCCGATTCGGCCACCTCGTCCAGTCAGCGTAGGATAGACTCACCGTTGATAGTCGGTGCAGCCCCCTGGCGGTTCCCCCATTCACTGTGACCCCTAGTTTTCGGAGCGGACATCCCTGACAGCCCTCTGTGGTCGGGATGCGCGGTATTCTGTGGGAATGAAGGAAGGAGTGAGCGAATGAATGGATGAATGAATGAAAGAATGCAACAAATCAGATAATGTTAGTGAATAGCATGAGCAGCAATCTCCAATGCTCTAAATAGTTATGTACACATATATATATAAATATATATGTGGTGTATAACGTATTATGCGAGTATAAAAATACAAAGGGAATTTCCTATTATTCTATATTATTATTATTACTTCATACCATTGTTATTCTCCATAAGACTATGCACTCTACTGGTGGCGCCACCTGCTCTCACCCCACCCTCCACCTGGCTGACATTGTCAGTCGTTCCGGAGGATTTTTTACACATGTGTATCTCCTGCGCTCTAACTATATATACAAATATATATATATATATATAAATGTATACATATGAATATAAATATATATATATATATACATTATATAGACATACACATGTGCATATATATATATATATATATATATTTTTATATATATATAATTATGTTGTTGTCAGTACATTAGTTTATTAAGTAGGGACATTTCAATCACGGACAATAGGTCTTCCTCATTCCACTGCTCCTTGCCCTATCCTGGTAATGCCAAACACCAAGCTAAGTAGAATTTCTTTTAATGATTAATTTGACTCAGCCAGAGTTTGAACACTCATTTATATGTGTGTGCCTTTTCGTGCCTGTTGAAACTAATGATTTATGAACTGTGTGTGTGTTACTATTAAATGTACAACACATCATGCAGCAGATCAAAATCATCGGGAGATTCAGCCTCAGTATGGTGCCTAATTACCTTTAATCAAAGCCGCTATCTGCTCAATTACGTCCTCTGTTCCCAACTCCTGTTCCACGCGCATGTCCTGAATTAGATCCTTCAGGGACTTGCCTTCCATGGCTGAAAAGAGATGGAGAAGAAAGAAAATTGATAGCTAGATTCAGACAGAGATGAGAAATCTATGACCTTATCGTTTTTTTAAAGTAACTTCTTAACCACAGGGCATGCATCCTGATATTTCCAAATCAAAAGGTGCTGTCTTAATATCGCCGTCGTCATTCGAATATTTGCGCAGGTCATATCTTATATATATATAATAAATATATATACATATGTATATGGGATATGGGTCTAATTAAAATGATTATATATATATATATATATATATATTTATATATATATATATATATACAAAAGGTGCTAAGCAATATGGGACAACACTTTGTCCATTGTAACGATCAACATGCTATCTGCTTCTGCATTTGCTCAGGATAAACTGATTTGTTTTTTACATGGTGTTTCATAATCCCAATAGAATACATATTGATTTGAAGCAAATGTCCTTGTGTTTTCAGTGTAACCATTTCTGTGCTGTTTTGTGTGAATCGTTACAATGGGCAAAAACAAAGAGTTATCACCTTTTGAGACAGGCTCATATATATATATATCACAATGATATATATATATATATCATTGTGATTAGTCCCATATCGTCTATAATTCTTATTGATTCACCATATTATTCACTTAAATGCCCACTTGTGAAGGTATGCAATTATATATACTATAAAGCACTATACATCACTATATAGCACTGATACGACCTTAGATGTTGCTAGGACGTAAAACAACAACAAACAAACTATATAGCAATATAAAGTTACCACGAGTGCGCACTGCCACAAGTCAACACCTGTCCTGTTATGACCTTAGATGTTGCTAAGATTAAAAACAAGAAGAATAGCAAGCACATCGAAGCTTCCAAGACTAACAATCTAAAGCCGACGAGGAATATTGTTCTCCAATTGTGGCAGCCTCGTGCAATTCGCGCTATTTTTGGCCTCATACATCGTAAAGATGACGGCAGAACTCTAAGTCAGCCCGAGTAGTACTATATGGGATGAGACATTTGCAACGGGTATTATTTGTTTGTTTGTTTGTTGTTTTACATCCTAGCAACATCTAAGGTGATATCAGGATGGGTACCGACTTGTGACAGTACACACTCATGACGATTTTATAGTGCTGCCCCACTGGGAAATCAGGCTGCTGGCACCATGACCTGATATCCCACTCAGTCATATTATCCTGACACCGAGCTAACCAGCCCTTGCCCTATCCTAATAATGCCGAGCACCAGACTAGGAAGCGACAAGTATAAATTTATAAGTTATTGGTTTGACTCGACCGGGAACCGAATTCGCGAATACCCGTTTTTCCGCATGCGAGCCTGTTCTCTACCGATTCGGCCACCACTCCCGGTATTGTTGTAAAGATGGCGAACTGGGTTGGCAGGTTTCCTAATTCTTTCTGGTTGTACCAATGATTTGATATATGAGGATGGCAAAACGAGGCTGTTTGAGGCTCTCCCAGTATGCAATCCAAAAATACGGTCGCCATGTTGGAAGTGTGATATTAAGCGATGATAGGGGCAATTTTCCTGTTAATTCTAGTGATATTAAACATAACGGAAAGCACAATACATGATCTGTGCCTAATTTGGTTAGGTTCAAAAGACAATTGCCAATAGACTAGATCACCATTCCAGCCACGCGGTGCATTGTGGGATGCGTGGAAGAAAAACAAACCCCCACGATAGAATGGCTAATGTTAAGACACTGGGTGCAGCTATGAAATTTGCTAGTTTCAGCTCATCTCAGCTCTTGTTTGAAACAATAGCCGTGTTTACATGGGCAATTGTGAAGCGAATTAGGCAAATCGATTTATATGAAGCGAATTAGAGGTGCGTTTACACACGGAGCGGTTTAAGGCGGAAATCGATATCTGCGCATGAGCAAGTCCAGACTAACCAGCGCCAGTTTGGGTTTGTCGACGTCGCCATGAGAGAGTGTGGGTTCGACCTAGATCTGTATGGACTGAATCCTATTGGTTTGGAATGGTAAAAACTTCTGCTGGGCAGTGAAACCCTAAAAATAAATGATGAACAAAATATCTGTGCACAGCTAGCAGTTTCATAGACTAAATTCTATAATATGTGCTTTTGATCGACCGGAAAGTCAACAAACTAAGGTCTCGACTGCGCATGCGTGTGACGCGCTTAGGCTAGATCGCTTCATCTATACTACCTCGCAAGGTGGTTTACATATACCGATTTATATGAATCGATTCAGCCCTAAAACGCCTCAGCGTCGCGTTTACATGGCAAATGTAAATCGATCTAGGCAAGTGGTTTTATATGAAGGTTTTTAACTCGCCCGTGTAAACAGGGCTATAGAATACCAACTAAAAATATATATATAATAAATTAAGATGTTAATCTTTTATCTAGCATTACATTTACACCAATCTAATCAGTACACCTAATATCATCTGCATTTAGATTGAGACAATTCTGGTCACTTAGACTAGTGTGAGAGCCAAAGCCAGAGTCAGTTTTACTTATTTTATTCATGTTTTTATTTATGTCCTATGGTTAGTAACATGTTTTGGGCTAGTAAATGGGTAGGGTTAATCAGATATTGGTTAAATATTTCTTTGAAACAAGTTTTTCTTGACACATTTGACATTCTAATATTTAGAACAAAAATTACTTATGTCTAACCAATGGTGATGTAAACATCAGCCTGTAAAGTGACTGAAATTGTATGTTTCTTAGCTAAAAATGCTCTTAAACATATTCATTATACTATTTATATTGCATCCATCCATCCATGTTTGTGCCAAATCTTTATGGTTTCTTTGTCTTTTTTATTTATTGAGCCTGTATTTAGACTGTCCATAGCATATAAGCCCGGGTTTTCAGGCTTGTTTTCAATGCTGGCCAGCTGTAGTGTTACTGTTATCTTATCACACAGTAGCTGCTGATAAGGTGTTTGATTGCCTGTATTTCAGTAGCAGATATATACTCTTGTTGTTGTTTTGGGGAAATTAGATCATCATGTTTCCTGGTAATCCTCCTGGTTGTTGGTTGTATTTTTGTTCTTATATCTTATCTTCTTCCTCCTCTTCTTCTTCTTTTTCTGCTTTTTCCTCTTTGTCTTCTTTCCGCTAAGAGTTTCGCAATGGCTGTACTAGGATGAGATTCACAATGACTGTTCTGGGATGACTTCAACAATGGATGTTTTAGGATGATTTTCACGACCCCACGATTCTCAAACCATTGTAAGTATAAATATATTTATATAAATATATTTAAAGCCCCTGTCACACCTCGCCAGATTGAGGAAACGGAAAGAAACCCAACAAAGTCTGTTGATATCCGGCAAAGTCTGGTTTGTGTCCGTTGCATATCCATTGCATATCCATTGATGTCCGTCCCAATCCGTTACAAGTTTTGAACATGCACAAACCTTGGAACGGATGCCGCCAGATTGACTCTATGGTTCTTGTCCGGTTTCAGTTTGTTTTGTCTGTTGGTTATCCGTTCATGTATCTTTCATGTCCGTTTCATGTATCTTTCATGTCCGTCCCATTCGCGCGTCCACACCGGGGTTGGTGCGCGACTCCAAAATGCACAATATTCTTGCAAACAGTAATAAATGAATAATAATAACCTTGTACATGCTTCGTTATTTATATTATTATAATACATTATAATTCACATATTATGCGCTCTTGTTTCGGGCCGCCGCTGTCTTTCCTTGCCGCCGCCTCTCCTCCTACTGATTCTACCATGTATTCCTTACACCCTATAGCCATTAACCTGTCTAGTCAGTGTGGTCAGTATACAGACTGCCACACTTGTCCCAATGAAATCCCAAGTTTATGTATTTTTGATTAATTTTGAATAAAATTGAAGTTTTTTCCTACGCGTATCGGCAATTTCAATGGCCGAGCGCCTTTGTTTTTCTCTCGACGCCGTTTTCAGCGCATGAGCAGTCGGAATGGCAAGCTCGTCTATTCCCAAGTTGTGTCAGTGCACCTTTAAACTTTCATAGTAAAACTTAAAGCCTTGCTAAACTCTGTGATATTCTCAGACTTAGTTTTGCGCATAAGCTATAAGTATAAGCATATGCCTGATATGGTCAATCATCACACTTTCAAAATGGTCAATTTCCACGCTATTGTGACGTCACTTAACCATCTATCCCTCTACCATATATGGTTGTTCGGTGAGCCTAAGTAGTATTCGGAAAGAGGCATTTGCAACTGGCTACTGACGCGCAAAGGAAATATGCAGGAGGGGCTGGGGACCGGGGCGGGGAGGGTTACTAGATGGTGAGTCAGGTGGACTTATAACAAGCCGGATCATCATCATCATGCTGTCGGTCGCGATGCGACAAAGACTGCTTTCATTCCTTGACTGCCGCTCTCCATTTACATTTCATGAAAGCTGCCTGCAAAAGTGTTGAAGTCCTGCTGGCTTTTGCAAGTTACCAGTGGTACTCTCTCGGGGAGCAAATAGAGGTTTCACACCGGGAAGAACATGTCCAGACAGGCGCAAAACTATTTGTCCCTGCAGTGGCTGGTCGGGAGATGTTGGGAGTTCCATACATCAACCGCCCTTGATGCTGCCACAGTGACATGGTTTTCTGTTCAGGGTTTGCTCCCTTAGCCTTCGGTTCTGTCAAGAACCTGTACCACAAGGCAGTGGTTTACAACTCTGCAGGACAGGGGCGTCAAACTCCCTGAGGTATTGCAATACCTGCATACCAGGCCGGATACATGCGCGTTATAAGGCGGATACATCCGCATTGCTTTCTGAGAGATCTGCGGCGCAGTTTTGGGGGGAGAGGCGTACATGCGCACGCTGATTGTTGCTTCCGGTTTACTTAAGTATGTGAACCATCACGTGGAATTTCCCAACACGTGCATCACAAGCTAGTTACTCGTCTCTCTCCAAACACAGGAAGGACTAAAGCCGAGATTCCATTGATGTATGTTGATATATACATGTATATATATATACATATGTTTGTACATATCTGTGTTCATATATATGTACATATATACATCTATATATACATATACATGTATGCATATATATATATATGTCATGTATAATGCATTATGCGAGTATAAATGCAAGGGTAACATGTACATCCTATATTTCCTTGTGCGCATTGGTGGAGCGCCCCCCCCCTCCCAGCTGTCGGGTATTGCCTCGCATCACACTCTGGAGGAAAACTTTATACACATATATATACATATATGTACATATATATTCATATATGTATCTGAGTGTAATTGCTGAACTTTTATTATCAAAGTCGGTATTTCTTAGATAGGTACTACTCCATCAGTGACTTCTCTCTGTTGACTTGTTTTAGAAATGGGAAAAGAAATATTCCCCCGTTACTTTTAGGCTAAGTGATTCATTCAAAAGAAACTGTCACAAATATGACAGTTCTGACTCAGAATAACATATTCTGGCACTGTAATAAGTAATAAATAATTAACATGTACGTTCTGCTTGTTACATAACTTAAGGCTCTGTCACACCTCACTGGATTGGGGGAAACGGACAGAAAACGAACAATGTCCGGTTTGTGTTCGTACAAGTTTTGAACATGCACAAAACTACGAACGGATGCCTCCGGACTGACGTCTATGGTTCTTGTCCGGTTTGATTTCGTTTCTTCCGTTGGCTATCCGTTCATGTCCGTTTTCGGTCCGTTTGCTGTCTGTTTGCTGTCCGTTTGCTGTCCGTTTGCTGTCCGTTTCATGTCCGTCTTTTCCGGCAGCCATGTACCCGATAGCGCAACATTTTGACACATTTTAATACATTTTGATACTTATCACCTGCGGACTAGACTATTCACTCCGTTGCTCAATCCGGCGAGGTGTGACAGCCGCTTTAGAGATCACACATTGAGTTCAGACTAGACTCAGCCACTCTATGGTTGAATATATAGAATCTTGCAACTGCAACCCCGCTTGGCGTTGAATGAAAGTACTACATAGAAAGTGGGGGCAGGAGACGGCGACCTGGTGAATAACACACATAATGAATTTACGTTGTGAGTAGTATATGACGAGGGATCATGAGTGATGATTTAGATAACGTTGAATCTATCAAACCAGGTAGTAGTATATGCAAAAGGGGATTAAGGAGCGATATTTCAGGCACCGATTGTAAATTAAGATTGGTTGTTGGAATGTTATGTCCTGGCCACATCTAAGGTCATATCAGGATAGCTACCGACTTGTGATAGAGTGCACTCATGGCAGTTTTATAGTGATATCCCATTGAGAAATCAGGCTGCCAGGACCATGACCCGATATCACACTCAGTCACATTATCCTGACATTGAGCGAACCAGTCCTTGTCCTATCCTATTAATGCCAAGCGCCAAGCTAGGAAACGACAAGTATCAATTTTGTAAGTCATTGGTTTGACTCAACAGGGAATCAAACTCCCGATCTCCCGCATGAGAGGTTTGCGCTCTATCGATTCGGTTACCGTGTCCTGTATGTAGATTAAGATGATTTATAAATTCACTAACTAAAGAGTACAGTAAAACCTCCCTAAATCGACCGACCATGGGACCCACATTAAGTGGTCCATTTATGGAGGTGGTCGGTTTAGAGAGTTATAATATCCTCACAATGGTATTGTTGGGACACAAATAAAGCGATCGATATAGAGGAGTGGTCGATCTGTGGAGGGGTCGGTATAGAGATGTTTGACTGTAGTAGGAGGGCGCGCCCTGTACACACACGCGGAAATAAGAAGAGCGTTTGGTGTGGAGAAGTGAGGCAGTAGAAGGCGACCTGCTGGTTTGAAGGACATCTGAGAGGCGAGGGACCAGGAGAGACAGAAAGAAGCAGCAGGGGGGCAGGCTCATGAGACGTGTGCAAGCTGAAGGAGGGTGACAGGAATGGCGAGCGGGCGGTGGGAGGAGGAGGAGGAGGAGGAGGGAAGCTGTTCCGGTGTCCTACCTGAATCAGCCATAATTCGAAAATTTATTAATCAATGTTGATAACTATTACTTGCACCACTTAATCATGACGCACACCGCATGATGCGCAACACATGACACATAACGCATGAAGCAGAATGCATGACGCATACTGCTTAACGCATATCACGTCACACACTTCGCATCACGCACTTCGCATCATGCATGCCACATCACACATGCCGCATCACGCACTGTGGATCATGCACACCGTTTAACACACAGCGCATCACACATATCGCATCACGCAAATCGCATCACGCACACCGCACGACGCATTGCACATTGAAGAGAATGCCAGCTTAACAGAGGTCACGAATCAAACCCGTCGCACATCACATATGTCAAGGCATTTGGCGGCGGGATAGCTGCTTGGAGAGTGAGTCTCATTCAAATACTACCTAAAGGTCACGAAATGCGAACATTACCATTCATCAAAGTTAAGGGCCAACTCGCAACTTGTCTAAATCGTTTAGCCCTGCCTGGAGTAGAAAAAAGGTACTCAGTATTTTAGTTTAATTACTATAGATCGTCAGCGTCTGGTTGTTGTTGTTTTTTTACGCACACACACTAAGTGTAGCGCCGTCGTTGGCCACTGCATTTGAAGCTGTATCGGTTTAAAGCAGCATCTTTTTCAAAACCAAAACGCTTAGGTGTATTTACTTCTTCGTTTTCAAGGTAGCGGAAAAAGGAGGATTGATTGATTGATTGATTGATTGGTGGTTGCTTTACGCCGTGTCGGCAGCATAGGCCATATTCATGGCGAGAAATGTTTGTTTTTTGTTCAAACCATCGCTTTTACATGTAAAAGCAGACAATCAATTATGTGCCAATAGACACTAATTAAATTAGAAAGCTCACAATCATATATTTGTGGTCAAGGGAAACAAATTCCCATAGAAAAAGAAAAGTTTTATTAATAATTGATAGAAGAGAGGAAGAAGAGAAGGCGGACAAACGGAGAAGTGGGGCGATAACGTCAGGGAATGGACAGGCCTAGAGTTTGACAAGTCCCAGAGGGCAGTTGAGAACATGGGGAAGATGGAGAAAAGGGGTTGCAAAGTCAGCTGTGGTGCTTCAAAGGCTGTCATGATTAAAGCGGCTGTCACACCTCGCCGGATTGAACAACGGACAGAATTGTCTAGTCCGGTGGTGATAAGTATCAAAATGTATTAAAATGTGTCAAAATGTTGCGCTATCGAGTCAATGGCCGCTGGACGGACGGACATGAAACGGACATGAAACGGACATGAAATGGACATGAAACGGACATGAACGGATAGCCAACATATGAAACAAACTCAAACCGGACAAGAACCGTAGACATCAATCCGGCGGCATCCATTCCTAGTTTTGTGCATGTTCAAACCTTGTACGGACACAAAACGGACTTTGTTCAGTTTCTGTCCATTTCCCCCAATCCGGTGAGGTGTGACAGGGCCTTAAGGGATTGAAGATGATGATGATGATTCACATTAGATACTGATGCACTTCTTAAGCATTCACTGCTGACCAGAAGAACCATTACTGTAATGTAATACAATCTGTCGCGGGTACAAGTCACAGAAGCCTATGAGGTCCACCATTTTAGTGTTCATATCCGAATTATTCTGCCTCTTTACGCTTTAAATATCTCCACCAAACTTAGCGACTGATGCTTTTCTGTTCGCACCACCTTGTCTCGGCTGTCCGTAATTATCAGTCGCCTCCTCCAGCCTTATATCAATGGACAAATGCGACTGATGCTTTTCTATTCGCACCACCTTTACGCATTATGCATTACGCACCGATCGCTACATGGAGCGATCGGGATAATGGATTTTATTCGCATTCGCATTCGCATTACGCATTACGCGTATATGGAATGCGCCCTTTAATCAACTTTCCTTCAAGCTAAAGAAAAGTAGATTACTACGATCAACTTAATATATCAAACTACCAGATGGGACAAATTTACATCTGAGCATGGCAAATTAACCGGACTGGATGGCTGAGTGGTTAGAGTGCCCACCTCCTGTAACTTGAAAGTGAACGTTGTGGGATCAAATGTCTATAAATATTTTAAGCATATGGCTAATGTGACCCTCTGATGGTGGTCATACCTAAAGATGGCCGCTACTCGTCAAATAAGAATATCGAAATGTACATGAATATTGTCTCTGTGACCCTCTCACTGCTGGTACACTCAAATATAACCGCAAATCTTCAAGTATGAATAGCGAAATGTACATATGAACCTGTCTCAAAAGGGGATAACTCTTTTTCTTTTTTGTCCACATAACGATTGACACAAAATAGCACAGAAACGGTTACACTGAAAACACAAGGACATTTGCTTCAAATCAATATGTATTACATTTGCTTCAAATCAATATGTAAAGGGATTATGAAACACCATAAATCAGTTTATCCTGAGCAAATGCAGAAGCAGATAATATGTTGATGGTTACAATGGACAAAGTTTTGTCCCAGATTACTTAGCACCTTTTGAGACAGTCTCATATATATATATATATATATATATATATATGTTGTATCCATATGGCTAATGTGGCCCTCCCGCTGTGGCCCACGTTCAAAGAAGGCCACATATGTTCAACTAAGAACCTCCCCTCATCTGACCCTCCCGCCGCTGGTTCCCAACTGGATTAAATCCACATTAACACACAGTCGGGAACCAGCGGGAACTGAAGGAACTTCCTTTGAAGAAATCACTTTCCTCTCTCACTCTCTCTCTCTCTCTCCACACACATTTTCCCCCTTTTATCGCTCAATCTGAGCATGCATGACTCCCTCCCCCCACCCCCACACACCGCTACTGTACTCTCCCACCTGGCGTGTTCCCTTCAAGTACTGCTTATCTAAAACCAGCACAGAACCACAGTGTCTCTCCTTAATTTGCCCGCCACGTCATAAGGTATTGAGGAAGTGGCTGGAGATCCAATCTTCCGCCTCAGATAATGTGATATCCGAATACATTTTTTTTTTAAATGATTGATTATCCATGCTCGGCACTAGGGCCTATTTATTGAACTCCCATCCAGCTTGTGCCGCCGGAAGTTGCTTCACTCTCCAAACAGAGGTACCATTAACGGTGCCATTACCATTTTGTGGCCTTTGGCGGTATCAGCGAATGAAGCCAGTCGTTAATATCCTCCCACAATGCTTCATTAGCCGCCATTTTGTATGTTTTTTTTTTTTGCTGAGTCACGGCTGCCCGCTTCTACTCCGCTAAGCTTCGGTTACATTGGAAAGCTAATAGTTTGAAATGACTTGGAGGTCTTTTAAGATTTTATGTCTCAAGTTTTGCTTTGTTATTGAGGTGTCATTGCCTGGAATGAGATTAGTCCCGTTTAATATAATCCCATAACAAGTTATAGCTCTGTTGATGTGTCATGAAGAATTAAAGAAATGTTGATGCATACTTGTGTAGCTAGTAGTCTGCAGTGACCTCAGGGAAGGAGCTACATAACCGCACTATGTGTGGGTTAAAATCCTGCTCCAGGAGAAATATTTCGCATTTTCATCACCGCCCCCCCCCATGGCTAAGATGTAAAGTTCGAACAAACAAAGCAAACAAAACAGCACCTAGCAACAATCTCCAGGGTTGCTAACCCTAACGCTTTCGCCATAAGGTGTATACTATTTTATGTCCCCATCATCGCCTTACACCGATGTTCCTGTTTTTCATTTTCCAATGTTGGCAACTCTGCAATATATACCATTAATATAGTAATATTATCTAAATCGTACAGATTATTGTGTCCAAAATGCACTACAGAGCATCTAAGATTAAAAAGATTTTCTGGAGGAATACCCCCAGAGCCCCCAAATATAACATCCTTCAAGATTTTCCAGTTTTCCATTGTCCAATGTTGCCAAGCCTGAATCTCTACGATTTCGCAGATTTCCACGATGTTAGATAATCGCCGATTAACTATCACAAAATATCAGCGATATATGACAACA
The DNA here is from genome assembly GCA_030323885.1 of Branchipolynoe longqiensis. Lineage (NCBI taxonomy): Eukaryota > Metazoa > Annelida > Polychaeta > Phyllodocida > Polynoidae > Branchipolynoe > Branchipolynoe longqiensis. The sequence continues at coordinate 25,381,710 of CM059200.1, forward strand.
GTTGGTCGATCACAATCTAGTATGCAAAGTGTGGAACCTCCTGATATTTTTGTTGTTGTACATAAGTTGTTTAAGCAGGGGAAATTTCAATCGCAGACAATTGGTCTTCCTAATTCCACTGCTCCTTGCCCTCTCCTAATAATGCCAAGCAACTGGCTAGGAAGCGAGAACTATCAATCTTTAAGTCATTGTGTAAAATGGTGCGGATTTTAGGCTTAGAGTCGACAGTTATCAAGTACAGGTGTATTGTTAAAAGTTATGGAGCAGGAGGGATAATTCTAGTTTATTGGAAAGGAAAATAAAAGGTAGCTTAAGTTAGGCTGGGTAAATATTAAGGGGTCAAGAACCAGTAAAGGCATGTGTGGCAACAAATATTCTATAATAGTAAGACGGCTCACTCCCTATCTCTCCCATGGTAATGTAAATTTTGCAGTGCCACCTTGTGGTGGGTTTGATCAGCCCAGCTGCTAGTTGGTGTTTCACATGTAAACACATACAATTATATTATACATGATATAGATAAGTATGAATACACATCAATATGAAATTGTTATGAACAAATACACATCAACATCAGCATCATCATCATCATCGCCATCATCACACATCTTTCATATTCATATGTACATTTATACATATAATATAGCACCAAGTGGTGGGTTTGATCATTTTGATTACACGGTACAGTCTGAGTGAGCCATCTTAGTATTATAGGGTTTTTGGTAGCAATGAGAAATAATGTAGAAATAATGTAGACCATACTGTAAAACTGATGTAAGAGGTAATGCATCGATACGTGAATTGTGTGTAAGAGGGGCTGCCGGGCAGTAGAGCATGGAGACAGGCCAAGAAGAGGCTGGTGTGCAGCTCGACAGTGGTCAAGGTAGGCTGGTGCTTGGAGAGTGGTCAAGCTAGATATAAGGCTGGACTGGGTGGGGGGAGAGTACAGTTGGAGCCTGAGACCAGAACAGTGAAGAAGGAGCAGGACCACACGGGTGAGATCAACTTTGTATTAGTATTGGTTGAAGAGAGGGGAATTGAGTTGTCTGTATCATTATTGTATTGTATTGTATTGCATGGCATTGTACATGTGAAGTGTTGCTCAGTTCTTGGATACAAAATAAAACAAAAGATCAATCAGAGTCATACGCTTTGTTGGTATTTCAATTGGTTTGACTCGACTAGGATTCGAACCCATGATCTATCAACACGGGAGGCGGACGCTCTAACTCATTCAGCCATCCCGTCTCGTCTGGTCCCGTCTGGATATGACCTTCGATGTATCCAGAATGCAACATCCAAACAAAGAAGCAAAATCAAGGAATGCATTTCCATGAAAACCTGTCATTTCCATGAAATTGTCACTGTCAGAGAATCGCGCAAAATTCCTAGAATTGAGGTGGTTTCGTGCTACACTCTCTAAGCAGACTTCTCTGCACCATGTGTATGGCCTTTCATTACAGACTCTGTTGGACAACAATGTTCTACTCTCATTGTCCGTGATGTTCGGCAACACGGGTAATTTGACATGCGTACACAGCCATAGCCTCATAGTCATAGTGAATTAAGGAAGGCCTTATGCTGCCACCTATCGAAGAACGATTGTATTAGTATATGCCTTGTGCACCAGCACTGCCTATCTTCACTTTCGAGATACGAAACCTGATTACCCTAACTAAATGCTATCGATCTGCCATCTGGAGTCGCATTCTTGAACTAATTAATCTTACGAGCCTATATAAGGCCAGGCCCTGCAGCAGTGAGCTCACATCGACACGGGCACAAGCCTAAAAATTACCACCTACCCACCCCTACGTGACATTGTTGAGGGTGAGGGTTAAAGCTTCTTGACCTCACTGTAATTGAACTTGTTGTTAAAATTGAACTTTGTATTGAACAAAAACTTACACTGCTGGTACTAAAATAAATCCAACTTTAAACTTATCTGCTGTGTCGTTGTCAAATTATGTGACTGTGTTAACATTCATTTCACCATCCTTAGCAATGACCACTGCCTCACCACTTACATCCCTGTATTAAAGAGCTACTCCATACAACCCCAATCAAATCAATTAATCATTCAATCAGTTACAACTTCCGCTTGTAGATTCACTCTCCCACAAACCCCACGCCCACACACTGCCACAACCCCCCCCCCCCCCGCCCCAAATCTCCTCCCCCTCCCCCTATGTCAATCACCGACTGAGCTACCTCTCACTCCGTCTCTTTGTAGCCAAACGCTGATTGGCTGCACGCTACCTTCATTCTGATTGGCTGCTTTCAGCCCGAGCACAGTCAGCGTAGTCTCCGCATAGCTGGACGTCACTTCCGGCGTAAGTGGACGTTGGCGTCTCTTGAACCCACCCCCTTCCCCCAACACCCCCTCCCCCTCCCCCCACCCTTGTGCCGTCATCGCACCGATGAAAGGAGGCCCTGGTAGGGGCTGGGGACATTTTGACCAGCCATGTCCTGTTGTGTAGGGTGTATTGGATCGGCCATCCAAGGAGACAGACGGTGTGTCAGTGCCGGACTCCTTGAGTGGGTGAGAATGTCTTTATTCGGTGAGGGGGGGGGGGTGTAGGGGGTAGGGTGTGGGGGTGTGGGAAGGGGTGCAGGATTTGCAGGCACGGGAAGATATGACATTTCGAGGTCCGGCGAAGAAAGGTGTTTTCTGTGGCAGAGTTGTTAGAGTGTCTGACTTTTTTCTAGGTTGGACTCCTAATCTGAAGGTCGGTGGTTCGATTCCCAATGCCTCCCCCCCCCCACCTCTGCCAATTTGGATTTCCAGTGCTGTGTATAACTTACACCGCCGGTTGCTCTCCTACACTTTTACCGACCCAAGGGATTTTTAACCTCCCACACCACATAGACATGGTATGAGAGCAACTGACCTTTGAGGATGGTGTAAGTTATACACAGCGGTGGAAATCCAAATTGACAAAGGTGGGGGAATGGGGAATCAAACCACCGACCTTATATTAGGAGTCTGACCTAGAAAAAAGTCAGACACTCCAACCACTCTGCCACCGAGAGCTTAGGCTAACTTAAAGTTGAATTTCTAAGATAAGTATATTAATCTACATTACTTTTGTTTGAAGTGACTTTTACTTTAAATGGCTAACTTTTGAGATATTTGATGTGCAAACATTCCAAGTTAATTTCGGCAAGCACACCAAAGCTCTGACACCATAGCCTTCTAGTTCTACAGTAACACTAACAGGTTCTATTAAATTGGCTCGATATTCGGGATATTATATAATATATATTATGGCAGCAATTGAGTAGTCCGAATCCTGTTCTGATATGACCTTAAATGTTGCGAGAACATAAAATCCAAACGAGAAAGGGTTAGGTATGGGCGATAATATAAGCACAACAAGGACAGTTGAACCCTGACTTCCAGCATTTTCCCCCGATTTCCTGACAGTGCTAATCCTAGGGCGGAAAATCTGCTTCATTGCTGAAATTCGCCGTTGGCACCAAAGTCTCAGCCTCATTTCCACGTTTTTTGTCAAAGACCACTTTCAGACGTGAGTGTAAATAGTCGCATTACATCCTTTCCATCACTCCGAATGCAATGCACTCTTGTTTCATTACGGAGGGAAAATATAAGTCCCCTTACCTCGCACTCCTCCACGACATTTCCAAATCCATTTCACTTATACCTATTCCGCCAACATTTGCGCATGCGCAAGCGCGTCACCTTCTGCATGCGTCTCATCAGTTCCGGTATATCAATCCATCAGGCTCTAATTAACCACCAATTAACCGCCAATTAACAAGCGCCAGGGGGCGCATTCTCTTTGCCCCACACGACATTAGGGCTTTTCCCGCCATTTCCTGTTCCCGCCATTTTTCCATGCCGCCGCACTGGCGCCACCGGTTGAGATGCTTTGATTACGGGCAATTAGATCGCACGTGCGGGCTGCTGGCATTGTTGAGTGTGTCCTAATTGTCAGGATTCATCTAAATTATTCCGGCTATTTTGATGTAACTTCAAAGGTGGCACGATCTTCCGCTCTCACTCACCAGGTGGCAGCAGTTCATCGGACTGTTTTGGCGCCAAAATGCAATTCCTTCTTCCTTACTGTTGTAGTGTGGGGGAAATAGGACTTTGGTGTGACGAGAGCACTTCGTGTTGTCTACGAGGTCAAACACTTTTGTGAACAGTTGGTTGGTTGGTTGGTTGTTGGAGTTTTACGTCCTTGCAACATCTAAGGTCATATCAGGACAGGTTCCGACTTGTGACAGTGCACACTCATGGCAATTTTATAGTGCTGGCCCATTGGGAAATCAGGTCGGTGGCACCATGATTCAGTCACATCCCACTCAGTCACATTATCCTGACACTAAGCTAACCATTCCTTGCCCTATCCTATTAATGTGGAGTACCACTGCCAGGCTAGGAAGCGACAAGTATCAATTTGATAAGTCATTGGTTTGACTCAACCAGGAACCAAACTCCCAATCTCCCACACGCGAGGACCGCGTTCTGCCAATTCAGTCAATGTGAAATAATGCATATATAATATGACAGCAAATAAGTAAAGGCGTACATCACACACCCCAATGGCGGTCTATATAGTCAGTGACTGAGTGGGATATCAGGTCATGTCGCTGGTGGCCTGGTATCCCCATGGGGAAGCACTATAAAGTCACCATGAGTGCGCACTGTTACAAGTCAGTACCCATCCTGATATGACCTTAGATGTTGCCATGACATAAAACTCCAACAACCGACCAACCCCCACCATGCCAGTTTATGTGCTTCATTCCACAGCTAAAACAAACCGGATATTGAATCAGTTAAGAGTGGTGCTTTTTGTGCGGAAGGCCGGGAGTTCGAATCCCAGCCGAGTCAAGCCAATGACTTACAAAATCGATACTTGTCACTACCTTGCCTGACGCTCGGAAATACAAGGATAGGGCAAGAACTGGTTTGCTCAGTGTCAGGATAATGTGACTGAGTGGGATATCGTGTCATGGTGCTGCACTACCTTGTTGAGTAACCAGACGGGATGGCCGAATGAGTTAGAGCGTCCTTTTCCCTTGCTGGTAGATCGTGGGGTCGTGGGTTCCAACCCTGGTCGAGTCAAACCAATGACTTAAAAATGGAGACTTGATGCTTCCTGGCCAGGCGCTCAGCATTATTAGGACAGGGCAAGGACTGGTGTGCTCAGTGTCAGGGTAATGTGACTGAGTGGGATACCCGGTCATGGTTTCAGCACTATAAAGTCGCCATGAGTGTGCACTGTCACAAGTCGGTACCTGTCCTGATATGGCCTTAGATGTTGCTAGGACGTAAAACAACAAACACACGAACAAACCTTATTGAGTCGTTCCCTTTTCGAATCAATTTAATTGATTGATTCATTCGTTTTGTTTCAAGTGTTGTCCTTAAGTAGAGTGGCAATGTTATCAGCCCTGCACTGCTGAACTTCGGCTTTTACAGCATTTGCGATAAACACACAATGCAAACCTTTTGAGCGGGGAGAAGGGATAGAAGTTGTGAATGAACAAATGAGGGAACTACATCAGTTTATAGAAGTATAGAAAGGGGGAAGCCGTGTGCAGTTTCTTTGAAGGCTGAGGACCGGACGCGATGGCCGAGTCGGTAGAGCACATGCTTCCCATGCGGAAGGTCGGGCGTTTGATTCCCGGTCGAATGAAACCGATGACCTACAAAATTGATAGTTGTCGCTTCCTAACTTGGCACTTGTCATTATTAGGATAGGGCAAGGACTGGTTAGTGCAGTGTCAGGATAATGTCACTGAGTGGGATATAGGTTCACACTAATCACAGTGCTGGCGGTTTGATTTTGAGTGGGCCACCACTATAAAGTTGCCATGAGTGCACTGTCACAAGTCGGTACCTGTCCTTTGATGTTGCCAGGACGTAAAATCCCAACAACCAACCGACACTTCTTGCCACTTCCATCAGAGGGTTGGTTAGTAGAGGAATTCGTGTCTGTCCAGCAATACAGCTACTCCCACAACCAGGACTTACTGTTTGAATGCCCACTGCCAACCCAACCACTCTTTATATATATATATTTTTTTTTTCTTATTTATTTCTTTTTGGGGGGGGGGGGGACGGGGGCAGGTGCCAGTGCTGCTTAAAGTTGCATAATTTCAGTTCCTGTCACAGGAAAATGCATGGATTAATCATACAATATACCTTAGTTTAATATTTTTTTTGGTGGTAAATATGTTTATTCTGCTGAATAAGTCATTTGTCAGTGCTGAAGCACTGGTCTTCCAGCCATTTTTCAATTCAGGGTTATTTACACAAAAGCTCTATAGAATAAGGTATACAATAACTGTTGAATACACAATTTGCAGCATGTACCACAATGAAATTCTGTAACCCAAAAGTTCCATAGCAATATGGTAATGGTAGTGTTATAATTAGATCAATATTAGTCAGATCAATGTGAGTATTTACATAGTATTTAGAATGTAAGCAGAAGTTATCTTCTTTATTCAGTTTGTAAAGTTGTAGTAAGTTTTAATGTTCAGTTGCAGTTAGGCAATATAAATGTCAGTTTGTTAGAAATATTCTAGTGTAACTCTAGTGTAGTTAGTTACGTGAGTTTATGAATTATGTTGTTCGGGTGGGGTTGTTAATAATACACTGGACCAGCTGTGACCAGTGAAGCAGTGGGACCAATCCCAGTGCATTTAGGTCTTACATTTTACGTTTTTATTTGGACTGTCTCTGTCACTGTATATGGTTGACTGGAAATAACAGAGGAACAGCAACAATTTGAGGTAACTTTTAATTTAAATGGCTAACTTTGGAACATGCCAAATTAATTTAGGCATGGACATCCAGATCATAACACCACATAACTAATCTGTATATATTTATATTATATACATATTGCCGCAAGCCCAGTGCCTTGGCGCTGAAACTAGATTTGTTCAGCTAAATAAAAAGTTAAACAAAACAAAGGGTCTTCAGCACTAACAAGTTCTATTAAATTGATTTAAGATTCCTGTTCTATGCAGGCAAGTACAATAATATATAAGTTTGAGATGTAGAATAAAATCTAGTTGAGTGTTTTCGTTTTGAAGAGTTGATGCTTTCATCGGATTATACCACTTTAAGACACATTAGGCACGACTGTGGATAGGGTGTGTAGTGTGCCTTCTCCCCTCAGTAGGTCTCAAGCGACTGACAAGAGAAGTAAGCTCCTAAATATGAACCCTTCAACGTTGGCCCTATGCCATTGATGAGATTTAGGTTTAATATAGGCAGTGTTTCACTGTTAGTTGGAAGAGTTATACGCCTAACAGACCAACACCTGACAGACAACAGATGAGCTTAGTGCATGTCTGTGAGCAATTCAGTTTAAGCTTGAGCCATGTGGAGCAGCTCTGAGGCACAATGAGAGCGGCTCGGAGAGGGTCACAGTTGGGTACTCCCAGGCCCCCGGTAGCACTTCGCTGGTGTATAGTAGTAATAGTGTTCAGACACACAACATGCTTAGATCCCAACGTGTTTCAATGCTAGATATATATGAAGAGTTCAGGCGCAAAACCCTCTGAACGCCAATCCAAAATTTGAGGTAAATATTGGAATCAAACCTTCAAAAATGTATTTGTTTATATTCCTCATTTTTAGTTCATTGCTCCATAACCATGTGATCATAAGAAAAGTGGAATTAATTAAAATACATGTCAGGTGCAATTCTATTATTCACACTGCATCTTTGGATTGGCGTTTACGGGGATTTGCGCCTGACTTCTTCCATATATATATATGTACATATATATATTAATAAATATTATATATATTAATATATGCAGTTAAAAACGCAAATCCGTCTAGTCTCTAAACGCAATGAACTTAATTATTGCCAGGTAGCATTTCGATAATGCTTACAAATTATATCCTTAGGAATACTTGATACTTTAAAAGAATTGAACATTCCTAAGTCTTTATGACTTGATGATCATGGTTCAAAATGGCAAGGATAGTTTCCTAATTCATTCGAATTATGGTTCTCTAATATATATCTTGGTATATATCCAGAAACGCCAATAAAAGTTAAATGGATTTCTCTGAATATATCCACATCCACTGCTCCATTCAATTGATCCCAAAGCTTTATCTGTTTATTCATAGTCTCAGTTGGAGTTATTATCCAAGGCCATCCAGTAATCTAACGCTCTTCCAAATACCACCACTCTTCCCACTTTCCATTCGCTAATACTGCAAGCTCACTGAAATCAACCCGCCCACCCACCCTCCCAGCATATATCCCACTCTTCATGGAGCCGCTTCCCAACGCCCCTTATATCGCTCACCATCATCTTGTCAAAGTCCCTCCATTTTCGCCCACTCTCCCTTTATGCGCCACTCTGTGGTGCCCTCTCACTAGGCCTAAAAGCACTCGGTCACCTTCTGTAAACACAGGTCACGAATGTAGGCATTTCTTTATAGTTTCCCCTTCCTGGCTGATAATAAGGCCGTCTCTGACTTTGGCAGACTAGACGCCATGGCCCCATTGGCAGATTGCAGGCCTTTCATGCGGTAGCTCGGGAGTGCAAATCCCAGGGGAGTCAAACAAATGACTTATCAAATTTATACCTGTCGCTACCTAGCCTGGCGCTTGGCATTACTATGATAGGGCAAGGACTGGTTAGCTCAGTGTGACTGAGTGGGATATTGGGGCATGGTGCCGGTGGCCTGGTCTCCCATGGGGGCAGCACTATTAAGTTGCCATGAGTGTGCACTGTCACAAGTCAGTACCCATCCTCATATAACCATATATTATGCTAGGACATAAAACAACAGCAAACCAAACAAACACAAAAACCTTTGGCAAATTTCCTTGATTGTGACCATATCGCCTGTCACACATCTAGCACATATGCAACAGAATAGACTCTTTTGCAATCTAGAGACACGACATTATAGACATGTAAATTATGTTTTCACATATATATATTAATACGCAATATGGGGAAAATGCAATACAATGAAATCACGTTATAACGCGCCCCGATTTAAGACAAATTCAGATATAATGCAATGATTTATTGGGTGCGAAATTCTGTAATTCAAAGGTAAATCAGTTAATTGAATGAATTCCGGTGTAGCAGGCCCCACTTTTTCCCCGCACTTACTTTTTCTGGACATGATCGTGATATAATGGGGTGTCATTGTATAACATGTGTATAGGAATATACAATACAGCAAAACCTCTCTGCCCGACTACCTCCACAAATCGATCATGCCCCTATATCGATCGCTTTATTTGGGTCCCAATAATACCATGGTGACCATATTCTAAATCTCTAAACCGACCACCTCCCTAAATGGACTACTTAAAGTCAGTCCAAATGTCGGTCGAATTACAGAGTTTTTACCGTAGTACCTTCCCACAACCCACCAATCCTCTAACAGTATTGTGTCTGTGCACGGTGGCCTAATCGGCATAGCGCCGGCCTCGCGTGTGGAAGGTCGGGAGTTTGGTTCCCGGTCGAGTCAAACAATGACTTTAAAATTGATACTTGTTGCTTCCTACCCTGGTGCTCGGCATTAATAGGATAGTACAAGGACTGGTTAGCTCAGTGTCAGGGCAGCACTATAAAAGTCACCATGAGTGCACACTGTCACAAGTCGGTACCCGTCCTGATGTGACCTTAGTTGTTGCTAGGATGTAAAACAACATTCAACAACAATAACACCATCTAACAGCATTGTAGGAACTAATCTGGGTAGCTGTTCATTGTCTGGCATGCTCTGAAGAAAAGGTCTTCTAAGTTATAGACGATTTCGTTCATCTACTTGCCCTCTGGCAGCAATTGCAAGAAGTAATGTGGTGGCTAGCAGCGTATTGTGCCACTCGAGTGAAAGCACTGATTTATACAAATTGATACTTGTCGGTACCTAACCTGACACTCGGCATTACTAGGATAGGACAAGGACTGGTTAGCACATTCTCAGGATAATGTGACTGCGTGGGATATTGTGTCTATGGATATTGTGTATATCATGTATATGGTATGGGATATTGTGTCTATTTTGTATATGGTGCCTGGTCTCCCAGTGGAATTGCACTATAAAGTCGCCAGGAGTGTGCACTGTCGCAAGTCGGCAAGGATAGTTTCCTAATTCATTCGAATTATGGTTCTCTAATATATATCTTGGTATGCAAAAACACCAATAAATGTGAAGTGGATTTCTGTGAATATATCCACATCCACTGCTACATTGGATTGATTCCAAAGCTTTAGTCATAGACCCAGTTGGAGTTATTATCCAAGGCCATCCAGTAATCTAATGCTCTTCCAAATACCATCACTCTTCCCACTTTCCATTCCCTAGTACTGCAAGCTCACTGAAATCAACCCTGATATGAACTTAGATGTTCCTAGAATATAAATCAACAACAAACAAAGAGGTTATTGTGTAACATGCTCGTATGAAAGCATCTACTAACAATCATGCAGTTATATAACACTATGGCATCCCTCAGTGTTTGATGTTTTACTATGTATGCCATACGAATTGATTCAACCAGGCTACCTTGTACTCTACACAGAATTATTCTAGTGAATATACCCCGACAGTTAAGCTGGAAAGTATCCAAATAGATTGGTTCCAGATTCTGCCGATAGATGTCATTAGCTTGATTGATGGGGTGTAATACACGGATTGAGAGCAGGGGTGAAATTACAGAAGAAAAATACAATATAATTGTCTTTGTTTTATATATATTACAAGGATAAGAGTTTCATTCCTGTTGCGATATGAATATGTAAATATAATCAGGCATTTTAGTATTTTTCCATGAATTCTTTACAAGATATAGTATGTGAAATCACAGGCACTTGGGGAAAGTACCCGAATAGAGTGGTTCCAGATTCTGCCGATAGATGTTACTAGCTTAACTGGCGGGGCGGGGTCTATTAGTGAGAGTTACCTTCACCACGAGGCACAGGAGGGGAAGTTTGGTGAAATAGGAAATAATGGTCACCTTTGTGATGAAAATTCACATATTGGAGGATTAGCATATATATACACATATGTGATGTTTAACATGTTATGCGGTATAAAGATACGTAAGGATATATTGCTTATTATTATTGGTATACCCCGTAAGACGCAACACTTTACCGGTGGCGCCAGCTCAGCCCACATCTCCTCCCTGGATGTGTTGACCAGTGTCAGTCGCACCGGAGCATATGTGTATCCTTACATCCCCCTTAATGTTGCTCGTAGGTAAAACCTCTATAGGCTATGAAGTCACAAACCATTATTGTATATGTGGCATTGCACTCACGGCCTAATACTACTAGTACTAGCTTGTGTGCAATGAGTTTAGAATCTAGCAGGGTTTTGTCACCCCCTTCCCCCCCCCCCCTCACCCGACACACCACCCACTTTACCTATGTGTGTAGTCTGGAAGGTTCTAGAACAAAGCGCAACCCCCCTTGTCTGTTCTCTGTTTGTTCGGTCGAGATGCATTCCCCTCACATGGTGACATTTGGCGGGTTGTTGCGGAACACTCCCAGACTCTGTGTAAAGTCTTCGCTTAAATTATTTCCTGGTCCTGAACCTGAGCCACACCGATGAAGTAGTGGGACTTCAGATAAGCAAAGGTATGAAGCTTCTCCCCCAGGAGACACTGACCAGATGTGCTGACCGAGTGCTGCTAGAGCGCAGGCTTCCCGTGTAGAAGGTCAGGAATTTGATACCCAGCCGAGTCAAAGCAATGACTTACAAAACTGATGCATTTCACTACCCAGCCTGGCAGTCAGCATTACTAGGATAGGGCAAGGACTGGTTTGCTCAGTGTCAGGATAATGTGACAGGATGGGAAATTGGGTCATAGTGCCAGTGGCCTGGTCTTTCATCGGGGCAGCACTATAAAGGCTATGACTGTGTACAGCCATAAATCGGTATCCATTCTGATATGACCTGAGATATAGCCAGGACGTAAAACCCCAACAAACAAACCGAAAGACAGTGGAAGTGGACTTGTTTGTCCCAATTAAAACCCTGCCTGTATTAAGGCCATTCCTGCCTCCCCCCTCCTTCCCCAGCCCATTTTCTTCGGTGTTCTCTGTGGTGGAGTGGTTAGAGTGTCTGACTTTTTTCTAGGTCGGACTCCTAATCTGAAGGTCAGTGGTTCGATTCCCTGTGCCCCCACCTCTGCCAATTTGGATTTCCACGGCTGTGTATAACTTACAGCGTCATCAAAGGCCAGTTGCTCTCATACCATGTCTATGTGGTGTGGGAGGTTAAAAATCCCTTGAGTCGGTAAAAGTGTAGGCTCAGGCTTTCTATCGACAAACTGTCTAATGGTGAAAACAAGCCTATTCAGGCTTATCCATGATAGGCAGTAGAAATCTTCAAGTAAAAACCCCCAAAAACGTACATTTCATAACTGATTACTACACTGTGCACATTGCAATGGCTGGAAGCAAGGTCTTACTTATGTAGTATTGATCAGTGGTGGATTAACCATTAGACTGAGTAGGCTTAAACCTCAGGGCTTGGAAGGTAGGGGCGCCTGAGAGTGTAACAAGAAATGGTTTAATTGAGCTGAGGGCCTGGGTGGTAGTTAATCCACCACCGTCAATGCTACCACAATTCTCCCATATATAAATTATAGCTAATATGAATTCGTTATTATAACTATATTACATTTTATTTTTAGAGTTCCATAATCGGATGGATTTGAGTTCCTAGTCTATGATAAAAATCAATATTATAAGCGGCTTTGCTTTAGCTTGAAGTAACTTTGATTAAAGTTGCATAGTCTGATGGTTTTGAGTTTCTGAAATTTTCTGAGATAAATACATTAGGTTGATCGTTTTAATGTACCTTACTTTAGCTTGAGGTAACTTTTATTTTAAGAGGCTAACTTTTGAGATATTTGAAGTGGAACCATGCAAAATTAATTTTGGCAAGCTTGTCAAAACTCTGACCCCATGGGCTTCTGCAGTAACAGGTTCTATTCGATTGCCTCAGTATTCCCTTCTATGAGGCAACAAATGTTTAATAAGTGCACCAGTATCTAAGTTAGATATGTAGAATGAAATTTTGATAATTGTTTTGGTTTTGAAAATTGGATATTTTCATCGGACCATGCAACTTTAACTTTAGTGGTATTTGAAGTGAAAACAACCTTATAGTTGCATAGTCCGATGGTTCTGAGTTTTTTTTATCATTTTCTGATATCAATATAGTACTAGGTTGAGCATTATAATCTACATTACTTTAGTCTGAAGTAACTTTGTTTTAAAATGATAACCTTTAGATATATTTGAAATGAAAACATTCAAATTTAATTGTGGCATGCTTGCCAAAGCTCTAACCCTTAGGCTACAGCAATAACAGATTCTATTAAATTGTCTAACTACACCCTTCTATGTAGCATTAAATGCCTAAAGCGCCTGTCACACCTTACCGGATTGAGCAACGGACATGCACCGGACAAAGAATTTTCTAGTCCGGTGGTGTCCGGTGACAAAATGTATCATTGCTGTATTTCACCGGACAGTGTCCGGTTCCCCAGTCCGGTAAGGTGTGATTGGGCCTTCGGTGGTGTTCGGTGGTGTCCGGCGGTGTCCAGTACAAGTTTTGAACATGCACAAAACTTCTACTGGACACCGCCGGACTGACGTGTCCGGTTGGTGTCTGGTTCATGTCCGGTACCCATCCGTACGTGTCCGGTACCCATCCGTTGGTGTCCGGTTTGTCCGTTGTGTCCAGTTCATGTCCTGTACCCATCCGTTACGTCTCCGTTTCTCGTCCGGTACATGTACGGTACATATACGGTACTTGTCCAGTGGCTCGGTGGCAATTGACCCAATTACGCTCCATTTTGGTACATTTCGATACATTTTGTCACCGGACACCACCGATTAGAAAATTCTTTGTCCGGTGCATGTCCGTTGCTCAATCCGGTAAGGTGTGACAGGTGCTTTAATAACTGCACCAGTATCTAAGTTAGCTATGTAGGTTCAAATCTAGATAAGGGTTTCACTTTTGACAATGTTATGTTTTCATCAGACTATGAAACTTTAACTTTCGGCATTTAAGCTGAAGTTGTGACGCGGTTTGCTGGGTCTCAGCTAGTCTTTACCGAGAGACCAGTGGAACTCGAAACGCCCGATTTAGAAATCACTCCATCCACTGGGACTAAGACAAACTCAGCCTTTTTTTATTAAAAGAAAATCTAAATATCAGGTATAATAACATAAATATTTGTAAACCCAGAAACCTTCTGGATATTCCGACACCATTAACTTCAGCAGCTGAACACGATTCTGACCCAACTGATCTCCGAGTTGGACGCCGGTCCTGCTTGGTTTATGGACAATTGAGCACTCTCCAAGCATTACGTGGTCTGGACTACCCCAGCATTCTCTCATGGTACTGATCCTATGCCAGGCAGAGGCTCGGGGAGGAGAGTGCTGGAATACGCCGTTCATGCTTTCCCTGATCAAAGCCATGTTGCGTTAGATTGTGGACGTCCTTCACACTTAACCAACAATCTGGTGTGCTATATTTAGGCATAATGCACAGGGTTTTCTTTACGGACAGGCAAACTGGGATTGGTGTAGAAGTTTGACCATTTATCATATGCTTAGAATGTTCGAAACCAGATTTGCTAGTTGATCCTGCGTAACAAACTTAACACTTATTTAACAGTTATTGCCGCAATGAAGGAATATTAACTAAATTCGATATACAATTATAACATGTCGCTGCTGCAAATCATGCAAGCTAACGATGTCCAACATTTTCATGGGAACATCAGGATCATCTGGTTTACTTTCACAATCAGATATCTCCAAAGCTAGCCATTTTTTAAACAGAAGTTACTTCAAGCTAAACTAAATTGGATTACAACAATCAGACTACTATATTTAACTAACAGAAATTACGGCGGAAACTTTAGGGCATCGGATCAAGCAACCTTAAAGTTCCTGTCACACTATGCCGGATTGAGCAATGGACAAAATTGTCTTGTCCGGTGGTCTTTGGGCATGATAAGTACCAAAATGTATTAAAATGTGTCAAAATGTTGCGATATCGGGTCAAAGGCCACCGGACGAACAGACATGAAACGGACATCACGTATAGCCAATAGACAAAACAAACTCAAACCAGACAAGAACCGTAGATGTCAATCTGGCAGCATCCATTGCAAGTTTTGTACATGCTCAAAACTTTTAATGTATCGGGCCGGATATCAACGGATATGCAACAGATATGCAATGGACACAAACCAAACTTTGCCAGATATCAACAGACTTTGTTCAGTTTCTTTCTCATTATGGTGCTGTAGTTGTGGCTGTGCATAGAGTCGGACCTTCACACTAAAGATGACTATTGCAAGATACCAAAGCTGGGATCCGGCAGGTAACTAATCAGGCTCCTGGCCCTGTTAGGGTGGGGTGGGAAAAACACTGCATTAATCCGGAAAATTGATGCAGTGTACATGCCAGACACAGCAGGTGGGGGTGGGGGGGGGGGGGTAGGTGGGTTGGCATACACAGTAGTAGCGCATACGTCAGTCAGTGTGTGTGGTGCATTGTGGGGTAGCAATCTACCCTGCTTCCCACACATAGAGTAGGGATACAGGGTATGGTTGGTTGGTTGTTGGAGTTTTACCTCCTTGCAACATCTATGGTCATACCAGGACAGGGTATGGTGGTTTGTGTATTAGCCCATGGCTACCTGTGGTAACCATAAACCCATTCACAGCGGGTGGATGGGTGAGTAACCATAGTTACTACTTAGGACAGGGCACGAGTGACCAGAGTCAATACTGAGTACTTGGGGTGGTGGAGGGTGGAGGGAAGGGAGGAGGTGGTGAATATGTGGATGTGATATTTTATGTAAATAATTCGCTAAGATGATTTCACTGTACTTTCCATTACGAAGAAATGTAGGGCAAGAACCCTACCAAGTTTGGGTATCAACAGGCATGTGGTTATAGACCCAAAGTGAGTTTAAAGTACAGTATAACCCCGTTAAACCAAACTTGAAGGGACCCTAGAAATTTGTTTGGATTAACCGATCATTGGTTTAACTGAGCTTTGGCTTCCACTTTGACTTGGCTTTGGCAAAAATGCAGGTGCATTATGAATGCAATATACAATATATGTAAACACTTTGATTATTGTTTTTTATGTATATAGAGTATAGCCCAGTTAAACAAAACTCACTTAAACCAAACGATCGGTTAATCCAAACTTTTTTCGGCGGCCTGGCAAAATACTACCATTTATCATATAAAAAAGTCTCAGATGACCTTATAACCACATGAAAGTTTGGTTTAACCATACCGGAAGTGGCCTGGGGCCCGACAATTTTGTTTGGATTAACCGATAGTTTGGATTAACCGACTTTGGTTTAACCAACTTTTTTATATGATAAATGGTAGTATTTTGCCGGGCCGCGGAAAAAAAGTTTGGATTAACCGATCGTTTTGGTTTAACCGAGCTTGGTTTTACGAGGTTGTACTGTATAGGGTTTACAGTGAAACATAAAGGTGGGGTGGAGCATTAAACTCCTATTTCCACTGTATACGCTACAGCTGTAAGCTGGCGGTATCAGCTTTAGTCCTTCCAGAGAATCCAGCACAATGCGGAATACACATACTGGAGAATCTCATTATCCCTCAATTCAATGCTCTGATCCTCTTATTATTTCTCTTCTCTAGAGACTTTTATCATATCCTTTATCCGGTTTATGGCTTATATATATATATATCATGATTTTATGTGCATAATTTAATCCTACCTATAGACGATTTCTTCCATCAAACCTGCCGTCTAAGGACAGTCGCAAGAACTTGTGTTCTGTGTAAGACTTCAAAACTAATGCTTTAGGTGGCACGCATAATTACTTTAAAAAAAAATTTGTTTGGGTTTGACGTCCTAGCACATCTCAGGTAATATCAGGACAAGTGCCCACTTGACATCATGGCAACTTTATAGTGATGTCCTCTGAGAGATCAGAGTAGAAGCACAATGGTCTGTTCTGAAGCTCAGTCACATTATCATAATACTGTGCTAACCATTCCCTTTACCTAACCTGCCCAGCACCAGGCTAGGTAGTGACAAATATCCCAAAACAAATTTTCCTCTTTTTTTTTGGTGATGAATTTATTTACCCTGATCACAATGGATAAGTGTGTTAATACTTGTTTTCACCGCTGGGCAGCACTAGTCCAATTTGAGTAAAATCTTTGGAATTTAGTTTTAGTAATAATTTTGGTTTTCTTGCTCTTTCTTTATGGCTTGTAACTGTTTATAGATTGCAGACATTCCAAAATCCAGCTGTCACTATACTTTGTTTTAATCCATTCAAACATCATCTGTATTTCTAGGTTACATAACTTTTTTTAGTAGATTCTTAAACACTGATATGTTTTCTGCATTTTGTGTTGCAGCTGGCAGTTTATTCCAAATGTTGCCACTCATCTTAGCTACACTGTGATCATATACACTGCATTTTGAATTTACCATTGCTAGTAACGGATCATCGTTGCTTCTTGTGCACCTTGTTTGTAACCTCCTGTTTTTTTATGGTTCAAGATTTGTTGTACACATATAATATTAGGTGATCCTGTTGCCTGTTTTGAAGGAATTTTACTCGTACGCTTGGCTTTGTATGTCATTGGTTGACTCGGTCGATATTCGAACCCCTGACCTTCAGCATTGTAATCCAATGCCCTTACTGATTCAGCCCCAGCGTCCGGTACTGAAACTACAGAAGCCAGCACTAAACAAAACTAGATTTAGATCTGGAATGATATTTACTGATAATAAGTTGTTCTCCTTTTATTCATGTGTTCAATATTTAGGATGGTTCCATTGACATTTCCTGCATTTATGTGTTTATAATTCTAGAAAAAGATGAATGTAGGGGGTCGGGTGTTCAACTCTTTCGGCTATCTCGTCTTGTCCATTATTTAGTTGCTACCTTTGTTTATATTTCGGAACATGAATCCGGGACAATTCCACATACTGATAGCCACTTTCTTATTTAATGTATTGGTCTTATTATTGTATTGGAGGGGTCATTAATAATTACATTAAAATAATACATACTTAATACTTGCTTCCAGAGTTTAATTGCTATCCGAGATTGACGGTAGAAATCCTTTATAAGGCTCTTTTCAAAGGGCATGTTGCACAGTGATCTGCTTCCCACAACAGTAGTGTTTTCGACTGCAATCAGAGGGCAGTATTTTTTTCTTTGAAGATTTATACTGCCTATCATGGATAAGTCTGAATAAACTTGTTTTCACCATTAGACAGTTTGTCGATAGAAAGCCCGAGCCTACACTTTTACTGACCCAAGGGATTTTTAACCTCCCACACCACATAGCGCATGGCATGAGAGCAACTGGCCTTTGATGACGCTGTAAGTTATAGTTTTGAAATCCTCTATAAGACCTTTTACACAGAATGTGTTGCAACGTGAGCTGGTCCCCAAAACAGTACTTATTCCACTGTCATCAAAAGGTCAGCTGGTGGTGGAAATCCTCTATAATACCTTTTTCAAAGTGGATGCTGCACAGAGAGCTGCTACTCACAACAATGCTTCGTCGACTGCTACCAGAGGAAATGTAGGTGGTGGAAATCCTCTATTAAGCATTTTGCACAGGGTGTGGTGCACACTGAGCTGCTACCCACAACAGTATTTCTTCCACTTCCGTCAGAGGACATATTGGTGCTGTAAATCCCTTATTGATATGACACACAAGGGATAATGCATCACTGTCAATGACAACATCAATACAATTCCTGACCAGGAACAAAAATGTCATAATCATTGTAAAACAGCACATCACAGCACAATAAGAAAATGGTATTTATCATCTATGGTAATTGGCATTGCAGTAGTCATTGTTCAATGTTCAGAATGTGGGCTGTCTGCTGTCACAATAAAAGCACCCATTAAGCGGTAGCCTCCCAGAATAGTATCCCTACCATGCTGTCAACGCTCTGCTTGTGAGCTTAACCGATAGCATCTCTTGTGACAGCTGGCATTGACTGCAACAGTGATGCATTGACAGTGGCATCACAGCAACATCTCATTGGCTTGTGGTCCATGTGACAGGACACTTGCCTATCAGTTCACAATGCTGTTATACATGTTCATACTACTGTCACACATTTATAACTTTGTCATGATGGTCTCTGAGGGGTGGATACAAGCCTGGTGCTACTGCTAAAGGGTAGAGGGCACCCGGTAGGTTTAGTAAACAAGGGAGAAAAGCTGAGGTAAGCACCTACTACTAGCGATGACCTGATTAGGGACGGTTATATAACAAAGAGGAGGGTGTAGATATTATTGAGGGCGGAAATGATTAAAGACTGAGGTTAGATGGGAGGATTATGTGTTGTCAATCATAATTATGGGGTGCAGCTTCCGGTCGCCCAATTGATGTATAAGCAATCATCTATATGTACAAGTGCATAACCTCATCATGATCAGCCTAATATATAGTGGTTTTATTTAAATCTAAAGTGCCTGTCACACTAGGCCGGATTGAGCAACGGACAGAATTTTCTAGTCCAGTGGTGTTCGGGCGAGATATGTATGAAAATGTATTAAAATGTGTCAAAATGTTGCGATATCGGGTCAAAGGCCACTGGATGAACAAACATGAAACGGACATGAAACGTACATGAACGGATAGCCAACGGACAAAAAGTGGACTAAATAAACTCAAACTGGACAAAAACCATACATGTCAATCCAGCGGCATCCATTCCAAGTTTTGTACATGCTCAAAATTTGTAACGGATCAGGCTCGATATCAACGGATATCAACGGATATGCAACAGATTTGCAACAGACACAAACCGGACTTTGCCGGATATCAACCGACTTTGTTCGATTTCTTTCTGTTTCCCCAATCCAGTGATGTGTGACAGAGCCTTAAGAAATTCAACGCCATCTGATTATACAATTTGAATTTCAAAGGAATGACAGATGTTCGCGATTTGTTTCCGCGATTTCTTTTTAATTTCACCGAGTCTGTTCACAAAATAACAATTATATATGTGACAGCAATTGATTACTCCAAATTCTGTTCTTGTATGACCTCAGATGTTGCTAGAACATAAAAACCCATCTTGATATGAGCTTAGAAGTTAGATCAATAGATGTTGCCAGGATGTAAAACTCTAACACAAGTAACAGACATAAAACCTAAACAAGAAATTTGGCATGGACTATAATACATTCACAACAAATCTAGTTGAAACCTGATTTCCAACATTTTTCTGCGATTCCCTGACAGTGCTAATCCTATGGGAGAATATCCACGTCTCCACAGAAATTTGCCGTCACTGGTACCCACTAGATGGTTCCAGGGTCTCCGCATGATTTCCGCGGGTCATAAACCGTTCACCTCCCTAAATGGACCACTTAAAGTCGGCCCAAGGTAGATCGATTTAGAGGTTTTACTGTACATATTTATACAGCGATTACCAACTATTGCATTGTCATGCTGATGCTCTCCTGGACGCAGCCGGAAATGGCAGATGGTGTAACGTGACATGTGCTTCCGGTCAATTTGTCATTACATCTATTGGCGCGCCCCCTGGCGGCACTCACCGCCAAAACCCATATGTACACTATTCGTATGCCCTCTAGGGTTATTGATCATATGCTGGATCTCAACTAGTCCCTATTTTCGCTAAAGTTCTGATTCTCATGAACAACTCAATCCTGCGTGAGACGGAGTGGTGAGGGGGAGGGGTGACGGGGAGTGGTGAGCGGGAGTGGTCAGAGGGACGGTGAGGGGGAGTGGTGGGATGGAGTGGTGAGGGGTGAGGGGGGTGGTGAGGACTGGTGAGGGGGAGTGGTCAGGGGACTGGTTATGTGGAGTGCTGAAGGGTAATGGTGACGGGGAGTGGTGAGGGGGAGTGGTGAGGGGAGTGGTGATAGGGAGCGGTGAGGGGGAGTGGTGAGGAGGAGCGGTGAGGGGGAGCGGTAAGGGGGAGCAGTGAGGGGAGCGGTGAGGGGAGCGGTGCGGGGGAGCGGTGAGGGGAGCGGTGAGGGGAGCGGTGAGGGGAGCGGTGAGGGGAGCGGAGCGGTGAGGGGGAGTGGTGAGAGGGACTCGTGAGTTCCCACCATCCAGGAGAACCGCAGCACAAGCATGCAGGGGAGGAGCTTGGATCGAATCCCGCCCAAACCCGACGGCGACAATATAAATAATAATAATAATCCATTCCGTTCATTTATATTCGTATAATGCTTGATCTTCAAATACAACTCCTTTACTTACGACTTATATTTGTGGCAGTGCTCCCCCCCCCCCCCGGATAGTGGCGATTACCATGAATTAATTACCTTTCCAATCGGAAACCTCCCTTTCCTACGTTGGCTTTCAAATCATTGTCTTTCCACCATTAAACAATGAAATGCCGTCTGCTGAGCCGGCTGCCTTTATGCCTATTCCATGTGCAGTTTCAACCCCAGCGTTATTTAATCGAGACCGAAGCTCTCTCCGCGTCGTCTCATTGTCATCGCCGCACCGCGTCAGCCTGAATGTCGTCTGCTTCCCGGGCTTCGGTCACGTGACTGCGCTGTTCGCCTGGCGCCACGCTCCTTTGTTCACCTAGCACAACCTTCTCACTCTCGTCTGCCGGATAACGCAAACCCACCGAACAAACACTCACAGATCGACGCGGTGTTCTCTCATGGTGTGCGCATAAACTGCCCGACCCTGATCAAAAGGACAATCACCAACTTGTTGGGTTATTTGGCCTACCTCTTTCTACCTTAATAGCCCAAATGTACACAGGCACGCTACACTCTCACGAGATTGTATAAACACCCCCCCCCCTCCCCCGAACCTCCAACCCCTCCCCGCCCCACCCCCAAACCCTCATTTGAAGCTGAGCCAGCCTCCGCATAGCAGACGTCATGAGACCGTGTTGCCATGGGGACGCGAGTCGCGCCCGTCGATTGCCATCAGCGAGGGAAAGTCCGAACGAGGCCGACCGGAAGTAGAAGGGTGTGACGAGGCAGTGGTGGTTTGCGTGGTTGATTTTGTTTCTTTAGCTCAGTGTGCAGTGGATGGCGTGGGCATGGATGGCTTTATTTGGAAGCTCAGATAATAGAATCGGTTCGGACTGTTGGGGTGGTGGTAGGAGTGGGCGTAGTCTTTCATCGAGAGTTTATGACCATTGATCGTGTGCGACAAGACCTGTAAGGACTATTCTGATTGGCTGACAGAGAAGGTAGTTCTGTGCATGTCAGACACTGAGTTGACACACTTAACCCAGTGATTGCGATACTGCCCCACAGCAGAACATCACCTGCATTAATACACCACCACATGCATATACACCCCCACAACGGGACAGCATCTGCCTTAAAACATCCCCATAGCAGGACACGCCCTGCATTAATGTGCCCCACATCAGGACACGACCTGCATTAATGTGCACGCACAGCAGGACACCACCTGCATTAATGCAACCCCACAGCAGGACACCACCTACATTAATATACATACACAGCAGGACGCAACCTGCATTAATACACCCCTACAGCATGACGAAACCTGCATTAATACACTCCTACAACAGAAGGCAACCTGTATTAATGCATCCAGCCAACAGGATACCACCTGCTTTAATACACCTGCAGGAGACCACCTGCATTATTGCATCCTTACAGCATGACACTAGCTACATTAATACACCCCCACAGCCGGACATCACCTGCATTATTGCATGTTTACAGCATGACACTAGCTACATTAATACACCCCCACAGCAGGACGTCACCTGCGTTACTACATGCACACAACAGGACAATGTCCGAATTACAGAATATATTTAGCATGATACCTTTATTAATTTCGGTATGCATAATTAAAAACTGGCCATCATTGACTACTACAATTTCATCCGATTGTGCTCCTTTAACTACATCAGTAAATTATGCAATGACAATAGAGTTTATTGTAAAAGGGGACCAACTATGGACAAGTCGATGTAGCCGCTTAATTATGGACATGTTTTCCATCACTAAGCTTTTAAATATGACTATTGATTTGATTGATTCCGAATGTAATTCCCAAAGCGCTTCCGCTATTGACGTGAAGGTGGGTCTTATGTGCGTGACCCATTTAATTAGGTGACACACGTGTATTCTTTCCGCGGGAGTTAAAGTTGCATAGTCCGATGGTTTAGAATTTCTGTATTTTTTCTGAGATAAATATATTAGATCGATCACTGGTATCTACTTAACACTAATTCAAGGTTACTTTTATTTTAAATGGTAAACTTTTGAGATATGTTGAGTGCAAACATGGAAAATTAGTTTTGGCAAGAATGCCCAAACTCTCACACCATATACTTCTGCAGTAACAGGTTCTGTTAAATTGACTCAGTATTGCCTTCTATGCAGAAAGAAACAAATGCTTAATAAGCGCATCAGTATTTAAGTTAGATATGTAGAATCAAATGTAGATAATTGGTTTGGTTTTGAAAATTTGATATTTCATCGGACTATGCAGCTTTAATCCCTACTTAGTTGTTTTAGTCTAACAAGTAACAGCAAACACTCGTGTAGGTGATTTGCAAATTTGTTCACCAGCTGCCCCCTATTAGGGTGTCGCCCCCCAGGCTGTAGAGGGTGTCTGATTGGCTGGCTGTGGGAGGCCCAGTCACCTGCATTCCTTATACCTGATACACAGACCTCCCTCTAGGATATGCACGTCTTCTTGGCTAGGCACTCTAGCAGGAGCCCATGGACTCTGTCTGAGGCTCCACTTTCTATACACAAACTAGCAGCAGCTATTCCAATGACACTGAGCTGTGTGCAACAACCATGGGACTCCGGTTCAATGGGCTGTAGACACTGATTCTTCTACACACTAACAAGAGTAATGAGGATCTGTGTGGATAGTAGGTAAAGAGTGAGGGTGATAGGTCGCTAGTAGGTGAACCGGAGTTGATGCCAATAAAGCACAACTTCTTCAGTGTCAATCTTGCGTGACTTGTCTTCCCTTTCTTCCTTATGAGTTTGTTGAGAGGGGCATCAGGTGGGAACTGACAGACAGTTGTCAGAATGCACCTGGGAAAGATTGATTGATTGATTGATTGATTGGTGGTTGCTTTACGCCGTGTCGGCAGCATAGGCCATATTCACGGCGAGAAATGTTTGTTTTTTGTTCAAAACATCGCTTTAAATGTAAAAGCAGACAATCAATTATGTGCCAATAGACACTCATTAAATTAGAAAGCTCAAAATCATATATTTGTGGTCAAGGGAAGAACAGTTTTTTTAATAAATGATAAAATTTCTTTAGTAAACTATATGACGTGGTACAGTTCAGCTGCCCTCAAAAAGGCTAAAATGTTTTCTTGTTTTACTTTAGTAAAAAGGTCACGCATACTGTCTGCTGTGTAGAATTGTTGGCGCAGGGCAAAAAAACCAATGCAACTTAGTAAAATGTGTTTGAGTGTTATCGGGAACTGACACCCAATACATTCAGGGGGAGGTTCCCCCTTGAGCAGAAAAGTATGTGTAAGCCACGAGTGGCCAATACAGCAGCGGCTAAGGACCACTTGGTCCCGCCGACCTCCCGCAAGAGTCTGTGGTGGTTTTCCCACAGATGGTTCAATTTCTTTAAGTTTATTAATGTTTTCATCCCACTCATGTTGCCATTTGGATTTTATGTAGATGGCTATTAGTGGTTTCAGATCAGATTGAGGGATCAGACACGGTTCAAGATCACAGTTCAGGCCCTTCTTCGCAGCCCGATCAGCTCGTTTGTTTCCTTGTATGCCGGCATGGCCAGGCACCCAGCACAGGTGGATGTCATACCCATCCATTGCCAGTTGGTTCATTTTATAAATCACCGTTGCTAGAATAGGGTGAATCGTTTTCAGTCCAGCAACAGCCAGGAGGCAAGAGAACGAATCACTGTATATAACATAGTTAGTGTGGTTGGATACCTCGATACACTCCAACACGAGAAGGAGTGCTCGGGCTTCTGCAGTGAAAATCGAGCTTGGATCGGCCAAACATACGCCAAATCTTTTCCGTCGGCAGACTGCCGCAGCAGCTACCCGGCTTTGGTCTTTCAAACCATCAGTGTATATGGAGAGATGGTCTGCAAACTGGCCTTGAAGTCCTTGGTACTCGAGGGGATGTGTCCCAGACTTCCTCAGTTCCGTGAGTCGGAGGATAACCGATGGCTTCCTCAATGACCACGGGGGATTTTCTGGGACTTTAGCATTCTGCAACACATCTAAATCCACGCCCAAGGCATCCAAATGAGGTTTCATTCGGAGCCTCAGTGGCCAGATGTAATTCGGCCTGGCTCCATACCTGGATTCATCATGGTGCTCGAATAGACAATTGTGTGCAGGATTCAATGCATCAATTTTTATCTTGACTACATATTGCATGGCCAGTTTGATTCTCCTGGTGTTAAGTGATGGTTCATTGGCTTCGACGTAGAGGCTCTGAACGGGTGAGGTGCTCAAGGCTCTAAGGGCCAGGTGCAGTCCCGGGTGGTGGATCGTGTCTAGCATCCCAATATATGATTTCCTTGCGGAACCCTATACTATGCTGCCGTAATCCACTCATGACTGAACCAAGGTTCTCTACACAGAGAGCAGAACATCTCTCTGCTCCACACTCTGAGCTGGACAGCACCCTCAGAATATCTAGCGCTTTCAGGCATCTTGTTTTCAGGTACTTTATATGTGGCACGAAAGACAGATTTGCGTCGAGAATGAGGCCCAGAAATGTTGTTTTCTCAACGACTTTAATGGGATCCCCATCAAGGGTCAGCTCCGGTTCTGCGTGCATTCTATGCAGCAGGCAGAAGTGAATGCAGACTGTTTTGGTCTTGGAAAATTTGAATCCGTTCAGAACTGACCATCGATGGATCCCATTTATGCTTAGTTGTAGCTGTCTCTCTATGACATTCATGTTAGCACCGCTGTAATATAAAACAAAGTCGTCCACGAAAAGACTACAGGAGATCCGCTGCTATACAGCAGCAGCAATACCACCCCGAAAAGGGTCATGGCCAGTATGCTGCCTTGAGGTACTCCTAGTTCCTGTGAGTGTAGGCTGGAATAGGTAGTCTTGACACGGAAGCGGAAATGGCTGAAGGATAGAAAGTTCCTGATGAAAATTGGCAGGTGGCCACGAAGGCCAATCGCATGGAGATCCTCCATAATGCCATGCTGCCACATTGTGTCATAGGCTTTATCGTGGTCGAAAAAGACAGCCACAATGTGCTCCTTCTTAAGGAAAGCATTTCTTATGAAGGTCTCCATGCGCACCAAATGGTCGAGGGTACTGCGGCCCCGTCTGAAGCCACATTGAAGGTTGGACAGGTGGTGTCCTGACTCCAGTAGCCAGACCAGGCGGTTGTTTACCATGCACTCCATGATTTTACAGAATAATGTTTTGGGGAAGAGTGAGTGGTATCTGGGGCTCTGACGGCCGAGATCCAAGATATTACATGGCGATGTGCCTAGCATTGATTATGAATGGGTGCCGAGCTCTGACTTTAACCCTATTAAGAATCGGGATGAATTACACAAGGAAACATATCCTACGTACATTTACTTTCAAACCATTGGATTCAATGTGTTATATGGATGTATATACATTTCTTCTATAAGAGGTTTTGGGTTCGATCCACGCCAGGTCAAACTAAAATAAAAACCTTACAAAACTCATCCACTTGGCGGGTGTTCGGAATAACCGAATAAATAGCTTAAATGAGGAGGACCAATTATTTGTAAATGAAATTAACCCTGCTTACTCACCAAATTTATCCTAATAAAAAGAAGCAAGATGTCACTTCAGTACTCGGTACATGTGTTGGAAACGGAGACAGAATATGTAGGCCTTTTACGTCTGTAGACTATGGGATGAGCGTCTGTCTCCCAGATTTAGTTTGTGGCACGAAAGACCACCATACAGACACACAGCAATTAGTGGGGATTTCTGATTACAAATTATCCCATGATGCAATCGAATTAATTGCCCGAATACAAGATTAATATTATCGCCTGACGAGCCAAGTGCCATCGATTCTTTCTGTTTTGAACAGCTCTCCTTTCCCCCTTCTTTCTCTCTTATTTTGTTTCCAAAACCTTTTTATTTAGAGCTCATTATATGGATTGTTGCGTAAATGACTGACTAATTGAGGTTTTGCGTCCTAGCAACAGCTGGTGTCATGTCAGGATTTGTCCATATTTGTGACTGTATGCACCTTTATCGTTACTTCAAGGCTAGTGTAGTAAGTAGTTTGCGCTGTCCTCTCAGGCAAGGTGCAATGGCAAGGTGCAATGGCAAGGTGCAATGGCAAGAAGTGTGTGTTCGAATCCAGCTGTAGGTGTAATATTCCCAATTTTCATCACTCCCATGATATGTACCGTATACGTCCCAATAGCTACCCAATAGAAGCACACCCCCCACTTCAAGATTGAAAGCATGCACAAGTTTATGATCATATTCAGACTAAATGCACATTCCAGGGAGATGTGTGTAGTACTAGTAGTAGTCTGCACTGACCTCTCAGACAAGGATCCACATAGACAGGTAGCGATGGATGGGGTGATTTCATAAGAGAACCCCTTCCCGATATTACCTTACATGTTGCCAGGACGTAAAATACCAACCAACAACAAATCATCAGGGTTCCTAGCATATATGTCCGCTATTGGTTAGGATGGTGACACTAGAATGGCAGAATTGTAGGTTCGAATGGCCGGTCTAGGCTCAATGTTCTCCTTTTTTTAATCAAACCCAAGACACATGCAGAAACAGGAATACATAAATAAAACACCATTTACGAAGAGATAACACAAAATAGACATACAAACATAGTTATTAAAATCTAACACTGAAAAGGAAACAAGAAACTGAACAGCCCGTGGTCATTTCCGTTTGAAATAGATCTGGCGAAGACAAGTTAATTTGGTGGTTATTTGCTAAACGACTACATGACATTAACAGAGTGAGCCCATTGGAACAGAAAGTTGGATGTATTTCACTACTAGACTGTAGTTGTCTGTCCTGGCAACATCTTAGGTCATATCAGAATGCCTAGTTGGCTACGGACTAGGAAAATAAGGTGCTACACTCGTGCAACACTATAATGCCGCCCTGAGTGCGACCCTTTAAGAGGTGGTTCTGATCCTGTTCTACCAACACAGGTTGCTATGACATATAATCAATGGCTGAATCAGTAAGAACGCTGCCCTCCCATGTAACAGGTTGGGTTGATTGGTTGGTTGTTGGAATTTGACATCCTGGCAACATGTAAGGTCCTTTCAGGACGGAAACCCACTTGTGACAGTGCACACTCATTGCAACCTTAAATTATAGTGCTGGCCCACTGGGAGACCTGGTCAGCAGAACCATGACCTGATATCGCACTCAGTCACATTATCCTGCCAGTGAGCCAACCAGTCCTTGCCCTATCCTAATTGTATGGAGTGCCTGGCTAGGAAGTGACAAGTATACATTTGTATGCCATTGGTTTGACTCGACCACGGTAATCTGCCTTACTTTAGTTTGAAGTAACTCTGAAGTACCTTTAATTGTAATGGATTAACTTTTGAGATATTTGAAGTGCAAACAGGCCCCGCTAATTGTGGAAAGCCCATCAATACGCTGGCACTGTAGGATTCAGCAGTAATAGGATATGTTTAATTGCCCCAGCATTCCCTTCTATGCAGCACCAAATGCTGAATAAGTGCACCAGTTACTAAGTTCAAATCTAGATACAGTAAACCCTCTCTGAAGCGCCGACCATGGGACCGACTTTAAATGGTCCATTTAGGTAGTTGGTCGGTTTATGGAGTTTTTTTTGTATCATTCCAATGGTATCGTATGGGTGATCGTTTGGGACCCAAATAAAGCGATCAATATAGGGGAGTGGTCGATATGTGGATGTGGTCAGTTAGAGAGGTTTTACTGGAATTGTTTTGGTTTAAACAAATTGATGCTTTCGTCTGACCACGCAGGCTCAACCCTACCAATTCTCAAATCCATTAAAAATAAAACCAGCATTCTGCAGATAACTATTATCGCAAGGTGTCCGACGGGCATTATTCGCCACATTAATGCATAGGAAGGTGTAAAGTCGTCGGCTGGCAGCTGTAGTTGTGTAGGCAGGATAAATCGGAAATCACTACAGGCAAGTAGAAGAAAGACAGAGTATAGAGTCAACGGTAGAGAGAGCTTGCACCCTCAGATTTATTATTACATATGGTTTTAGAATCCAAGATGGCCTGTCACATAACCAGATCCTCCAATCAACAGTAAGCATTCACATATCCACCAATTAACAGTAAGCATTCTAGTATCCATGCCTTGGTTGTTTTGGCCTAACTTCCCTGTTGTGTCTGGGTGTGCAGTGATCCATATCTAACAGTTGGGGGCGGGAGGGGGTTTGTGAGCAGAGCTGCTAAGGCCTTATCACACTAACAGTAGTGCCCCTCTCACACTATCCATATAATACACAGTGTCTATTTAAACTAAGTAAAGGATCACCAGCACTACACAATACCACATGCATCTGGTCATATTACATCATTCATCGATTATATAACATTTGTAATCCCTTATAGACCAGTTCACATCACCCACCGATGTATGATTATCAGAATATTTGACAAAGGGATGGTGGGGTTGGGTGGAAGACAAGAATGCTTTCATGATGCTGACTGGAATGTTGTTGCTGTGCGTGTAATGTTGACTGCACTTTAAACGAGGGCCTGCCCTGGATGTCTTATTTATCTTTTAGGTTTTATCTATAACACACCTACCTATTCATGGCCTATAAATGCAGACGATTAGCATTTCCCTCCGAGAGAACTATGCACCTGTAAAGCAATGTTTGAATGTCAAGAAATGACATTAGATTGAATGCCACAGATTAATTAACGCACTTGCGGATTTAGACCGCCAGTGGTAGCCGTAATTAAAGGAGAGATCACTCTAGTAGTCCTGGTTAACATTCATTGACAATGGAGAATTTAGTCAGTTTTTGTTAGAATGTGTCTCACATTGCCACATTGCTAATAACAGAGAACAAAATTGGAATATTTTATTCAGAGAATTACCTTGTTCACACATTACTTTTTTTAATGAAGTTAATTTGTTTTCAGCACTAGGACCCTAGGCTCTTGGGCATGCTACATTTTTTGTGACGTGTTGACTCAAGGGTAGTCATCTACCTTTGGATTATATCATTGAATTGCTGATCATACCTGTGAGGAGACATTAAAACAATTAATAATAACTATTATTATATAATATGTATAATAATATTAGTATATAATGTTATTTTTAGTCGGGTCTTTGTTACATCATAGATATTACATTTCGATCAATGCTTATCTTGTTCAGTGTGATTCCGAATGATCCGTAGAAGCATTTTTATGTGTTTTTAAGCTGACTGTAAAATATTCCGATAAAACTCATTGGTGGGGGAATGCAAATGGTCTATAATGGTAAATGGTATATAGTGCCATGGGCATGAATGTATTTATGTAGTTGCTGGTGATCCTTTACTTATGGTCAATAGTCATTGTGTATTAGGTAGATAGTGTGAAAGAGGCACTAGAGATAGTGTGTAAGGGTCACTTGGAGCTCTACTCACTACCCCTTCCCCCCTCTATTAGTCAGGGATCACCACACACTCAGCTCAGGCAGGTGGTGGCCAAGCAGCCACACCGCATGGTGGTGGTGGGAAGATCATGGTAGCCATGGTGATAAAGGAATGCTTGATGTTTATTGGTGGAACTGTAAATGCTTGATTCTCATTGGAGTACACGGTCAGGTGGTATGCCATACCAGATCCATGTACCACTATATAATAATAAACCTGAGGGCATTGTCCCTCTCTCTGCTTTCATTCTTTATACTCTTCCTTTCTCTTCTTGCCTGTAGTGATTTCATTACAGCCTGCCACACAAACCACAGATTCCAGCTGAGGACTTTACATGACGTTATCATTGTGCCAAGGGAAATGAAGCAAATAATTCCCTAGTACCGGCGAAATTGGTATAGTGCAGGACTTCCTGTGCGAACATCTTAGGGCAGCTGTTTTGTACCACCTCATACAGCTTATTATTAAACAAATTCCATTAGTGAATAATACTTTCATCTAGAATTATTTAGCTTCACCAGAAACTATTTGATTGTCAGTTAAAAACATTCATGAATGTCTATTGATTGTATGCTTTTACTTGTAAAAGCGATGATTTGAACAAAAATCAATATTTCTCGCCGTGAATATGACCTATGCTGCCAACACGGCGTAAAGCAACCACCAATCAATCATTCCTGTGGAAAAGGTCGGAAATTCAAATCCTAGCCGAGTCAAATAAATGACTTACAAAATTGATACTTGTCACTACCTAGCCTGGTGCTTGGCATTGCTAGTATAGGGCAAGGACTGGTTAGCTCAGCATCAGACTAATGACACTGAGTGCGATACTGGGGCATGTTGCTTGTGGCCTCGTCTCTCTCAAGGGGCTGAACAATAAAATCGTCATGAATGCGCACTGTCAAAAGTTGGTCCCCGTCCTGATATGACCATAGAAGTTGCTGGGATGTAAAAAAAAAAAAGCCAATAAACAAACCTCCATAGTATGAAAGCCAGTCAGAATTGAAATCACTAATATTTTGTGAGTTGGTCAGTTAATTTTGCCCTAGCAATAGCTGAGGTCATATCAGGATGTGTACAATACTATGACAGTGCTCTCATGGTGTCTTTAATAGTGTGGCCTATTATGGCTACCCAGGATGCTGGCTCAGTAACCCAATATTCCACTCAGTCACAATATCCTGACGCCAAACCAACCAGTCCTCCCCTTATCCTAGCAATGTCCAATGCCAGGCAAGGTAGCTATAAGTATAACATTTGTTTAAGTCATTTGGTTTAATTCGATCGGGATTCGAACCCACGAGCTACCCTGCACGGGATGCGAGGGGTTGGTCATTGTGTCCTCATTACTGCTGCATTGACATTCCCCGCGAAATAACAGCCAGAAATCACATCACCGGACCCAATTTGTATTGGCTATCTTCCTTGATGATTGAGTAACTGTAATTATGCGTATATATATATATATATTATATCTATATATCTATATATATTGATATATATGTTTATGGATACTGAACTATTTATTGTATATATCATAGTAGATGTGGAGTGCTATCAGGTGAAAGTATAAATCTTTTTGAGTCCTGGCAGCAGTTGATGACAAATAGATGATTTCCACCACCCGTCTGCCCTCTGATGGCATTGGTAGGAGTCAATGCTGTGGATAGCCATAGACAGTGCAGTATGCTCTGTAGAAATAAAGTTTGCATATATACTTTTTCCACCATAACTTTGGCCTCTGACGTCAATAAAAAAAACTAATGTGATTAGTAGCCCTCTATGTAATGCACTCTGGAGAAAGCGGCGTAAGTCCCCACTGCAATCTCAGACCTCGATCCCATCATTGGGCCACACAGAACGGAACACTTGTGATGGGATTTAACATTTTTTTTAAATGGGCAGGTTTCCGCATTTGGTATTGGTGATTGGCTCCACTGATTTGCATATTTAAAATATAATATATATATGTGTATTGGAGATATGTTATATCTTTTTGAAAAAAGAAAAGAAAGCAAAGGAAGAAAGAAGTGTTTAAAGACAATTCTAGAGTCGTCTTGTACATTTATTGATGCATGCTCACCAAGTGCATAATACATATGTTGAACTGGAATTGCATGCAGTTACTATTACGACAAATAGTCAATTTATGTTATGCTTCTATTATCGAACAGGTTTTTCATGTGGTTATTATTGCATCTGATATTGTCATTTATGTACGAACAAATTGTAATGAACGGCCGGAAGACCAGTGCTCTGGCGCTGACAAAAGACATTATTCGCTGAATAAAATACATTTAGTAAATAGAGGGTTTCAACCAACGACCTGCCTTCTGTTGACTACGGCAAGAACTAATGTGTGTAGGATATCACTGTGCAGCATACTCTGTGATAATGATATCATTGAGTAATTTCAGCACCAATCCGCCATCTGATGACAGTGGCAAGAACTAATGTGGATAACAGCTTACTGCGCATGCTCCATGGTTATGAGGTCAGAACAGGGACTGGGCGCACAGTGTCAGGATAATGTGACTGTGTGGGACATCAGGTCATGGTGCCGGTGTCCTGATTTCCCAGTGGGGCAGCACTATAAAGTCGCCATGAGTGCACGCTGTCACAAGTCGGTGCACATCCAGGTATGGCCTAGGGTTTTACTGGGGCGTAAAACTACACCAACCACCCAGCCTCCCCTGGCCCTCTCAGAGGACTGTGTTTGGGCTCTTAGACTGCCTTTTTCCTTCCTCCCTCCCCCCCCCCCCCCAATTTCTCTGACCACTACCCATCGGAAGCCAACTCCCAATCCCATGGGACCGCTTTCAGTGGTGCCCATACACTGCTGCAGATTTGCAGCCTTCAGCGCACCAATGCAACTGAAAACTCCCCAAAAACAACAATCCATGGTAAAGGTTTATGGATGCCGTTGTCAGCGAAATATTGAACAAGAAATAAGTATGATTAAATACTTGTATGGTGCATGATGCGGGTCAAAGGCAAGATCTACTGTGCAATCGTGCTCTCCACCCTACTATACGGAGCCGAGGCCTGGAAAGTGTACAGACGACAGCTGAAAAAGCTGCATGCCTTCATGATGCGACATCTGCGTTCAATCATGAGGCTAACCTGGAAGGACAAAGTGACAAATAAGGAAATACTCAAACGGATGGAGCTGTCCTCTATGGAAGATCTTCTGATCAAAAAGAATATCCGGTGGACTGGACACCTCATGAGGATGTCATCAGACAGGCTACCAAAGCAGATCCTCTACTCTTAACTGTCTTCTGGTTACAGAAAGAGAGGGCGCCCTCATCTCTGGTTCAAGGATACCATCAAGAGAAACCTGAAGCTGAGAGACATTAAGACTGACTCATGGACATCACTCTCACAGCAGAGAGCTAAATGGAGAGCAGCAGTCAAGTGATGAAAGCAGTCTTTGGCACATCGCGACCGACAGCATGATGATGATGATGGTGCCTGTTATGCTTTGTCTAGATATATGATATTATAGTAGTCTGCACATAACGATCAGGCAAGGAGCCACATAGATAGGTAGGTATGGGTACAATGATTGCAACAGAGAACCTAGATAGTCTAATAGTTAGGATGCTAGACCTGACTGACAACAAGTGAGGTTTCAAATCAAGCTGTAGGCACACTATTTCCTATTTTTATCACTCCTATGACACAGGTTTCTGTGACCATGAACCTGAACAAGATATATGCTATATTGTTACTGAACCTATCCCATGCATGTACATCT
Organism: Branchipolynoe longqiensis; assembly: GCA_030323885.1. Classification (NCBI taxonomy): domain Eukaryota; kingdom Metazoa; phylum Annelida; class Polychaeta; order Phyllodocida; family Polynoidae; genus Branchipolynoe; species Branchipolynoe longqiensis. The sequence goes on from CM059200.1 coordinate 25,416,135, forward strand.
AAAGCCCTTGTCACACACACGTTAGTGAACGTAGTTAAAAGTAGGATAGATTAACGTGGGTCAAACGTGGTGTAAGTATGTTGAACTACGGTGAGAAATATTAAGGTATGGCAGGTTTTGGTACGGATAATTTAGTTACTGCATGGATGTTGGTATGTTAAATTACGTTCAACTATGTTCAACTACGTTCAACATATGTTAGCCTCCACTAGAGTCAACTATGTTCAACTACGTCCAAGTACACTAAAGTATGCTAGAGTATGCTAGAGTATACTGGAGTACTTTCCGAGTATGAAGACTTCGCCATAGTACATTACCCTCTAACGTAGCGCTCTTTTGAACATGTCCAAAGATTAAATTGCAATTCACGGCCCACATTATTACCAAGTTAGCATGACGGAGAAGTATGGATGCCGGTTATTCAATTACGTTCAACTATGTTCAACTATGTTCAAATACGTTAGCCTCCACTACATTCAACTATGTCCACTAATGTGTATGTGACCGGGCCTTAAGTGTCTTAACTGTATGTGTATAATCTTAAGCATTAAATAACTTACATAAACCGTTGGACATATTTATGATTCCAGGGAGAAGAGTGTAGAAGTTGACAATGACTTAGGAGGCAAGAGCTCACATACACAGACAGGTATCGAGAGAGGGATTGCATCAGGGAGCCTAGAGAGTCTAATGTTTAAGATGCTAGCCATGGAATGGCAAGAAATGTGGTTTCATATCCTGCTATCGCCACTATGTGTCCCATTGGCATCACAATCATGACAACATCCATTATACTACAGTACAATTTCTTTAACTGACAACCTCCACAGATCGACCACTCCCCTATATCAACTGCTTTATTGGGGTCCGAAACGATCGCCCGTACAATATCATTGTAATGATGATAAAAAACCCACCTAAACCGACCACCTCCCTAACCCGACCACTTCCCTAAATGGACCATTTAAAGTCGATCCCATGGTCGGTCGATTGTGATAGGTTTTACTGTATATGAAGACTTGCCTGATATATAGATGAGGATATTGCACCTGGCTCAGAAACAATTTTATCTATGGGATAAATAAATGCTAATAGACTGAATCTAAATCAGTATGACTAATGCTAGGTACACACCTACCGTTTTTCCGCACCCACCTACCGTATACGATCTAAAACTGCCCAAAAGTCGTGAGGTGTGCACTCCCCTAGCACACCTACCGATTGCGATTCGCGACTTAAAACTCATTTTTAGGGCTAAAACTGCTTCCTTACGATTGCAATTCGCGATTCAAAAAATGAATCGGCCTGTTTTCAGTTTTAAGCGGGTCGGGTCGGGTCGCGATTTTTAGTGCGCAAATCGTATATGGTAGGTGTGTACCTAGCATAAGAGCGCTGGATGACATCCCAGGCGCGAGATCTTGAACCCTAATCAACTCACCGATACTGCCGCTACCAAGCCTAGCACTAGGAGTTACTCGCATAAGGCTAATTACTGGTTTGCTCAGCATCAGGATATCATGACTGAGTGGGATATCGAGTTATGTTGCCAGTGGTGCCATCTCCCAATCGGGTATCACCATGAGTAAGCCCTGCTAGAAGTCGATAGCCGCGCTGATATGATCTTAGATATTGCTAGGATATAAAATCCCCAACAAACAAGAAATCCATATCGGTAATATCTGATTCATTGTTCCAGCTAGTAGTAACCTGTGCTAAAATCGCCGCCACCTAACAATTTTAACAAAACCGCTTGTTGTGGGTATTTTTAGACACACCTCTCACTCTCCAACTCCCTCATATCCATGACAACTTTCTTTGGGTTCTTTCTGAAGGTTTCGCCACATCAAATATATTGACATGTGTCATTTGAAATAGCCCAGCATGTTTTGGCTTGCTTGTGGGTGTGGGGATGTGGGTAGGTGCGGGGGTGGTAGTGGGTGCGTTGTCAAGGCGTTGTCAAGGCGATCACTTTGACGGGCGATCACTTTGACGACGTGGTTACCTCACGGAAATTACGCTGGCGACTTTGACACATACGTCAGACCACGCGTTTCTCGGCAAGGCGCCTGCCTTTCATGCTATTTATAGAATAAACTAAACTGTGTGACGTCACCAAGGCGATGATGAAACCGTGGTAGATGGCCCCAGTGCCTCCTCATGTGAAGTCGCAGGTTCGATCCTCAGTTGGGGTAAACTCATGTAATCGTCTGCATTGAACTCTCAGGCTAATGATCCGCATGATCACCTTAGATGTTGCTAGGACGTAAAGCAACAACACACAGGCAAACAAATCTGCTGGGCATGTATGCGTTATATGGTGATTGCACCAGGGAGCCTCGATGGCCTAATGGTGTGGATGCTATCCCTGGAATGGCAAGAAAGTTGGGTTCTAATCTGACTCTAGGTGAAATATTTCCTTTTTATTTGCATCATCCACATGACACTGGTGTGGTGACCAGGATCCTGGACAAGCTACATGCTGTAATGGTTGTTGAACCTTCACTGTGTGTGTAGATGTAAGTGCATTTACTATATGTCTGCAATTGTAAGCATTAAACAATCTATGGACACACTGACTGGGAGATGTTGCAGAAGCAAGTTGGGCTTGGAGGTGGGAGGGGGGGGGGGGTTCTGGACTACTGCCAAGGGATCTTTTGATAATCTGACTCCTGCCGTTAAACTCCAATAGCCTCCAGTGGGGACTACATTGCAGCATCTATGTAACCAGTCCCTAATGGCCAATGTCCATACGTGTCCAACACAGTGGTCACGCCCCCCTCAGGCAGGCACAAATTGGGCAAGCAGGCAAAACTAACGCCTCAAGGTAGGCATACATTCACCGATATCTGGGGATTAAAACCAACACTAATCAGACAGGGCACAAATTGAACAGTGCAGCAGACCTAATCCCTCAAGGTAGGCATACATTAAACAATATCTGGGAGTCATCACTAGCACCAATCAGACAGGCACACATTTTGGTCAACATTTTATATTTATCTAAAGAAATTTGGCCGAAATCGAAAACCATCAGAATGTGAATCCTATGTTACATTATGTTTTCGCTGCTCATTTGGTTTCAACATGATTGGATGTGGTGGCGGAATCAGTAAAACTACTGTTTTCTAGAGCGGAAGGTTGTTGCAGGGATCAAAGATCTCCGTGATTTCGGGTATTTCCGTGATTTTCCCTGTAACTATAAGTGTATGCTAATACGTTGTTCAAACGCTGCAGCACTCTAAGTGTATACTAATACGTTGTTTTATGCTGCAGCACCATCAGTGGATACTAATATGTGATGCAGATGCCGCAGCACTATCAGGGTATACTACTAATATGTGCTTAACACGCCGCAGCACTATCAGCGTATACCAATATGTATGAAACCCGACTTCCGGGAATTGTCGGTGATTCCCTGACAATGCTATATCTATTGGAGAATATCAGCATTTCCGCTTTTTTTCCCGGAGACCACTTTCATCCCTGTTGTTGGGTTCGTATCCTGGCCGAGTCAAACCGATGACTTACAAAGTTGCTGCTTGTCAGTACAGGTCTAGCCTAACAGTCGGCAGTACTAGGATAGAGCAAGGACTGGTTAACTCAGTCTGAGCATAAGGTGACTGAGTGGGATATCGGATCATGGTGTCAATGGCCTGGTCTCCCAGTGGGGCAATACTATAAAGTCACCATGAATGCGCACTGTCAAAAGTCTGTACCCATTCTGATATGTCTTAGATGTTGTCTGAGACGAGGTGTTACTAGGTTCGGGCAAGAACTGATGAGAAATGACTTACAAAATTGATACTTGTCGGCTTCCTACCCTGGCGCTCGGCATTATTAGGATAGGGCAAGGACTGATTGGCTCGGTGTCAGGATAATGTGACTGAGTTGGATATGGTGCTGGTGGCCTGGTTTCCCAGTGGAGCAGCACATAAAGTTGCCATGAGTGCACACTGTCACAAGTCGGTACCTGTCGTGATATGACCTTAGATGTTGCCAGGATGTAAAACTCCAAAAACCAACCAACTGATGGACTTAGTGTGATGATAGGATGGGTGAGTAGGATACCCCGAATGTGGTTCAAACCTGCATGATACCCCACTGGAGCAGCACTATGCAGCCATCAGGAATGTGGATTACCACTAGTCACTAGCGCTCCTGATGTGGTTGATTTCATATATCGCTTCGATGTAAGCAAAACCAACCACAACAAAAACACGAACAATACATGAATTGATCAATTATTAATCGATCAGTGTGGCTGGTGTAACTACTTCTGGTTGGCCCGCCCATGCGCCTGGGCTGCCCGGTCCAGTGTTAATTGACCACTGTCGGGCGTTGTTATCGGATTAGGCCAGCTGCGGGTACCAACGCAAATCGAGTCGGGCAGACACACACATTGCCTGACAGGACTCAATGCCCAGCTAGCAGGCAATATACCTTTTACACGGAGTATGCTGCACTGTAAGCTACTACCCGTAATAATAGTTCTTGCAACTGTTATCAGAGGGCGGGTTTGTGGTGGAAATCTTCTATAAGAACCTTTCACACAAAGCATACGGCACAGGGAGAAACTACCCACACCAATTAGTTCTTACTGCTGCCGTCAGAGGGCGGGTTGGTGAGGGAAATCTTCTATAATACATTTCCCACAAAGCTTTCTCGTGGCGAGATACTACCCACACCATTACTTCTTAGTGCTACCGTCAGAGGGCATGTTGCTAGTGGAAATATTCTGTAAGACCTTTTCTACAAAGCACACTGCACAGTGAGCAACTACCCACACCATTAGTTCTTACAGCTGCCGCTAGAGCGCGGGATGTATGTGGAACTCCTCCTTTTCTCCTTACCTATAGGCATCCTCTTTGGGGGTCGTTGATTCTTTTTCTGTGAGGAGAACATTGTGGGCAGTGTGATTTTTATTACTTTTGTTTTCGGTGACGGTTGCGGACTTGTTAGTTGTGAAAATGGTCTCTAGTCGGTAGCTGTTCTGATATGACCTTATATGTTGCTAGGACGTAAAACAACAAACAACCAACACTTTTGGGTTTGGGTGAGGTTTGGTGGGAGGCTGGGGACAGGGGTGGCCGACAAGGTGTTTTATCTAGAGCCGACCCTCAGCATGTTGACCACATTACTGTTCTACATGCTTCAAAATAGCATCGGCTCCGTTTCAGTTACCTTACAGGTGGGACCGGGCGCGGTGACCGATCGGTAGAGCGAAGGCTTCCCATGCCGAATATCAGGAGGTAGAATCGCGACTGAGTCAAAGCAACAACTTACAAAATTGATACTTGTTGCTACCTAGCCATTCGATACTTGTCTCTTCCTAGCCAGATGCTCGGCATTAATAGGATAGGGAAAGGACTGGTTAGCTAAGTGGCAGGATAATGTTACTGAGTGGGATATCAGGTTATGGTGCAGGAAGCCTGATTTGCCAGTGGGGTAGCACTATACAATCGCCATGAGTGCGCACTGTCACAAGTCAGTACCCATCCTGATATCACTGTAGATTTTGCTAGCACGTAAAACCCAATAAAGAAACAAACCTTATAATTTATAGATGTCACGTTCAGAATTATCATAATTATCCGCAAACTAGTTACTAACGTTGCCTCTGTGGATCGAGTGTTAATTAGTTCGCCCTATCCATCCTGCTTCCCGCATGATTGTTCCTTGCAGGATCATGGCAGACCCCAATAGTGTGCGTTATTTATGGAGCGCTTGGTTATAAGATAAACGAGGAGTCTTTGTACTCTTCAGCCGGGGCTGGGGGGGGGGGCATTCTGGTCGGGCGCTGAAATCCAAGATGGCGGCCCTTTGTATTAGGGCATCATTATCCTAGTCATGCTAACTCCTACTGTCTGTGTGCATGAGCGTGTGTGTTTGGGCATGTGTTTGTACTTGTGTTTGTGTTCGCTTGCTTGTGCCAATTGATTGCCCTCACTATTCCTGTGTCATGGAGAAGTTTCTGGGTTGGGGAGGGGGGGGGGGGGTGGAACAGACCATCTAGAACTCATACTTGGGGCGTTATTAGTTGTTTATGGTTATGAAGCGAGTGTTGTGCCACTCAATATACCTCTTCCGAGAGGCTGAATTTGGTGCACACCCACCAGAGTGTAAAGTCGACGGCTGGCAGCTGTAGTTGTGTAGGCAGGCTAAATAGGAAATCACTACAGGCAAGTAGAAGAAAGGCAGAGTATAGAGTTAAAGGTAGAGAGAGCTTGCACCCTCAGGTTTATTATTATATAGTGGTTTTAGAATCCAAGATGGCCTGTCACATGACCAGATCCTCCAATCAACAGTAAACATTCACATATCCACCAATTAACAGTAAGCATGCTTGTATCCATGCCTTGGTTGTTTTGGCCTCACTGCCCTGTTGTGTCTGGGTGTGCAGTGATCCGTAAATAACAGTTGGGGGGGGGAGGGGCTTGTGAGCAGAGTTGCTAAGGCCCTATCACACTAACAGTAGTGCCCCTCTCACACTATCTATAGAATGCACAATGCCTATCGAATCTAGGTAAAGGATCACCAACACTACACAATACCATATGCATTTGGTCACATTACATCACTTACCTTTTATATAACATTTGTAATCCCATATACTATATAGACCAGTTCACATCTCCCACCAATGTGTAATTATCGGAATATTTTACAGGATCGGGGATGATGCACACTGCCTCAGTCCAGAAATGACCGGTGCAGCGTGCTGGCAGTGTAGCTATTCAGGTGCATGCTCCCCCCTCCCCCCCCACCTCACACACTTCCTTTCACGCCTACCTAGATAAAAGCAACAGATGCAGTGGGAGCATACACTGAGCTACTCGGCCTCATGGAGTTACTCGTACATCGCTCTTTCTCAGATAGGGTTGCTGAAGAACCCATTAGAAAAAGTGTTGAAAGGCTGGGATGTGTAGTAAGTATCATACTGATGCATGCGCACCTGTGGAATCAGTGATTCACTTGGAAGAGATGTATTGTAGAAACATCAGTATGTAACTAAGTACGTACTATTATTGACATTCCACCACAAGTGAGCAAGTACTGCACCTAAAGCACTGCCTCTTGATTTAAAGTCCTTAATCAGTCCAGAGGATTGTGTAAATTAGCGATGTGTATCTAGTATATACGCTGATTTTATTAGCGATATTTATAAACTGAAGATGAGTACTAACCACAATATTGTGACTCCCCACGCACAACCCCAGGAAACTAAGTCACAACAACAAAAAAGAGCTGAGCAGAGACAAAAATCACAACTAACAAAACCTCTAAAAACAGTAATAAAATAAAACCGGGAAGAGCAACAACAAAAAAGATCTGACAGAAGAAAACAGAACAATAATACCCCCCCCCTATAATTATCACACGCAAAACAACCAGAAAATACCAGTCAAAACAGCAATAAACCGAAAGGATAAATGAAAACAGGAAGTGTGACAATAAAAAAGAACTGCCCGAAAACATGTCACACAGATTACTATGCCCTATAGAAACCACGTCCCCAGCAACCAGAAAGCAACATTAAATTCAAAGAAAATAGAAAGATTTATTAAATAAATGAGGGATGAAAGATCTCAAAGATTTTGTGGATTTCAACTATGTTTATATATCCAGTAATTGCCATGGAATCAGGATGTATGACAGCAATTACTTAGTCTGAATGTCATTATTATATGACCTTAGATGTTGCTAAAATATAAAACTGAAACAAGAAAGACTGAGAGGCATGGGCGATAATATAGTCACAACAATGAGAGTTGAAACCTGACATCCTGCATTTTACCACAATTTCCTGACAGTGCTAATCCTATGGGAGAAAATACTTATTTTTGCGGAAATTTGCCGGTGGTTCTGTCGGAACCCACGAGTTGGCACTTGGGTCTCAGCCTTATTCCTGCGTTTTTCACCGGAGACTACTTTCATCTTTGGTCAATTCCATTTATGAACAATAACAAGCAAGCTGCGAAAAGATTAGGGGGGGGGGGGAATCGACATTACTGTTGTTTTAAGTACGCATCTCTTCTCCACCAGAGGGCGATTTGTCTTTGCAGCCCATGCCTGCACGCACCGCCCAACCAAATCTATGGCTAGGCGAAAACACAAACCCACGGACTCATCTTTCATGCTTGTGCGCATGCGTGCCATTTCTATGACCGGAAGTGTCTCTGGACGCGCATGCGCACAAGCAAGCATGTCCTTGTGTGCGCAGTCTCACTGCGCAGGTGTGACGCTCTCAGAGAGATCGTGATGATGGAACCATCTAAATGATTATTGGCGTTTTTCCTCCTAGACACCATCTGAGGTCATGTCAGCATGAATATCCCGATTGTATTATAGTGGGTGCTGGTGGTGGTTTTTAGAGTACTTCCCCCATTGGGATCGATGTACTGTAACTGGATATATGCGACTCAGTCTCACTATCATGCCATTGAGCCAATCACTCCTTCTGTCGGACTAATGCTGACAACAAGGTGATGTCTGACAAGCTTCGGTTTTGTAAGTCTTTGTTTTGACTTGGCCAATCTCATAACCATGTGATCCCACAAGGGAAGGAGGTGGGATGGCCGAATGAGTTGAGCATCCGCCTCCTGTTTTAGTAGGTCATGGGTTTTCGAACCCATAGGGTCAAACCCTGGCCGAATCAAACCAATGACTTAAAAGTGATACGTGTCCACTGCTTAGCATTAGGGCAAGGGACAGTGGAATCAGGAGGAGCAATTGTCCGGGATTGAAATGTCCCCTACTTAATCATCTAATATACCAACAACATCAACACCAATTTAAGCTAGCCATCGCGTCCATAGGATATCGGGTCATACTGGTACAGCCATGATATCCTATTAGGGTAGCACTATACAGCTGTTATATGTGCGCGTTCTCACAAGTCGGTACCCGTAATGATATGACCGGAATTATTGCTAGGGCATGAACATCCATGAAACAAACTGTATTTTGAGGGGTTTATTCTCCTCCCGTGCTGGTAGATCGTGGGGTCGTGGGTTCGAACCCTGGTCGAGTCAAACCAATGACTTAAAAATTGATAATTGTCACTTCCTCGCCAGGTGCTTGGCATTATTAGGACAGGGCAAGGACTGGTCTGCTCAGTGTCAGGATAATGTGACTGAGTGGGATACCAGGTCATGGTGCTGGTGGCCTGGTTTCCCAGTGGGACAGCACTATAAAGTTGCCATGAGTGCGCACTGTCACAAGTCGGTACCCGTCCTGATATGACCTTAGCTGTTGCTAGGACGTAAAACGACAACAAACAAACCTTAATGGGAAATGGGGAAAATATTGTGTCAAGAGCAGGATTCAAACCCATACTTGTTGTCATTATGGACTCACGTCCTAACCAGTCTATCTGGGAGCCCTAATGCCATCGCCTAATCCAGGCATACCTGTTTATGTAGTTCATTACCTCTGAAACCAGTGGAGACTACTACTACTACTAGTACTACACTTTCTCCTTTGGAATCATAAGTTTGTTTTAAGATTTGCATGCATAAGTTGTTTAATGTTCACAATTATATAAATACAGGCAATGTTTGTTTTTTGTTTGTTTATGTCCTAGCAACATCTAAGGTCATATCAGGATGGGTACCGACTTGTGACAGTGTGCAGTCATGTCAACTTTATAGTGCTGCCCCACTGGAAGAGCAGGCCGCCAGCACCATGACCTGATATCCCAATCAGTCACATTATCCTGACACTGAATAAACCAGTCCTTGCCCTATGCTAATAATGCAAATATCAATTTTTAAGTCATTGGTTTGACTCGAACCCACGATCTACCAACACGGGAGACGGACGCTCTAACTCATTCAGCCATCCCGTCTGGTCTACAGGCAATGTACTTACATATATATACATACGCAGGGTAGGTTCATGAACGATAGATAATGTAGCTTGTACATGATCCTAGTCATTGCACAAGTGTCATGGGGGTGATGAAAATAGGAAATATTGCGTTTAGAGCATGGTCGAACCCAAACTGCTCGTTTTTCTGGGGCTAGCATGCTAACCATTAAAGTATATAGATTCCCTGATGCAATCACCCTATGCACACCTACCTGGCTGCGTGGTTGAGAGGTCAGAACAAACCTCTCCCCTAATATGCTGGAGTATTACACTTAGCACCTATTTGCAGTAGAGCATCTAGCAATAAAGCTATTTGACTTGAGAGTTAATTAACACGGGTAACTCTGACTGGAAATCAGCTCCGAGACTGCGGTTAAGAAGATAAGGAAAACACCAGTAGCATCAGGCCTAGAATATGATAGCCAATATCATGAATATGATACCCAATATCATGTTGGTAGCACCAGCTCTTCACCTGATCACAGAGATTAAAGCTGCACAGTCCGACGAAAGCAACACATTTTTAAAAGCAAAACACACCTCGCCGGATTGAGCAATGGACAGAATTGTCTAGTCCGGTCATCATAAGTATCAAAATGTATTCAAATGTGTCAAAATGTTGCGATACCGGGTCGAAGGCCGCTGGACGAACGGACATGAAACGGACATGAAACGGACATGAAACCGACATGAAACAGACATGAAACGGACATGAAACGGACATGAATGGATAGCCAATGGACGGTATGTGGACTAAACAGACTCAACCCAGACAGTAACTGTAGACGTCAGTCCGTTCCTAGTTTTGGGCACGTTCAAAACTTGTACGGACACAAAACAGACTTTGTTCGGTTTCTGTCCGTTTCCCCCAATCCGGTGAGGTGTGACAGGGCCTTTATCTTGTTGAAGATGTATACTGCCTATCATGGATAAGCCTGAATAGGCTTGTTTTCACCATTAGACAGTTTGTCGATAGAAAGCCCGAGCCTACACTTTTACCGACCCAAGGGATTTATAACCTCCCACACCACATAGACATGGTATGAGAGCAACTGGCCTTTGATGTCGCTGTAAGTTATCCACAGCGGTGGAAATCCAAATTGGCAGAGATGGGGGCACGGGGAATCGAACCACCGACCTTCAGATTAGGAGTCAGACCTAGAAACAAGTCAGACACTCTAACCACTCCGCCACAGAGAACACCACGATCCTATGTATCTAATGTAGACACTGATGTGCTTATTGAGCATGTGTTTCTGCATATCAGGAGAATATTGACGTGAACTGGTCGTCTGGTACCAAACATAAATCACAATGATTGAAGTAGAAAGCTTAATTAAAAATAGAAAAATCAACAAAGAGGCAGCGAATTGATCGATTACAAAATAGTATGTTGTTGTTGTCGGTTGTTGTTTTAGGTCCTAGCAACATCTACAGTCATAGCAAGATGCGTACTGACTTGTGACAGCGCACATTCATGGCAACTTTTATAGTGCTGCCCCACTGGGAAATCAGGCCCCCACTCAGTCACATTATCCTGGCACTGAGCTAACCAGTCCTTGCCCTATCATATTAATGCTGAGCGCCAATCTAGGAATTGATAAGTATCAATTTTGTAAGTCATCGGTTTGACTCAACCGGGAATCGAACTCCTGGTCTCCCGCACGCGAGGCCTGCGCTTTATCAATTCGGCCGCCACACCCGGTATAAAATAGTAAGATAAACATAGTACGATAAAGAACTTTGTTATAAAGTACAGACAACGTTTAGTAGAACATTAGGGGATTGTATGAAGGGCAAGCTTCTCGATTGTCAGTGTAGTTTGTAATATAGGATCTGCTCAAAGCACTTCAGTGAGCCTCACATGTAGTCATTATAGAAGTCAATAAAGCCTTTGTAGAAAAGAACCCATGCCTTCTAGGTTATCAGTTTCGGTCATTATATGACATCTAATGTGAGGGACACTTTCTCAGACAATATCTGCTTTGCACTGAGATAGTAACCTTCTTTTCGGTTGATATATTTATTCCTCTGAATTGACTAAACATTGGTGGTGAAGCGATGGTCTAATATGATTTGTGAACATTTGCTGAACAGTAGCAAATGTCATGGAAGGGGTGGGGTGTAGGGTAGGGTAATTGTCAGATTAAGTGTGTTAAATAAAAGGTTCTGCATGTTTCCTGACAGCAACAATTTCAGTGTATAGAAGTTTGTGGACACAAGAGCGACTTGAAGTTAAATAAATACCTAGTGCAAAGCATTTGTCTCACTGTGCAAGGCATTTGTTTCAGTGTGGGATTGTATGCTAAGTAACAGATGTACTGTCTGATGTTTAATGCACATGTTTGCGTCTTAGTTAGAATGGTGGTGATCGGTCAGTCAGGACATCATCATTCATGAGTGTTCATCACCAGACTTTCCACACCGCTGCCTGTTGAATTAGTATGGGCATCCTTATGCCAGTGAGATGTCTCATATTTTCAAGCCATTGAGTTTGAGGTTGCCTTCTATGTTGTTTCCCATCTAGCATCCCTGTCATTAGACCAGACCGGATGGCCAAATGAGTTAGAGCGTCCGACTCCCGTCTTGGTAGATCGTGGGGTCGTGGGTTAGAACCCTGGTCCAGTCAAACCAATGACTTAAAAATTGATAAGTGTTGCTTCCTAGCCTGGTGCTCGGCATTATTAGGATAGGGCAAGGACTGGTTGGCTCAGTGTCAGGATAATGTGACTGATTGGGATATCAGGTCATGGTGGTGGTGACCTGGTATTCCAGTAGGGCGGCACTATAAAGTCGCCATGAGTGCACACTGTCACAAGTCAGTACCCATCCTGATATGACCTGAGATGTTGCTAGGACGTAAAACAACAACAACCAAACAAAAAACCCTGTCATTATGGTTTTCTTCATACTGTCATCCTCATTTGAGCAAAAATACCACACTACAAACTGACATTATGTGGCACAGTTGTGCTTATCGCGTCACTTTGCTGTCCTGATTAGTAGTATTTAATCACATAAAGTTAAAGGATAATAATAATAGAAGTAACAAAAAAAAAGAAAATAATATTGAAATAATAATAGAAATGAAGCTATGCTTTGCATGTCTTCATTTCTATATTTAGTTCAACATTAGTAAAGGAGCTGCAATGAATATGTTCATGTTGCTATCAGTGTGAATAAACAAAAAGCTTATCACAAAGGCAATTAACTCAAAGTTTCGATGCCATACACTCCTAATTACAAGTTGTCATCCCATTATCTCTGGCATGCAAAATCCAGTAGAAATAAATGGCCAGTAAGTGGGGCGTGACTCCAACTCTATTCCACGGCTGAATGACAAGAAGTGTGGGTTCGAAACCTGATCTCTGTGCAATATTTCCAATATGCTGCCCCCATGACATTCCAAAGGATTGCCCGGGATATTCCTGAGAGGTAAAACTATTTAATGCTCCTGGTGGAATCAAACCAATGACTGGAACATTGATAACCCATACTTGTCGCTTCCTAGCCAGGTGCTCAGCATTATTAGGAGAGGGCAAGGACTAGTTGGCTCAGTATCAGGATACTGTGACTGAGTGGGATACCAGGTCATGGTGTTGCCAGCCTGGTCTCCCAATGGGGCATCACTATAAAGTCCCCATGAGGGACATCAATGTGGAGTGGCATATATAAGTGATTAAATATGGTTTTCCTTAATCCCGTCTCGTCTTCAAGTTGTAGCGTGGCTGGTGTCAAAACCTATAGAATGGCCTGACGTCACAGGTTCGAGTCTAGGTGGTGGGTTAATTTGAAGCAGGAGGCGATTGTGTCGTCATATGCTGGAGGCAAAAGGAACCGCTTGGTGGCGGTAGTAGTCCCACGTCTGGGTTCGAAGCCAGTAAGGTCGTAGTGTTGTGAGACAATAACGCTAGGTGGCGCCAACAGTGGCGTTCATTAAAGTTGCATAAACCGATTAAGCTTCAATTTTTTCAAAGCAAAATACTCACCTAAATTTGATTCTACGTATTTAAATTATATAATGATACACTTATTAAGCATTTGTCACCACATAGAATTGACACTGTTACTGCATAAGCCTCTGGTTTGAGAGTGTTGGCATGCTTGCCAAAATTAATGTAGGATGTTTGCACTTTAAATATCTTAGAAGTTTGTCATTTAAAATAAAAGCTACTTCCCAGAATTAATATTGCCTGGTTCCGTTTCAAAATCTCCAAAGTAAATAGCTATTTAAAATCAAATTGACCACAAACTAAAGTAAGGGGAATTATAACAATCAATTTAATATATTTATCTCAGAAAAATGGCCGAAATTCAAAACCATCGGACTCTACAACTGTAATGGCCGCAAGGTGGTAGTTCGATCTACTCTTGTCATGCAGAGAATTAACCATATTAAATACAACATGTACAATGACCTTTTTTCCGGTCCACTTTCCTGTTCATTCCTCTGTTCTCCAAGTTAGCTGTCAGTAAAATCGCTAGCAGAGCGTCTTAGTCAAATGCCAGGATGTTGATTCCTCTGATTCCCCTGACTAATCCTGGGTATCTGAGTTTAATCTGCTTGACCTAGTTTTCATTGGGATCTGTGCGCAATTGCTGTGACAAAAGCCTGTAAGTAAGCGATTAGAGCTTGTTAACAACATATTAAGCAGTTATTGTCACACATGCAGTTTGGGCCCCGAGGAAACTGGTTTTCAGCCCAACTAAGGTGAACCATTTGGTTTTGGTTACATTCAGTAATGAGAGGCGCCTAGCCTCGGGTTCATTCGAGGCCTTGACCATTTGGGGCGTGGGACATAGCTCCGTTGGTAGAGTGTCCACCTGTGTAGGTTTGGGTCATAAGATTAATCCTGCTCAGTGGACCCATTTGCAGTGTGGGCGTGGGACATAGCTCAGGCGGTAGAGTGTCCACCTGTGTAGGTTTGGGTCATACGATTAATCCTGCTCAGTGGACCCATTTGCAGTGTGGGCGTGGGACATAGCTCAGGCGGTAGAGTGTCCACCTGTGTAGGTTTGGGTCATACGATTAATCCTGCTCAGTGGACCCATTTGCAGTTTGGGCTATTTCCGTTCCGACCAGTGGTCCACAACTGGTTCAACAAAGGCTGTCATATGTGCTGTCCTGTCTCTGGGAAAGTGCTGTCCAGTCTGTGGGAAAGTGCATATAAAATACTCCTTGATGCTTATCGGAAAGATATGTGGTGGCAGCGGGTTTCTTCCAAAGAAATATGTCAGAATGACCATATGTTTGACATCCATAGCTGATGATGAAAATCAATGTGCTCTCGAGGCATTGTTAGTCATAAATACCTGGGGTGTTATGTGCGTATGTTCTGTATTCATTAATCAGTTATTTTGTATATCTAATGTGATTGTTGTGGGTTCGTTATCCTGCCTCTTTATTTTTATATTAAAACGGTAATTTTATAAGGCTTATTTAAACATCACATCTTACAGAGTGAATCAAATCTAAATTCAGCCATATTTCAGGGTACTTTACTTTTAATAAACATATTAAAAACCTCTTGGAATTTTGCATTGAAAAGTCCTTGAAAGTCCTGACAGGCCTGGAATTTGATGTCAAAATGGGTATTTCTTTGCTACATTAGCTGTTTAAGCAGGGGAAATTTCAATTGTGGCCGACTGGTCTTCCTCATTCTACTGCTCCTTGCCCTATCCTAATAATGCTGAGCATCTGGCTAGGAAGCGACAAGTATCAATTTTGAAGTCATTGGTTTGAACCCTGTTAAGGTGCTTTTGAGTTTTTGCCTTTGTTTAGATGAATCTTGCACACTGCATCACAAGCAGCCTGTTAGGTCTGCACACCTGATGCGCCAACATTTTAGACCAGACTGGATGGCCGAATGAGGTGAGCGTCTGTCTCCTGTTATGGGAGATACCGGGGTCCAAACACATGGGTTTGTGTTCAAACCCTGGTCGAATCAGACCAATGACTTAAAAATGTATACTTATCACTTCCTAGCCAGGCGCTGGGCATTATTAGGATAGGGCAAGGACTGGTTAGGTCAGTGTCAGGATAATATGAATGGGTGGGATATCAGGTCATGGTGCTGGCAGCCTGCTCTCCCAGTGGGGCAGCACTATAACGTCACCATGAGTCACACCGTCACAAGTCATACGCATCCTGATATGCCCTTAGATGTTGCTAGGATGTAAAACAACAAACAAAGCCAGCATTTTGGATAGCAAAATTGTATGCGAAGCGATGACCGATCAACTTCCCAAAGAAATAGAAAGGCTTGTTTATGAAAACAAAAGTGGAGACGAAGGGATCCCTTGGCCATCTTTAAGAGACTCTATTATACATAGAGAAGTCTTAGCGTTATGATCATTACATTCACGGTGTTTTGAGCGTATCAATTCTTATCGGACGCTGCTAATGAACACATCATCTTTCCTTTCTTTTATTGTGCGGATGTTAGTTTTGCACTACCACTTTACTTATGTCATCTTCTCTAGTATGAACTAAGTTCGGAGGTAATTGTATGTAAATAATTTCGGAAGGAAATTATATGTAATTAATGTGCATATGAGAGAACTCCTCCAACCCCTGCCAAACAATATCAGAACCTTCTCTCATCCTCTTTATTCCTCTTCTACCAAACCAACTTATAACATCCCACACACTGCTAATCTATTAAACCATTAAAATAAATCTTCCCAACACCTGTACTGCCATTGCAATAAGGACCTAAGCTATGCACCTCCATTAATTAACTTACCGTCCAGATTATCTGCGCTACATTACCACCTGTCTAGAGTATGTAAAACAAACAATTAAGCATAAATAAACGAAATCAAACAGAGCAAAGTATAACACGGTGCTCTCCTACACCATTCAATCTACCCCCACCTCCATCTGTCTCACTCCACCTCCCTCCATCTCACTCCACCTCACTCCACCTCACTTCACCTCACTCCACATCACTCCACATCACTGCACAATACTCCACATCACTCCACCTCACTCTCCCTCACTCCACCTCCCTCCACCTCCCTCCACCCCTCCATCTCTCTCAACCCCCTCCATCTCCCTCCATCTACCTCGATTTACCTCCACCTCCCTCCTTCTTCATCCATCTCCTCCATCTCCCTCCATCCATCTCCTCCACCTACCTCCATCTACCCCATTCCCCCTCCACCTCCCTACATCTCCCTCCATCTCCCTCCATCTCCCTCCACCTACTTACACCTACATCCATCTACATCCATCTACCCCCATCCCACTCCACCTCCCTCCACCTCCCTACACCTCCCTCCATCTCACTCCATCTCACTACATCTCCCTCCGTCTCCCTGAAACTACCTCCATGTACTTCCATATCCCTCCATCTCCCTCCACGTCCCTCCGTCTCCCCCGTCTCCCTCCATCTCCCTCCGTCTCCCTCCGTCTCCCAACATATCTCTCCATCTCCCTCCATCTCCCTCCGTCTCCCTCCATCTCTCTCTGTCTCCCTCGGTCTCCCACCATCTCTCCATCTCCCTCCATTTCCCTCCATCTCCCTCCATCTACCTCCATCTCCCTCCATCTCCCTCCATTTACCTCCATCTTCCTCCATCTCCCTCCACATCCACACCCTTTGTCGACCATTATACATACTCCCAGGGCGGTCTCTATTCGTCGTAACCAGGTGCGGTGGCCAAATCGGTAGGGCGCTGGCCTCGAATGCGGGCCATCAGGAGTTCGGTTCCCGATCGAATCAAACAGTGACTTGTAAAATTGATACTTGTCGCATCCTAGCCTGGCACTCAGCATTAATGAGATAGGGAAAAGACGTGTTAGCTCAGTGTCAGGATAATGTGACTGAATGGGATATCGAGTCATGGTGCAAGTGGCCTGATTTCCCAGTGGGACAGCACTATGAAGTTGCGATGAGGGCGCAGTGTCACAAGTCGATACCCATCCTGATATGACCTTAGATGTTGCCAGGACGTAAAGCCCCAACAAACAACCAACCAACGACCAACCCCATCCTGATATGAACTTAAATGTTGCCTAGAAGTAAAACTCCAACAACCAAACAACCAATTTATTCGTGGCGCCTACCGTGCCTGATCAACCTGTTAGACAGCTGCCGTCGTGACGTCACCCAAACGGTCCCTCCGGACACAATTAAATGGCTGCCTCGTGTGAGATTAAACCCCGGCACGAGAGGACTTACGAGCTTCCAATTGCCTATTGAGTTGGTGATACGGTTGAGGCTGTTGAAATTGCCTTTTTATGGATTTTATTTGCGGTGAAATACTATGTTATTCGGGGAATATAGGTCTTCAGGATACTGTATGCTTGATTTATTCGTATATATATATATATATATATTTGACCTCGGTACTAAGCCTCTGGCTGATCGTGGTCGAGGGAGAAGGAAGCAACATCCGGGTACAGCAATTAGCATATTCCGCTCATAACTGGAGGAACGTTACGAGCAGCTCAGCAGTTTTTACCACGTTTACTCAGTTTCTACTGTAAGTACTGGAACATAAACTGGCATATTTGTTTATGAATGATTATAGCACACGCTGGTTAGCTTTTTAAGATAAAGGGTACTTATAATAAGTAATTATTACTGGCGTTGTGTTTATCCGGTGCCGTAGATTGAGGCATCCATTTAGTTTTTGCCGCCCGTTGCCGAACGGAGAGACAAGTTGACATGGGTCATTTCGTCGCTTATTTAGGTTTTATTTTTGCCGCCCGTTGCCCAACGGAGAGACATGTATCCATCATCTGTACCAGGTAAGATTCGTATAACTATACTATATATATATATATATATTAATATACATATATACTTATCTTACACAGTATAACAATACTGAGAATAATTCCCTTACGTATCGTTATGCATCACATTTGTTTACATATACTCCTTTCATTGGTTGACAATACAATTATATTCGTATTTTGATCATTACTTTCACGGTTTTTTGTGTGTGTGTGTCTGTATTTTCTTTTTCTTTTAAGCAATTGTCTGGTATTTTCTGTTTTCATTGGATTATGCACCTTAAGACGAATACTACATTCAACATTAAATATGTAGATCAAATCCGTATAAAAATAACGGTGAGAAAACTTCCTGCTTTGACTGGACTATACACATTAAAACGAAGACTACTTTCCAAAATGAACATCTAGATCAAATCGCCATACAAGTAATGGTTAGAAAATGTGTTATCTTCAATGGATTATCACCTTCAAGCGAAGACTACTTTTTAATGTGTGTTTAAAGAACCCCTCCCCTACTTTTTTATGTGTGTTTAAAGAACCCCTCCCCCAGGCACCTAAAGTAAACATCGGCTGTTGGGGGGAGGGGGGAGGCTTTCTAAAGTGAATATGTAGATCACATCCCCATAGAAATAATGGTTACAGAAGTTCCTGCTTTTATTAGATTATCACAATTAAAGTTTAAGTGAAGACTACTTTCCAAAAGGAATATGTAGATCAAATCACCATCAAAATAATGGTTGGACAATTTGCTGCTTTCACTGGGTTAAGGCCCTGTCACACCTCACCGGATTGAGGAACCGGACAGAAACCGGACACTGTCCGGTGAAATACATCAATGTCTGTTTTATATACGGCACTCATCCGGCGTGTACGTTTTCTGTCCGTTGGTGTCCGGTGTGTACGGTGTCAAGTTTTGAACATGCACAAAACTTGTACTGGACACCGCTGGACTGATGTGTATGGTTGGTATCCGTTTTAAGTCTGTTTAGGGGTACCCATCTGTTACATCGCCAGTTTGCTTCCTGCCAAGTATGTTAACAGTGTTGCGGCAATTCGGTCAGTATATGTTTTCAGCGCGTCCGTGAACAATCCGGTATGTGTCCGTTTGACAGTCGGTTTTCGACCGGTTAGCGTCCGGTGGATATTCGTTAATGTACGTTCATTGTCCATTTAGCGTCCATTTCGTCTGGGCGCCTTTGTAACATTTCGAAACATTTCGGCACATTTTGATACTGGACACCAACGGACTAGAACATTCTTTGTCCGGTTGTGTCCGGTACTCAACCCGGTAAGGTGTGACAGGCGCTTTACGCACCTTTAAAGGCCCACTACTTTTTCAGGAATTAACACTTTCTGTCGTCGGTTCGTCTGAAATGTCTCGGTGGCAAAGGCTAATTTCCCTCAAGTACTTTGACATTTCGGCGGATTAGCACTTAACCCCAACACGCAGAAGTGCAAGGTGGAGCTGGTGGGAGGTGGGGGGGGGGGTGTATCCCTCCTCTACCCCCCGTGGAACCCCCCCCCCCCCCAATTGACCCTGAATCCCTGACATTCATCCCTGCAAAGTGGCCGGGCTTCGTGGGGGGAAGGAAGTTCAAGTAGCCTGGTGGCCGACTTACTGACTCATTTCAATAAAGCATAACCTACAGACCAGAAACCCAGAAATATGACCCATATTAGAAGCGACATAGTCCGATAAAAACATCAAATTGTCCAAAATCAAAAACTTATCTGGATGTGAACCTACTCGTTCAACTTAGATATCGGTGCACTCATTCAGTATGTGTCACTACATAGAAGGGCATACTGAGTCATTTCCAAGAACCTGGTTTTTTTTTCTGAAGCCTTCTGTTGCAACGGTACCGTGACAATAGAGGCGCCCTTATAATAATGATGAAGGCGCTTTCAAAGACCTAATTATCAGTCAGATTTGCCTGATATGGGGTTTGAGGGTCGACAGCGATGAAATGAGTCTCAGGGGGATGGAAATGAAGTTAATTTACATGACTTCCGGATTGGTTCTAAGTAGATAAACCCCAGTGTGTTATGGTGATGAATTGCTTATTACTTCTTTTGTCATTGAGTGACATTATTTATTAAGCATGAGAAATCGCAAACAATCTGTTTATTTAATCACACTGCTCCTTGCCCTACTATGAAATCCTGTGTTTGCGGGTCCCCGCATTCTATATATGCGGGCGTTTAAATGCTATTGATGGCTGATCCCGTTAGGCGGTACATGTAGGTTATGGTTACTTTCATTATGTTCACTCATGCTCAATAAGGCTAAACTACCCTAATATCCTGCTTAAGGCATAATATCCTGCATAAGGCGTAATATCCTGCATAAGGCGTACATTTCAAAGTTCTCCATTTCATATCTGTATTTGATCAATTACATGCTAGAGCTTACCCCATAGTAGATATGACACACAACACAGCACACGATCTGAGTTCAGCACCAGCAGAAGTGTAGCTAGGTAAGAGAGCTGATTGCTTAGTTTGAGTAACTTATATATTGTTTTCAGATACATACAACAGTGGATGTAAGAGACCTTCTCATTGGCTATTACACTCATGCACACCAGTCACTCCTCTTCCGCATGATCTCTCCCTAACATAGTTCACCATTGGCTGCTTTAAGGACTCACCCCCCTCCCACCCAGCTCTGGCCACCACCGGGCTATCTTGGGATTACCTAACATGACAGATACAGTGTGGCTGGGCGAGATAAGGGGGAGGGATTCTGCTTAAAGGGGCACTGCTTCCCTCCCCCAGAGTGAGCATTATAAAAGGAGTACTGTTTCTTATTTAGCCACCTCGATGCTCAATATATACTTAATCAGAGAATTTTACACTACCCCAGTAATGCCAAGAACCAGGCTAATTAGTGAGGAGTATACATGTTGAAATCATTGATTTGACTCAGCTGGTGTTTGACCACGTGCCCTACCACGTGTGAAGTGGGTGCTCAACACATTTTGCTCTCTCGTCCCATATATGATTTCAACTTTCAAATCTGAACAAATTCTATTAAAAGAAACATAATTTGAAATGGATTTTAATACAAAGCCCGCCCTTTAAAAAGAATCTTAATAAAGAGTGACATCAGAATGGAGTTTTGTCGGACTAGTTCAATACTACTTTTTATTAAAAGAGCATTACAGTAGATAGCACCATAAAGAATTTTTTTTTTTTTTGTTTGGTAAAGTATTTATTCATCTGAATATGACATTTGTCAGCGCCGAAGCACTGGTCTTCCGGCCATCTTACTATTGGAAATGACATTCTAAACAATCTAAGTTTGGTCACTGATGTATTAGTCACAGCACCGATCCTGAAGAATTAAGGGAGTGGCTCCTGCTGTATAATGTACAGCACCAGTCACTGTGGTTCATTCAAAAATTGGGAGCAGCACCGAGTAGAAGATGTATACCCAGGGTAGCTCAAACAATCGTTGTGGATTACATGTTTTCTCTTATAAAACAAGCAAAGTTTATGGTTAACAAGACATTTTGTCTGTCTTATATAATGTTCAATGTGTTTAAACAGATTGATAGTTCTGTAGGATGTTCGGTGTGTTGATGGTTTGTTCATGATGGTTAAGGGTGGTGGCAGGGGAGGGGGGCCCATTGGAGTGGGTGGTAGGGGGGGGGAAACCCACAGGAGAGCAAGCGAGGATGCGGGGGGGGGGGCAGGAGCTCAGGGCTTTTCTAGTAATTACTGCAATAGTTGTTCAAGGGCCTGAATAACCAGGTGGGCTCTATATGCATTTTTGAAGGCAAGTATAGTTTTATCAACTTAATGTAGGCATTTTATTAAAGCTGCATAGTCCAATGAAAACATACAATTTTCAAAACCAAAAGAATTATCTAGATTTGATTCTACATATCTAACTTAGATGCTGGTGCACTTATTAAACATCTGTCATCACATATAAGGGGATACTGAGTCAATTAATAGAACATGTTACTGCAGAAGCCTATGGTGTTAGACTTTTGGCAAGCTTGCCAACATTAATTTAGCAAGTTTCCATTTCAAATATCTCAAAGTTAATGATTTAAAATAAAAGTTACTTCAAACTAACATAACGTAGATAGATTATAATGAACAACCTAATATGTTTATGTCAGAAAATGAGAAAAACTCAAAACCATCAGACTATACAACTTTAACATGGCAACTTTATAGTGCTTACCCCACTGACAGTGGGTCCATGCCGGCAACATGGTGCACCTGATATCCCATTCAGTCAGATTAGTGTGACACTACGCAAACCAGTCATAGTCCTAGCTAAGCGTGGAAGTCTGCATTAACCTCTCAGGTAAGCAGCCGCATATACAGGTAGGCATGGGAAAGGTGGTAACATCGGGGAGTCTAGCTGGCGTAATGGTTAGCACATTGGCCCGGAATGCAAGAGATATAAGTTCGATTCCCGCTCTAGACGCAATATTTCCAATTTTCATCACCCCACGCCCCCACCCACCACATTAGTAATGCCAAGTGACAGGCTTGGTAGGGACAAGTATCAATTTGATGAATCATTGACTTCTCCGGGGTTCGAACTCACGACCCCAGGCACGGGAAGTGGGGCGCTCTTCTTCGGCAACTGCATGCAGTCAGGGACTCACGAAATAATCTCGAAGTTAACATTGGTTTCTTGCAACAGGAAGCGTGTAGACACTGGGCTCCAGAGCTGGTGACTTTTCTTGACACTGACCCTTCACCTCTGCAGCCGGATCTTGTGGGCTAAGTCTCCAGGTGGCGCCACTGAGAACCCCCCAGAGGTGGGTTCTGATTGGCTGAGCCTAACAACTCTTGGCTTGCTGCAGGCCGAAGGCGAGGCTACCCTATCGTCACCTGAGCTCTCCCTGAGGGGCACCCTCCCACAGTAGTTACCGATGCAACTCTTCATCTGAATCAATATCTTCATATATATATATATATTTATACTGATTGAATCAATATCCACATATAGGTATAATAATATATGTATATATATCTACCTCCCGTCCCCTCAGATATATCTGAATCAATATATATATATCTAGATGTTGAATGAATCAATATCTACATCATCATGCTGTCGGTCGTGATGCGACAAAGACTGCTTTCATTACTTGACTGCCGCTCTCCATTTAGCTCTCTCCTGTGAGAGTTGCGTCCATGAGTCGGTCGCGGTTGTATATTTCATGAAAGCTGCCTGCAAAAGTGTTGAAGTGCTGCTGGCTTTTGCAAGTTACCAGCAGGACTCTCTCGGGGAGCAAATAGAGGTTTCACACCGGCAAGAACATGTCAAGACAGGTGCAAAACTGTTTGTCCCTGCAGTCGCCCTGCAGGTATTGCAGGTATAGCAATACCTCAGGGAGTTTGATGCCCCTGCCTTGCCGAGTTGTAAACCACTGCCTTGTGTTACAGGTTCTTGACAGAACCAAAGGCTAAGGGAGCAAACCCTAAACAGAAAACCATGTCACTGTGGCAGCATTAAGGGCGGTTGATGTATCGAACTCCCAACATCTCCCGACCAGCCAATGCAGGGACAAAATATCTACATATATATATATAGATATCTGAGTCTACATATGTATATATACATATATATATGCATATATGTATATATATATATCTATATGTATGTATGTGTGTAGATATTGATTCGATCAATATGTACATATATATTGATACAGATGAAGTTGTGCATGTATTTATTTCATTAATAAAATTACACCTACTAAAAAAGAAAACACACCATTTTACTGCTGAATAAAATGTCATATGCATATATTAAATTGAATGGGATAAAGATTTGTTTCTGATTTTTGGGGGGCTAAATGTAATTTTATTCAGCAAAGTAATTATTTCTTCAGCACCCAGACTCTGGTCTTTTAGTCATGATAGATTATGATTATTCACTAATTTAAACTAAAATTCACATTTGTTTCTAGCATAGGTGAACCTCACCATTGCTAGCATAATATCAAGGTCTGGTTTGCTGAGAGTGTTATCATAGTTGGGTTTCAGTGGTGGTGTGTTATTCCCAGTGGGGCAGCACTATATAGCATCCGGGAGTGCGCACTGTGATAGGTCAGCAGTTGTAGTGACTTGACCTCACATGTTCCTAGAATATCAACACCCATTCACTTAGGTTATTCAAGGAACCAATAATGTACCATATATGTCCCAATAGAAGCACGCTACCCAATAGAAGCACGCTACCCAATAGAAGCACGCTACCCAATAGAAGCACACCCCCCATTTTAAGATTGAAAGCATGCACAAATTTACGAGGATATTCACACTGAATGCACTTCAAATAACACAATCGTACTTTATTTCAGAGGCATGACAAAAACAAATCCATGAAATTCTTTAACAGTGAATGAGGCGCATCCATGTGTCTGCACTCGTGCAGTGTGCGTCTATTGGGACATACACAGTAGTTGAATTCCTACCAATTAGGGGAAGGCTAATCACTAATCAAAATCTATTTTCATTGGTCGCAATGGTATCATTGTGTTGATTCGACTAGAATGACCCACCCAATTGGCCAGTGGACTTTCATGCCTTCTTTTTGAACCATATGTGGCCTGTCGCTCTCATCACTTCCCAGTGAGTCAACAAGGCACTTTTTTTTCCACCCACCCTACTACTAATTCCTTGGCGCAGTGGCCGAATCGGCAGAGCGCGGACCTCGCGTGCGGCAGATCGGAAGTTCGGTTCACGGTCGAATTAAACCAATGGCTTATAAAATTGATACTTGTTGCTTCCTAGCCTGGCGTTCGGCATTAATAGGATAGGTGAAGGACTGGGTAGCTCAGTGTCAGGATAATGTGAACGAGTGGGATATTAGGTCATGATGCCAGTGGCTTGATTTCCCAGTGGGACAGCACTATAAAGTCGCCATGAGTGCACACTGTCACACGTCGGTACCGGTCCTATTATGACCTTAGATGTTGCCACAACGTAAAACTCCAACATCCAAACCAAAATACTACTATTTTTTTCTTGAGAGCTGGGCCCGGGCACTAATGCCAGCCTTCAATAAACCTGTCGTCCTGATAAGACCTTATATGTTGCTAGGACGTAAAACAACAACAAACAAACAGTTCTCGAATCATATACTTTGTTCTATATTTAGACGTTAATTATGTGGTATACACGCTCTTATGCTAGTATTATCCAGGGTGGAGACTATATATGCCTTGTATTTGTATTTTCCTTTGCACTGAATTCTCCAATGTCTGCTGCCGTCACTTTAGTCTTATGTACAGTTGTACTTAAGTATGCAATGTTCGCTACGCACCCTTTGTAAGGCTACTTCTGAGCAACTTGGTCAACCACGGTTAATGCAGCAAACATGGCTTTGGGGATCCTAGGTGAAGCAATGCCCCAGGCTCTGTCTCACTTTGATTAAAGTTGGATAGTCTGATGATTTTGAGTTTCCGTTATTTTGTTTAGATAAAGATATTAAATTTATTGAAATAATCTACCTTAGTTTTGATTGAAGTAATTTTTATTTTAAATGGCTAACTTCTGAGATATTTGATGTGCAAACAAGTCAAATTAATGTTGGCAAGCATGCCAACACTCTGGCGGCATAGGCTTCAGCAGTAACAGGTTCTATTAAATTGACTTAGTGTTTCCTTCTACGTGGCAACAAATGTTTAATAAGTGCACCAGTATTTAAATTAGATATGTAAGATCAATTCTAGGTAGTTGTTTTGGTATTGAACATTTGATGTTTTCATCAAAGTATCGAGCTTTAAATGAATAGTTATTTTCGGGGTGCCAGTTCGCTCATCGTCTTCTTGCCTTAGTGAAGTGTGATCATAGAAATAATATAAATCAACAAGGGAGAATTTAGTCAAAGGGTATGCGAACCTAAAACGCCAATAGGGAGTGAATGAAGTGCTAAGGGTTCTCTGTGGGGAATCGAACCATCGAGTGGAAAGAAAGTTCTGCTGACATCAGTGAAGTCAGTTTGGTTCACTCACAGAAAGATACTGGTTAATAGCAATTAATAGTTTTAAATTGTTTTACAGTCTACTCACCATTTCCTCAGCGCGCGCTCTCTCTCTCTCTCTCTCTCTCTCACAAACCACAATGAACTGCCTGCCTAGCCGATCCTTTCACTTACTCTTCAAACCAAGACTGCAGACATTAGCAACTCTCTCGCTTTCTCCCTCTATCTCTATCCTTCTCTCTCCTTCCCTCGCTTTCTTCGTCGCATTAAGAAGGAACACCTTTCAGTGTTGTGGGTGAATCTCAGGGAATTTGAGTCTCATCTTCTATCCCAGAAAGCCCCAGTCTCAGTAAGCTTTGCAACCTTTTAGGACCACATGCAACCTCCAAAATCACAAAGATCAGCCACCTTCTGGCGACCAAAAGCAACAACACAAATTTGAGGGGGAAAATGGAAGGTGACTAATTGCCGATCAGTTGGCGATCGGTCCTACAACTTACAACTAGTCGCCGACTTTTATAAGACCAGGGAAGATTGGTTGGAGACTCTTTTGGGACTGGAGTGGCTTGGAACTGATAGGGTAGTGATCGTCGTTCGATTGCAGGTCAGTTACCAATCGGGTGCCAACCTTTTAGAGATAACATCAAATGGGTGTATCTATTTGGAGGTTCTCCCTGTTCAGTTTTCGACAAGTATGCGATCAGTCAGCAATCAGTCAGCGATCAGGTTTCCATCGTCCCCAACTGATCGCGTTCAAAATACCTCCAAAACCCAAGAAAATCCCTTTGCAACTAATGTGAGCCTTATCACCCACTGATCGGCAACTACTTACCAACTTACAAAAAACCTGTGAGACCTGCCGGCACTTGCAAGATGGGGACTTTATAGTGTTGCCCCACTAGGAGACCATAACAGCCAGCACCATGTGGTGTTCTCTGTGACGGAGTGGTTAGAGTGTCTGACTTTTTTCTAGGTCGGACTCCTAATCTGATGGTCAGTGGTTCGATTCCCTGTGCCCCCACCTCTGCCAATTTGGATTTCCACTGCTGTGTATAACTTACAGCGTCATCAAAGGCTGGTTGCTCTGATACCATGTCTATATGGTGTGGGAGGTTAAAAATCCCTTGGGTCAGTAAAAGTGTAGGCTTGGGCTTTCTATCGACAAACTGTCTAATGGTGAAAACAAGCCTATTCAGGCTTATCCATGATAGGCAGTATAAATCTTCAACAACAACCATGACCCAATTTCCCACCGAGTCACATTATCCTGATTCTGACCTAACCAGTTTCCTAGTAATGCCGGGCACCAGGCTTGGTAGCGACAAGTATCAATATTGTAAGTCATTGGTTTGACTCGATTGGGATTTCGAAGTCCTGACCTTCTGCACTAGAAGTCTGCGCTCTTTCCGATTTGGCTACTGCATCCAGCCAACTTCCAAGTTGCTTCCGACAAAGCACAAAGTGACTAACTACACGCGATGTACATTTCCCTTTCTATGTTGCTAAGGGATGCTTTGATTGTTTATTACAATGGGAAGCACTGTAATTCCCCTACTGTCTTCCCCCTACAAAGTACTCGTCCTCCAGTAATGCCCGCTGACCACAAATCTTACTTCCTGTAATACCTCAAGATACAACTATGGTGTTCTCGGTGGAGGAGTGGTGAGAGTGTCTGAATTTTTTTCTAGGTCAGACTTCTAATCTGAATGTCAGTGGTTCGATTCTGCCAATTTGGATTCCTACCTCTCTGTATAACCTACAGCGTCATCAATGGCAAGTTGCTCTCATACCATGTCTATGTGGTGTGGGAGGTTAAATATACCTTGGGTCGGTAAAAGTGTAGGTTCAGGCCTACACTTTTGATGTTATCAACAAACTGCCTAATGGTGAAAACAAGTCTATTCAGGATTATCCATGATATGCAGTATACATCTTCAAGTAACTAGTAGGATCCAAAATTACATTTGAAGTACATGACGGGATGAAAGATCTCCGCGATTTCGCGGATTTCCGCGATTTTTCTAATGTTTGCCGATTAATTTAAAGAAAAAAGCCAAGGAATCTGGATGTATATGTCAACAATTGGGTTCGAATACGACCTTAGCTGTTGCTAGAACAGAAAGCCCAAGCCAGAATAAGTTAGATATGGGTGCTAACAACAAGGATAGTTGAAACCACACTTCCGGCATTTTTCCGCGATTTCCTGCTGTGGGGGAAAATCCGAGTTTTCGCGGAAATTCGTCATCGGTGTCATAATCTCGGCTTGATTTCCACGACCTTTGCTGGAGACAACTTTCATCCGAACTAACATCTGACACCCTCCATCTGCTTACCAACTATCATACTAATATCTGTCATAAATAACTAATTTCCGCGTAGCCTACATTCTGTCCGTCGTATTAATGCATTAATATGTTTTCTACAGTCTCATACACTAAAATACATTCTATCCATGTAGCAGGCAAGTATATATGAAATATTGGCATATATTTGTGTACATTCTACTAATATAGTCTCGACGGCCGGGAGACCGGCGCCCTGAACTGAAACAATATACATTTGGTGGAATACCAATTTTTTATTTATTTTATTTTTTGTTCAAAATCTGCTCTTTCTTTCTTCTTTTTTTCTCTTTTTTTTTTTCTTCTTTTTTGTTTGTTCAAAATCTGGTTGAAACCGAACGGAATAGCCGAGTTTGTATGGCGTCCCCTTCCCACATGAAAGGTCGTGTGCTTGAGTCCCGGCTGAGTCAATCCAAAGATGAACAAAACTGTGCGACCGGATGGACGGAATGACCGAATCGGTATGTGCGCGCTGGTTAGCTTCTCGAAAGAGAGGGCGTGGGTTCAACCCCCGGCCGAGACAAAACAATCACTTACACAATTGATACTTATCGCAAGCTACTCTGGCGTTTGGCATTGCTAGGGTAGGACATGGACTGGTTTGCTCAGTATTATGATAATGTGATTGAGTGGGATTTGGGGTCATAGTGACAGACACCTGGTCTTCCGGTGGGGCAGCACTATAAAGTCACCGTGGGTACACACTGTCACAAGTCAGTACATCCGTGCTACTCATGTTATGACCTTAGATAATGCCAGGATGTAAAACCCCAACACACAGAACTGATATCTGTTGCCATCTTGCTGGACGGTAGGTATTTCTAGGATAATGCTACGATTGGATTGATCAGTGTCAGGATATTGAGACTGGTGTATCGTATTCATTTTGCCGGTAGCCCCGCATCCCTGTGGGGCAGCACTATAAAGGTTCGATCAGTGCGCTTTGCTTGATGTTGGAACCCTTATTGATATACGCTTAAATGTTACTAAGACGTTAAACCTCAAAGATGTTACTATTGTTAGCGAAGCTACGCCTGTTTTCAATATTGGTGGCGTGCACTAAGCTGTTTGTTCCACGTGACTGCGATTGACCAATCAAACGGCTCTCCCCAGGTTACTGACGCCCACCTCATCAGGCCAGGTTAAGTTAGGAGAGAATTACATAACGTTATAGCAAATGAACTTAAGAAACACTCATGCATTAATAGTATCAAATGCACTTCTTGCATCCTGAATAAGATACGAGGCCAGAGGCTGAGTATCCTATTCCCTGTGCATTTTGTTTACCCTTCTTTTTGTCTAAACAGTCATAGAGCATTGCAGACAAACTGCCGTGTTACATTCGTTACAAATGTTGCAGATGTTTTAAATGCATCACATAATTAGAAACACGAGCACAGCAAATATAGTTATGGCTCTTTATTACAATTTTCTTTCATCAGTACAGTCTTTCATCAGTCCAGTCTCTTGGGTAGTTAGGTGATGTCGATGAGGCTCAGGCACACTTATAACCCTATATCCCCTTCTCATTGTGGGGTGGGTGGGATGGCAATTTATGGTAGTTGTTGTCTGCGTGGCTCCCGTGTCGAAAGTGAAATATCTTAGGCAAGCAGTCGCTTTTATAGCCAAGATTAAGGTTTTGGCCGAAAGGCGGCGTAATTTAGTTCAATAATATGATATAGGTGGAGCTACGCATCCCTGTGGGGCAGCACTATAAAGGTTCGATCAGTGCGCTTTGCATGACGTTGGAACCCTTATTGATCAGGGATTTACTGGGCGATCAGGTGGCGGAAATGCCAAAGACCCGCTAGTCGGAATTAATGGTACATAGTTCAGGTTAGTTCAATAAGGAGCCGCTAGTCGGCGACATATGGGAGCAGCCTTAGTTACTGGCGCTTGGCTGTATTCGCGCTGACATGTAAAGGTGTGTATGGTTGTTTGGTTGTTGGTGTTTTACATCCTGGCAACATTTAAGGTCATATCGGGACGGGCACCGACTTGTGACAGCGCACACTCATGGTGACTTTATAGTGCTGCCTCACTGGGAGACCAGGCCGCCATCACAATGACCTGATCTCCCACTCAGTTACCTTATTCTGACACTGAGCCAACCAGTCATTACCATATCCTAATAATGCCGAGTCCCTGGCTAGGAAGCTGTCAATCAATCAATAGTTCCGTCCTCTAGTCGAGGGTTGGATGCAATGGTTCTCCACTTGTCCCGATGGTGTGCTGTTCTGATAGACTGTGAATAATTCAAGCCTGTCCACTGTGAAATATTTGTAAACCATGATGTTCTTGGTCTCCCTCTCCCTCTGCTGCCATTCACCTTCCCTTCCAACAATGTACGGTATATTGAGCTCTGACGAATGATGTGGCCAAAATAAATAAGTTTCTTTGTCTGTATAGTGGCAAACAAGCTTTTCTTATTTTTAATTTTTCTGAGAACTTCTTCTTTGTTGGTGATCTTCTTTGTCCATGATATTTTCATCATCCTTCGATAAGTCCACATCTCAAATGCTGCTAAGCATTTGTACATTTTCTTAGAGATTGTCCATGTCTCAGCCCCATACATTAGTGTAGACCACACATAACACTGAAGAATACGCTTCCTTGTTTGTATTAATACAAAGCTGTAAGGGTATGAACAGAAAATGTATATATAGATGTGTCCATGATGTTGTGGCTAATTGCATTGTCCATGGTGGACATTTAAACCAAGTGCTTCATGATAATAAGAATGCTAATAATACAGTCAGCTCTGGTTAATCTGACACTGGTTAATCTGACAATTTTACTTACTGACACGATTACAGGTGTAACAGATTTCCCCAATGTTAATCAATGCTAATTACTCTGGTTAATCTGATGCTCACTTCCAACACTGACACTGCTTTTTTTGTAACAAACATGCATATACAATGCCTATAACTCTGGTTAATCCGATACTTGAAATACATCAAACATGAATTAGCACTAATAACCCAGATGTAGACCTTCTTTCGTTGGCAATTCTCACACCTAAGTATCAAATAATGTTAGTGTGAATGATTGATATGTATGTTTATCTGTAATAAATGTAGATATGTTACTCAGGTGTTAGTATTATTTTAGTGAACAAATGCATACATGATTCAGTCACACATAAGCCTATATAGGCTTTTAAAAAATAACACAAATGACCACAAAATAATCCAAATTGATTAATCCGACAATTTGGTATCCGACATTATTTGGCATGTGACAGACTGTGTCGGACTAACCAGAGCTGACTGTAGTGATACTACTATTAATAATATGCATAATAAAACAGCAGCTGGCTAGCCCACTGAGGAAAGTATCTGAATTAACACATTCGATGAGGCTGGCTATTTCATAACATAAATATCACATTCTGAAGTAAGCGCATGCTCCTCCTAGATTACAGATAATTTTAATCTATGATGCGTTAATCTGTGCATATCACACTCTCTTTGTTCTCAAAGGGCTAAACCATATAAATTGAACGAATTGAAAGAAAGAAATTCCCACACTGGATCGCAAGCATTGTTTGCCGCAGAATCATATTTCTTAATGGGTTGGTTATTTTCACAATCTGTATTGCGCATGTCTGTTTATGCTAAGGAATGACCAGACGGGTTGGCCAAATGAGTTAGAGCGTCCGTCTCCCGTGTGGTAGATCGTGGGGTCATGCTGTTCGAATCCTGGTCGAGTCAAACCAATGACTTAAAAATTGATACTTGTTGCTTCCTAGCCAGGCGCTCGGCATTATTACGATAGGCCAAGGAGCAGTGGAATCAGGAAGACCAATCGCCTGCGACTGAAATTTCCCCTGCTTAAACAACTAATGTACAAAAAAGAATGGTCCGTAAAATTCAAGGCGTTTCCACAATCCCAACAATGTTAGGATAATGCTTGATCCCATCCCCAATTCTTCCTCTAATTCTAATGAAAAAAACATAAGTGAAATATGACTGATGTTGCAGCGTGAAGAAGCAGTTTGGTAATGGCTTTTACCAGCTCCCCCTTTTGAACATTGTTCGGATTGTGAAGAACTTAGATATGTATGGACCTGTGCCTAAAGGCACAGTCACACCTCACCGGATTAAGCAATGGACAGAATTGTCTAGTCCGGTGGTGATAAGCATCAAATGTGTCAAAATATGTCAAAGTGTTGTGACAGCGGGTCTACAAATGGACATGAAACGGACATGAACGGATAGCCAACGGACGGTAAACAGACTAAACAGACTCAAACTGGTCAAGAACCATAGACGTCGGTCCGGCGGCATCCGTTCTTAGTTTTGTGCATGTTCAAAACTTGTACGGACACAAAACGGACATTGTTCATTTTCTGTCCAGTTCCCCCAATCCGGTGAGGTGTGACAGGGCCTTAAGAGAGAAGGCAAACACTGGCGATGCTAATACGGGTTTTGGAACAGCAGTGCGTTTTAATACTACGCAATGGCAAACACTGTCTGCTGAGCATTTGGCTTGGGTGCATCTTCCTAACTATAAACTGATCGGTTTAGCGAAAATAACTCCAAACCTAACCTTAGCTACCCACCATCTGTCATTTAAACCAAATTATATGACAGATTAGTCTAGTCAATTGAAGTTGAATGATCCGTTAGTTTTTTAATTGCTGCCATTTTATTATATAAATAAAGTAGGTTAGTCATTAGACATCTATGGTCTACTTATTTTAGTTTGAAATAACTTTTATTTTAAATGGCTCACTTTAGAGATATTTTAATTGCAAGCATGCTAGATTAATTCTGAAAAGCGCAGGAAAATGCTGACACATATACTTCAGCAGTAACAGGTTCTATTAAATTGGCATAGTATCTCCTTATATGCAGTAACAAGTGCTTAGTAAGGGCACCAGAATCTAAGTTGGATATGTAGGATCAAATGTAAATAAGGGTTTTGGTTTTGAAAATGTGAAGCTTTCGTCGGACTTGGCAGCTTTAATATTGTAGTGGTCTGCACTGACCTCTCAGGCAAGTAACCACATAGACAGGTAGGCGTGGGGAGTGTGTTGATATCAGGGAGCCTAGGTGGTGTAATGGTTAGCACACTGGCCCGGAATGCAAAGAGATGTGGGTTCGAGTCCCGCTCTAGGCACATTAATTCCCATTTTCATCACCCCCACGACACTGGTTGCCATGATCAGGATCCTGTACAAGCTTTGCGCTGTATGGTTGTTGAACCTACCCTGTGTATGTATGTGTTAGTGCATTGCCTGTATGTATGTAATTGTAAGCATTACAAGACTTACAATTCCAGGGGGACAGTGTAGTGGTCTGCACTGAGCTCTCAGGCAAGTAACCACATAGACAGGTAGGCGTGGGGAGTGTGTTGATATCAGGGAGCCTAGGTGGTGTAATGGTTAGCACACTGGCCCGGAATGCAAAGAGATGTGGGTTCGAGTCCCGCTCTAGGCGCAGTATTTCCCATTTTCATCACCCCCACGACAATATCATGTTCCCGTCCCGATCTGACCTTGCATGTTGCCAGGACGGAAAACTTCAACTACCAACCAATATCATGTTTTTCCTCACCCACCCAATACCGAGGTGTTGAGCTATCGGCCTTTGAAGCAATGATGCATTCGAATTAGTTACTTATAGTTTGTACAGTAGCAGTGCCTGTACAGCTTTTGTCTTTCCTTTAAGCCCCAGTCACACATCATAGGATTGTGGGAAATGGACAGAAACCAAACTAAGTCCGTTTTGTGTCCATACAAGTTTTGAACATGCACACAACTAGGAATGGATGCCGCCGGACTGACGTCTACAGTTCTTGTCCATTTTGAATTTGTTTCATCCATTGGCTATCCGTTCATGTAAGTTTCATATCTGTTTTATGTCCATTTCATGTCTGTTTCATGTCCATTCGTCCAGCGGCCTTTGACCCGATATCGCAACATTTTGACACATTTTAATACATTTTGATACTTATGACGCCTGGACTAGACAATTCTGTCCGTTGCTCAATCCGGTGATGTGTGACTGGGGCTTTAGTCTCTTAATTTCCTTTTACCAAGAAGCACTCTTCTCTCACCATTACCGCTTGAAGCTGACAAGCTTGGCCGACGCAGGCCACAGCCGAAGCCATTGGGTTGGTTGGTTCTTGGAGTTTTACGTGCTAGCAACACCTATGGCCATCCATGATGGGTACCGACTTGTGACGATGCACACTCATGGCGACTTTATAGTACTGCCCTACTGGAACACCAGGCCGCTGGCACCATGATCTGATATCCCCCTCAGTCACATTATCCTGATACTGAGCCAACCACTCCTTGCCCTATCCTAATAATGCTGAGCACCTGGCTATGAAGCGACAAGTATCAATTTTTAAATCATTGGTTTGACTCGACCAGGTTTCGAATCCCACAATCTACCAAAACGGGAGACGGATGGTCAACTCATTTCAACCTTCCATTCTGGAGCCATTGGATGCTTGGGTACCATAAATTAATGTCCCACCAAGCGAAGGGAATTTAATTACAATACATGTTAAACAAGAATATCTAGAGCCTCTTCAGTATTTATATTCACATAATTCCTTATACCTCGCGTATACATTGAACCGCAGTAGTTATCTATCTACACTCTGTTCCGATCTTTCCTGGATTTTCTCGCTAATTTCGGCGTGAAAGCAACCTACACACCTGCGGGGTGGTCCTTCCCTCTTCCCGCGAGGTGGAGCCCCTCACCTACCCCTCAGTCCCCTGTCAGCCTCCCTCCAACGTCTCTACCCGCCTGGAGGTGTGTGTCCAGGCGCCAGAGTCTGGGCCATGATGGGGTGACGTCAGGAGGGAGACAACATTCCCACCTGCTCCATAGTGTCTCTGTCATCACCAGTCACGCACTGTGTACTAATGTATATATATATATATATGTATATATGTGTATATATGTATACATATATACGCATATATGCATATATAAAAATATGCATATACATATACATATATATATTCTTGGGCAGTGTAGCGTCCAAGATAAGAGCGTGCCGGTGGTGGCGCCACCGGTCCCATGGTTGGAGAAGGGGGCCATACATCAAGTAAGCCACCCCATCAATAATAAGGTAGTAAATAAGCATATAATCCCTTTTGTGCCTTTGTACTCGCATAATGCTTATACATCACATATATATATATATATATTCAGACCAGATGGCATGGCCAAATGAGTTGAGCATCCGTCTGCGGTTTTGGTAGAACATGGCATTCAAATCCACCGGTTCAAACCCTGGTCAAGTCAAACCAATGACTTAAAATGTTATACTTTTCGCTTCCTAGCCAGGCACCCGGAATTATTAGGATAGGGCAAGGACTGATTTGATCGGTGTCAGGATAATGTGACTGAATGAGATAACAGGTCATGGTGCTGGCGGCCTGGTCTCCTAGTAGGGCAGCACTATAACGTTGCCATTGGCAGGATGTAAAACTCCAACATACAAAGAAGCATGAACTGTGGAATTGAAACCTGTTAGCCCCAAACTTTCCTTTGTTTGCATCACCCTTACTACAGTATTATTACCGCTCTAAAGTTACACTCCCCCCCCCCCCCATCCCGCTCCACCCTACCCCCCAAATGATGTACAACCCACTCGCTAACTCCGCCCACAAAACCCATTATTCACACGACCGAGGTTCTCGGCTTCCCCAATCTCCATCTGTATTGGCTTCCCCAATCACCATCTATTGCAAAATTGCCGAGTCAGTATTGTTTTCGAATTGATGACCGACGGTTACAATTTGCATCTGATGCCAGTCGGATCGAGTGTGGTAACGAGCAATTAGACGACACCGGATGTGGAGCCGGACGAAAAGTCGTCTGCTTCAACTTGGCAGCTGGGCGGGCGGCGCCAGTAACTCACTACTGAATGCGCGCCATAATCAGCTATGAATTATTAGTGAATATGCCCTGAGAAAACGCCAGATTCGAGTTAGGAGTGTTTGGTGTCGGAGTTTCACATCCTGGCAACATCTAAGGTCATATCAGAATGGGTACTGACTTGTGATAGTGTGCTCTGTGGCTAATATTCCCCATCTCCCTGTCTCGCTGACTATTATTACCCATCTCTGTCTCTCTGACTAATATTGTCCATCTCCCTATCTCCGTGACTAATATTCCCCATCTCTCGGCCTCTGTAACTACCTTTCTCCACCTCTCGTCCTCCCTTCCTGCTCCTCTCCGCGTGATCCCCCTTTCCCTCTCACCATGCCTTTTCCCTCTCCACCTTCCTCCCCTTCTCTATGCTCCTCTTTCTCCTCTTCCTTCCATCCTCTTCCCATTCTCTCCCTTGTCCTCAAGCCCCAGTCCCTCTTCCTCTGCCCACCTCCATTTCCTGTTCCTCTCCTCCCTCCTCCTCCGCACCTCCTCCCCACCTCCTCCCGACCTCATCTCGCCTCACTCCTCCACCTCCCCACCTCCTGCCTCCCGCCCACGCTCCCCACCTCCTCCCCACCTCCTCTCCACCTCCTCCCCACCTCCTCCCCACTTCCTCCCCACCTCCTCCCTCTCCGCCAACCTCAACACCTCCTAACCACCTCCTAACCCCCTCATCGCCCTCTTCTCCCTCCTCTCCCTCCTCTCCCTCATCCTAGCTCTTCCTCTCCCTCCTCTTCACCCTCTCCCTCCTCTCCCTCCCCCCTGCCCTCCTCCTCACTTCCACCTCCACTTCCCTCTCCACTACCCTCTCCTCTTCCCTCACCACTTCCCTCTCCGCCCTCACCACCACATCATCCTTACCCCTCACCCCACCTCTTCACTCTCCGCTCTCTTCCCCCACCCTCTTCCATTTTTTTCTACTCTCTTCCTCGCGACTTCACTCAATCTCCACACGGCATCTGATCGAATAGCATTAGCATAACCCAGCTGGAGGTCTCTTAATTCTATTCGAAGCAGATGTCATAATCTATTTCCACTGCATGCAGA
Organism: Branchipolynoe longqiensis; assembly: GCA_030323885.1. Classification (NCBI taxonomy): domain Eukaryota; kingdom Metazoa; phylum Annelida; class Polychaeta; order Phyllodocida; family Polynoidae; genus Branchipolynoe; species Branchipolynoe longqiensis. Next base: position 25,454,013 of record CM059200.1, read on the forward strand.
ACAATTTGCTAACAACTAAAACTGAGTTTGCCTTTCTCATTCTGACAAGTTATTTCTGTGTTCTGGGTGTCGCAGTTCCGCTCAATGCAATGAGCCTATGTCTTTGATAAAAGACCACCACATACAGATGTGAGCGTGAGTTATATTTCATAACCACATGGCAGTATCCAGCAAACAAGGGTGGCCGAATGAATTGAGCGCCTCACTTTGCAAGTGGCAGATTGTTGGATTTGAACGCCGGCCAAGACAAGCCAATGACTTCCAAAATGTATACCTACCCTCATGCATGGCATTACTATTTATTGGAGTTTTATGTCCGAGCACCATCTAAAATCAAATCATGACTGGTACCGACTTGTGACTGTGCGCACTCATGGCAACTTTATAGCACTGCCTGACTGAGAGACCAGGCTGCCTGGCACCATCGCCCGATTTCCCACTCAGTCACATTATCTTTATACTGAGCTAACCAGTTCTTGCCGTATCCTAGTAATGCCAAACGTCAAGCTATGTAGCAACAAGTATCAAATTTGCAAGGCATTTGTTTGACTCGACTGGGATTCGAACCTCAGACCTTCCACACTGGAAGTAACGCTCTTATCGATAATGCAATCGTGTCCAGTTCATGTGCAGTACTGGTGGTGCCCCCATCCATCCCATCAACGTCACTACCTAGCTGCTAGCAGCCACCGTCACATTGTTAACTGGCGGTATTTTACACGCTAGAATCTTTATAGGAAATAGAACCCTAACTTCTGTGTGTGGAGGCCGGAAAGCACTAATGTATGATATTACTCAAGCAATGATCTGCTTACTACATCTGCTTACTATATCTGCTTACTATATCTGCTTCCTATATCAGTTCCAAGAAATGGTAACCCAACAGAAATTAAGTGTGGTATACCCTAGTAGGGAGGGGTGGATGGCTCCTCCTGCTGTGCTGTCTCCAGGTCATCTGCCTGCCACACCCCCTGCCCAGCTCTTTCATTCAGATGGAACACATTCAAAATACAGGTACACAGTTGCTGGGAGTCTTCTCAGTCAGAGACAGTAACATGGCATTTCATTCGCTGAACTCCTCCAGTCAGTGGTGGGGAGAGGCAGGGTGGGAGTGGGTGGACCCCCATCACTCCCATCAGCCCCCTCCCCCCCCCATCTGGGTAAGGGGGTGGGGGGCCAACCCACCCACCCCAAGTAAGATACATATTTTTCCATCAAATTCACCAATCACATTTATATGGGAGTATCAACCCTATTTATCTTTACATAACACTAGTGGTCACCAGTCCCTTAGATTGGGACAACTCCAAAATAGTAGGAGTTTCTACATGCCTTACTTTGAGAATTACATATTGCATCATCTTCAGTTCAGCAAACTGCCACCAGGTGGGGCAGGGAGGGCTCACCACACACACACATACACACACTCCACCTTCCACCTCCAGCCTGACACTTGGATTTGGCAGCTCCTGCAAACACTCACACACATACACACACAACCCCCATGCATTGTCACCTGTGTGCTAACACTCCCTCAGATAAATCGTACCATATCAGGCACACTGCCGCTCAGTTTCTTAACTTAATTATTGTACCCATTCTGCTGCATTCTTCACAGACTATTTGTCTGGCTGAAGAACCCAGTCCGCAGCAACTGTATATGCTGTCCTTAGTTTCAGCATTTACCTCCCTTTATACAATATATAATACTAACAGACTTTAATTCAATTCAGTAATACATGTAAATATACCAATGCAGTAATAATTTTCCAGAGTTCTTATCTCCAGTGGTTATATAACAATCTGATATTAATTATCACTTCACTTAATATACATAATCTACCATGGTTTCACAACTTGGTTTGAATATTATGCATATGTATTTACCAACATGATAGAATTAATTAGGTATTATTAGAGAGGTGTTATAGTGCTACTTATATAATTGGAATATTATTATAATGACTTTATAGAAATAACTGGATGATATAAATATGATTAAATTAGTTGTCTTAATGCTTCACATATGAGTTTTGTGAAAAGGAGATATTTTAGAATTTATTTAAACTATTATTTATTTATGAACCAGACCTAAAAAGTCAGAATATTTTACAACATGATACATCGTACACCAGGGCCTTCATTATATATGTGATCAAATATTGGACCTTCTGGAACCTGGCCATCAAGTTCTGCCTCGCATTTAATTGATTTGATCACCTTTTAAGTGGCATACCCCCCCTCCCCCCAGGTTTGCGGGTTGAAATATGGGAAGCCCCCCCCCCCCCCCATGTTGCTCTCATATATTACACGCTGTGGGTGGAAAATAGGAGATTGGACAGTCTAGCCAAGTCAAACAAATGCCTCACAAAATGTATGCTTGTTTCTACCTAATTCTTAGGTCACAAATGCTGCGATCGCCATATGGTGCTGCAGTCTGCGGTGTGTCTTGTGGTTTATGCAAATGTTATAGAGTTGTGGTCTGCAGTTAATCTATTCACAAATCGGATAGTCACCACACGGCAAGGCTTTTTTAAAATTTGTGTCGCCGCATAACCGCAGATAACACATTTAAAAGACATTTTAAGACATTTTTGTATTCCCAATTTCTATACAAACATATTACTCTGTTAACAATAGAAATTGGGGGGATTCCAGCATTGAGATTTTCCAAAGTTAAGATAACTCCGACTTAAAAAAACCAACAAAATATTGCGGTGAGCCAAAAAACGTGCAGTCACCGTATGGTGATCATAACTCACCGTGCGGTCACTGTACGATCTGGGGGATGTGGTGACTTACATTCGCCGAAAGCACGCCGTAAAGCATTTGTGACCGAGGCTTAACCAGGCAGTTGGCATTATTAGGATGCGGTAAGGAGCAGTGCGATTAAGAAAACCGATTGTTCCTGATTGAAATTGCTCATGCTTAATCAATAATGTCATTCAACTAACAAAAACAGAAGTAATAAGCAATGTGTTCTCTGCACACGTCAGGAACATCAATATAGATATTAAATACACATGGATCTGTGCTAAGTTATGATGACTGCCAATTGGTTATGCAGAGGATGAATGATAGGCTTGGCTTAGGGGGAGTCAATCCCTGGTATGTTCCATTTGGGGGCTGAAGGCCATACCTGTTAGTCCATTGATTCTATTAGCCTGCCTATCCACGCCCTGTTGGGGAGGATTAAAAGTGCATAATCCAATGAAAGGATAATATTGATAGCTTAAAAACTCAAGCGCTTGCCTCATTTGATCGCTCAGATCAAACAGATGGGATTGGCGGATGATTCCCATGTTTGTAGGTCATGGGATTCGAACCCCCTTGTTCAAAAACCTGATTGAGTCAAACCAATGACATACAAATTTATACTTGTCACTAACTAGTCTGGCATCGGTATATCCACGATAGGACAAGGAGCGGTGTAATGAGAAAGACCAATTTTCCGCAGTTGAAATTGTCCTTTCTTAATCAACTAATGTAGCAATAAAACATGTGCATTTATTAATTATTTATTTGGGGCTTTGTCCGTTAGGAACGTCAAACCTTTTTAGATTTGACAATCGGCAATGTGGCCTAATTAATCCAGGACCAGAAGAAGTTCTTTGGCACACTTTAACTTTGAATATCCCCCAAGTTAGCCAGTTATCAGGGACCTAGCTAGACCTTTAACGATGTGTACTCCTAATTTCGGCAGGGGGTTTAGGGGGCCGCTTAAGCTTAAGCTGGCGGATTTGACACATTTTAGACTTGAGTTTTCGACACTCCGGACTACTACATGCCTCCACTCTCTGTCTCTCTCTCTCTCTCTCGCTCTCTTTATTATTATTTAATTGTTGTTGTTGTTGACAAAACGATGTGGACGTTTTGGTGTATGCGCATACGCCTAGCTACGCCTAGCTACGCCTAGCTACGCCTAGCTACGCCCATGGTTATCATAACCTTCTATGGACTAATGTAAAGTCCCTCATAATGGTTAAAGTAATATATTCATGTCACTAATTTTCAAATCGAGATGAATCGATGGTTTGGGGTTTCTGTCGTTTTTGTAGATAAATATGTTCGGTTGATCCTTATAGTCTACCTCACTTTAGTCTGAAGTAACCTTTATTTAGAATCGCTACCTTTGAAGATATTTAAAATACAATCATGTCAAATTAATGTTGACATCCATGTCAAAACTCTAAGACCGTAGGCTTCATCTGTAGCATATTCTATTTAATGGACCTAGTATTTTCCCTGTCTGCATACATAAAGCTTTAGCACATGCACCAACATCCAATCCTGATATATATAATCAAAACTAGAAAAGTAGTTGTAGTTTTGAAAATGTCATGTTTCATCGGACTATGCAGCTCGAAGCGCACCAGTCAGTACCCGACCTCAAATCGAACAAAATATGTATCAGCCAAACTTGGTTTAAGTAATCGTCTGGTGTATGTGCTACATGATAAAGATCTGATCACATGTTTCAATATTTCTTTACATGAATATTCACTCTATTTAAAACAAATATTATCATTCTAGAAATATTAATTGTGGCATTGCCCTTGGAACTAAGAATAGCTCTAACAGCTAAGAATGGTATTTACAATTAAATGACGCTAACCAGCACAGCTTGATGATAGTGGCCCTCAGCCTTATTCGCACCCTAAGTTAGTCACAGATAATTGGTTGTTTCAATATATACAATCTAGGAGGGCTCATATTTGATTATGCTATTTCTGATTAAGGTAAATTAGTTTGGTCATGGTACTGCTCCTGTAAAGTGGGGCTAACAATAGTAACATCGCACAAAGGTCTTTGCATGTATGTATTATATATCATCATGCTGTCGGTCGCGATGCGACAAAGACTGCTTTCATTACTTGACTGCCGCTCTCATTTCATGAAAGTTGCCTGCAAAAGTGTTGAAGTGCTGCTGGCTTTTGCAAGTTACCAGCAGCACTCTCTCGGGGAGCAAATAGAGGTCTCATACCGGCAAGAACATGTCCTGACAGGCACAAAACTATTTGTCCCTGCAGTGGCTGGTCGGGAGATGTTGGGAGTTCCATACATCAACCGCCCTTGATGCTGCCACAGTGACATCGTTCTGTTCAGGGTTTGCTCCCTTAGCCTTCGGTTCTGTCAAGAACCTGTACCACAAGGCAGTGGTTTACAACTCTGCAGGGCAGGGGCGTCAAACTCCCTGAGGTATTGCAATACCTGCATACCCATATGTGCTTATATATATGTGCTCTATAATCCATTATGGGAATATAAACAAGGACACTATGTATCTTCAGTTCCCTATCTAATAGTTTAGCACTTACCCTATCTAACTGACTCTGTGTAGTATGACATGGGCCACACTGGCGCCACCTTTGAGGGGCTCTAGGCACTGTATGCCAGCTGCGTCTGGCCGTTAACGCCTATAGGCCTGTAGCTAACAATAGTAACATCGCGCAAAGGTCTTTGCATGTATGTATTATATATATATGTCATGATTGAATAGAATAATTGGGAGTTTCTATATTTTGAATCTAACCATGATCAGGCAGTTATGTATGTGTTATTATAGGGTGAGTTTGTTCAAGGTGTGTCTAGTTGGGTGTATTATCCTTAGGATGAGGCCCATCTGTGAAGAAGAGTTATAGTAGTGAACATGAGTAAATCCTGACACACAGTAGTAAAGTTCATCTATTTTGTTTATTTATTTATATTTGTCTATGTGGTTTTATTCCTCTGAACCCCCGATAGCCAACGTTTATTTGTTGTGCTGGGGGGGAGAAGGGGGGGGGGGAGTCGCTAAACAAAACAACAAATTCTCCTCCGAATAACAGATGTTGTCAGTGCCGGTGCACTGGTCCTCCAGACCTAATGACAAATGATGTTACGTACTAAACAAAGTAATAACAAAATAGATTGACAATTATAAGGAAATATAAACCAACAAAATGATACAAATGGTGGGTAGATAATGAAATATGAAACCAAAGTGTACGGGAGGGTGCTAGGATATGTTAGTCTAGCATGGTGAGAGTTAATGGAGGGATGGGAGCATAATTGAATATCATTCTTGAGGAGACATACTTGTTAAAAGTGGGGTTAGGGTGGAGGAATCTCCAGTGGACTGGACACCTCATGAGGATGTCATCAGACAGGCTACCAAAGCAGATCCTCTATTCTCAACTGTCTTCTGGCTACAGAAAGAGAGGGCGCCCCCGTCTCCGGTTCAAAGATACCATCAAGAGAAACCTGAAGCTGAGAGACATTAAGACCGACTCATGGACGCAACCCTCACAGCAGAGAGCTAAATGGAGAGCGGCAGTCAAGTAATGAAAGCAGTCTTTGTCGCATCGCGACCGACAGCATGATGATAGGGTGGAGTGTAGAGCAGGGCTTTGGGGTTGAAATGATCTTTATTGTAAGCTCAGATTGGGACCATAGTTAGTGTAAGTAGGTTGATATTGATTAATTGTGTACCTTACTAGGATCAAACTATGACATCACAATAAAGTTTGATTGGACTCAATACACCAACAAGTTGTCCAAATTATATATAAAGCTTACCCAAATACATCTATCATTCAATAAAGCAACACAGTCCACTTGACAACTTTAAGAAGTTAGGCACATATTAGTACCTCTCTCCACATTCACTTAGGAACAGCTAGACATCTATATGGTACAAGTACCATTTGGCACAGTAGAAGTAGTTGGGTCACTCTCCTGAAAACTGGTCAGCATGAGATGGGATTTTAAAACATCAATAAAAACCTTCCTACTTATTTTTTTCCTTATACTTTTCATATTCATGTTCAGATTTGATGAAAGAAATAAGGGAAATAAAATAAAACTGTGTGCAACTTTGGTCTTTTTAGTTATGAACTGTTTTTGTACCAAAAAACCCCATTTTACAGTCAGCCATTTGTAACATGACATATGGGACGTGGTTGAATCCTTATTAACATATTGTATTGCATTGATATATCAAACAAAACAGTTCCCAAATCAAAGAGGAAGTATTTATTAACATGTATGCATGCTTAAATTTAAAAAAAAAAAATTTAATGTCTTCAGAAATAACATTACAAATTTCCGTCACACGTGTAACCGTGGTGTCTGGATGCCACACAAATATTGTACACTAATTATTCAGTGAATAAAGCATGGCTGGGAATTACTTTTTGTTATCAATATAAGCACTAGATATTTCTGTATATTATGCCATGATTAATATGCTTCTAAGTATGATATTATTTAATTCTGATTAGATATTTATTAAGCAGACTGTGTGGTGTCCTAAACATGTGTTACACGTGTGACACACATGTTATACTGCCATAAGAGATATCTTATTCATGGACTACACCTTTATTTTTTATCTCATCAATTTATATTTTACATAGCTGTAAAGGTGAGAATTCCAGCTTTCATATGCAACCAAAAAATGTAAAAAATTCAAATATTAAATTTTAACTCTCCATGTGACACTTCTGGCCAGTTTTCAGGAGAGTGACCCAGTTCTGAGTGTTAAAGTAGCACATGAGTATTAAGGTCATCATCATCATGCTGTCGGTCGTGATGCGACAAAGACTGCTTTCATTACTTGACTGCCGCTCTCCATTTAGCTCTCTGCTGTGAGAGTGATGTCCATGAGTCAGTATTAATGTCTCTCAGCTTCAGGTTTCTCTTGATGGTACATTTCATGAAAGCTGCCTGCAAAAGTGTTGGAAATGCTGCTGGCCTTTGCAAGTTACCAGCAGCACTCTCTCGGAGAGCAAATAGAGGTTTCATACCGGCAAGAACATGTCCAGACAGGCGCAAAACTATTTGTCCCTGCAGTGGCTGGTCGGAAGATGTTGGGAGTTCCATACATCAACCGCCCTTAATGCTGCCACAGTGACATGTTTTTCTGTTTAGGGTTTGCTCCCTTAGCCTTCGGTTCTGTCCAGAACCTGTACCACAAGGCAGTGGTTTAAAACTATGCAGGGCAGTATTAAGGTAGCACATGTGTTATACATTGTTCAAAAGGGAGCAGGACCAGCAGCATGCTTACTGGAGTATGGGAAGACAACATCAAGGAATGGACAGGGTCTGGAGTTCGGCAACTCCCAGAAGGCAGTGGAGAACAGGGAAAAATGGGGAACCACCCATGACCTTGCAAGGCATTTTTTCCAACACCCCTCACTGCTAAGGGATTGATGACGATGATGATGGTGATGATGTGTACCTACAGCCGCCCTCTGTCCAATGCCTGATGGAGGCTACCCAGCAATGTATGTCTGGTTCTACATCATCATCATCAGCAAGGATGACACAGTCTTGTATCTTAAAAGGTGAAGAGCCACCAGAATGCTTTGGCTGTCAGTGTTTATTGTCAGTGAACACACTTGATTGGACTGTGGCGACTTTGCATTGCATAGAGAACGCTTTTATGAAACGCGTCATCTGCAAGACCTTTTTAAAAATATGAAAGGTTAAGTAATCATTGCATTTCTGAAAACAGCTGGACTGTATAGACTTCTATGATTTTACTTTAGGCGTTGCACTTATATAAACTGTTACTCTTACCTAAACAAATGATTTTAAAACATTAAATCACTTAAATATTGTTAACCTATTGTCTTTGACACAAAATTGATTGCATGCGATGGTTGAATACAAATAAACACTGCTCACCGTGAATATGACTATGCAGCCCACACGGCGTAAGGAAACCACTAATCAATCAATTGTACTAATCATCATCATCATCATCGGCAATCCCTTAAACCTGCATAGTCCGATGAAGCATCAAGTTTTCAAAATCAAAACAATTATCTAGATTTGATTCTACATATCTAACTTAGATACTGATGCAATTACTAAGTATTTATTGCCACATATAATGGAATACTGAGTCAACTTAATAGACCATCTTACTGCAGAAGCCTATGGTCTTAGAGTTTTGGCGTGCTTGCCAAATTTATTTTCACAAGTATGAATTTCAAATATCTCAATAGGTAGCCATTTCAATTAAAAGTTACTCCAAACTAAAGTAAGGTAGATTATAATGATCAACTTAATATACTTATCTCAGGAAAATGTCAGAAACTCAAAACCATCGGACTATGCAACTTTAACCAGGAGTCTTTAGGGCATAACAGATGACTTTGCAACCAGATTTCTCCAGCTATCGCTGTTCTCCACCCTCTTTATTTCCCTGATACTTTCTTCCCACCTCTCTCGTTGTCTTGTTTTCTTCCCTCTACAATTCTCAAGTAAACATTTGCTCACTTGATTTTAACTTGTATTATGTACATGAATATTCACGCTACAATATAATCTATTCACATTTAATAAATAGCTCCTATATGGAACACAGCATGGGGAGCTTTCATGAGCCATTTCTCTCACGATACACTTGGTGGCAGCACCCATTCCCGGTCCAAGTCGGCTATCATGGTTGGATAGAAGGGTGTAGGTGTGTGTGTTGGTGGTGTAGGTGTGTGTGTGTTGGTGGTGTAGGTCTATGGTGGGGGGTCGGGTGGATGTTTAGGGATGTGTTGGGGGTGTGGAGGTGTGAGTGGTAGGGGTATAGGTGTGTGTTGGGTGTGTGTGTTGGGGGTCTAGGTGTGTGGTGAGGGTGTATGGGTGTGGTGGGGCTGTAGGTGTGTGGTAGGTGTGTGGTGGGGGTGTCGGAGTGTAGTGCGGGTGTAGGTGTGTGGTGGGGGTGTAGGTGGGTGTTTAGGTGTGTCTTGTGGGGTATAGTGGGTATGTGTGTGTGGTGGAGGTTTCGGTCTGTTGTGGGGGTGTAGGGGTGTCATGGGGGTGTAGGTGTGTTGTGGGGGTTTAGGGATGCTAAAGATTGTGAGGTCCTGCTCTCCAAGACACTAACTACACCCCATAAACCACCTACACCCCAACTACACACACCTACACCCCCCACCATATCCCTAAGCCCCCACCACACCCAGACAACCCCACCACCCCCAGCCCACCATACCCACTCACCACACACCCCTACACCCTCACCACACACACCTAAATCCGCATACACCCCCACACACACCACAATCCTCACCACACCCCTACACCTCCACAACACACCCACCATATACACCTACACCCCAAGCACCCCGACCCCCATACACACACACCACACACCCCTACCCCACACCCCTAAGTCCACCCACCACATACACCAACATCCTCACAACACCCCTACACCTCCACCACACACCCTTACACATCCACCTACACCCCTCAACCCAACAACAACCCACTCTTATTTACATATACTTGATAGTAGAAGGAACTGCTTCTATCCAATCCCCGAATCACTATGGACTACCACTACAGACAGGCCACCTGGTGATCAATCTCTGAATCACTATGGACTGCCACTACAGACAGGCCACCTGGTGGTCAATCCGCCAATCACTATGGACTACCACAACAGACAGGCCACCTGGTGTACAATCCCCAAATCACTATGGACTCCCACCACAGACAGGCCACCTGGTGGTCAATCCCCGAATCACTATGGACTACCACAACAGACATGTCACCTAGTGTACAAACCCCGAATCACTATGGACTATCACTACAGACATGCCACCTGGTGGTCAATCCCCAAATCACTATGGACTACCACTACAGACACGCCACTTGATGTACAATCCCCAAATCACTATGGACTGCCACTACAGGAAGTCCCCCTGGTTTTCAATCCACTACAGAGACCGGCATGCGCGCCATCTGACGAGAGAGTTATGCAAACTGAAAGGTCCCCATTACAAAAGGTATTCATGGGGTAGTTTATCCGATGCTAATGGGAGGATCATTTACTGCCTACTATGTTGAAGCTGAAATATCCATATTTTGTGACATTAGACAGGGAAGGGATATATGGAGCCACATACGTAATAAAGAATCGCTAACTTGCTTCGCTTCACTATTATTCAAAAGAGGTTTGCGATACTGTTATTAGGGTTTTAGAATAATGCTATGTTGTCATGGATGGCTTGGTCCAAACCATCTTATATAGGTGGTGAATTTGAGTTTAAATACGCTGCACTGCTATTTCATGAGGAACGCTACCAAATTGTTTGAGCATTCCCTGCCCTCCATCATTATGACAGGTAAGAAAGGTCATTAAGGCTGAATGATCATCATAGACTCAGTTTGATCAAAGGTGCCCTTAGTCTTGATTGGACCCTAAATAAATCGTAAGAGAATAGTAATTTCAATGTATACAACGTATTACTAGTCAAATTCGATTCATGATAATTCTGAATAAGTAAAGTTCTTTCAATCATGTTACCGCACCTTTAATGTGTCACTAATTCATACGCACGTAATTAATATGCTTATAATGCACTATATTGTACAAATATATCTGCATGTGTCAGATGATGCTAGATCGATATAAATGCAGGCATCTGGACCGATATTTACGCATATATTTGTATGTACATATCTCAGATATTACTTTGATATTAATGTATACACCACATATATATGTATACATCTGAAGTAATTATGTACTAATTTCTACATACATTACGTGAATATATGCAATGACGTCAGAGACAAGGACACACAAACAGATAGGCACTGATATGGTGATTGCATCAAGGAGCCTAGATATAACAAAGTGTTAAAATATACGGTCTTTCTGTCATAATAGCCAAGCTTGGAATCATATCAATATCTTGGCAACGGAGTTGGGGACCATTCCACTTGCTGTGTGACATATAAATAACTATGTGTAAATGTTATGATGCATGGTGACCAGGATTGAGGGATGATGTCTGGATATTAAGATATGGTTACTAATTACAGAAATGTTCCCTCCATGCACCAGCTAGAGTTGAAATGGAGAGGGGCATATATTATTGTTTACTGTAACTGTATGATGACTACTTTTTACTACAGGACTGCTGAGTAAGCACACCCAGCAATTCTGCATATATTAGGGACACCACCTGCCCTGGGGTTGAGTGACAGGTGCCCCCACTTGGGCGCCACCCTTCCCAGGCTGCAGAAGTGTCTGATTGGCTGGCTGTGTGAGCCCAGTCACCCTTGTACTCCTTGCACTTGCTGGACAGACCATACTCTCACTCTAGAGATACCAAAGGAAGCAGTTCACCACCGAGCTGTGTGTAACACCCATAGGACAATGGGTAGTAGGCACTGATATTGACGGAACAAGCAGAAGCTATGTGGGTTGGTATTGCAGGTTGTAAGTGAGTCAGGGTGGCAGGTCACTATTAGGTGAACAAGAGTTGTAGCAATAAAGCTCAACCTTATCACTGTCAATCTTGTGTGACTTGTCTCCCTTTCTTTCTTATGAGTTGTGTTTTGGTGCTTAGTGGGTGGGGAGACTGGCAGACAGTTGCCAGTATCCTCCTGATAGTAATGAGTATAAGAGGGGTAACTGCGACGGCCAGCAGTTATTCTTCAAAAGGTTAGGACCAAGATAGACTAGCCATTAGGACGCCAGCCAACGTGGGTTCGAGCACCGCTCTAGGTGCAATGTTCCCTTTGTTTGCATCAGCCCTATGAGACTGATGTTGTGGGGGTTGTAACTACGCAACAGATAAGGCTATGCCGATATTTGCACTCACATATGTGGATATCGAAAATAATTCTTCACTGACATAGTAATATAACTGACACAATTCTCCATCCTATTCGATCCAATGATTTCTATAAAGCAGACGACAACCCTACTGACATTCCATCATCGATGTTACCCACATACATTGAAACGGTTCTCACTATGTCCACCACAGTTTCTTCAACATGGCAGTGTTTGTGGAAGCTATGCTGGAACAGACGACAAAAGCAGACGAGATTCTCACAAAGTTTAAGCGAGGGATCAAAATAACAAACTCACAGCCCTGGAGGAGAGCAGGGGGGCATTACTAATGGTTACTTACCTCTTTTGCCATAGAAGTTTGCGTTGCTGATGGTCACCAGCATGGCGAGGCACAGGCAGACGATTACGGAGGATCTCATGTTTACAGGTGTTGTTTTTTTTGGCGGGAATTCCTGTCCGGGAATGAATAGAAGAATAGGACGCTGAGTCTTCTTCTTCTTCTTCCTCTTCTGGTTTGCTTCAAGATGAGTCTGGCTGTGGCTGTAGTAGGAGTTGCTTCTTTATTTTTTTAAATAGTTATTTAGCGGTGCTTTGGTCGGCGATAGGTGGAGTTTATAGTAGGCGTGCTTTTTCAAATGAAAAATGGTTATTTCGTCTGCCTCGTTCTGGTTCTTGGTCTGTGGGCTGCCGACTCGTAAGACGTGGTCTTATAACGGAGCGCACGCGCAGTGGGGTGGGCGTCCCGGCGCCACGTGGGCGACATGAGAATGCGGCGTCGCGCGCTGATTGGTTGCCTGCCGCGCTGCGGGTCCGCCCATCAGTGGGCAGGGCGGGCGGGTGGGAGGGTGGGTGGGGGTTGGGGAAGGGGGAGGGTGGTGGAAGCGGGCGGGATGCCGTGTGGTACGTAGGCCTGCTACAATCAGAGACTCTTCCAGCTCGGCTATAGATCAACAGCGCAAGAAAAGGCGGGAGTTGTGTGATTGTCGTCTGCTATTACAAAATATCGGCGTATGGTGTATGTTTGAATAATGTTGTCATTATTTTCTCAGTTTTTAAAGAGCTAGGGGTTTATTACCCGTTCATTATTCTGTCGGCCATATATGTTGTTAAAGTTGCATAGTCTGATGGTTTTGAATTTCTGTATTTTTTCTGAGATAGATCACTAGTATCTACTTTACATTAGTTCAAAGTTACTTTTATTTTAAATGGTAAACTTTTGAGATATTTTGAGTGCAAACATGGAAAATTAGTTTTGGCAAGCTTGTCAAAACTCTGACACCATAGACTTCTGCAGTAACAGGGCCATATGTAGGTGTCGGTGTTAGCGAGCCAAAACTGGTTTTGGACGGGATTTCTGGTTTAGCGGCAAAAAGTCGCAATGTATGTGGCGGTGTTAGGCAACCACTGTGAGCTTAACGTCGCCTACACTAACACCAAGACATCACGTTTAACGTCGGTGTTAGGTACCGATTAGACCCAAATCTATTCAATGCGATCATATTTAACAGAATTACATACTCAAAATGTGAAATTTCATTAAATTAACCCTAAAATCGGCGGCGATATATTAGGGCCAAATCTATTCAATGCTATCATATTTTACAGAATTACATACTCAAAACATGAAATTTTATCAAATTAACCCTAAAATCGAAGTGATATTAACGCCGCCGCCGAATTTGGTCAAATTAGACCAATAATCAAACCGATATTAACACCGCTGCCACCGGATCGGCGACGATATTGTGAAATAGCGGTGCTTGCCGGCAACAGGCTCAGCAATAACAAGGCTCGCTGGTGCCCGGCAGTGTTAGGTACCGACTGGGCACAAATCTATTCAATGTGATCATATTTAACAGAATTACATACTCAAAACGTGAAATTTCATTGAATTAACCCTAAAATCGACACGATATTAACGCGGCGGCGATATTGTTAAATTGCGGTGCTCGCCGACAACAGGCTCAGAGCGGTTCCCCAAATCTATAAATAACGCATCGGTTAGCTAACCAAGCCATGCTTTGGCCACATACATTTCCCGTGACACATATTCCAATACCGGCATTAGCTAATCCGGCGGCCGCCCTTAACACCGGAGCCGATAAAAAGTTCTTCATACATTTGTCCCCAGGTTCTGTTAAATTGACTCAGTATTGCCTTCTCCGCAGAAACAAATGTTTAATAAGTGCATCAGTATCTAAGTTAGATATGTAAAATCAAATCTAAATAATTGGTTTTGTTTTGAAAATTTGATATTTCATCACACTATGCAGCTTTAAAAGTTGCTCAGTCTGATGAAAGCATCATATTTTCAAAAGGAAACCGCTTTTCTAGATTTGAACCTAGATTTCCAAGTTGGATGTTGGTGCACTTCCATGTATGAGACAGTTGATGCTACATAAAAGGGCCTGCACTCAGTCAATATAATAGAATGTGTTTCTGCTGGAGCCTATGGGGCCAGAGTTTTGACAAGTTTGCACTCCAAATATCTTGTCGAAATTAAGTTGGCATGTTTATACTTAAAATATTTCCTACATTACTCATTTTGAAGCAAGTTTACTTTCAACTAGAGTAAGGTAGAATATAATGACAACGTGATATATTTATCTCTGAAAATGATAGAAACTCAAAACCATTGGAAGATACAACTTTAAACAGTGCACACTCATGGAATCTTTATAGTGCTGTCACACTGGGATACCAGTCTGCCAGCACCATGATCTGATATCCCATTCCATCACTTTATCCTGACACTGACCCAACCAGTGCATGCCCTATCCTAATAGTGCCAAGCATCTGGCCAGGAAGCGACAAGTATACATTTTTAAGTCATTGGTTTGACTTGACCAGGGTTCGAACCCGTGGGTTCGAATCCTACGATCTATCAACATGGGATACAGACGCTCAACTGATATGACCATATGAGGCGCTCGGCACTATTAGGATAGGGCAAGGACTGATTGGTTCACTGTCAGGATAATGTGACTGAGTGGGATATCAGGTCATGGCCTTGGTGGCCTGGTCTCCTAGTGGGGCAGCACTATGAAGTTTCCATGAGTGTGCACTGTCACAAGTCAGTACCCATCCTGATATGACCTTAGATGTTACCAGGACATAATGCTCCAACAACCAACTAACTACTGTATATGGTTATTTATGGTGATTGCAATACTCATTTAAGCAAATTATTTGTTCTCATCATTAATCCCAACACTGTGGGTGTCGTAGGGGCACCACATATAACTTTGCAACCAGCTATCTCCAGTTTTCCTAATTCTCCACTGGCCTCTGGGACTTGCCAAACTCAAGGCCCGTCCGTTCCCTGATGTTGTCTTCGCACCTCTTCCTTTGGTTATTGTTACAGAAACTCCGATGATTGGTTGGTTGTTGGAGTTTTACATCCTGGCAACATCTAATGTCATATCAGGACGGGTACCGACTTGTCACAGTGCGCACTTATGGCGTCTTCATAGTGCTGCCCCACTGGGAAATCAAGCCACCAGCACCATGTCCTAATATCCCACTCAGACACATTACCCTGACAATGAGCTAACCAGTCCTTGCCCTATCCTATTAATACCGAGTGCCGAGCTAGGAAGCGAGAACTATCAATTTTGTAAGTCATTGGTTTGACTCGACCGGGAATTGAACTCCCGATCTCCCACACGGGAGGCCTGCGCTATACCGATTCGGCCACCGCGACTGGTGAAACTGCAATGTGCTAGCGCAAAGATGAGTACATTCTGTGTGTACGTAATGCATTCTGTATGAGATCAAGCTTGCTGTCCTGTTGTCATCATCAACATTTGTTTGTTTGTTTGTTGTTGTTTTACGTCCTAGCAACATCTAAGTACCGACTTGTGACAGTGCGCACTCATGGCGACTTTATAGTGCTGTCCCACCAGAAGACCAGGCCGCCATCACCATGACCTGATATCCCACTCAGTCACATTATCCTGACACTGAGCCAACCAGTCCTTGCCCTATCCTAATAATGCCAAGCGCCAGGCTAGGAAGCGACAAGTATACATTTTTAAGTCATTGATTTGATTCGACCAGGGTTCGACCCCACGACTGCACGATCTACCAACACGGGAGACGGTCGCTCTAACTCATTCGGCCATCCAGTCTGGTCGGTCATCAACATAGTTTTAAAACTGTAAATTCGTCAGCTTTCTCTGACGTTTATTTCAACGGGCCCTCTTGTCACTCAAGCAGTATGGCGTGATCAAGAAACAGTAAGAGGGAACCCTATGTCCTTAGTGTAATGTAAGGTTCTGCTTAGTTGAATCTACGAACAAATCCGCCGCAGGGAAGTTGAATGATTCGCGGCGATTATTTCCGGTTTAGGGTGCGCAAAGTTGTGAATGCACATGCGTGGGACTGCTGGCAATTGTGCGCGTGGGCGGTGTGTTCTATTTTAGTGACGGCCCATTCGCTGTGACGTATGCCAGCACCAGCCTTGGGTTGTCTGTCCGCCCCAACACTCTGCCGGCGCACAAACAACTCTTTTCCCATCTGCTTAAAGAAAGCTGCCTTTAAAGAGCCGCTAGCACGAAGAACAAAACCAAGTAGTTTGTTGTTTGTTTTAATGAAAACATATTGAAATAGTTTTAGTTTGTTGGATTCATTGATGGTTTCGGGTTTTGCGTCGTTTTCTGAGGTAAATATATTACGTTGGTTGCTATATTCTACCTTAGTTTAGTTTGAAGTAAATTTGATTTAAAGGAGAGCGGGACATAGCTCAGGTGGTAGAGTGTCCACCTGTGAAGGTGTCGGTCATCCAATCGATCCTACTCAGTGGACCCATTTGCAGTTTGGGCTATTTTCCGTTCCAACCACTGGTCCACAGCTGGTTCATCAAAGGCTGTGGTATATGCTGTCCTGTCTGTGAGAAAGTGGATATAAAAGACCCCTCGCTGCTTATCGGAAAGAGTAGCCTATATCGGGGCAGCAGGTTGCCTCGAAAGAAATATGTCTGAATGAGAACATGGTTGATGTCCAATAGTCGATGATAAAATTCAATGTGCTCTATGGGCGTCATTAAATAAAACAGCTTTTCTTCTTTAACAAAATTTAAAATGACGAACATGGGATATATTTGATTTGAAGTGTAAACATGCGTATTTGCTTTTCTCATGCTTGTCAAAACTCTGACCACATAGACTTGACCAGTAACAGGTTCTATTAAATTGTCTTAGAATGCTCTTCTATGTTGCAAACAATCTCAATAAGTAGCAACAAATTGTTATTTAGTGCACCAATCGCTAACATAGATATGTAGATTTAAATTTAGATAAGTATTTTGCCTTACAAAATTTGATGCTTTTATTGGACTATGTAACTGTATGTAGTGGAAATTTAAATCATGGAAAATTGGTCTTCCTCATTTCATTGTTCCTTTGTCAATCCTAGTAATGTCGCGTACCAGGCTAGATATATAGTGACAATTATACTCTTATAATACCCCTGTCACACTACGATGCACTGTGCAAACGTGCACCGCCATAGGTGATTTTGCGTCAATATGTTGGTGTATGTCGATATGCGTTACTCGAATGCTACGCGTTTGTTATGCGTACATTGGTATATGTCGATGTACATCAATGTTTGTCGTTATACGGCATCACTCATCAAGGGGTCGCAAAAGTTTTGTGCATGCACACAACCTTTGACGTTCGACAACATGTGGCTTTTACGTCGGCCGTACGTTATGTATATGTTAGACATAGGTCAATGTATGTTAGACATACATTAGACAAATGTTCACTACATAGCACTACATTGACCTACCTCAGTCAGATGGAGAGCCAGCAGTACTGACCGTGTATTGACAATGTATTGACAACGTATTGACAACGTATGGATAACATATGGATAACGTAGTCTAACGTATGTTTTGCATTTCTCCACGATGTCTTGACGTATGTAAAGTATAAGGCATACTTTTGGCCATCAAATTAAGTATATAACTTTCAGAGGCATTCTGTGAGCGCATGGTGAGCGTATTGCGAGCGTTTTTCGCCAAGAGGCACATGAGCCATACATTGGCTACATGTTGGTCATACTCTCTGCTACATTGTGTATGCGGTATGTATATGTCCAACTTTGTCCCCCGTGCTGAAAAGTTTGATGCATCTTGACGTTTGAAAGTGATTTTAGCCATTGGCCATCCGTAATGTGACAGGGCCATAAGACTCTTGTTTGACTCGGCCAGGGCTACTAGGGATGCACAGAGCTCAATTCATTCGACCAGGTCATCTTACAGTAGGTTTCCTTGTCGCATTCCAGACACGTTTTCAGTCACTGGGAAATGGGGTGATTGCTACCTGAAAAATGCTTAGTGGTCATTCCAGGAATGGTCATGAACCTACAATGTCGGAAGACAACGTTGTGGGAAAGTCGGTGTGGTACAATATGGCACGGCTTTGCTTCACGGGCGCGCAGCCATTAACCTTGCCCTTGGAGGAAGCGAGAGTCCTTGTATATATAGCATTATGGTTTGAAACACTGAAGTGTTGTGGGTTAGATGGCACCAGAAACCCAGTACCTCACTCAATCACATTATGCTGACACTGAGATAATCACTTGTTGGCCTTTCCTACCCGTGGCCAGGTGACCCTAGCACCAATTGTCAATGTTATATGTGGTTAGGTTTTACTTAGTCAATGATTGGGTGAGTTAGTTAGTGATGATTGTTTCATGCCATGTTGGCAGCAAAGGGCATTATTACCGCGAGAAGTGTTTAAATCGTATTCTGTCATATTATTATCGGGGAATCCCTTTTGCAAAGAATGTAAAAGTACACAATCAAGTATGCATTGAGCGAGACTCTTGAAATTAAAAACTTAAAATTACAACAACAAAAATCGTCGTGTCCAGGAAAGGGAACATTCTAGGTAACAGTTGAAGATATCATTCTTCGCGAATTCCGATGATGGAAGCCACACCTTTCCACCTATGTGAAGGCCCCCTATACCTCTGCGCCGTCTTGGCCATGGTCAGAACATTTTCTGAACCCCTGCGCCATTCCATTTAATTAAAAACACCCCTACATAATTAAATAAACAGAGGAAAGAGGGAAAACCTTTATAAAATACACAAAGAAGGCTATGTTAAATTCTCTTCGTTGGATCTTTAAGGGTCAGATCTCTACATAGTTCATTCAGCCCGAAGTGTGTGCTCTAACCCTTCCAACCCCCCCCCACCCCCCCCCCCCCCCCCCCCCCCCCCTCCCAAAGGACGTCCACATTTATACAACTACATTCCAACTGTCTGCTTGTGTAGCCTTTTATGTTGTACTTCTCTAGCCCATCCACCGCCCCCTCCCACCAGCCCCTCTCACCACCCTCAACCACCACCCCCTCCCACTACCCTCAACCGCCACCACCTCCCAGCACCCCTCCGCCCAACGCCCCCATACCACGCCATGCCCCGCCTCAACCCCACCCACACCCACATCTACACCTGTTAATCACACCTCACCTCCACTTCCCACCAGTCTCAGCCTCCCACTTTCTTATCCCTCTACTCTCTGTTCTTGCCGGTGTGAGACATCTATTTGCTCTCCGAGAGAGTGCTGCTAGTAACTTGCAAAAGCCAGCAGCACTTCAACACTTTGCAAGCAGCTTTTATGAAATGCACAACCACACAAAATAGTGGCAGTTTCAGAAATAAAAGCAGTCTTTGTCGCATTGCGACCGACAGCATGATGATCACTCTCTCCACTCCCCAAGTTATCTTTATCATACCTTCCTCCTTCCTTCTCTCCATCCCTCCATGCTTCCCTCCCTCACCATTCCCTTCTTCTTCCTGTTCCTACCAGTCTTACCCTCACCAACCTCCCCTCTCCCTACTCTCCCACCCATTCATACATTTACTTCCTTGCCGACCTTACCCATCCATCCCTTGTCCTCTCTAACTTCTCCCTCGCCCCTCCCCTCTTCATCGTCCACTCCATCCACATCCAATCCATCCACGGGCACAAAGTGTGCTAGGATTATGTGCTTCTCCATACACCTGCTTCCCTCCCACGCACCTCCCTCCCCCCCACACACCTCCCTCCCACACACCTCCCTCCCTCCCTACCACACATGTCCCTCCCACACAACTCCCTCCCTACCACACACCTCCCTCCTTACCACACACCTCCCTCCATACCACACACCTCCCTCCCTTCAACACACCTCCCTCCCTACCACACACCTCCCCCTCCATACCACACACCTACCTCCTTACCACACACCTCCCTCCATACCACACACCTCCCGTCCTCCCTACCACACACCTCGCTCCCACACACCTCCATCCCTACCACACACCTGTCTCCATCCCTACCACACACCTCCCTACATATCACACACCTCTCTCCCTCCCTACCACACACCTCCTTCCCTACGACACAGCTCCCTTTCCTACCACACCCCTCCCTCCCTCCCTACCAGACACCTCCATTTCCTACCACACACCTCCATCCCTACCAGACACCTCCCTCCATACCACACCCCTGTCTTCCTATCACACACCTCCCTGCATTCCCTCCCTACCACACACCTCCCTCCGTCCCTACCTCACAGCTCCATTTCCTACCACACACCTCCCTCCATACCACAGACCTCACTCCTTACCACAAATACCCCTCCCTACAACACACATCCCTCCCTACCACATACCTCCTTCACACCTCCATCCCTACGACACCCCTCCCTCTATACCAGACACGTCCCTCCATACCACAAATCGCACTCCCTACCACATACCTTCGTCCCTCCAACACCCCGCCCTCCCACACACCTCCCTCCCTACCACACACCTCTCTCCCTGTCACACACCTCCCCTCTGTACCACAAACCTCACTCATTACCACACACCTCTCTTCCTACCACAAACCTCGCTCCCTACCACACACTTCCCTCCCTCTCAGACACCTCCCTCCCTACCACATACCTCCCTCCCTACCTCACACCTCTGTCCCAACCACACATCTCCCTCCCGACCACACACCTCCCTCCCGACCACACACCTCCCTCCCTACGACATACCTACCGCCCTACCACAGACCTCCATCACTACCACACACCTCCCTCCCGACCACACACCTCAGTACCACACACCTACCTCACTAACACACACCTCCCTCCCTCCACACACCTCTTCCATTCCAAACACCTCCCGCGGACATACCTCCCTTCATACCACACACATCCCTCCCTACCACACACCTCCCTCTGTACCACACACCTCCCCCCCTACCATACACCTCCCTCCCTGTCACACACCTCCCTCCATACCACACACCTCCCTCCATACCACACACCTCTCTCCCTGCGACATACCTCCCTCCATACCACACACCTCCCTCCATACCAGACCTCCCTCCCTACCATACACCTCCCTCCCTTCCAAACACCTCCCTCCCTCCCACACACCTCCCTCCATACCACACACCTCCCTCCATACCAAACACCTCCCTACCATACACCTCCCTCCCTACCAAACACCTCCCTCCCTACCACACACCTCGCTCCATACCAGACACCTCCCTCCATAACATACACCTCCCTCCCTCCCACTCACCTCCCTCCCTAGTACACTCCATACCACACACTTCCCTCCCTACCACACATATGCCTCCCTCCACATGACACACCTCCGTCCAAAACACACACCTCCCTCCACACCACACACCTCCCTCCCACTCAACTCCCTCCCTACCACACACCTCCCTCCATACAACACACCTCCCTCCAGACCACACACCTCCCTCCACACCACCCACCTCCCTCCACACCACCCACCTCCCTCCACCCTATACACCTCCCTCCCTCCCACACATCTACCTCCATACCACACACCTCCTACACACCATTACCCTCGCGCCTTACTACTCACTTCCCTCCATGCCACAACTCCCTCCCTACCACACTCCTTTGTAACACATATTTCCTTGCCACACCTACCTCAGCATTTCTCTCTCCCACCAACCTCACCACACCTCCCAACAGGGCCCGATACGTCCAATGCGAAATATATCACATATGGTACTTTTCTATCATAACACTCAATATTGTCTCTTCTGAACAAAATTCACCAAATTGTTCAAATTAATCTTCATATTTAGTTATAACAAATGTATCGGTGAACATTTATTTCACAAGTACGGAGCCAATATTTATTTGATAACCTCTGGGACACCTAAGCTATTCTGTTGATTTTTGTTTTTACCAGTCAGTTATGAGAGTACATATAACCTTACGAATACATGATAGTGTTTGTAGTTTACTAAATGTGAAATATTTCTACAATATGTGAACTTATTGGACTATAAACGGGTAAAATTAATTGTTTAGTTTTTTCCCAATCATGTATGTTATACATTAAACATGTAATGGGTACAGGGGAGAGGGACGTAGCTCAGGCGGTAGCATGTCCACCTGTGAACGTGGGTGTTATACGATCGATCCTCCTCAGTGGACCCATTTGCAGTTTGGGTTATTTCCCATTCCACCCAGTGGGTTATCAAAGGCTGTGGTATGCGATGTCCTGTCTGTGGGAAAGTGCATATAAAAGACCCCTCGCTTCATATCGGAAAAAGTAGCCTATGTGACGGCAGCAGCTTTCCTTGAAAGAAATATGTCGGAATGACTGTAGTGGTCTGCACTTACCTATCAGGCAAGGCGCCGCATAGACAGGTAGGCATGGATAGTGTGGTGAAATCAGGGAGCCTATGTGGTGTAATGGTTAGCACACTGGCCCAGAATGCAAAGAGATGTGGGTTCGAGTCCCACTCTAGGCACAATATTTCCCATTTTCATCACCCCCACAACACTGGTTGCTGTGACCATGATCCTGTACAAGCTATGCGCTGTATAGTTGTTGAACATACCCTGTGTATGTGTAAGTGCACTGCCTGTACATATGTAATTGTAAGCATTAAAAGACTTACAATTCTAGGGGGACGAGTGTAGTGGTCTGCACTGACCTCTCAGGCAAGGAGCTGCATAGACAGGTAGGCATGGGTAGTGTGCTGAAATCAGGGAGCCTAGGTGGTGTATCGGTTAGCACACTGGCCCGGAATGCGAAGGGATGTGGGTTCGAGTCCCGCTCTAGGCGCAATTTTTCCCATTTTCATCACCCCCACGACATGGCCATATGTTTGACGTCCAATAGCCGATGATAAAGATCAACGTGCTCTAGAGGTGTCGTTAAATAAAACAAGCTTTTTTTTAATGGGTATAATAATGTATGTAGTTTACAGTTTCTGGTTTTAAATTACACCAGTTTCCTATGAAGCATTCTCTGCACTTTGCTGTGAGCATGCTCGGGTAATTGCTGTCACTCAAGTGTCATATTATAATGACCTGCTGGGGTTACCTGTATGGACACCCGTGGTAGCAAATGGAATCAATGCGATCAGCTATCAGCCTATTGGGTCATCGCCCAAGTGTCAACTTTGTGTCAAAATGAATGCTTGCAATTAGCCAGTCGGGCTTGGGTTAATTGCTTGATGTATAGTCGAACCATTCCACTGGGTTCTCGCCCTGGCTTAGTGTGTTTGTCATGCTATTCTGGTGCAATAGCGTGTGACTTGGTGACTTACCATGCCGTAACGTATTACACGTAGGCCGAATGCTCTTTTGGTTCAGTAGCTTGGCACTTGTTTGAGCATTTCCTTCTAAGGCCCTGTCACACTATGCCGTATTGTGTCACCGTATGCCAAAGTATGTGAGATATCCTGTCATCCGGTCGAATTTTGAACATGCTCAAAAATACTACTTTTGCCAAACTTACCCATAACTTACGTCAGTGTACACCAGTGGGATGTTAACGAATACTACTTATGCCAAACGTACCCATAACTTGTATCAGCATACACCAGAGTACACCACTGTACATCAGCATACACCAGCATACACCAGCATACACCAGCATACTCTAACGTGTTGGCGCAAAATCACATACGTTGGCATGCACTGGCGCAATACGGCATAGTGTGACAGGGCCTAATTTCTAACACAATTGTTGCGAAATTGTACGTCATATGAGTATTAAGTATTATAGAAACATATTCTCTATATATCTAACAATTAGGGCCCTTTCCTTCTTTTGTGGGGGTATTTTGTTGTTGTTGACCACATTAGAAAACATTTTACTCTTTGATTATGACGTAAAGTGTTTAAAGTTGTTATCACTTAAACAAAGTATTCTTCTACTTGCTACTTTGTTGCATTGGTAAATGACTTCTCATGTTCAATTTACCTATGAAAAAGCTAGTGCTTAAGCTACAACTCATTAGTGCCTGAGTTAGCCTGGTTCCCCACCACAGTCGCATAGACGTTAGGCTTTGCACAAATCAGTATGTCATCGGGACCAGTGTAGGTGTTCCTTCCCACATGAACGACTCTGCGGCAGAACCGTCAATTTATGTTATATTGTGCAATAATGATGTACCGGTATTTCATTTTGTGAGTTTTATTTGAATCATGTATGTTTAGGGAATGTAAATAATGATCCCAAAATAGATACCAGGATTGGTACATGTAATACTCTTAATGCCTTGCTGACCTATGGGCTTCAAAAATGACTTGATGACTCAGCTGCAGAGTAGCGCACAACGCATGGAGGAACACCTACACTGGTCCTTCCCTATTTGGCTTCCATACATGGTCCGATGACATACTGCTTTGTGCCAAGCCTAAAGTCTGCGGGACTGTGTTGAGGAAACAAGCTATGCCTGAGTATGCACAAAGACCCTATAATACTAAGACAGCTCACTCAGCCTGTGCTGTGTAATCAAAATGATCAAACCCACCACTTGGTGCACTGGCTCTTCTCTTGGTTAAACAGTTCCTATATTATATGTATAAATCTATATATGAATGTGAAAGATGTGCAATGATGGCAATGATGATGATGATGCTGATGATGATGTGTATTTGTTCATAGCAATTTCATATTGATTTGTATTCATACTTACCTTTCTCATGTATAATATAATTGTATGTGTTTACATGTGAAACACCAACCAGCAGTCGGGCTGATCAAACCCACCACAAGGTGGCACTGCAAAATTTACATTACCATGGGAGTGAGCCGTCTTAGTATTATAGAGTCTATGCGGTTCTCTGCTATGTTGAATGATTTTAATTCCATATGGAGTACATAACAAATAACGAAATACAACAGTACACTTCCAAGACAAAGTGAAATAGTTGAATTTACCTACACTGAAGCATAATATGAATAAGCTATGCTTACGACCGACACCCCCGCCCCGCCCCACCCAGATTAGTCGGAATTACGAACCTGTCTATAGACGAGTTCGTAATTCTTACTGCGTGCTGAAAACGGCATCGACAGCAAAACAAAGACGTACGGCAATTCCCATTGAGTTTGCCAATACGCGCAGTTCAAAACTTAAATTGTATTCAAAATTAATAGAAATACATAATAATTTGGCATAAAGATGGATGTACACATGCAATATAATAATGATATATATATATATATATATAATATATTATTAGTATGACATGTATATTATTGTCCTATATGCATCTCTATTTATTTGCTGTGGCATATAGTTCCGCAGAAACAGTTGTTTCCAGTTGCTGAATTCTACTGAATTCATTTTCCACCTCTATGAGTGTAGTGTTCTTGTAATGACTGATCGGCACATGTTGGAGTCTGGTTCATACTGATTTATTTCCGGTCCACCCTCGGTGGCCTCATTACCCCTGACCACCCCCCCTCCCACATATACATATATTACATCCCCCTTTTCAAGAGGCTGTGGTAAGGGGTGCCATGCGTCATGCCACCGAGTCAAGCAATTAACAGATGAATAAACTCCAAAGAGCTTTTAATCAAGATGGGACAGATTGTTGTCAAACTGACACAAATAACGTCTTAACATTATCCTGTACCGTGGAATACAAATTACACAGTAATGCATATGGTTGCATTTACAGTTTTTGTTTGTTTGTTTTTGTTTTAATTTTGTTTTAATATATTTTTTTATCCATCATAGCAACGGTTTTCCTAATCGTTATAGACAATGTGTAGATATCAAATCTTTATATCATTACCACTGAACAAACACATATAATGCAGAGCAATGATCCAAGTTTTGCTTCATTTCTTTGTTTAAAGTTGACTACATCTAGTTCCATGACCCAGATAGCACACAGCCGTCGGCCCGACGGCGGCCCGACGGCGGCCGCTCCGGCGGCCCGACGTTGTTTTGTCCAACCTCCCGCCGTCAACTCGACAGCGGCTGCCGCCATCGCCCCGATGGCGGAAACCGCCGACGAGCCGATGGCGACAAAACAACGTCGGCCCGACGGCTACAAACGCCGTCGGGCCGACGTTGTTTTGTCCAACCTCCCGCCGTCAACTCGACGGCGGCTGCCGCCGTTGCCCCGACGGCGAAAAAAACAATGTCGGGCCGACGTTGTTTTGTCCAACCTCCCGCCGTTGACTTGACGGCGGCTGCCGCCGTCGCCCCGAAGGCCATCTTGTTTTTTTTTCCGAGAAGACACTGTCACTCTAGTGTCAATACGTACAGGTGCAAAAATATTAGTTTTATTCAAAATTAATAGAAATTGAGAACCCTAACCTTATAAATTTAATATAGTCTGTACGTATTGACACTATAGTGACAGTGTCTTCTCAGAAAAAACCAAGATGGCGGTTCTTCGTCAACATTCCGTACAGGGTAATTCAAATTGTATTAACACGAATAATTCCATTAATACATCCTAATAAATTACAAAACTTTTACAAAATAATCTACACATATTAATAAACAAACCTGTTAAATAATTCCTTTAAATTCCTCCGATTTTTGGAGTTATTTGTAGAAAAAGAACGCTGCTCAACGATCGCACATGTTCCGGTGGCGACTTGAACTGAGTCGAACCGTCAACAAACCGTACCCGATAATTCAAATCGTATTACCACGAATAATTCCATTAATATGTCGTAATAAATTACAAAACTTTTACAAAATAATCTAAACATATTAATAAACAAACCTGTTAAATGATTCCTTAAAATTCCTGCGATATGTGGAGTTATTTGTTGAAAAAGAACGCTGCTCAACGATCGCACGTGTTCCACTGGCAACTCGAGCCGGAAACCAAATTTAAAGAACTGCGCATGCGCGCACCACCACTGTCGGCTCGACGGTGGCTCGATGGTGGAAAGGGATAGAAAGCCAATGTCGGAACACCACCGTCGGCCTGACGGTGGCTCGACGGTGGAACAAATGCGGAAAATCAATGGAAACCAGCGGTGAACCACCACCATCGGCCCGACGGTGGCTCAAATCAGGAAAGGGATTGAAACCCAGCGGCGAACCACCACCGTCGGTCCGACGGTGGCCCGACGGTGGCTCAAATCAGGAAAGGGATTGAAACCCAGCGGCGAACCACCACCGTAGGTCCGATGGTGGCCCGATGGTGGCTCAAATCAGGAAATGGATTGAAAATCAATGTCGGACCACCACCGTCGGCCCGACAGTGGCCCGACGGTGGAAAGTCGGTGGCGACGGTGCGACCAATAGCCGACGTCGGCCCGACGGCTGTGTGCTATCTGGAGAGGACATCCTACATGCATTAATATTTTCCTATAACTATAACACAAAGACAATGAGGTCCCTTCTCTTTCATCTACTCTATTTATTTACCTGGTAACATCCTGCGTGGTAGTGTCATCTACTACTTACATGTCACATACCATTTTGTGTATAAATTTACTAATTGAGTTTGATTACCCGATCGTGTCATGAAGGGTGGTCAGATGGAATGGCCAGCAGTTGGCTATCTGTTATTCTCGCATTGGGTTGGGTGTGTGTGCTGGGTTGTTGTGGTAGTGGTGTTGTGTTGAACGACTGATCATTCACTGCTTTAAATAAGTGATTGTTATTGTTTATGATTTTGTATTCTCTATGTTGGGCCCTTTCTTTTGATGACCTTCTCTTTTATCCACTGTCCTTTGTGGTTGATATACATCACACAATCGCCTGGTTGTAATGGTTTGTGTGTACTTCCAGCATGGTTATCATAGTTGGTCTTTTGATTTACTTCTACTTTGTGTATTTGTGTTATTTTTGTGTGTTCTGTTTGTGGCTTGATATTCTTGCTTGTTGTTGCTGGCCGGGAGCGTAGTCACCTGCTCATAAGGAGTTGTGCGGGTGATGCATTGACTGTGGTGAGAGGTGTATTGCGGTAGTTTAGCAGTGCCAACTCTATGTCTTTGTTTTGCTGTTTGCATTTTTTTAGTATTTGTTTTATTGTCTGTACAAACCTTTTGGCTTGTCCATTACTCTATGGATAATGGGGGCTCGAGTCAATGGGTGTGAACTCATAGTGTTTTGTGAATTGTTCATATTCTCTGCTATGAAATTGAGGCCCATTGTTAGAGACATCTTGGAATGCTATGGCGGCCAAAGGTTTCTTTTAGTGCATCTATCACTGATCTAGTAGTGGTGTCTTTTAAGTTTATAATCTCAGGAAATTTAGTAAATTAGTCTACGACAATTAGATAGTGTTGATTCTCATATTCAAACAAATCGATCCTTCTTTATAGTATGGAATAGGTTTTATATTGTGACTAACTAGAGGTTCTTTGTGCTGATAGTTACGAATGATTTTGCATGTGGTACATCGTGATATTTTATCAGTTATTTATTTGTTGAACACTGGCCAAAACATTGTGTTGCGCGCTAGTTGCTTAGACTTTGATATCCCGAGGTGTGGTTCATGGATGTATTCCAGCATTGTATTATTATTATCGTCTTCTTTGATGCAGGTTTGTGGTAGCCTATACAAAGCTTGTAGCTCTCAGCTCTAGTGGTATGCAGCCTCGAAATCGTACAGGAATGTTTCTCTGGCCCAGGCCCTGTCCAGCGCATTCTTGAATTGATTTATGGTAGCTGCTTCCACTGCTTCTTCCGGTAGCTCATTCCACACGTTTATCACTCGCTGTGAAAAGAAGGCCCCCCTGAGTGAGCTGTTGTACCATGGCTTGAAAAGCTTCTTGGAGCGACCTCTGGTACTGCTTCCCTGTATGCATCTGAATAGCAAAGCCTCATCCATATTATACTCAGCATTCAGGAACTTCCACATGTTGATCATGTCCCCACAAAATCTTCTGTATGTGACCCTTGGCAACTTGAGTCTCCTGAGTCTGTCTGGATAACTAAGGTACTTCAGATGTGGCACTAGCTTAGTTAACCTTCTCTGAACAGCTTCAATGGATTTAATATCCTTCTTCAAAGTTGGGTGCCATATAGTGACTCCATACTCTAGTATTGGCGTACTTGGCTCTTGTACAAAGTGATCAGCATCTTTTCCTCCAAGTATTTGAAGGTTCTGCGAATCATTCCCCCAATCTTATTAGCTTTGGATATGGTTTGTTGTATGTGCTGGGAGAAACTTAGCCTATTGTCTACAAATACCCCTAAATCTTTCTCTACCTCACTCTATTCGAGATTTAGTGGCTGGCCAGTAGAATTATCATGCATAACATATGTATAGTCTGGGTGGTGTCTCCCTATTCGCATGACCTGGCATTTATTCGGATGGAACTTCATCTGCCACTGCTTCTCCCAGTTCTCCATTTCCAGCAGGTCCTTTTGCAGATCAGCACAGTCTTCCGTGGAATTCACAATTCTGTAGATCTTTGCGTCATCTGCAAATAATTGTATCCCACATGATACGATCATTGGTGAAAATGACGAACAGAATAGGCCCCAGTACGCTCCCTTGAGGTATCCCATTGAGAACCTCTTTGAAGGAAGATTTATTTCCATTTACTAGGACTTGCTGTTCCTTCCAGTCAAAAGTCTCTGGATCCATCTCAGAGTATTTTCTTCGATGCCATAGTTTTCTAACTTGGTAGCTAGGTGGGGGACAGTATCGAATGCCTTCATGAAATCTAAGTATATAGTATCTAGTGATTGCCCCCTGTCCAATGAGTCGGTCCATATTTCCAAAGTTTCTAGTAGCTGCGTAACTGTTGATTTCTTTGGTAGAAACCCATGCTGGTGGTCCGACATCAATTTGTTCTCTCACATATGGCTGAGCATATGCTCTCTGATGATACTTTCCATTACTTTGCATACTATAGATGTGAGACTTACTGTCCTATAATTTGCTGGAGAATGCCGGTTTCCTTTTTTGAAAATTGGGATAACATTTGCTATTTAACATTCGTTGGGCAGGCAACCAGATTCAAATGATTTTTTGAAAATTATAGCAAGTGGTTTAGCAAGCACCACACTCAATTCCTTCAGCACTTTTGGATGTACTCCATCAGGTCCAGGTGATTTGCCTGTTTTGAGTTTGTCCAGCTTTTTTTAAACAATGTCTGGTGTGAATAGCACCTCAGGGAAGTCCTTCATCAATTTGCATTTCTGTACCAGGGGTAATGTGTTAACATCATCTCTAGTGAAAACTCCTGAGAAAAAATTATTTAATACCTCTGCTTTATCAATATCCTTTGAAGCTAGGCTCCCATCTGGTTGTTCCAGTTCATCTATTCCACTCTTGGTTTTCATCTTAGAGTTTTTATATGCCCAAAATGATTTTGGATTATCCTTGGCTTCTTGGGCAATGAGTTTCTCAAAGTTTCTTGTAGCCTTATGTGACTGCCATTGTACCTGCTTTCTGAATTTGGCATATATTTTCTGTTCATCAGAGCTTCTTCTGTCTGAGTATTTCCTCCAAGCTTGTTGCTTGAGTATCACTTTGGTAACCACTTCTTTGTTCATCCACAGTGGCCTGGTTCTTGCATCCGGATGGATTGTCTTTGTCGGTATGTGTTTCCACACTGCTTCTTCCGGCATGTCCATGAGTTCCCTCATCTCACTATAATTTCCACGCGAGTAGAATGTTTTCAAGTATGACTTCTCAGTTTCTTCTGTATGGCACTGAAAGGTGAAAGATAATGTGAGGTGATCACTCCTGCCTTTGTAAATTTTTGGGAATGACGATTTTCCCATCTTTTAGGATTAGACCATTTTCTATCATCAGGCTATCTTTATGTGTGTAGAATGGCTGAATTGTGTGGGGTATTTGTGCGGTCTGTGTTGGCCATCCCTGTAATATAACAATAACATTTCTTAAGTCTAACATTGCAGCAGCAGTACAGTTTTCAGCCCTAATTTGTTCAATGATGTTGTTTGATAGATCTACACTGGCCATGCTGGCTTCCGTGTCGAACAACTTGTTTGGGTTTATCTGCTGGCTGTGGGCTTGCGATAGCGCATCTGCAAAGAAAATATCAACACCTTTGATATGTTTGACGATTATATTGTAATTTTGCAAGCACATGTGCATGCGCTGCATATGTGCAGAGAGCCTATGGATTGGTTTGTTCATTATTACCACAAGTGGTTTATGGTCGGTTTGGATCAACACTTGTTTGCCGAATATGTAATTATGAAACTTATGGTAGCCAAAACATATCGCAAGGAGCTCTTTCTCAATCAGAGCGTAATTTTCCTGTGTAGTGTCTAAAGCTTTAGGCCATTGCAACTGGACGCTCTTCTTGAAAACGTGTACCTCCCAAGCCTGATTTACTGGCATAGACTTGTATTACTATAGGTTTGTTTACATCATAGAACTGTAGTACTGGGGCGCTTTGTAGTAATTGTTTTAATGTTTTAAATGCATTAATCTGTTCTGTCTGCCAGTGCCAGGCAGTTTCTTTGTTGAGCAGTTGCTGCAGGGGCTTAGCGATTTCCGACATGTTGGGTATGAACTTGTGGACATACCCAACCATGCCGAGAAATCGCTGCACTCCTGCCTTGTCAACAGGGGGTGACATATTAACGATCGCTTGCACTCGGTCTGGATCTGGTTTAACCCCATTCTCTGTGATTAGGTGGCCAACATATCCGACTTCTGATTTACACAATACAGATTTCTCCGGATTAAATTTAAGGTCTACTTTTCTAGCTCAATCAAGTACAGATTTCAGTCTAGTGTTGTGTTCCTCAATAGTTGACCAACAAATTAGAATATCATCTGCAACAATGTCTACTCCTGGTAAATCCCCTAGGATTTGGTTCATTTGATACATAAAAATATCCCCCGCTGTCTTTATCCCGAATGGTAGCCTGGTGTAACGATACCACCCCCATGGAGTATTGAATGGACACAAGCATGAGCTTTCATCATCTAATTGTATTTGCCAGTAGCCCGACTTGGCATCAAGTACAGAAAAGAATTTTGCACCTGAAGTGTTTGCTATGACCTCTTGTAAAGTTTTTGTTGGGATGGGGCCTCTTAATAAACAAATTCTTATTTTATTTGTTTTTTTAACGATCGTAATCGAATTGACCCATGGGGTCAGTTCGATTTGTTCTGTGATTACACCAAGGTCTACCATTCGTTTCAATTCTGCCGGGGCACAGTCTGTTATTGCATATGGTATACGATTGGGGGGCTCTACTGTCGGGGTTACATCTAGATCAACATATATTTTAGCTTTTGATTTGATACAACCAAGCCCTCTGAATATGTCATTGCAATCACTTACCAACTTAGTTGTGCTTGAGTCGCCTGCTGGGCCTACAGCTACTCCATTATTGTTGTTATTGTCAATGTTCATTGCATCCACCCTGTTGATCAGGTGTAGCTTTACACAGGCCTCTTTGTCGAGTATTGGGCTTCCATCACACACAACTTCAAATCGCAGTGATTGTTCATTTATGTCTATGTCTGCCTCTCCATCAGGTTGAATTCTATGACCGAAGTATGTTATTAGATTACAACTGGGCTTGGTGAGTGGTCCATGGGGAATTCTGTTGAAAATGTCATGTAGGATGACTTTGATCTGTGAGCCCGTATCCAACTTGAAATGCACGTTCACTTTCCCAATGTTGACATCGGTGTACCAAAGCCCACTTGCATCATCACTTCCACTGGCGCATGATAGAGTACCTATGTATAGATCTCCATCTGGCATGTCTAATTGTCTTGTTATGGTTGCTTCCTGCTGGCTGTCCCACTCTGCATACTCAATCCCAAGCTCATTCAAGGGTGTATATGTATTTGGCCAACTTTTGCACAATTTCGCAAAATGACGCATCTTTTTTGGCACATGCTACAGATCTTTCCCCGTGCTGGGCATTGCCATTGGTCACGTCGATGCATATAGCCGCATCTACTGCTGCTGACGTATTTCGACGTGCGTCCTGTAACTCTTTTGTAGAGTGTCTATTTCTTGACCCACGACAGCTTCCCCACCTTCAGTGAGTTGTTTTGCATTAAATTCACTCAATTGACAAATGTCAATGCACTTTTGTAGTGTCAAATCTGCTGTCTGGAGTAACTTGTTTCTGAGCACCACATTTTTCACTCCACAATGTGGTCACAGAGGAGTGTATCCATTATTTCTCCATAGTCGCAGTCTGCCACTTTGCTCCGAAGCATGGTGATGTATGTGTTGATATTTTCTGTAGACTGGTTGTATGAATTAAATTGGTAGCGTGTAATAGTGATATTGGCTTTTCCACAGCAGTATTTGTGGAATGCCTCTGTCAACGGTGCGATTTTATCTTGGTTGCTCTGTTCTATCTTCATGTTTGCATATACTCGTCATGCCTCGGGACTGGCCACATGTAAAAACACACAGCTTTGGACACGTTCTGATTTGCTGCTAACTCCTGCTGCTGGCGCATAAATTTCAAATGCTCTATGCCATGTTTTCCAGTTAGCTGCAGCATCATTTGTGAGAATTTGTGGCCCGGGGCTTCAGTCCTTGTAAGACCGTTTCTTTTCAGGTTTGTATCTGACACCATGTAGTGTTCTTGTAATGACTGATCTGCACACGTTGGAGTCTGGTTCATGCTGATTTATTTCCGATCCACCCTCGGTGGCCTCATTACCCCTGACCACGCCACCTCCCATATATACATATATACATATATTACAATGAGCATGAGTATTGTTTATGTATATATACACATGTTAGTCCTTACCCTCCCCCCTGGGTCGGTCGGTATTAAATTTAATATTTGCATGGAGCATGTACTGTCAGTTGTAGTTATTCGGGTGAATATGTATGTGGTAGTCCACGATATTCACCATTCCATGGTCTTTCACTTGGCCACACACACACGGAAGAACACCACGATTTAGTGACAGTACGCTTCCACTGGTTTATTACAAAACCTATCCGCTCTCCATGGTGCCAACAGTCAAGTGACCCGCCCCCTAACTAGCTCCCACATCGCCTCTATAGGTGGGTGGGGAGTGTGCTAGCCACACGCAGTACAGGGCAGCCCAGTTGGGGCCCTACCCTGTGGCTAGCAGTGTCTGCCGCCACCACGTGGTAGTGGAGCTCGTGTACAGACTACTACATGTATCTAACTCAGCTAAACTCGGATTACAGATGAATTATGGAAGTGAGTTTCTATAGAGTTATTGTTTAATGCACCAATTATTTTGATAATTTGTATTTAAAAAATTAATCAAATAAGTCAGTTCCCAGAGTGAGGTGCTGGGATATTGATCAAAAGCATAAGAACAGGTAACATCTAGGCCTACCAATGTACCATCTAAATGAGACCCGTCCTGATATGACCTTAGATGTTGTGACGAGTGCGGAGTCACACTTACACTGTGACTCCGCACTCGTCACAGTGTAAGTGTGACAAGTGCGGAGTCGTCACACTTACGACTCCGCACTCGTAAGTGTGACGACCATTTTGGCCGCTTCCTGGTTGTCTGTACCTTGTAAGTACAAGTTACAGACAAGTTGTCTGTAACTTGTACTTACAAGTTACAGACAACCAACACTTTCATCCCTGTGTAGAAACCAGCAACCGTTTGTCAGGGGTAATGAGGCGTAAGTGTGACTCCGCACTCGTCACAGTGCGGAGGTCACTCGTCACAGTGCGGAGTGACCTCCGCACTGTGACGAGTGACTCCACACTAGTCACAGTGCGGAGTCACAATGTGACTCCGCACTGTGACGAGTGCGGTGTCACATTTACACTGTGACTCCGCACTCGTCACAGTGTAAGTGTGACGAATGCGGAGTCGTCACACTTACGACTCCACACTTGTAAGTGTGACGACCATTTTGGCCGCTTCCTGGTTGTCTGTAACTTGTAAGTACAAGTTACAGACAAGTTGTCTGTAACTTGTACTTACAAGTTACAGACAACCAACACTTTCATCCCTGTGTAGAAACCAATGCTTGGATTTGTGCTTGTGTACGTAGGCCCTGAGGAAAACAATACAGACAAAGAGAAAGGAACAGAGTAAAGTGTAAGAGAAGATAGTCTAGCCCTCTGGTTTATTCTTTATATAGTACATGGATTCTTGGTATTGGATCATGCCATTCAATTCAACCAATAGGAACGCACCATTCCCACTTCCTCCAATAGGAACTCAGCATTTCTGGTGACCACGACCACCAGTGGTCTGCTCACCACCAGAGCTGGTTGACCTGCACCACCACCAACCTTGACCCATGTGTGCATTGACCCCTACCTCAGCAGAGAGCCAGGCCCTGAGTGCTCCCCCAGAGATGCGACTCATCCCGATGTCTATAATTACCTGCCCTCAACCATGGGCAAAGCCATATATATACACAACATACATATACACACATTCTTGGCCAGCCACACAGAATAATAATAGAGGATTTCCATTTTCCCCCTCTGCTGATTATCGGAATATTTTACACCTGTATGTGACCGGCTGAAGGTACCAGAAACTACCAGACACCCCAGGCGCCAAATCGCAGATTGCAAAATCTAATTTCTAGAAACAAAAAATGTTTACTTTCATTAGATTGTGCAGCTTTCGGAGGAGTGGACTCTTCTCTATTTGAAGATGACTGTGGATGGCCTAGAACTGCTCCTGGAGCCTCCTCCAGTAGCCATTGTTCAGATACGAAACACATGTGCGGGGTGGGCTAATGGGTTGAGCGCCTGCTTCCAATACCTGAAGCTGGTCGTGGGTTTGATCCCCGGCTGGGATAAATGTTTTAAAAATAAAGCTTGTTCTATTTAACGATGCCTCTAGAGCATATTGAGTTTTATCGTCGGCTATTGGACGTCAAGTATACGGTCATTCTGACATATTTCTTAGGAGGAAACCTACTGCCACCACATAGGTTACTCTTTCCGATAAGCAGCAAGGGGTCTTTTATATGCACAGGGTTGCCAACTCTCATGCACTTTCCCACAGACAGAACAGCACATACCACAGCCTTTGATGAACCATTTGTGGACTACTAGTTGGAACGGAAAATAACCCAAACTGCAAATGGGTTCCCTGAGCAGGATCGATCCGATGACCGACAGCCTCAGAGGTCAAGAGTCTACCGCCTGTGCTATGTCCCACTCTGTGACAAAATATCAACGACTTAAAATGTGTTACTTGCCGCTATCTATTCTGGCACTCGGCATTACTAGTGGTACGTCACGGGAGGAGACGCATTGGGATTCGGCTAACGGAATTCAGTGAAAAATCAACAAATGGAACGCTTCGACAGTCTAATACACCAATATAGATAATACTGTGCATGACAACAAGGACATCGACACCTTGTTTATAGTTGAATCATGCCATGGCAGTTTTTGCTTGGATTCAAACATAGTTGTCATTCACCCCTACTCTGGGTGGGCGGTGCATATTTGATCTAATAAATTCCAGTGCGCGAGTGACAATATTGGCGGCACTGGGGGGTGGCGCCAGCTGTCCCACCCAGGGGAGGGGCCACCCATAAAGTAGTACACAGAATCAGGGTGGCCAGTAGGGGATATTCCCTTACGCGCCTTTATACTCGCATAAGTTTTATACATCACATAAATATATATGATATATAACTGAATATATAATTTATTATCTAAATATCAATAGATGTGATGGGATGGCCGAATGAGTTAGAGTATCCGTCTTCCGTGTTGGTAGATCGTGGGATCGTGGGTTCGAATCCTGGTCGAGTCAAACCAATGACTTAAAAATTGATACTTGTCGCTTCCTAGCCAGGTGCTCGGCATTACTAGAATAGGGCAAGGAGCAGTGGAATGAGGAAGACCAGTCGTCTGCGACTGAAATTTCTCCTGCTTAAACAACTAATACCCCAGTCACACAAGGCCTGCATTCGCTTACGATAGATTTGTGATGATCCTCATTGTGGCCTCCTTACGCCCTCCTTAAGTGCTGGCGCCACGAGGATGCCAACCTTCTGGTACCCATTTCGGAAATTTTCGATGCAAGGAGGTTGCAGCTGCCTCCTTGCGTCCTGTTCCGGCGGCGCCATTCAAAACTGGTTGCTGACCTGGCGCCGACCTGGCACCGACCTCTTGGTTGGCGAGTTGCTGTCGACCTGGCGCTGATCTGGCGCCGACCTGGCGGTGCCAACACATGCGATGCCGCACTCACTTTGTGATCGGTGCCAGGGCACTGCCCTTTCCCCAACCTGGCGCTGCCCTGGCCCTGACCCAGCACTGACCCAGCGCCACCCTGGCACTGACCCAGCACTGCCCTGGTCCCAACCACATATTTTAATCAATGTATCGAGTGAGATGCTGGGAGGTTGGCATCCTTTTGGCCATAAGGAGGATGGCAGGAAACGCTGGCTCTCGTGTGACTGGGGTATAATGTACCAACAAAAGATAACAAAACCAGCAACACATATCTGTAATACTCCTTCGCGATAATAAACCGGCACCCCGTTGCATACTGCGGAGTCAGGGCATTGTCAGTCTCACTTACTCCGACTGCGCACCCGTAATTGTAACCACCACTGCTCACTCACTTTCAAAATGATATAAATCTGTGCATTTTCCACTTAGACACAACACCTATGGCAGTTGCACTGATCTCTTCAGGTGAAAGGTCGGTTGGTAGTTGGAGTATTATGTCCCGGCAACAATCTAAAGTACTGCCTCTGTGTGGCGTATCTCGTTGGAGGGGGTGGGGGTGGGCGGGTTGCCAACTCTCAGGAAATTCCTGTGAGAGTCACGGAAATGAAGGTTCTGATCCGTCACCTCAGGAGTCATGGGTCGATCACAAAATCCCATGTATTTCTTTACTTTTGTACAAATGTCCGTACTTTAGATTAAATCCAAGTAAATATCATGTTACACATACACTAAAATATCAGTCTATAACACCTTCGAAATGCCCTGAAATATCCCATTTTAAAGCCATTTAAACAAGATTTTCTGGTGGACATGCCTCCGAACCCCCCGACCCAGCTTGCGACTCGAGGCACTCAGGTTCCGTGCCCGCAACACAAAACCTCCAGGATGTTCAGTGACCTCCAGGTTGGCAACACTGGAGGGGGGGGGGGTATATTTGTTGTTTAAACATTGTTAATGCACAAACATATATAGGCTCACGCGCTTGCCCTCTATTCTTGCTTGCCCTCGAGACAATCCATCCTCACATGCAGTGGCGCGAGGGTACAGTGATGACTGAATAATAACGAGGCTGCGCATGCCTAGCCTCCACCAGAATCTCACACGCTGCAGTACTTACTTACAAGTTACAGACAATTAGGCACCATCATCATGAATCAGCAATAAACCTACGAGACGGAAAGACTAATGTGGCATAATTGCCCAAATGAGCCATAATTCAGCTTAATTTCGTTGCAATTGCTGCTTCTACTCCTACCTCAAACTGTCCTGGATAGTTTCCCTCTTCCTACACCCTGCACCCCCTACCTCCCCCCTCCTACCCCCCCCTACTCCCCCTAACTCCCCCCTACCTCCTCCCATACCTCCCCCTACCTCCCCCCTACCACCTCCCCTACCTCCCCCTACCTCCCCCCCCCCCACACCTCACCTACCCGGCACAGGCGATTCCTCTTTGTTTTGTTAAAGTTCCGCTATGGGATGTTTTTTTATGTGTCTGCCATGTTTGCAGGTATGAAATAAATATATTAAGTTGATCATTGGTCGCAACGCTTGCATTGCCAGATTGCATGTGATTTGGCAGGCCATATTATCGCCCAGCTCACCATGGATTTCCCTTCCCCAGTCCATATACACTTTCATTCCAACAGTGTTATGATATTGGCGATCGTAAGGCAATACTTACTAAGATAAGTAGATTATTGTTGGATCAACTTTCTGTGTTTAGTGTGATCGATTATTTACAGATACCTCTTCATAGATTTAGACTGTTCTTTTT
Organism: Branchipolynoe longqiensis; assembly: GCA_030323885.1. Classification (NCBI taxonomy): domain Eukaryota; kingdom Metazoa; phylum Annelida; class Polychaeta; order Phyllodocida; family Polynoidae; genus Branchipolynoe; species Branchipolynoe longqiensis. The sequence goes on from CM059200.1 coordinate 25,493,760, forward strand.
TGTTTTGCCAGTGATCTCTTTCCTCCGTCTCTTCTAATGGCCCTGTCACATTAAGACGCTTCTCTTCACCGCGCCACCAACACGCAAAATCACTTTTAATCGTCGAGAGACGTCAAACTTTTCGGCTTCAGCGCAACATATTGGTAGCATGCGGCCGACGTTGTGGTAACAGTTTGGCGCAGTGGAGTAGAGGAGTAGAAGCAGTGATATGACCTTAGATGTTGCTAGGACATAAAACAACAAAAAGCAACTGTTTGGCGCAATGTGTGGTAATGAGCCTCACGTGTGCACGGCGTGTGCTTACCGTTCGCATAGCAATCTTCCAGCGTGTCTAACATATCTCGAAGTCCTCCTCACGTCCCCATAACATTCACACCCACACGTTAGCACACGTCGAAAGTTTTGTGCAAGCACAAAACTTTCGATGTACCACGACGCACCCGCTGATCCTCACCGACAGTCGCCCGTCCATCAACCTATACCAACGCGTGCCTAACGCGTGCCTAATGGTTCCTGACGTGTCCCGACATTCCGCCCAAAAATCACATACATCGATGCGCGTTGGCGAGAAGCATCGTAATGTGACAGGGCTATAAGGCGCATGGTTGCGGTGTTGTGTCTGAGTGGAAAATGTAGGATCTATCATAATCTGACATAATAGGCACATTCATACCTGTGATATATGTTTTAGCACTAGATTCGCTCAAAACCCAAAGAGAACAAGGCGATAGTATTATAAATATTTTGATTGCTTTATAAGACCAACCAAACTCTACTATATGCATTCTCCTCTAGCGTCCATCACTAGAATATGCACAGTACATACTCAATAAGGGAATAGGGCAGAACATAGGGATTTCCACACATTGTGTTTTCTGTGGATGAAAAATCATAGGCATTTCTTTGTTGTACTTGGAAAGGATGAGGAGAACACAGAAACATGACACTAAACTGGATAGTTTCAGCTTAGTGAAGTTTTGTTTTCTTCGTCTTCTTGTCAATTCGCATGTTAGTTCCATTTAGATAAGTTAACTAGAGTGTCTCTCAATGACTACTGTGTTTTTAATCTTAACCTGCTGGTTATTGCCTTTAGACAATTTTGGCGTTAATTCTTTAATTAATTAACTAACCAACTAAGATCCACAGGACTGATGCTTCCAGGAGTAGTATGTACATCAATGAATTAGTTCATATTGAACACTTTTTCTATTTTGTGGACAATTTCACAATATCGCACGAGAGCTATGGAATATAATAATTTATTGTTGTTGGTTGGATTGATTCATTGATTAAGCGGGTCAATTTCAATAATACAAAATTGGTCTTCCTCATTTCACTGCTCCTTGCGCTTTGATAATTAGGCTATATGCCAGGCTAGGTAGCGACTAGTAGGTCTATACATCGTTAAGTCATCTCTTTTACTCCCCTGGTGTTCAAATCCAGGGTTCACCAGGTAGCGACAAGTATAAATGTTCAAGTTGATTCTTTAACTCGGCCAGATTTCAAATCCAGAACTTGAATCCCATGACCTGCCAAAGGTAGAAGCGGGCATTCAACTCATGTGGCCATCCCCTTTAGCCATGTGTCAATATATTTGTTCAAATTGAAAAATAAGTATATAAATGTATATATAATTACTCCTGTTGTGTGTGCAGGATTTACAGTTCATTACCAGATAAACTATAATAAAACATGTATTGATCCTCCTACCATATTGGCAGACAGCTTGTCACGACAAATAATTTTAATTTTAGTAGATGACTGGTGGAGTGTCAGTTAGGCATGAGCACACCAGTACATGACTGGTGAGGTGCTAGGCATGAGCAAATCAATATTTATCCCGACAGAAAAATAGTAACTCAACACATGCAAATAAATAATAAATATTAATGACTAGTAGCAAATAACTCCACTGACTTTCCTCCTATGCCAAAGACAACGCAATTGAATTAATCGAATGGGCGAAATTTAAAGATTTGTTTGGTTAAATCCCAAGATTTGGGGTGTTAGTGGTCTGTATGTCGCTTTGACTTACGGACGAAGGTGCACACTGTCACTTGCAGCAAGAAAGACCCTTGTCCGACGTGTGCGCTGTATTAACCTTAATGCCTGTCAGACCCCTTCCGATAAAGGCGATCACTGGTAGTGAATGTGCTGGTTGTGCTTTTGCACCTGCTGTTATTCAGTGGGGAATGAGAGTGGCAGCAGATCTCTCAGCGTTATGTGTATTACGTCATCGGACTTAAATTACCAGTTCTACTGCATTTAATTTAATTAATATATCAAATTATTTCATTATGGTTTCTAATTCAAATTTAACGATGGAAAGTAACTCCATATATATATTTCTATCTGTGTGTCTACCTATCCATATATATATGTATCTCCCAGATACCAACAGCAGATTAACCTCACGTTCCAGGACGCGACCAGCTGGCACCAGCAGATTTAAATTCATTGATGCACACAACCAAACTGACATCCTCACCACATTTAGTGGGTTCTGATGGTGGACTCTCCGACTTGGCGTGAGCATACAACTCAAGCAGTGTAATTAAATAAAATCTAATGCATATATATATGTGTGTTTTATACAACCCATTATACCAGTATAAATATCCCGAAGCTGAATTAATTCTGAACAGCCACCTACTGTTCATACCTAATCGACACTCCACCAGTCATCTACTGGTTTGCTTATGCCTAACTAAGGGTCCACCAGTCATCTACTAAATTGCCCATGTTTAACTGACACTCCACCAATCATCTACTGGTTTGTTCATGCCTAACTGACACTCCACCAGTCATCTACTGGTCTGTTCATGCCTAACTGGCACTCCACCAGCCATCTACTGGTTTGTTCATGCCGAACTGACACTCCACCATTCACCTACTGGTTTGATCATGCCTAACTGACACTCCACCAGTCATCTACTGGTCTGTTCATGCCTAACTGGCACTCCACCAGCCATCTACTGGTTTATTCATGCCTAACTGACACTCCACCAGTCATCTACTGGTCTGTTTATGCCTAACTGACACTCCACCATTCATCTACTGGATTGGTCCTGCCTAACTGACACTCCACCAATCATCTACTGGTCTGTTCATGCCTCACTGACACTCTGCCAGTCATCTACTGGTCTGTTCATGCCTAACTGACGCTCTACCAATCATCTGCTGGTTTGTTCATGGCTCACTGACACTCCGCCAGTCATCTGCTGGTTTGCTTATGCCTAACTTAAACTCCACCAGTCATCTACTGGTCAGTTCATGCCTAACTGATGCTCCATCAATCATCTACTGGTTTGTTCATGCCTAACTTAAACTCCACCAGTCATCTACTAATTTGCCCATGACTAACTCAGTAACTGACACTCGACCAGTCATCTACCGATTTGCTCATGCTTCACCAGTCATCTACTGGTCAGGTCTGACTCCCTCAGTTTGACTGGTGGCGCAACCATTAGGATATCAATATAAAAGCTATGCAAAATAGTCAGGATAACGATGTCATCCCACTATTAATTATACACGAGGGTAATTGCGGCATTTCTCATATAGAAGTAGTGCTTATATTATGAGTTATAATCCATCTTTGTGTAGTATTATCTATGATCAGACCAGCTCGGCTTGCTAGCTGGGACAAAGGAACTACATAGACGAAGGGTAAAAGCGTGGGGAGGTGCCCACCTTGTGTACACTTTGGGAAGAGCACATACAGGGCATGGGATCCCCCCCCCCCCCTCCTTGCCACACACACATATGTACCCATTATCGCCCGCCTGAAATGTAAAGGCTTTTAGGGAATCAGTGAACAGCAAGTGTGGTGCGTTTGTTTGTGCTATTCCATTTAGAATCAATGGCCGCTAAGCTTGAGGTCTGCCATTTGTGTAATTTATTGTTGATTGGTTGTTAATTTGTTGGTAGGTCGTGGGATTCGAACTCCTAGCTTAAACAATTCCTGGCTGAGAAAAAAGTACTGGCTTAAAGAAAATTGATACTTGTCGCTACCTAGCCTGGCGTTTAGCATTACTAGGATGGGGCATGGAGCAGTGGAATGAGGAAGACCAAAAGATGTTTGTGATTCAAATTTACCCTGCTTAATCAACTAACAATATACCCACAACAATATTTGCCATGAGCAATTGGAATTGACACATTGCAATTACTATACCTTTTTAGCGAGAGAGAGGCGAAAGTCTATGAAGTTTGTATTGTTTTATTGAGGAGTGTTATTACAGTGTCATAAATATGATCCTGGGCCCAGCTCAGGCTATGAGAAGAATGTGGTAGCATAAGACCAGTCAATTGTTCATTAGCACTTAGTGCTAGCAGGTTGGTGTATGTACAATTGTATTGTAAGGTGTGTCGGTGGGCGGGGAAGTTAATGACTAATTTCATCCCAGTGTTGCAGTTTCCGCGGCACACCAGTTTCCGAGTGACACATACATTCAAATGCATTGTCAATGGCCATGAGCAAATCCTCATACAGAAAAAGTCAAATATCTCTAAAATTACACCATCTAGAAGTAACCCACTTGGAACACATATAGAAAACATATTCAATGAATAGATTATATTAAATTTATAAGGTTAGGATTCTCCACTTCTATTATTTTTGAATAAAACTAACGTTTTGCACTGTGCGTACTGTCAAACTCAAGGCATTGTCAATGGTCGTGAGCAATCTTCAGACAGAAAAAACAGAAAAAGTGAAATATCTCTAAAACCACACCACCTAGAAACAAATTGCTTGGTACACATATAGAAAACATCTTTACCTAAAACATTATATTAAATTTATAAGGTTAGTGACGATGCTGTTCGATTTTGACGCATGCGCAGAAGCGATGTGTCCCTCAGAAACTGGTGTGCCACGGAAACTGCAACACCGGACAATGCATGTTCGGGCTCTGGAATGGTAGTTTCCTCAGTCACACTATATTTACATCTGGTAGCAACCACTGTGCACCACTGTGCAACCACTTTGCGACCAAAACCCGGTGACTTCCTTGTGACCAAAGCAAAAATATAGGTGGGAAAAACAATGGTCGACAACTGGTCTCCGACCAGTCGCCAAGCGATCGCTGAGCAGTCACAATGGTGTTCTGGTCGCTGAGTGCTCGGTGACCACTCGCCGACCGCTCCATCGACTGCTCGCTCACCGGTCGGAAGCACTGACATTGGTTTTGGTCACAAGCATACTTTTGACACAGCAGCTGCTGCAACCACCTTCTGAGCAAATGTAGGTTGCAGGTTGTCAAGCGGTTGCTGATCAGTTGCCGATCGTTTTTTTTTGTGTTTTTTTTATTGAGGCTGTATTTATACTGTCCATAGCATATAAGCCCGGGTATTCAGGCTTGTTTTCAATGCTGGCCAGCTGTAGTGTTGGTGTTGTCTTATCGCACAGTAGCTGCTGATAAGGTGTTTGATTGCCTGCATTTCAGTAGCAGATAGATAGTTGGTTGGTCTGGTTAGTAGTCTATGTTAATTTTTTGGGGATTTTCTTGGCATATATGTGCTTTATTTTTTCTACTCTTATTTCTAGACTAGCCTACTCCTATTTACATATCATAGGCTTGTACGTAGCTGTGTGGTGTGCTATCTGGCTGCTTTTGGTATGGTTACCTTCCATTGGGCGTCTCGCTGGTGGGCCGTGACATATCACCTGCCCCTTTGCGGTGCAGCTTAGTTGGGGGTTCCTAGCCTTATTTTGCACAGATATTTTTTGTATGTTTTTAGGTCAGGAATTTGTCGTTCCTTTACTGTTTGGGCATTCCACACCTTGGCAGCCATTTCTAGCGTGCTTCTCTCGTGAGCTTTTATTTGGCTTCTGGTCTGCTTTAGTAGTGGCGCATTATTTGCTCTAGTTGCCCATTGTGGTTTTGTTAGGAGTTTATTGTCTTGACTATAGCTGTATGCTAATGTTTTCAGATGAATTATTCTCCTATTTTCTAGCAATTTTACTTTGGTTCTTTTGTGTATGTCGTAGGTGGGGTGCAGCTTGTCTACTCTGAGGCAGATTTTCAGGGCTCTGTTCTGTAGTGTTTGCAGTTTTTTTAGAAGTTCTTTCTTTGCACCCATGTAGTTTACATCTCCATAGTCAAAATAGGGTAGCACCATGCCCTTGAAGATTTTTATTGACATTTCTTGTGTCATGTAGTCTCTTAGCTTTGCAAATAGCCACAGTTTGTGGTTTACCTTTTGGACAATTTTGTTTATACATAGGTTGTAGTTTAGTTGGCTGTCCAACTCAAGGCCTAGGTATTTGTAATGGTCTACATTTTCTAGTGTTTGGCTTCCTAGCTTACAGTGTAGTTTTCTTTCTGGCATTTGTTTATGCGAGAAGAGAACTGTTTTTGACTTGCTTGTGTTGATGGTTATTTTGTTGGACTCACACCACTCATCCAGTTTTAGTAGGAGCTTGTTTAGTTTAGTTATTACCTCCTCTTCTGTGGTGCCGTTTGCATATATGACTGTGTCATCTGCATATAGTTGGAGGCATTCGGTTTGTAACCATTTTTCAAGATCGTTTATGTAGATTATAAAGAGCAGTGGCCCTAGCACTGACCCTTGGGGTACACCACATGTGACAGGTTGGTTGTCTGATAGTGTATTGTTTATTTTTGTTCTCTGTTGCCTGTCTTTCAGGTAGCATTTTATCCAGTCCATAGTGTTGGATTTTATGCCCATGGATTCTAGTTTTTCCAGTAGTATGTTATGGTCTACTGTATCGAATGCTTTGCTGAAGTCAATGAAGGCTGCTCCAACTAATTGTTTTTGGTTCATTGACGCCAATATGTCATTTGTTAGGTTAGCTATTGTTTTAGATGTGGAGTGCAGTTTCCTGAAACCTCCTTGTCTTTCGCTTAGTATATTGTTTTTTTCCAGGTGTTCATTTATGTGTCTATGTAACACTTTTTCAATGAGCTTGCCTGGGGTTTGAAGAATCGATATTGGCCTGTAGTTTCCCATGTTTTGTTTGTCTCCACTTTTGTGGATAGGGGTAATGGTTGCCATTTTCCAAGCTGAGATAAAATGCCCCTGTTCAAAGGAGATGTTGAATAGGTCGACTATAGTGGCCGGGATGGCTTGGAGTGCCTCTTTCAGTATTTTGGTTGGTATTTCGTCTATTCCACTTGGTTTATTTGTGTCTATGTCATTTATTAGTTTTTTTACTTCTATTATATCTGTTTTGCAGGTGGGGATTTCATTCTGCACAGTTCCTGATCTATTTTCCCACCTTTTTTTAAATTTTCCTGACAGCGTTTGTCCTATTGTGGCAAAGTGCGTGTTCAGTTTGTTTGCTGCATCTTTGTCTGAGAGCATTGTCCCTTCGTTATCTTGGAAGTTTGTGTGCTCTTCTTTGTTATTTTTGGGGAATAATAGGTCTACATTCTTCCAAAATCTGTTTGTATTGCTTCCCCAGTCTTTGTCCTGCTTTATTATGTATTTCTTTTTTGCTGTTCTCACAGCTTTGAGAGAGTGGTTTCTGGCAATATGGTAGGCCAGTTTGTCTTCTATAGTTTCTGTGAGCTTTGCTTTATTACCCAGTTTACTTTTGGCTATGATGAGCGTTAGCAGGTCATTGTCTACCCAGGGGTCCTGTTTTTTTTGTATTTTTATTTTCTTAATGGGGCACATCTCGTCAGCTGATTTTCTTATTTCTGCGATGATGTTGCCCCAATAGATATTAACATCATCTCTGTTTTGTGTGATGTTGTTTATGTTTTGGTGCAGATGATTTTTTAATGCATCTTCTGAGTAGTTTTTTAGGGACCTGCCCATCTTATACTCATAGTGATTTGTGCTTTTTAGTTTTTTCCTTGTTACATATATTAGCTCATGATCACTTATACCCCAGCTCCTGGTGCCCCATTTAGTGGCGTGGTTTGAGTTGGTTAGTATTAGGTCAATTGTTGTGCTATTTTTACTTAGCCTTGTTTTTTCAGTGATGAGCTGTTGTAGGCCTAAGATTTTGATTGTGGTTTGCAGCATTAGTTTGTTTTTATCATTGCTGTTGTAATTTACATTAAAGTCTCCTAGTATGAAGATTTCTGCCTTTGTCAGTTTTTTTATGGTGTTTATGCTCTTCTCTAGGGCTTCAATGAAGAGTTCAATTTCCCCTGATGGAGGTCTGTAGAGGCTTGCTATGGCTATATTTGCTTGCTTTTCATTTTTTATTAGGCACCATAGTAGTTCTATGTGTTCATTTGATAAGTTAGCTGTTATTAGTGCTTCAGGATCTAGAATTTTGGTGTCTTTGCAGTAAAGGGCAACACCTCCACCCTTTTTTGTTTGGTTTAGTGTGTTATTTTGCTGCCTATCATTACGTACAAGCCTATATCCATCTATGTTAAGGGTGTTGTTTTTGTGGTTGTCAGTGAACCATGTTTCTGACAGTGCCAATATGTCAAGATTTTCTCTTTTTAGGTGTATTTTTATTGTGTCGATTTTGTTGGATGCACTCTGGCAGTTTAGGTGGGCAAAGTGTGTGCCCCTCCCCAGCTTGCATTCAATTTCTTCTACCATATATATTTGTGCTTTTCGGTGAGTGGTTGCTTGATTTCGCGAATTTTACTTTTTAGTTTTAGTTAGATTGATTGTTTGTGTGTGTGTGTGGGTGGGGGGGGGGATGTGCTGGTGCATGCAGCACACGGATCTCCCTCTGGTGGGTAGTTGTGTAAGTCACTGCACTTATTACCTGTTTTGTGTGGAGGATGGCATATTTTTAGTAAAGCGTGTTAGTGAGATAGTAGTAAATTTGTGATATTCATGGTTTGGAGCCCTGGTTCCTTTCCCAGTTCTCCCCGATGCTCTTGGACAGCCTGGCAGCGACGTATCCTGCATAATCCTCATTGTAGTGGATTCCGTCAGTCACGCCAATGCCATACCGTGCCGACGTCTGAACATTTGTATAGTTTTATTTATTCCTTATTTATATTTTTCCTTTTTATTTGTTGGCATTTGTCAGGGTTTCCTTGACTTTTTGGAGGATGTCCCCCATTTTATTTTTGTAACCTGGTTTTATCATTTCTCCTTCACTGGCGCTGTCCAGGTACCTTCCTGAGCCCCAGTATGGGCACTTTGTGCATTCCCTGAATGCATTTCCAGGGGCATTTATTAGCTTTTCTTTTAGCTCTATGTTTTGTGTGAATTTTGCATGGACGATATCCTCCAGCACTTTTTCATTTGTTTTGCACCATTCTGGTGATCTCCATATTTTTTTTGCCATTGCTTTTATTGTGTAAGGGTTGTCAGTGTTTTCGATCATTCTCATTATGTCATGTTTATCGTGATATTTGGCCATTATTGAGCAGTAGTATTGCTCGGCCGAGGTGTACTTTTTCCCGTCCTTTCCTGTGACTTCGCATTTGTACAGGTTACTAAAGGGGGAGTTGTGGCCTTGGAACGACACTCCCCAGGGGTGTTCCCTTGTTGCACCCTTTTCTGGTGTGATCTCTTGAATCTCAATCTCTCCGAACTCCTTGGGTGTGTAGGTTTTCCCATTTATTTCTATGTTACACCCTTTCATTTTGATCGATTTTATTTTGTCACTTTTGGTCTCGAGTGCAAGTGTGTACATTTGTTGTACTGTTTTTTCACTCAGCATTTCCTTTTCTGTCCTTACTGGTCTTATTGTGACTTTATTGTAGTCTTTTTTGGCCTGGAGTGTTTTTTTTCTTCTGGAAGAGTTCTTTTTTTTGCGACTCTTTCTCCAGCTGGATTTTTATACTCCTCGGCCTGGTTTGAACTTTCTCCGTGGCCTGGACTTCTTGTTCTTTTGTTTCCCCACCTTGACTTTTGTTGTCAGCCTGCTCAGTATTGCCAGGGTGTTTTTTTGGTGTTGTTTCTTTTTAGTTTTTTTTTTCCTAGACGGAAGGCCTTAGTCACTACTGTCCAGCCAAAGTCACAGTCCGCTTCTTTTAGCATGTCAGTGATTGTTTCCTGAATGCTTTCATTTTCTTTTTCGGGAATGCCGTGGACTATGACACTGAGTTTTTTTTCCCTCAGTTTTTGGTTTGATTGCCTGATTTTGGATCGCTTCCGTTTGAGGCTTCTTTTTATCCGTGGGCATTGTCCTGGTGTTGGCATTTTTGCTTACAGTTTTGCTTACATTTTCGTTGCTGTTTTTTTTTCGTATTCTGCCTTGTACCATGCGCATTCTATCTGTAGCATGTCATATGCTACTTGTAACGCTTCTAGTTTGGTTTTGCAGTCATTTCCCTTAGTTTTGTTGTTTCTGCAGACAATTTCCGTGTTGTTTGTGCCGTTATTTCCGTCCACAAATTTTGTGTTTGCCTTTTCCAGTTCCTCCTTTACTGTTTGGATTACCAGCTTTATTATGTCTTCCTTGATTAGTTGTTGGCCTTCATTATCCTGGCAATCCTTACCGTCCACCTCAGTAGATGTGTTTTCGCCTTTTCCCGTCATTTCTAAAGGCTGACACACTATTGTGAGGTTGATCCTCCTTGTTTTGTTTGATTTTAGTACCCTGTACTAGGTTACATTAGTCTAGTCTAGTTTATTTGAATTATTTTCCTCCGATATTCCTCCTTATATGTTGTTCTACAGCAGAGGATAGAATCCTAGGTAGAAGCTAGTAAAGCAAAATAAAGCAGTTTGGTTATGACTATTTGTATGCTGGTGAGTGATAACTGGTGGGTGATAATAGGGGAATCCACCAGCCCACTCAATTCAACAGTGGTTTTGAGTTATTCAGACATTATAAATCACACACACACACACATCAACAGTAGAGCAAAGTATATGGGTGATAGTATGCCATGGTACTTAGCTGTGAGTGCTGGTATGTTTGTTGTATCACAGGATACAAATCCTGGCAATCCGTAGGCTTATTTTCGCCGTTTTCGCCGATTCCCGCCGAATCAAACGGTTGACACTCTCCTTTGAGGTTGTTTTGTTTTTGTTGTTACTATATTCCTCCTCACAGGTCTATCCTGTAGTATCCTGGGATGTCTGTATATTATCCTGGGATGTTTGTGAGGAAAATCCGCTTAGTCTTGGTTTTTATGCACGCTTTAGTACATTGGATTCGCGATAATCACTTGCATTCACTTGTGACCACCTTGCGGCCTTCCAATTTTGGTGGTCGTATGGTGGTTGCAAGCGATCAGAAGCATAGTATGACTGGGGTATCAGTGAACAGAGGTAGATAACCGTCTCGCTAGGTGGCGTGGCTTTATGAGCCCTGTTCCGATACTGAATTACCCACGCTGTACATAACCTGAATGCTCAATAGCCCAATTCTGCCATTGTCTAGTAACATTTCCTATTCAGCTAATTAAACACATCCTTGAAAGACAGCATCAACTTACGGATCTATTGTTCGGATTATATATCTGTTATGTAATTGCTTATCTTCATGCAAATCCAGTCTGATTTAGCTGGAACAATGTGACTGCTAATTTGAATGACCATGGGCACAGCGTTGAAGGTGGAATTAGGTGTTATCTATGGAATACATTCACGTGAAGATAGGATTAAGTACCTTTAGCCATCTACTATGGCTAATTTACTTAATGTATTGCGCGAATTAATTAGATTTCCATGCAGTATATATATATATATATATATATATATATGTCGTGGGGGTGATGAAATATGGAGAGATTATTGTTGCTAGAAGCGGGACTCGACCCAATCTCTTTGCTTCCGGGCCAGAGTGTGCTAACCATAACACCACCTAGGCTCCCTGATATCAACACACTACCCACGCCTACCTGTCTATGCAGCTCCTTGCCCGAGAGGTGAGTGCAGACCACTACATATATATTAATACACCATCCGCTCTGCACAAAAAGTACACTGGCCAGAGTTCATGCACACACACACATATATATATATATATATATATATATATATTTAAGTGCACTGTATAATATTCTCAACTGTCTTCTGGCTACAGAAAGAGAGAGCACCCTCGTCTCTGGTTCAAGGATACCATCAAGAGAAACCTGAAGCTGAGAGACATTAAGACCGACTCATGGACGCAACTCTCACAGCAGAGAGCTAAATGGAGAGTGGCAGTCAAGTAATGAAAGCAGTCTTTGTCGCATCACGACCGACAGCATGATGATGATGATGATAATATATGCATGTTGTATCTGCACACACACATATATACGTTATGATGAATTATGGGATGTCCAATCTTAGTAATACCGAACAGGAGACAAGACTTGGTGTCAGTTTTATAAGTATTTGGTTTGACTCGGCCATGGTTGGATCCCACAGTAAGCGGGTGCCCTACCAACACGGCGATTCTGTAATAGTGGATCATGGAGAGAGCAGCTCTTTACACTGAGCTGTACCTGATTGTGCGCGTGAGTAGTACTTATACCTGGGAGGTACTTTACTAAAAACATGGGAGAAGGCACTGGGACTAGTTCATATCAATTCCACAGAAACAGCTGGCTCTGGTTTCTGGATTCAGGTGAATTTATTTCCCCTCTTTATGACTATTGGTATTGTTAATGTATATATATACACGTGTTAGTCATTAGCATCCCCCTTGGGTGGGTCGGTTCGAACGTGATGTAGTATTGCTTCGAGGTAGTAATACATGTTTAACAAGTGCTCCAGTGTCATCAGATGATGCAGCTTCTTTAATTAAGTATGCCTTAATTAAGACACGATTTGCAATAATGCTCTTCGGGGAAACATGTATATAGCTAGTTTAGTGAGTGGAATTCACCTCTGCAAGTGAAATGTGACAAACTTTGTAAGTTTTGGATTTCACCCAGTCGGGTTTAGAACACTCAATATTCCATATGGGAATTGGCTCCTATACTCATTTAGCCATCTGTATTAATGTAATAGAGTGATTGATTGCTGATGGTGTAACTCCTTGTCAGCAGTAAAGGCCACATTCACAGTGAAAAGCAAGCGGTGGCCAATCTGTCAGTCTTGTTAATCAGAGAGCTGCACATAGCTCAGGCGGTAGCTTGTCCACCTGCAAAGGTGTAAGTCATCCTGATGATCCTGCTCTGTGGACCTAATTGCAGTTTGGGAGATTTTCCTTTCCAGCCAGTCGTCCACAACTTGTTTATCAGAGGCTGTGGTATGTGGTGTCCTGTCTGTGGGAAAGTGCATATAAAAGAGCCCTTGCTGCTTCATGGAAAGAGTAGCCTATGTGGCATCAGTGGGTTTCCTCCAAAGAAATATGTCAGAATGACCATGTGTTTGATGTCCAATAGCCTATGATACAAATATCAATGTGCTCTAGAGGCGTCATTAAATAAAACAAGCTTTAAGGCCAAGTCACACCTACCCTGACGAGCCCCGGATTTTTAGCCGGACCACTCCCCGGACTGTCCGGGACAGCCCCGGATAAAATTGCTATTTTCGCCTCGCTCTAACACCTACCCGGACAAGCCACGGACTACAAGCCCAGATCACCCCAGATGAGCACCAGACAATCCCCGGACTACCCGGATGAGCCCCAGACAACACCCGGACAAGCCCCGGACAACCCAGGATGATAGCCTGAAATGTGGGACTCATGCTGGGGTAGTCCGTGAGTAATACGATATCATCCGTGGCGATCTGTGGTTAATCCGTGGTCATCTGGCCTGTCCGGGTCTTATCCGGGCAGTCTGGGAGTGGTCGATGACTCTGTCGGGGCTAGTCCAGGCTAAACGGGGCTACTCCGGGCTAAACTGGGGCTAAAACGTGGCTCTTCCTGGTTAAAAATGACCCGGACTCCCCTGGACGGGAAACTGACTACCCCCGACCACCCCCGGACCACCCCCAGATTACACTCGGATGATGCCGGATTGGGCCCGGATTGCAAAATTCCCCGGATCGCCCTGGATGTTTTAAACATTTTAAAACATCCGGGGCCGACCCCGGATGAAGCCGGACCAGCCAAGGATCACCAAGTACCACCAAGGACCAGCTATGGATGAGCATTGGATCGCCACGTATCGCCACCGACCACGCCGGATCACGGGTCGGGGCTCGTCCGCCCCTGATCCGGGTAGGTGTGACCTAGGCTTTACTTTACTTCGTTAATCACATTCATCGGTTTGCATTGAAATTCACATGAAACTCTGAAATGGTCAGATCTGTCTCAAATAACAACGAAACCCATCTCTGATGCCTTTTTGAAGTGGTTAAACTTGTGTCAATTGACAACAAAATCTAACTCGCAAATTACAGGAGATGATATATCCTAATTGTTTTTTTAGGAATTCTAAACAAACACAAATTATTTGTTTGTGCATTGCATCAGTAAAGAGACCTCACATGCAATTTACATTTAAACAGTGTTAATGCGAGCAGAATGTGCCTAAGTATTATTGGGCAGTGACACTCAATGCACTCAGTTGACAATGGTTGAGTAAAAATGCATGAGTCAGCACCGAGTGGTTGACACGGCATCAAGTGAGGGTTATGTGGTGCCACCAACACTCAACATGATACTGTGGATTTTATTCAATGCATCGCGCCATAGACCAACGTAATAGCAGAAATGATATAAGTGTGTTGGTTGTGTTTTGGGGTGTTACATCCTGGCAACATCCAAGGTCATATCAGGAAATGTATTGTTCATATAATAACAATTGCCGTATTCTCGCAGGCTAACACCCTGGGTGTTTAAATATGCAAATCACTGAAGTGGGAGGCATTTACCCACACATGGGCATTTAAGGGTTGGGCATTTACGAAATATTGGACAAGTGGGGGGTGGGCGTCAACACACACATGGTCATTAACCCGTGGGAATATGGGTATATTCCCTCATAAACTCCCTCTCCGCATATTGTGTTGGTGCTGGCCATATAAAATAAAATTACTTTTGGGTAACGTTAACATGAGCGATATCCCACTGACCCCTCACCTCTTCATATATGCACTATAAATATCAACGATTATAACGATGACAATAGCAATGCTAGAACTAATAGCAACACATGCCATTTATAATAATACTAAATACAATGGTATTGACAATGACAAGACAATCATAATGAACAATGCAAACTCCTATAACAATGGCACTAATACTAATAGTACTAGTAATAGGATCAGCTATGCCAGGAGTAGCCGCAGTCAGAGAGCCAGCTCTCTGCAATGAACAGTAAATGACCTGTGTTAAATATTTCATGCCATGTACACAGTGCACGAATCTCCACGTGTCCAGGCATTTCAATGCCTACTTTCAGAGAACTGACAGCCACGTGATTAAATTAGAATGCATCACCTGATTCCCGAGTCTGACTGTGTTTTGTTTAGTTATAGACAGTTTCGCGCACAGGAGGAAATACTGACAACATGGCTTGACTCTCATAGACCCTCGTGGACTCTCGTAGACTCGTGTAGACTCTCATAGATTCTTGTAGATTCGTGTAGACTCTCGTAGACTCCCATAGACTCTTGGAGACTCGTGGATATTCTTATACTCTCGTATAAAAGACTCTTGTATATACTCTCGTACATTTCATAAATCCTCGTAGAGCACCATCGTCTTGTATACTCTCATAGACCAAATCAGTGGAGCACAGGCTTCATAAACTCATAAACTCTTGTCATCCCTTGTAGACTCTCATAAACTCTCATCGTCCCGTGTGGACCCTCATAAATTCTGGACTTCCCTTGTAGAGCCTCATAAACTCTCATCGTCCCTTGTAGACCCTCATAAACTCTCATCGTCCCTTGTAGACCCTCATGAACTCTTGTTGTCCCTTGTAGACCCTCATAAACTCTCGCCGTCCCTTGTAGAGCCTCATAAACTCTCATCGTCCCTTGTAGACCCTCATAAACTCTCGTTGTCCCTTGTAGACCTTCATGAACTCTTGTCGTCCCTTGTAGACCCTCATGTCGTCCCTTGTCGTCCCTTGTACACCCTCATGAACTCTTGTCGTCCCTTGTAGAGCCTGATAAATTCTCACCGTCCCTTGTAGAGCCTCATAAACTCTCATCGTCCCTTGTAGACCCTCATGACCTCTCGTTGTCCCTGGTAGACCTTCAAGAACTCTTGTTGTCCCTTGTAGACCTTCATGAACTCTTGTCGTCCCTTGTAGACCCTCATGAACTCTTGTTGTCCCTTGTAGACCCTCATAAACTCTCGCCGTCCCTTGTAGAGCCTCATAAACTCTCATCGTCCCTTGTAGACCCTCATAAACTCTCGTTGTCCCTTGTAGACCTTTATGAACTCTTGTCGTCCCTTGTAGACCCTCATGAACTCTTGTCGTCCCTTGTAGAGCCTGATAAATTCTCACCGTCCCTTGTAGAGCCTCATAAACTCTCATCGTCCCTTGTAGACCCTCATGACCTCTCGTTGTCCCTGGTAGACCTTCAAGAACTCTTGTTGTCCCTTGTAGACCTTCATGAACTCTTGTCGTCCCTTGTAGACCCTCATGAACTCTTGTCGTCCCTTGTAGAGCCTCATAAACTCTCGCCGTCCCTTGTAGAGCCTCATAAACGCTCATCATCCCTTGTAGACCCTCATGAACTCTCAATGTCCCTTGTAGACCTTCATGAAATCTTGTCGTCCCTTGTAGACTGTCATAAACTCTCATCATCCCTTGTAGACCTCATGAACTCTCGTCGTCCCTTGTCGACCATCATAAACTCTCGTGTCCCTTGTAGACCCTCATAAACTCTCGACTTCCCTTGTAGAGCCTCATAAACTCTCGACTTCCCTTGTAGAACCTCATAAACTCTCGATTTCCTTTGTAGACCCTCATAAGCTCTCGAGTTCCCTTGTAGAGCCTCATAAACTCTTGACTTCCCTTGTAGAACCTCATAAACTCTCAATTTCCCTTGTACAGCCTCATAAACTCTCGACTTCCCTTGTATACCCTCATAAACTGTTGACTTCCCTTGTATACCCTCATAAACTGTTGACTTCCCTTGTAGACCCTCATAACCTCTCTAGTGCCCTTGTAGATCCTCATAAACTGTTGTCTTCCCTCGTAGATCCTCATTGACTACCGTCTTCCCTTGTAGACCATCATAACTTCTCGTCTTCCCTTGTACTAGTAGCAGACCCTCATAAACGCTTGTCCTTACTTGTAGACCTTCGTATACCCTTCTAACCCCTCCTAGTTTCTCGCAGACCCTCCTATTTCCTCATAAACCCTCATACACGCTCATATACTATGGTATTCTCTCATATTCCCTCATAGACTGGTATTTTCTCCTATAACCTCATAGACTGGTATTCACTCATATAATTATAACCTCATAGACTGGTATTCTCTCATATTTCCTCATAGACTATTGTAGACTTTCTTATTCCCTCATATCCCTTCATTTTCCATCACATACCCTCATAAACTCTTGTAATTTTTCATAGACCATCATAGATTCTCGTACTCCTATATTCCCTCATACTCCCTCACAGACCCTAGTAGACTCATGTATGCCCTTGTATTCCCTTATAGACTCCCGTATTCCTTCATAGTCCCTCATATTTCCTCACAGACCCTCGTATACTCTCGTATTCCCTCACATTCCCTTATACAATAGACTCCCATATTCCTTCATAATCCCTCATAATCCCTCACAGACCCTTGTAGACTCTTGTATTCCCTCACATTCCCTTATAGTCTCCCATATTCCGTCATAATCCCTGATAATCCCTCACATACCCTCGTAGACTTTCGTATTCCCAGACATTCCCTTATATACTCCCATATTCCTTCATAATCCCTCATAATCCCTCACAGACCCTGGTAGACTCTCGTATTCCCTCACATTCCCTTAGAGACGCCCCGATTCCTTCATAATCCCTCATAATCCCTCACAGACACTAATAGACTCTCGTATTCCCGTACGTTCCCTTATAGACTCCGATATTCCTTCACAATCCCTCATAATCCCTCACATACCCTCATATACTCTCATATTCCCAGACATTCCCTTGTAGACTCCCTTATTTCTTCATAATCCCTCATACTCCCTCACAGACCCTCATAGACTCTCGTATTCCGAGACATTCCCTTATGCACTCCCATATTCCTTCATAATCCCTCATAATCCCTCCCAGACCCTCATAGACCCTCATATTCCCTCATATTCCCTTATAGACTCCTGGATTCCTTCATAGTCCCTCATAATCCCTCCCAGACCCTCGTAGACTCTCATATTCCCTCACATTCCCTTATAGACTCCCATATTCCTTCATAATCCCTCATACTCCCTCACAGACCCACGTAGATTCTTGTATCTCTCACAATCCCTTATAGACTCCCATATTCCTTCATAATCCATCATGATCCCTCATAGACCATCATAGACTCTCGTATTCCCATACATTCCCTTATAGACTCCCATATTCCTTCATAATCCCTCACAGACCCTTGTATACTCTCGTATTCCCTCACATTCCCTTATATACTCCCATATTCCTTCATAATCCCTCATAATCCCTCACAGACCCACGTAGACTCTCGTATCTCTCACAATCCCTTATAGACTCCCATATCCCTTCATAATCCATCATGATCCCTCATAGACCATCATAGACTCTCGTATTCCCATACATTCCCGTATAGACTCCCATATTCCTTCATAATCCCTCACAGACCCTTGTATACTCTCGTATTCCCTCACATTCCCTTAGATACTCCCATATTCCTTCATAATCCCTCATAATCCCTCAGAGACCCTCATAGACTCTCGTAATCCAGTACCTTCCCTTATAGACTCCCATATTCCTTCATAATCCCTCATAATCCCTCACATACCCGCCTAGACTCTCGTATTCCCTCACATTCTCTTATAGACTCCCGTATTCCTTCATAATCCCTCATAATCCCTCACATACACTCATAGATTCTCGTATTCCTATACATTCCCTTATAGACTCCCAATTCCTTCATAATCACTCATACTCCCTCACAGACCCTCGTAGAGTCTCGTCTTCCCGCATATTTCCTTATAGACTCCCATATTCCTGCATAATCCCTGATTATCCCTCACAGACCATCATAGACTCTTGTATTCCCAGACATTCCCTTATAGACTCCCATATTTCTTCATAGTCCCTCATAATCCCTCACATACCCTCGTAGACTCTCGTATTCCCATACATTCCCTTATAGACTCCCATATTCCTTCATAATCCCTCATAATCCCTCACAGACCATCATAAACTCTTGTATTCCCAGACATTCCCTTATAGACTCCCATATTTCTTCATAATCCCTCATAATCCCTCACATACCCTCGTAGACTCTCATATTCCCTCACATTCCCTTACAGAATCCAATATTCTTTCATAGTCCCTCATATTCCCTCGCATATCCTTGTATATTCTTGAATTCCCTCATATTCCCTCATAATCCCTCATATTCCCTCATATTCCGTCATATTCCCTCAGAGACTCGTATTCCCTCGCATTCGCTCAGTGACCCTTGTATACTCTGACAGACTCTTACAGACTTTCTTGTCCGGCCGAGTGTCTTAAGGCTGTGAAATGATAGCTTTATGTGTGGGATGATGTGAACAGGCCTCTCATTAATGGAGGACGATGCTAATAGAGAAGACTGCCCGAAGAAAGTACACCCCTCAACCTCACCCTCACCCACCCCTACGCCCGCTAGAAAGCTAAGTGTTCTTTCACTCCTTATGATATTCTGTGTCCTGTGTTCCACCAGAAAGACTGAGCACCCAAATGTTCTGGGAAAATTGGCGATTTGGTCGCCATTAATTTAACACCGGGTTCCCCATTTTAAGATTATTTTTCCTCAATTGAATTGGAGGTGAGGGGTGAGCAGTGAGCAGTGAGCGGTGAGCGGTGAGGGTGGCACTTGCGCTGGTAATCTGATTGTTTATCATTAACATAGTTCTGAAATAGCAAACATGAAAGGTCTGCGAAGCAAAGTAATTTTTGTTAAACGGATATGCAACAATTATTAAGTAGTTAAAGCTGCATAGTCCGATGAAAATATCAAATTGTCAAAACCAAAACAATTATTACGATTTGTTTCTAAATATCTAACTCAGATACTGATGCACTTATTAAGCATTTGTTGCCACCTAGAAGGGAATGCTGAGGCAATTTAATAGAATCTGTTACTGCAGAAGTCTATAGTGTCAGAGTTTTGGCATGCTTACCTACATTATTTTGGCATGTTTCCACTGCAAATATCTCTGAAGTTAGCCATTTAAAACAAAAGTTACTGCATCAACCTAATATATTTATCTCAGAAAATAACAGAAGCTTAAAACCATCGGACTATGCAACTTTATTAAACCAATAAGGAAAGCCTGCTGGATTTTAATTTAGTGTGCTTGGGGAATTATTCTATAGCACATTGCTATATCATATTTGTTAATTTGCAATGGAACTATTGCAGCCCATTTTGATATTGATAGAGAGCTTTGCTGTCATCGTACCTAAATCTGATATTGTGGTAATACATTTAATATCGCCTCCATATGTTATAAACAAGGGAGCTGAGGCTACATCAACATGTTACAGCATAACCCCGTTAAACCAAACTTGAAGGGACCCTAGAAATCTGTTTGGATTAACCGATCATTGGTTTAAACGAGCTTTGCCTTCGACTTTGACTTTGACTTTGAGTAAGAGTGTATTACACTTGTAATATCCAATGTATGTGGACACTTTGATTATTGTTTTTTATGTACATACATTATAACTCCGTTAAACCAAGCTCGGTTAAACCAAACGATCGGGTAATCCAAACACATGTTTAGGGTTTCTTCAAAATACTACCATTTATCATATACAAAATTTGGTGGGGTCTCAGATGACCTTATAACCACATGAAAGTTTGGTTTAACGTACCGGAAGTGGCCTGAGGGCAGACAATTTTGTTTGGATTAACCGATAGTTTGGATTAACCAACTTTGGTTTAACAAACTTTTTTTTATATGATAAATGGTAGTATTTTGCCGGGCCGCCGAAAATAGTTTGGATTAACCGATCTTTTGCTTTAACCGAGCTTGGTTTAACGGGGTTGTACTGTACTACTACATTATTCAACGGTTGACTAATTGACAAATTAATTAGGAATACCAAACTGTATGCGGGGAAGTTTCAAACCAACAAAGACGTCTAAAAACAACAAAGCCAACAAAGACGTATAAAAACAACAAAGCCAACAAAGACGACTAAAGTAATAATAAGTCACTCCATTCACAGCAAATAAACTGGTTCCGAAACTGTCGGACTTCAATTGCCCGGATCTTAGTTTCACATTCACCAAGTTTCTAATTAGGCCGGTCCTGATACCACCTCAGTTGTTGCTAGAACGGCAAACCCATAGTAAACAACAATGCAACCCTAATTCGAGTATTGTCATGTGATCTTTACACCTGAGTACGGATTTAGGTTTCATTTTACAATAATATCTCATGTGTGTTCTGGATGGGTATCAGAGGTTTATAATATACACTCCTGGTGGCTTCATAGTGCTGTATCCGTAAGATGCCATGCCACTTGCACTATGTCCTACATAGTCGACGTGTTCAGGCAATCATTTATTCAGTTATTCCTATTGCCCGCAGTGTGTGAGATGGTTGAGTTGGTAAGGCATCAACTGCCCGTGCAGCAGGGCGGGGTTCGATCGAGTCAAACAAAATACAAAAATGTTAACAACATATCAGTATGAGACATGTAGTATCTAAAGATAACACCTCATTTTCATTGTTTGTATTCATCTTTGAGGGTCTGCTGTCACAGTCCAGCATTGACAATGATACAGGATAATGGATGTGACAGGGGAGCACTTCAGTTGTACTTTAGAGCTAAGAGAAATAGGCTTGTCAATCCAAACTGGTTTCAGTATAGTAGTGTCACCAATACCATAGTACAATACCCCACTCAATGATATTATTCTGACATTAAATGGGCTGATCCATGACCAAAACAACATCACTATCCCTTATTCACAAATATCATGATCATTTAGCACTAGTCATAATTTGCATAGCATGACACAAACTGTTCTCTAGGGGTTATGTGCTGCTGTTGTCTGTGTTATCCTAGAGAGTACCTAAGGTTTGGAACCCTCATCAGTTATAACTGAGCATAGGTATTTGAAGTTTGTGGCTGTTACAATGGTTGTCTACTCTCTGTGAAGTCACCGAAGAACCGACAACTTGTACGATATCAACGAGGGAGCGGGACATAGCTCAGGTGGTAGAGTGTCCACCTGTGAAGGTGTTGGTCATCCAACCGATCCTGCTCAGTGGACCCATTTGCAGTTTGAGCTATTTTCCGACCCAACCAGTGGCCCACAACTGGTTCATCAAATGATGTGGTACGTGCTGTCCTACTGTATATAAGAGACCCCTTGCTGCTTATCAGAATGAGTAGAGTATGTGGCGGCAGTGGGTTTCCTCCAAAGAAATATGTCAGAATGACCATATGTTTGACGTCCAATAGCCGATGATAAGATCAATGTGCTCTAGAGGCGTCATTAAATAAAACAAGCTTTTTGATATCAATGAGACCTGCATCCAATCCGAGGGTAATTTTATTATGTCTAAACCTAGGTAAACTAGACCCCCCCCCCCTCACACACCCCAGCGGCGCTACCCCAGATCCCCTCTCGATCCATTACTTAATCACCCGACCACCACCTCAATCCTAGCTATGAATATTTAGATTGTTTAATTTCAAACCTACGCCTGTTACAGCTCAGTCCCCGCCCTCCCCTCTCCATCTGTCATCCGGGCTTTTCTGTTATTTTCGCAGTCACTCCACCTGGTGGTTTCAACCCACACTACATCTGGCGGTTTCAACCCATACTCTACTCGCATCTCATCTCATCTCTTCTTGAACAGTTCTACTGTGATTACCAGATGGGATGACAGAATGAGTTGAGCGTCCGTATTCCGTTTTGGTAGATCGTGGGGTTCGAACCCTGGTCTAGTCAAACCAATGACATAACATTGTTATGTGTGGCTTCCTAGCCAGGCGGTCGGCATTATTAGGATAGGGCAAGGACTGGTTGGATCAGTTTCAGGATAATGTAACTGAGTGAGATATCAGGTCATATGTCTGGTGGCCTGGTCTCCCAGTGGGGAAGCTCTATAAAGTGGCCATGAGTATGCACTGTCACAAGTCGGCACCAGTCCTGATATGACCTTAGATGTTGTCAGGGCGTGAAACCTCGACAACCAACCATCTGCTGGGATTTATTAGCTTTGATGTAGGTAGGAATACATCACAGATGAAACATTTCCACAATTTCACACATTTCCGAGATTTTGTACAATGCCAAGGATACATATATATATATAAATGACAGTAATTTGTCAGTATGAGTCCCATTCTGATATAACCTTAAATGTTGCCAGCCTTCAAACCCAGGCAAAGAGAAACACAAGGAGTGACTGAGGAGAAAGAAAAGGGGAATGACGAACTTTTGAGATATTTACCTTCAAAGTTAGCCATTTAAAATAAAAGTTGCTTCAAATTAAAGTATGGTAGATTACAACCCTCAACCTAATATATTTATCTAAGAAAATGACCAAAACTCAAAACCTCGGACTATGTAAGTTTAAGCTGCATAGTCCAATGTGTTTGAATTTCTGACACACCCACACACAAACACACAAACACACAAACACACACATACACACACGCAAACACACACACAAACACACACACGCACAAACACACACACGCACAAACACGCATACACACTAACACGGCGCGTCCGGCATGTCATGTCACGTGACACATTCTGCTGAAAAACAGTGCGAGTTCTCGTAGCAACTGAAGTTGGCTTAAGCTAAGATTCCATGTACGCGGTATGTAGTATGCAGTATGCGAATGCAACAACAATTAGAAAAGCATGTAAACAACGCACAGTGGTGCTTCCATATGTCTGAACGTGAATTTGAATGTGAATGCGAATGCTGCAAGTCGATTGCTCCATGGACTGACCGGTACAAATGCAAACACGAATGCTGCTCCATTTGCCATAGAGCAAACAGGAACTTTGACTTTCCTTCACAAATTTGTAGCAAGAAAGACTGGAAATCACATGGGTATTGATGTCACATGCCGCATTCGCATGCGCATACCGCGTATATAGCTTAAAGCTAAGATTCCATGTATGCGGTATGCGAATGCCAACAAAATGGAAAAGCATGTAAATGTCCGGTGCTGCTTCCATATGTCCAGTTGCGAATTAAAATGCATGGACGACAGTGGATCACTCAATCGCCCGATTGGTGTGAATGCGAATGCAAATGCAAATGCAAATGTGAATGCGAATGCACATATCGGGTGTATAGAATCTTAGCTTTAGAGTTTGGCATGAGGAGCGTTAGTAAGTTACAAGGTGGCCATCACAAGGAGTCTCTGTTACAGGGGTCTGCCCCAGGTGCATCCCCTGTGCCTGGATGCGTCACAGGCGGTAATATACATACAATTGCATTAACTTCCAGACGGAGGTGAGGGGTCGTGTTACTACACAGACACTGACACGATGCCCTCGGCTAAAGCTGCATAATCCGATCAAAACAGACTGAGTGGGATATCAGGTCATGGTGCTGGCGACCTGGTATCCCAGTGGGGCAGCACTATAAAGTCGCCATGAGTGCGCACTGTCACAAGTCGGTACCCGTACTGATATGACCTTAGATGTTGTTTGAACATAAAACAACAACAAACAAACAATCAGCGACCCCTGCGATCGGCGAACCCCTGCCATGGTGAAATAAACATTTTTAATTGTAATTTTCAATATAGGAATTATGATCTGTCTCCTTTGAGTGTCGCTCCCATGAGAGGACTCTTTCTCTCTCAGGGCAACGTCGGCCTGGATCCGTAGTTGTCCTTTGAAGACAGGTCCTGAACCCCCGTGTCCCATTTTGGGAGGTCGTAGGATTCGAACCTGGTGGTTCGAACCCAGGTCGAGCCAAATCAATGACGTAACAATTGATACTTGTCGCTCCCTAGCCTGGTGCTTGGCCTTACTAGGATAGGGCAAGGAGCAGTGGAATGAGGAAGACCAATTGTCCGCAATTAAAATGTCTCTTGTTTAATCAACTAATACGCCAAAAAAAGACTACAGTATTGTTGTCCCTCACTTCAGTGATTGATATGGTTGGTGAACCCCTGCCATAGGCGAACAATTTTCCAATGTACAAATTATAATTTGATCTCATTGGATTGTTCCTCTGATGATAGAACATCTCTAATGGCAGGATTACATTAGCTTGAATGCAAATGTTGCCCTTTCAACACAGGTATAATTCAGCCACATTGTCATTCCATTGGGACAGCTATTGCTTGGGCCTATCCGAGAGCAATGCTGAGTGTGAAAAGAAATACAGAAATAAGCTCAGCGTGACATCACAGCCACTATTTCAGACCACCCTTGTTTGCAGAACCGTTGCAGAAATTGGCGAACTTTGTTTGTTGTTTTACATCCTAGCAACATCTAAGGTCATATCAGGATGGGTACCAACTTGTGACAGTGCACACTCATGGCAATTTTATAGTGCTGCCCCACTGGGATACCAGGCCACCAGCACCATGACCTGATATCCCACTCAGTCACATTATCCTGACACTGAGCCAACCAGTCCTTGCCCTTTCCTAATAATGCCGAGCGCCTGGCTAGGAAGCAACAAGTATAAATTGTTATGTCATTGGTTTGACTCGACCAGGGTTCGAATCCATGATCCCATGGTCTACCAACACGGTGACGGATGCTCTAACTCATTCGGCCATGCCGTCTGGTTAAATTGGCGAACTACTTTCCGATGACGGCACCTGCTATCTCTGGACAACATTGGTATATATGCAGTGTTGTCTTTTGAAAGCATGGATAGTAGTGCCTGTATGCAATGGATATCTCTGTGTCCAGAGCAATGGTGGCCAAAGTTACCATGTATCCTGTCATCGCTTGGGTGGTGGTTGTAGTTTTAGATCCTGGCAACATCTTAGGTCATATCAGGACGGGTACCGACTTGTGACAGTGCACACTCATGGCAACTTTATAGTGCCACCCTACTGGGAAATCAGGCTGCCGGCACCATGACCCGATATCCAGTCCTTGCCCTATCCTATTAATGCTACGTGCCAGGCTAGGAAGTGACAAGTATCAAATGTATTAGTCATTGGTTTGACTCGACCGGAAACCGAATTCACCGTCTCCCGCATGCGAGGCCCGCGCTCTACCGATTCCTGTCATTATAGAAGCAGTCAGACAGGGCGGGTACCGACTTGTGACAGTGCACACTCATGGCGACTTTATAGTGCCATCCTACTGGGAAATCAGGCCGCTGGCACTGTGACCCCATATCCCACTCAGTCACATTACCTGACACTGAGCTAACCAGTCCTTGTCCTATCCTATTAATGCCACGTGCCAGGCTAGGAAGTGACAAGTATCAAATGTATTAGTCATTGGTTTGACTCGACCGGGAACCGAACTCCCGGTCTCTCGCACGCGAGGCCCGCGCTCTACCGATTCAGCCACCACGCCCGGTTCCTGTCATTAGAGAGGCAGTCAGTCAAATCAAATACAGACAGTGTGTGCATTGACAAATTATCCACGCATGCCATGCGGTTGATTTAGACAGTTATATTTGAACTCTACTGCTGCTTATCAAACGTGGATTGCATTACATACTCCCTCCTTTTAACAGGTATTGTACATAGATATGCCCTTGGGCAATGCTGGAGAGATAAACCCCACCTCAACGCATAATGAAACTCACACTTGGAGACCAGAGAAGAATATATGATTTCAAAACAATGTTGTTTGTTGTGGCTTCATGTCCTGGTAACATTTTAGGTTATATAGGGATAAATACCAACTTGTGGCAAAGTGCACTCATAGTGACTTTATAGTGCTGCCACACTGGAAGACTGGGCTGCTGGCCCCATGAGCCGATATTCGCCTTAGTCATATTAGCATAATACTGTCCTAACCCGTCCGCACCCTATACTATTAATGCTGAGGACCAGGCTAGGTAGTGGCAAGTATATATTTTGTAAGTCATTGGTTTGATTCGGCCGCAGTTTGAACCAACACCCTCCCACAGGGGAAGCCAGCCAGCACTCTGACTGATCCAGACATCTCCGTCAGATCCAATACATGAAACCTGAGTTTAAATACAAGATGCACAATGGAAGCATCTCCTATAAAACACATAGTTGCAATGGGCGAGCGCCACCACTGACCCGCCCTCTGACGGCATTAGCATGAACTTCTCTTGTAGGTAGGATTCAAAACTAATCCATTGTAGAGTGTTGAGAATCCCAGACGCCGGCACAAATATACAGCAAAATAGAATACAAATCCCAAACAAAACAGCACATCAGAGAAAGGCAGTGCCTTCCATTTAGTTCCCACTTAAGAAATGCATTACCGAGTGAATCATTGTATGTTGTTGACAAATTGACATTTTCTGCATTTCAGTCTAGATAATTCTCAAATTAGATCATTCAAGATTTAAATATAAAGATGTATAGTTAGTGTTTTTGTAGTTAATTGTTGCCAATTGTAATTTTCCGAATGGAAGTATGCTCCAGGGGGAGGGGACAAGAGAGGAATATTTTGCTCCCTTCTCTAGGATCTCGACAGATAAAACTAATGTTTTTATTTTATTTGAACATGACCAGAAATGGTGGCCAAATGAGTTGAGCGTCCGTCCCCTGGTGTGGGAGATCGGGGGATTTGAACCCATGAGTTTGTGGGTTCGAACCCTGGTAATATATCACACACTTAATTAGAAAAAGCATATTAGTATGATTAAATCTAAATGGTCCAAAACTGTTGCAATTATGCACAATGGGAAGTATGTCCTGAATAGAAATGCTTGGTCAATATTGTATTATTAATTATGTCTGCCTTGTGTATCTTATTGTTGTGAAGTATGGGCAAATGCAGACAAAACATTACATCTCTAGCACAATTATTGACTGAGTAATGGCCATTTTAATTATTTCAGTCAGCAATGGCGGACATCTTGGATTTGCAAAAATGCCACCAGACAAAATTGTTCACACCCTCTGGAAATTATGAGCTAAGGCCGTTATTGACTCATATCAACCATAGAAAAATGGCTGCGCAACATTTCCACCCTCCTGGCCATATTCACCATATTCCTGCTGACTAGATTTCCAAGTATCCAAATAGAATGAAACTGAAAGGAGAATCTTTTATCTAGGTATTCCAGCGATGATGACAAAAGCTGCTGTGCAGTAAACAAAGTTATAACAATAGAGATAACCAGCTACAGGAAAATACAGAGCAAAGCGAATAAGTAGAGAATGAGATGAGAAGAAATAACATTACAAATTTCCGTCACAGATGTAACCAGTAGTGTCTGGATGCCACACAAATATTGTACACTAATTATTCAGGGAATAAAGCCTGGCTGGGAATTACTTTTTTTTTATCAATATAAGCACTACATATTTCTGTATATTATGCCATGATTAATATGCCTCTAAGTGTGAATTATTTAATTTTGCTTAGAGTTTTATTAAGCAGATTGTGTGGTGTCCTAAACAGGTTTTACATCTGAGCAACACATGGTATACTGCCATAAGACATAGCTTAATCATGGACTACACCTTTATTTTTTATCTCATCAATTTATATTTTACATAGATGTAAAGCTTTCATTTACAAGCAAAAAATATGAAAAATTCAAATATTAGATTTTAACTCTCCATATGATGCTTCTGGCCATTTTTCAGGAGAGTAACCCATATATATGTGCACTTGCCCTGATGCTCGACATTACTAGAATATTATAGGAAGCAGCGGAATGAAGATCAATTGTCTATTTTTGAGTGAAATGTCTCATGCTTAATACAAATATATTTGTTAATTATAATTATAATTAAAAAATGAAATAAATTATTTGTTTTTACTTTTTGTCTCCGGATTAATTCCATTCCGTGATGCGCGAGTCGCTTTTACCATTGAAAATGCTAAATTAATTGACAGCCAAGCTATGGTTACGTCCTCCTGTCCTTTACAGACCACCTATCTGGGTGTTTTTCCCCATCTCCCTACTAATTATAAACGATGCTTCACACGGGTATGGGTAATTCTATTCTATTGGAAAGATTTGTTACTGATGGTCACAAAGAAGTGAGTACCTCGATACTTTTTGTATTACCCTAAGAAGTGTGGGTACATAAGAAGACGTCGGCAGTTATCGAAAGAAGTGACATTACCGGTGACTTGCATCATGAAAACTGTTGGGATTTTGTTGTTGTTGTTGTTGTGGACAATTTATTTTTCAGAATAATTCCTTTATCTGATATATTTTGTCCCCCTTTTGTTTATATTACAGTTACTGATTGTACAGTCTATACATCACCAAAAAGTGCCTCCGTATCTAATGGCCCTGTCACACTATGACGTACTGACGTCAGCGTAGGGAGAACGTGAAGAACGTTGAACTTCTCGGCGTAGTATACAAATTTGGGCACAAGTTGAATGTGGATGCAGCATAGTGGACGAGAGGGTAACGTCAGTAAAGCGTAGTGATACCGTCATTCAACGAGAGAGGACAACGTCACTACGCTCACGGAACGTTATGAACGTTATTCCATCGCCAGAAGAATGTTACGTGACGTTAGCTACGTCATGAGACATTGAACGTACGTTGAATCACGTTCT
Source organism: Branchipolynoe longqiensis (assembly GCA_030323885.1). Taxonomy (NCBI): domain Eukaryota; kingdom Metazoa; phylum Annelida; class Polychaeta; order Phyllodocida; family Polynoidae; genus Branchipolynoe; species Branchipolynoe longqiensis. The sequence goes on from CM059200.1 coordinate 25,523,375, forward strand.
CCTGATGTTCTCCTGACGTTCTCCTGACATTCCCATTATGCCACGTGGCCATTTGCACTCGGTTTAATGTGGGTCAACGTAGTGGAACATAGTTGAACGTAGTGAGCAGCGTTGGAATAACGTCCGTTTAACGTCATTGACGTTCACTGAACGGGAACAGAACGTACGGCGAACATAAACCCTTACGTTCGAGCTAAATCGAAAGTTTTGAACATGTCCAAAACCTTGACGTAACTCGACGTAACACAACGTAATGTGACGTAGCTCGACGTCATTCTAACGTCATTCTGACGTCATCATGATGTAACCCAACGTAATGACGAAAAATGACCACGTTAGGCTCACGTTGGCTCGTTACGTCGTAGTGTGACAGGGGTATAAGTTGGATGTGTGGGATCAAATCTATTCAACTTTAAGTCATAGGTTTAACTCGGCCAGGGTTTGAACCATACGTTCGAATCCCATGACCCGACACATTGTGGTGTTCTCTGTGGAGGAGTGGTTAGAGTGTCTGACTTTTTTCTAGGTCGGACTCCTAATCTGAAGGTCAGTGGTTCGATTCCCTGTGCCCCCACCTCTGCCAATTTGGATTTCCACCGCTGTGTATAACTTACAGCGTCATCAAAGGCCAGTTGCTCTCATACCATCTCTATGTGGTGTGGGAGGTTTAAAACTTGGGTCGGTAAAAGTGTAGGCTCGGGCTTTCTATCGACAAACTCTCTAATGGTGAAAACAAGCCTATTCAGGCTCATCCATGATAGGCAGTATAAATCTTCAACAACAACAACAACACATAGGAGAATACCGGTACCATGCCAGGTAGCGCCAAGCCTACATTGAAGGTGGCTACTAGTAAGGGGTGGGAATGGTCCACCATCCGGGCTGCCCCACTAGTGTGCTGCCACCTGCAGGTCCTTCTAATATGGTAAGGGTCAATGTAGTCGAGACTGCAACAGTGTGGAAGTGGTGCCAAGGATTTCATATATAAGGATGCCAAAGCGAGGCAGTTTGAGGCTCTCCCAGCATGCAATCAGAAATTACAGACGCCATATTGGAAGCGTGATAATGAATGATGATAGGGATATTTCCCCATTAACTCTAGCAACATTCAATATAACCAAAAGCACAAGAAGTGTCTAATTTGGTTACGTTCGAGATGCAATTTAGTTGTATTTCCCAAATTGTGTCAGTACACCTTTAAACTTTAATTATAAAACTTAAAGCCCAGCTAAACCCTGTTCTATTCTCAAATTTAGTCTTGCGCCTAGGCTATAGCATATGAATGACATGGGCAATCATCAAGCTTTCAAAATGGCCACGCATTTCCTACACATGTCATGATGTCACCTAAAGCTCTGTCACACATCACCGGATTGGGGAAATGGAAAGAAACCAAACAAAGTCTGTTGATATCCGGCAAAGTCCGGTTTGTGTCCATTGCATATCCATTGCATATCCTTTGATATCCGTTGATATCTGTTGATATCCGGCCCGATCTGTTACAAGTTTTGAGCATGCACAAAACTTGTAACGGATTGTGCCAGACTGACCTATGCGGTTATTATCCGTTACCGTCCGTTCCCCGTCCGTTCCTCTCCGTTCCCATCTGTTCCCGTCCATTACATATCCATTACACGTCCGTTACCCACCCATTACATAATCGATACATTTCCAGCCTGAATAACACCGGACTAGAATATTCTTTGTCCGGTTGTCCGTTGCTCAATCCGCCATAGTGCGACATGCACTTTAACCATCTATCCCTCTACTATCTGTGGTGGCGCTCATAATTTGATGAGTACAATGTGCATGGTTGTTGCGAATTATGTCACAATTGCGAATCTGTACAACAGTGAAAGTGAGGGCATTTTTCAAAGAATTCCTATGACCTTTTCCATTCGCGCTGCCTTTGTCAATTAAAAGCCATGTGCCTTCAAAAAGAGAATTACAATTGTGACTCAACTGGCAAAAATGGAGTTATTAATTTGTTTAATCTGGAAAATATTAACTGTAATTATGGAAAAAGATGCCTTCAATGGTTATTTACCTCAGATTCAGATTTTCTTTAGATCGGTTAAACCTGCATAATCCGATGATAGCATCACATTTTCTGCCTGGTAAATTAATTGTGGCATGCGCATCGACTTCTGACATCATAGGTTTTAGCAGCTACATGTTCTATTGAATTTACTTAGTATGCAGCAACAAATGCTTGATAAGTGCCCAAGTATTGATATTGGATATGTAGGCTCAAATATTAACTTTTTCAAAATTAAAGTACACTAGTGTAAAGTCGATGGCTGGCAAGAAGAGAAAGGAAGAGTATAAAGAATGAAAGTAGAGTGAGAGCTTGTACCCTCAGGTTTATTATTATATAGTGGTACATGGATCTGATATGGCATACCACCTGACCATTATCTCCAATGAGCAACAAGCATTTGTAGTTCCACCAATGAACAGTAAGCATTCTTGTGTCACCATCGCTACCGTGATCTGCCCACCACCACCAGGTGGTGTGGCTGCTTGGCCACCACCTGCCTGAGCTGTGTGTGTGGTGATCCGTGACTAACAGTTGGGGGGAGTGGGGGTAGTGAGTAGAGCTCTTGTGGCTCCTTACACACTATCACTAGTGCCTCCTTCACACTATCTACCTAATACACAATGACTATTGAGTCTAAGTAAAGGCTCACCAGCAACTACATAAATACATTCATGCACCTGGCACTATATATCATTTACATTAATAGACCATTTGTACTCCATTATAGCCCATTTGCATTCCCCACTAATGCGTTTTATCGGAATATTTTACACTAGGTTGCATCGAACAACGTCATGTAATATTTTGTTAATATGGCAGAAACTCAACACCATCGGATAATGAAACTTGAACGTATTTAAAAGCTATTAGTATTTGTGCCTCCTCAAATGAAAACCTTGGTAAAATCCATATTTGAATACACGATTTCCACAAGCAACCAGCTATACAGCCAGTGCAGTATGTTCTGTGAAAAAAAGATATTATAGAAGATTTCCACCACCCAGACAAGAACTAATGATGCATGTAACAGCATTCAATGTGGAAAAGGTGTTACAATATAGGGTTTCCTTCACCAACAGACCCTCTGGCGACAGGTTCAGGAACTAATCCATGGATAGCAGCTCAGTGAGAAGCATGCGGTGTCGAAAAGGTCTTATATGGGATTTCCAACACCAAAGTGCCCTCTGGCGATAGTGGCATTAACTAATATTGTGAGTAATAGCTCAATGGGTACTACTGTGTGGAAAAGGGTTTATAGTTGGTTTGATTGATTGATTGGTGGTTGATTTACGCCGTGTCGGCAGCATGGGTCATATTCACGGCGACTTATAGGTTGGTTGTTTGTTGGGGTTTCAAGTCCGAGCAAAATCTCAGGCTATATTAGGACGGATGAGGATTCCCACCACCAGCCGGCCCTCTGACGGCAATGGCCAGAAGGAATTTTGTGGGAAGCAGCTCATTCATCATCAGCCTGTATGGAAACGGCCGGATAAAGGATTTCCACCACCACAGTCCCACCCTCTGACGGCAGTGACAAGAACTAATGTTGTGAGCAGCAGATCACTGCATAACATGCTCTATGGAAAAGGTCATTTAGAGGGGTCCTACCAATAACCTCCCCTCTGACGGCAGTGGTCAGAACTAATGTTATGGGCAGCAGTTCGCTGGGTTTTGTTTGTGTGTTGTTGTTTTACATCCTAGCAACATCTAAGGTCATATCAGGATGGCTACCGACTTGTGACAGTGCGCACTCATGGCGACTTTATAGTGCTGCCCCACTGGAAGACCAGGCCACCAGCACCATGACCTGATATCCTACTCAGTCACATTATCCTGACACTGAGCAAACAAGTCCTTGTCCTATCCTAATAATGCCGAGGGCCAGGCTAGGAAGAAACAAGTATACATTTTTGAGTCATTGGTTTGACTCGACCAGGGTTCGACCCCACGATCTACCAACATAGGAGACGGACGCTGGGCAACATGCTACATGGAAGAGATTGTATAGAGGATTCCTACTGACAAACTGCCCTCTGACGGCAGTGGCCAGAACTAATGTTGTGGGCATCAGTTCGCTGGGCAGCATGCTACATGGAAGAGGTTGTGTAGAGGATTCATACCAACCACCTGCCCTCTGACGGCAGTAGCCAGAACTAAGCTTGTCGGAAGCAGCTCACTGGGCAATATCCTCCGTGGAAAGGGTTGTATAGCGGATTTCCAAAACAAGGATCACCATTGATGGTAATAGAAACACCTAATGTTGTGAGCAATTGCGTGTTTTTTTGTGGAAAAGGTCTATTGTTGGTAGATATGTTTATTCCGCTAAATTAGTCGTTTATTAGTGAGTCAATGATACTTCCGGGTACTTATTAGTAACATTGCACTTGAATCCAATCGCTCAGTGTTGAGAATGACGATGTTTTGATGGTTATAATGGTCGCGGGGGGGGGGTATTGAGAGATTATGCCGAGTCACGACGGTGATGGCCGTAGTTGTTTGGTCCTCCCACAATACATGCTCGGGGACCAGCACAAAGCGTACCTCAGGTGGCTGTGACTACACGACATCCGCCCATGCGTCTCGTTAATGGGGCTGTCACACTACGACGTTTGTCCCGGCGACCCGTCAGCGTTGAAAGTACTATGTTGCGCGTCGAGAAACGTCAAACTTTTCGGCGGTTTGGGGGAAAAGATTGGCATCAGCGCGGCGCGTTATGCGCGCGTGGCCAACGTGTGTCGACGCGCTGGGGGAAAAAAAAAAAAAAGTTTGGCGCGACGTCTTCATTTAACCTTAAATGTTGCTAGGGCGTAAAACAAAAACAGCCCAGTTTGCCGCAACGTGTGAGCAACGACCCTCCCGCGCGCGCGCCGTCTTCCTAGCGTTCCCATAACGTTATTCCGGTGCGTCCAACGCAGCGCGACGCGCGCCTAACGTCCTTACACATATATTTGCGCGCGCTGGCGGTCGTTGGGTTGTTTTTGACATGCTTAAAAGCTTGGGCGACTACGAGCGTGCGCCGGCGTTTTGTGCCGACCATCAGCGTCAACGGTAGTGTACCGACGCGTAGCGAAATGTACCGACGCGCGCGTAACGCGCCATCAGCGCGTCCCGACGTTTCACTTTTTATCGCCCAAAATCAACACACGTTCACCGGTCGCCGGCGAGAAGCGTCGTAGTGTGACAGCCCCATAAGAGGAAGCACTACTAATGCCCCACTTAAAGTTTACATGGTCCGATGAAACATATTTTTTTCAAAACCAAAACACTTACCTCCATTTGATTTGATATGTCCAACTTAGGTTCAGGTGCATTAACTTGGGTCAATTTAGTGACCTTTTTAGTCTTGCCCCCCATTCCCAGTACCATATATGGGATTAGTCAGGTTACAGACTACCTACACATTAATAGGTCATTCCTTATCACATGACCATCGTGAGATGTGAATGTGGGCCACATCAACAAGACTTTTGACAAGCTTGCCAAAATGATTTTGGGTTCATTCAGCTCAAATTGCTCCAAGATCAGCCATTTTTCATCCCAATGACTCCGGAATAATGAATAGTATGTTATACTAGTCAACTTAAAATATTCATCTAAAAAATGATGCAAAAATTCGAACGTCATCGGACCATGCAACTTTAATTTGAGTCTCAGAAAGGAGGGACAATTAACTATCCTAACCACATCAAAGAAAATCCAACAAAATTAAAAGAAAAAATGGCGGGATTTTTGGAGTCATTTTGTAAAATGGCTTTGCAAGAGTAGTAGCGAATTTGTACTATCAAGCTGTCTCATTTTTAAATATTGTTTATGGGTAAATATTCTTTTATCTGAATTTGGCTATCACCCAGCGAATGTGGAGTGTTAGACTAGTTAGAACTTGCTGAAATTTAAAGTAGTACTGGTTAAATGGAGTGGTTCTGTCAGTAGGGAATGATAGAGTACCTCTTGTGGTATTAAAATCTGTAAGGTTCGGCATTGGTGGTGAAATACATATACTTAGTATCTTTCCAGCGTGAGGCTTACATGACTCACCTATAGGGATTTGATATCAAACTAGGCCTGATACACAGCCTCAGGTAGTTTTGTTGTTTTTGTTGGTTCAAGGGGCTTTATTCCTCTGCATACCACCGTAAAATATTCCGATATACGGCAGGGGTGAGTGCTATTATGTGATATGTTATTCGTATGCCTAGACAGGTGAGCTTGTATGTATATGTATATATATATATATATATATATATATATATATATATATATGTATTGGTTGGAGTACAGCTGAGTTTCATGTGGATGACATAGTGAGTGCTGGCTGGCCTGAGTGGTCAACACAATCCAGTAGGGGTCAACACAATCAGGCTGTGAGGAGCAACCAGGTCAAGGTTGGTTGTGGCCAGGCAGCCACTAGTGTTGGGCAGACTACCAGTTTTTGAAGATTTATACTGCATATCAATCATGGATAAGTCTGAATAGACTTGTTTTCACCATTAGACAGTTTGTCGATAGAAAGCCTGAGCCTACACTTTTACCGACCCAAGGGATTTTTTACCTCCCACACCACATAGACATCGTATGAGAGCAACTGGCCTTTGATGACGCTGTAAGTTATACACAGCGGTGGAAAGCCAAAGTGGCAGAGCTGGGGGCATGGGGACTGGAAATGCTGTCCTCCTATTGGGTGACTGGCGTGGTGTGAGACCCTACCAGGGAACCTGGGTACTATACAAATAAAGATAGAGGGCTTGCCTTCCCTTACTTTCTCTTTCTTCTTATCTGTATCGTATTTCCTTACAGCCTACTTGCACAGCCTCAGATCCGGGTACCAATTTTACATCATGTTGCCAGTGCATCAGCACTACTCTTCCAGCCATAATGACAAATGCAACTAGGCACTAAATCAGATTATAACAATATAGATGGATAATTGCAAGATAATAAGCAAGGTGTTGACATGAATCATCCCTATGGAAAGAGATAAGAGAATAAAAAAAGTGTACGTGCTGGGTGGGGGGGGAGGAGGGGGGCCGGGCGTGGTGGCAGAATTGATAGAGCGCAGTCCTTCCCGTGCGGAAGGTGGGGAGTTCGAATCCCAGTCGAGTCAAACCAATGACTTAAGAATTGACCAACCGGTGGGGGGTGGGGGGCGGGGGTAGCTTTGTTTGACTAGCATGGTGAGAGTTAGTAGGGGGGTATAATTGAATATCTTTCTAGAGACAACATCATTTTTAAACGGTGGCCATGATAGGGTGTAGAGTTGAAGTGATCTTCCCGTTTATCTCACAAGGGGCCTAATGTGTTGTGCAAGTAGGTCAATATTGTTTAATGATGTACCTCAGTAGGAAAGTTTGTTTTATTTAACAATGCCTCTAAAGCACATTGATTTTTGTTCATCGGCTATTGGACATCAAACATATGGTCATTCTCACATATTTCTTTGGAGGAAACCCACTGCCGCCACATAGGATGCTCTTTTGAGAAACAGCAAGGGGTCTTTTATATGCACTTTCCCACTGAGAGGACAGCACATACCACAGCCTTTGATGAACGAGTTGTGGATCACTGGTTGAAACCTCAGTAGGATGCAAGTAGAGGCATGTCCAGGCTCATGTAGTTAGTAGCTGGGGGTTTTGAACTAGATTGTTTGTTGGTTGTTTATGTCCTAGCAACATCTAAGGTCATTTCAGGACATGTACCGACTTGTGACAGTGCATTCTCATGGCGACTTTATAGTGATGCCCGACTGGGAAATCAGGCCACTGGCACCATGACCTGATACCCCACTGAGTCATATTATCCTGACACTGAGCCAACCAGTCCTTGCTGTAGTAGCAGACGATACAAACATATACTAGACTTTCCCTATCCTAATAATGCTGAGCGCCTGACTAGGAAGTGGCAAGTATCAATTTGTTTAAGTCATTGGTTTGAGTCAACCAGGGTTCGAACCAATGAACCCATGGATTCGGATCCCCCGATCTTCCAAAACAGGAGACGGATGCTCAACTCATTCGGCCATCCCGTCTGTTTTTTTTAACTAGTTGGTCGCTAACCGGACGATAACCGGACGACAACCGAATGTCAAACGGACAGACCGAACATCAACTGGGCACGTACCGGACTGTTCACGGACGCACCGAAAACATATACTGACCGAATACCCACAACACTGTCAACGGACTATGTAGGAGGCAAACCGGAGATGTAACGGATGGGTAACAGACATGAACCAGACAAAAGGGACTAAACGGACTTAAAACGGACACCAACCATACACGTCAGTCCGGCGGTGTCCAGCACAAGTTTTGTGCATGTTCAAAACTTGCCACCGTACACACCAGACACCACCGGACAGAGAACGGAAACACCGGATGCCAACCATATATAAACCGGACATTGACGTATTTCACTGGACAGTGTCCGTTTTCTAAATGTTTTCCCATTCCGGTAAGGTGTGCCTGAGCCTTTACACTAATTAATCACTAGAACAATTTTTAGAAAATTAAGTATTGTTATTGCATTTAACTAAGTAAGAGTTTCAGTCTAGTCAGTGGGTCAGTGTATGCATTTAATCTAGGTGGTGTTTAAGTTAGCTAATTGTTTTAGTTTTGAAAATTTGATGTTTTCAACAGATTATGCTGCTTTAATATTATGTGTATTAACTTTATTAGCTAGAAATAAAAAAGTTGTAATGATTTATTTTGAATATTGATTATGTAAATTGAAAGGAGATTGTGACTACTTTTTTCTCCATTTCTATTATTGTATCTTGTCCCAATTGGCGTTCAGTGAAAGCAGTACTAGGTAAAGTGTGGAAAGCTTATTTTTATTCAACGACGCCTCTAGAGCACATTGAATTTTCATATCATCGGCTATCGGACGTCAAACATGGAGGATACGCACTGTTGCCACATAGGCTACTCTTTCCGATAAGCAGCAAGGGATCTTGTATATGCACTTTCCCACAGACAGGACAGCACCTACTACAGCCTTAAGGGCTCTGTCACACCTCGCCGGATTGGGGAAACGGAAAGAAACCAAACAAAGTCTGTTGCCATCCGGCAAAGTCTGGTTTGTGTCCATTGCATATCCATTGATATCCGTTGATATCTATTGATATCCGGCCCGATCCGTTACAAGTTTTGAGCATGCAGAAAACTTGTAATTGATTGCATTGGACTAACATATGCGGTTATTATCCTTTACCATCCGTTCTCCCTACATTCCCCATCCGTTGCTGTTTCTTATAGTTCTTTTTGTATACTGAATTGTCCATTGATCGTTAGATACGTTATCAACCGTTACCATCTGTTACTGTCTGTTACCCATCTGTTACCTGTCCATTACCGTCCGTTACATAATCAATGCATTTCACGTCTGAATCACACCGGACTAGAATATTTTTGTCTGGCTCTATCCGTTTCCTCCATCCGGCGAGGTGTGACAGGGGTTTAAATGAACCAGTTGCGGACCACTGGTCAGAACGTAAAATAGCCCAAACTGCAAATGGGTACACTGAGAATGGTCACTCGGATGACGACACCTTCATAGGTGGACACGCTATCGGCTGAGCTACGTCACACTCATGTAAACGGTACAAATAGCATTAGGTTAGAGGATAGAGATTGACCACCTCATACGGCACTAAATGACAGCCATACTCGTTATTAAGTCATTAACGAGATTAATACAGAACCTGACGCTCGACATTCTCCGACAAACGCCTTTCATGTCACTGTACACAAACTCTAAAAAAGGGGCATTTTTCAGTTAAGCCATTAAGTTCCTAGCTGAATGTCAAATGTCACACAGGTACTCCTCCACATTGCCTGCGCCATAAACAAATGATGTAATTAATCCCATACCCAAACACGGTTCGAGGTTATTAGCCCTGTGTACAATGCTGACCTTTCAATTTTAATTTACAATTATGTGATTGTACGTTTAGAATGGTGCATTTAGCTATAGCTAGGCCTACATGATATGTTCAATGTATCCGTGACCTTTGGGTTTTTGAGTTGCACCCTGGGAGAAATCGCAGTTGAGGTGTTGCTACCGCATGACTAGCTAATTATATTATGTAGACACTGTTCAAAATACCGATGGGTGGTATGCGTGTTTGATGAGTTGTTGGACTCGAACCCGCAGGTTTCAGCACTCGTTCAATCAAACCAATGAAGTTACCATTGATATCTGCTGCTCGGCATTAGTAGTTCATAGTAAGGTTTATTTGTTTGCTTGTTGTTGTTTTACGTTCTAGCAACATCTAAGGTCATATCAAGGTCATAGTAAGGAGTAGTTGAATGAGGAAGAACAAGTGTCCTCAGTTAGCATGCTTAATGACGGCATTAATACTAGCAGAGGGAAATGATTGGTTAGCTCAGTGTCAGGGTAATGTGACTGAATTTGATATTGGGTAATGATGCTGGTGGCCTGGTATCCCAGTGGGGCAACACTATAAAAGTAACCATGAGTGCACAATGTCATAAGTTGGTACCCGTTCTGATATGAGCTTAGATGTTGCCAGGACGTAATACCCCAGCAACGAACCAACCAACCAACAAGTCGGTACCTGTCCTGATATAACCTTAGATGTTGCCAGGACATAAAACTCAAACTCCAACCAAAATCTAACCGAATGGCCGTGCCAGCGAAGAGAACGACGCGGCTTCTTTACAAGTCGCACCTTTAGATATCCATGAGCCTGCGTCCAGCTGAGCATTGCTCTCATTCCATAACGAGGCAATCAGCGAGTCACGATGGCCGCTACCAAACTGATGACTGCGCAGTATTTCTGACAGGCTGCCGCCCACAGCTCCCATCTGAAAGGAACTTGTCAACTTGACAGTGTCGGAGGTCAGTGCCTGCTAAGATGGCTGATGGCTGATGTCAAAGTGGTCGGTGGTCTGGTGAGCACTGGCTTTTACTGCGACATCTGCTGTGACTAAAGGCGAGGAGCAGGACGTAACGCAGGTGGTAGTGTGTCCACCTGGGAAGGTGTCGGTCATCCTATCGATCCTGCTCAGTGGACCCATTTGCAGTATGGGCTATTTTCTGTTCCAACCAGTGGTCCACAACTAGCTCATGAAAGGCTGTGTGGTATGTACTGTCCTGTCTGTGAGAAAGTGCATATAAAGACCCCTTGCTGTTTATCGGAAAGAGAAGCGAATGTGGTGGCAGCAGGTTTCCTCCCAAGAAATATATCAGAACGACGATATGTTTGATGTCCAATAGCCGATGATAAAAACCAATGCGCTCTAGAGGCGTTGTTAAATAAAAGAAACTTTCCTACTAAGCGGGGCACCAATACTTTGTTGTATGCTTCTCTCATTGACGAACCGAACAGTGGCTTGTGGTTAGGGTGTCCGCTTCCTATGTGGTGTTGGAATGATTGATGATCGATGTCCGGCTGAGGCACACTGATGGGTTGCAAATGGAAAGAAATGGGGTATGTTAATGGATAAATTGCGACAATAGTATAGGTATGTTTATCAGTAGTTTGCTCAATGCTATAGATAATCCCTCTAGATGACCATAAAAGACCAACTATTCTTTATAAATTTAATGAAAAACCAAATCTAACCTAAAATATGCAAAATATGCAAAATATGCAAAATATGCAAAATAGCTGGTCACCTGACTGCCAACGGTCGAACACTCATTGTTTTATTGCAGATCCGATTGTTATCGAACTGATCAAGCAGATTCTACACTTGCAGTCCTGGTCCAGCATGAATCTTACACATTTAATATGTGCATAATACATGTTATACCACACATCGCTACCTGACTGGCGCTTGGCATTACTAATGTCACATAGGTGTAGGAAACTAATGGGATAAATATGCATGGGGCGGTATTCGAACCCACATGTGTGACATTCCAGAGTTCTAGTTATTGGACTATCTAGGTTTGCTGATGCCTGCCTTTGTATGTGACATTTCATCTGAGGAGGTGAGTGCAACTCCTGATATTAGAATAGGGAAAGGAGTGGTTAGTTGTACGTATGGATACTGTGACTGAGTGGTGCTGGCATCATGCTGTCTAATCCAAGCTGTGCAGCACTATAAAGTCGCCATGAAGGTGCACTGTTAAAGTGCAGTGAAGGTGCCGTGGCCTGTTCTGATTAGAATGCCCTTTTAATATATAGAGCGGCTGTCACACCTCACCGGATTGGGTGAAACGGACAGAAACCAAACAAGTCCAGTTTGTGTCAGTACAAGTTTTGAACATGCAAAAAACTTGGAACGGATGCCGCCGGATTGACGTCTATGTTTCTTGTCTGGTTTGAGTCTGCTTAGTCCGCTGTCCGTTCATGTCCATTTCATGTCCGTTCGTCCAGCGGCCATTGACTCGATAGTGCAACATTTTGACACATTTTAATACATTTTGATACTTATCACCAACGGACTAGACAATTCTATCCGTTGCTCAATCCGGCGAGGTGTCACAGCTGCTTAACTGTTCAAGTCTGCATTTTATCATCGTAACCTAAAGGTTCGAGTTTATGTATCAAACAATTCTACAGGACGGTCGGGAGACAAATCCATGACGATGATAAAAGATAGTATTTACTGAATACGTGTTGGTAGATCGTGGGATTCGAACCCACAGGTTCAAACTCTGGTCGAGTCAAACCATGACATAGCATTTTATATTTGTCGCTACCTAGCCAGATGCTTGGCATTATTAGGATAGACCAAAGACTGGTTGGCTCAGTGGCAGGATAATGTGACTGAGTGGGATATCAGGGCATGGTGCTGGTGCCCTGGTCTCCCAGTGGGGCAGCACTATGAAGTTGCCATGAACGTGCACTGTAACAAGTGAGTACCCGTCCTGATATGACCTTAGATGTTGCCCGGACATAAAAACTCCAACAACCACCCAACCAACATGTATGAACAATAGTTGTTTAAATAAAGAAAATAGCAGATGTTGCTAACATGTAAAATCTTAATTAATCAATTTTCAGTGAAAAAGCCCTTTTACAATTTAGCTTTGTTCTCTCTTCTTTTTCTAAAAAGAACAACTTAGGGTTGTTAAAGAGCGCCTCTGTGGATAGATGGTTGCTGGGGAATACCAGGAGTGTCAATTCTATTGTTGTTCTCTTATACACTTTGCATATGTTGCATGACTATCTATTGATTGATCGATTGAAACAGAAGGTAATGGTTATAGCATGTACTGTAATATAAGTCAGGTTTTCACAGCAAAAACATTACTACTTACATCGACTACAACAAAATTATGGGAGAAAGGGTTAATCTGAATTGTAAGCTTTGTAAAAATGACACCAATAAATAAAAGGTCCTCGTCTATGATGTACACTTTTGCTTTAGGAATTGCTGAACTCGTCCGATTTGAATGCGGGCCTGTACAGACTTCATTAAAACCTTTTTTAATTTTTTTTTTACTGATACAATATTTATTCTGCCCATAGCGTGTAAGCTCCTGTTAGGGTGCTTGTTTTCAATGCTGGACAGCTGTAAAGAATGTTATGGTGTATGCCCGGGTTCCCATTCCGGGTTTGTATCCGGGACATCCACCAGCATTTATTTAAGTAGTTAGTATCTATGTAAGTTTTTGTGGGTTTTTTTTGTGGGTATAACTTCCTATCATATAACTAATATTGTAGCCTAGTATTTACATCTAGCGAGATGGTAATCAGGTTGGGGAGCTTACCTCGTTCGGGCTACGGTGGTAAATGTACCTAATTCGAGTACCGGTTCAATTTCCAAGGTCGATTTATTAGGAAATAATTCAGGAGTTACAACACATGTCTACAGGACAGAACTGCCCATGACAGTACTGTGTTGGTATAGCCATTAATCCCAAACAATAGAGGAACCTCCAGTCAACAATGGGGTATATGCTGGTCTGTGGCCCACTCATATACTTCCACTTGCCACTGGGGGAGGTCCTGTGGGGACTGTTGTACATCATTAGATATATTTTTTGCATACCCATATATATATATGCAGAAGAAATACTTCACTGTGATGCATAATCACCAAAAATATGACTTGTCTTGCTGGTACAACATTAAGAAAAACGTACCTTAAATATTATTGTATTTGATTTATTTTATTGTTGGTTATCACTTTTTATTTCTATTCATATTATTTAAGGGAAGGCCAGTGCCGGAAGGCCTGGGGATGGGAGGCCAGTAAGCTCTGCTAATAAATAACACTGTAATTATGCATCTGATGCATAATCCCCACGAATATGGCAATTCTTGCTGTTACAGCAACATTAACATTAAACTCACCTTGTATATTATTGCATTTATTTTATTGTTGGTTATCACATTTTATTTTTATTTATATTATTAGAATTGAGGCCTGGTGCCGGGAGTCTCGGCGCCGGGAGGCCGGGAACCCTGGCGCTGGGAAGCCGGGATTCCTTGCGCCGAGAGGCTGCCGTCTCCTCCCACCCCGAACACAAACCCTGTATGCCTATTATAAATGCTATACATATACCTATACCTACCTATACATACATATATATATACATTCATATACACACATACACATACATATACATATATGTACATACATGTACATACATATGCATACATATACATATATACATACATACATACTATTACTTATATCCTATTCACATCCATTTGTATATCTACCTACTATGGACCAAATTATGTAACTACCATAGTCATGAGTCTGAAATAAAGAATTGAATGAATGGATATACATATACATACATATATATATACATAGACATACATATACATACACATCCATATACATACATATACATACACATACATACACATACAATTATCTGATGCATAATCCCCATGAATATGGCATTTCTTGCTGGTACAGCAACATTAATAAAAACTTACCCTGTATATTATTGCATTTATATTTCATTTATTTTCTTGTCGGTTTATTTATATTTATATTATCTGAATTGAGGCCTAGTGCCGGGAGTCTCGGCACCGGGAGGCCGGGAACCCTGGTGCCGGGAAGCCAGGATTCCCGGCGCCGATAGGCTGCCATCTCCTCTCCCCCCCCCCAAACCCAACCCCCCTATGCCTATTATAAATGTTATACATATACATACATATGCATACACATACATACATATACATATATATTAACATACATATACACACATATATACATACATATACATACATATACATCTATATATACATATGCAGACATACATACATGACTCTATATATATGCATATAAATACATATTGTATTTAGAGATGACTGCATCACATGGTCCTCCATTCATCACTGCTAAGTTAATCCATATGTAGTCTGTGTCACTATCAGACTTATTGCAACAATGCAAGGGGCCTAAGCTCTTGACACTTTCACACTCAGATTTTAACCAAACACTGCCATTACCCTAAATAATATTCCATTTATATTTAATTTATTTTTGATTATACATGTACATGTACACATACAAATACTTTAAAAGTTATATGTATATATACATATATACACATACATATGTATGTATTATATATAATATATAAATAATATTGCAATATCATATGAAGAGTAACTTACCAGTGTTCCTAAATGTAAGGATGACTGTGCCAGATCCTTCACAATGGTAATCCATTTGCAAGTAGCAAGTTGACTGTTGTGGTGTGTGTGCCTTCAGAAATATGTGTGTGCAGTGCACTGTGGCACAGACCCTTATAAACCAAATCCAATCCACTCTCACACCTATTCAAAGGGCATAAGCTCTGACACATTCACACTCAGTGAGCTCAGCTGTCAGTGGAGGTGCAGCCCAGAGAACCATTGGCAACCTGAGGTGTGAAAGCTTTCTTTGGCAGTTTTTGGTTAAAATCTGAATGTTAAAGTGTCAGAGCTTAGGCCCCTTGCAATAAGTCTGAGAGTGAAACAGACTACACATGGGTTAACTTACCAGTGACAAATGGAGGACCACTCTACAATATGTAATGCAGTCATCTCTAAATACAGTATGTATTCACATATATATATATATATATATAGAATTATGTAGTTATATATATAGGTCTCCATATGTATATATGTAGATGTGAATGCATGTATATATAGACATATATACACATAGGTGCATATGTAATATTTATATATGTATATACACATAGGTATATGTATATTTATATGTATACACATATGTATGTGTATATGTATATTTATATCTATATGTATATATATATATTATATGTATACATACATGTATATGTAAATCTAAAAATAATGCCAATAATAATTCAAATAATATGGTAATAATAATGACAATAATAATGATAATAACTGATAATAATAATGATAATAACAATGATAACAATAACAAATATATAATGATAAAAATGGCAATAATACTTGACGTTACTCGACCTGACTTTACCCGACCTGACTTTACCCGACTCTACTTTACCCGACTCTCCTTTGCCCGACTCTCTTTTACTCGACCTGACTTTATCCAACCTGACTTTACCGGACCCGACTTTACCAGACCCGACTTTACCGGACCCGACTTTACCGGACCCGACTTTACCGGACCTGACTTTACCGGACCCGACTTTACCGGACCCGACTTTACCGGACCCGACTTTACCAGACCCGACTTTACCGGACCCGACTTTACCGGACCCGACTTTACCGGACCCGACTTTACCGGACCTGACTTTACCGGACCCGACTTTACCGGATCCGACTTTACCGGACCCGACTTTACCGGACCCGACTTTACCGGACCTGACTTTACCGGACCTGACTTTACCGGACCCGACTTTACCGGACCTGACTTTACCGGACCTGACATTACCGGACCCGACTTTACCGGACCTGACTTTACCGGACCCGACTTTACCGGACCCGACTTTACCGGACCCGACTTTACCGGACCTGACTTTACCGGACCCGACTTTACCGGACCCGACTTTACCGGACCCGACTTTACCGGACCTGACTTTACCGGACCCGACTTTACCGGATCCGACTTTACCGGACCCGACTTTACCGGACCCGACTTTACCGAACCCAAACTTTACCAGACCCGACTTTAGCCGACACAACTTTAGCCGTCCCGAATTTACCCGACCCGACTAACTGATAATTTGGATTAAACGACTTTGGTTTAACCAACTTTTTTATATGGTAAATGGTAGTATTTTGCGGCCCACCCAAAGAAGTTAGGGTTAACTGATTGTTTGGTTTAGCCGAACATGGTTTAACGGGGTTGTATTGTATCCATATATAAACATATATTTGCTGAGTGGTTGGCATTTTTATTTGATTTATTTTAATTTTGTTTATTACTTTTTACTTCTATTCAAATATGTGGGATGTGGTGGAGGGAGGCTCGGAACTGGAAAGCTGAGAGGCTATGCATATCGTTTTAAATCGATAAAGTGTTTATTAATATATGTATATGTGTGTATATGTATATGTGTATATATGCTGTCACAACAATAAAATAAATCAAATACAATAATATTTAAGGTAGGTTTTTCTTAATGTTGTACCAGCATCTTTGTGGTGATTATGTATCAGAAGCATAATCACAGTGAATTATTTATTATGCATATATATATTGGTATGCAAAAATATATCTACATGATGCACAACAGTCCCCCACAGGACCTTCCCCAGTGGCAAGTGGAAGTATATGAGTGGGCCACAGACCAGCAAATACCCCTATTGTTGGCTGGAGGTTCCTCTATTGTTTGGGATTAATGGCTATACCAACACAGTTATAACATGGGCAGTTCTGTCCTGTAGCCATGTGTTGTAACTACTGAATTATTTCCTAATATTCACTGTTAATTTACTCAATCCGGTCCCAACTAAATGTCCTATGAATATCCAGGAAATTAAATATAATTTTTGGCTTTATAGTGATGTATTCCAACATGTAAACTTCCCAAAACTCAGTGTGCCATAACCATATTTTTGAACCTGCTAACTAATCCTATATAGAATTCGACCTTGGAAATTGAACCGGGGCTCGAATGAAGTATGTAACCACCATAGCCCGATCGAGGTAAGCTCTCCAACCTGGTAATAGGCTTGTGGATGAGGACGTGTTCCCAGAATTTGTTTGTTTGCAGCTTTCCTTTCACTTGTGCCCTGTCCCTAGTTAGCGCCTAGATGTGCCAGGACACATCCATACTCTGCGGGACTGTGATCGGCTGCAGTGTTAAATTGTTAACCATAGTTCTAATGGCATTGTCCCTGACTTTTGGTTTTACCACCTTCCTTTCACCTGTCCATTGTCCCTAGGTGGTACCCGGGTGCGCCACAATGCACCCGTACCATTTGGGACTGTGATCTGGCGGTGGGTTGTGGTATTTTCTCATGCCATAGTGTATTATAGGTTGGGTTCGGTGAGCATGGTTGGTCTGTCCATACCTTTCGTGATTTGTGCCAGAACACATACGAAGGTGGACTATTGCCTCATTTCTGCCAACCCTCCCAGTACTTCAGGTGGCTGTGTGTTTATAGGTTTGATGTGCACCCTCTTCCGGGGCCTGTCCTTGGCATGTGTGCTCTTTCACAGTTTGCCTTGACTGCACCCGGTCAGGTGTTATTTGGTTCCCATATGATGGTGTATGGTTTATATTTGTTCGTTTTTAGGAAGTGTTTATAGAGCTCCAGTTTCTTGATTGCTCTGACTGGAGGTCGTTGCTTGTTCCAGGCTTGCGTGCCATGACTAATACACTTCACTCATGTATTTTATTCATGCTTATGTTTTTTTTAGCACTTGTGGACCTGTATGTCTGGTGTTTCTACCGGCAGTCACTGTGAGACCTTGCTGTCTGGTATAGTGGTTTGCAAGTAGCTTGAGGTGTAGTTCTCTTCTATTTGTTAGTAGTTTTGTGTTGCATTTAATGTGGAGTTCCATCGTTGGGAATCTTTTGTGCAACTGGAGGCATACCTTTAGTGCTCTGTTCTGTAGCACTTGTAATTTATTTAGCAGGTTTGCATTCCCTCCCATGTTGATGACGTCACCGTAGTCAAAGTAGGGTAGGATCATACCTTTGTATATTTTTATTGCCATGCTTTCTGTCATGTAATATCTTAGTTTTGCTAGTAGCAATATTTTATAATTAGCTTTCTTTATTGTATGTGTTATGCAGGTGTCATAATTTAGGTGTCTGTCTAGGTCCACTCCTAGATAGCGATAGTTGTCTACTGATTCAAGTTGACCTTCCCCCAGTTGGCAGTTTAACTTTAGGTTTTCGGTGTATCTGGTACCGAACAGTACCATTTTTGTATTTACTTGTATTTATTGTTATTTTTGTTTATTTGGCACCATTCATTTAACATCAATAGTGTTTTATTTAGGGTTGCTTCTCGTTCCTTGGGTGATTTGCTAGCAGTGTAGACCACTATGTATAAAAGCAGGTGTTCTGTTTCTAACTGATTATTGAGGTCATTTATGTAAATTAGGAACAGGAGGGGGCCCAAAACGGACCCCTGCGGTACTCCGTGGTGTAAGTATTCTTCCCCCAATGTTGCCCCATTCGCTATAGTGCATTGTTTCCGGTTTAGCAGGTAGTCACTTACCCAGTCTCCTGTTTTCCCTTTTGTCCCCATTCGGGTTAATTCATTTTGTAATGTGGTGTGATCCACCATGTCAAAGGCTTTGCTAAAGTCTATGAACGCTGCCCCACCATTTTCATTTGATTTATATTGGTTGCACTGTCATTAGTTAACTTAGCTATGGGTTTAGTTGTTGAGTGATTTTTTCTAAACCCACCTTGTTTGTTATTTAGGATTTGGTGCTCGTTTAGGTAATTTGTGATGTGTATATGTGTTACCATCTCCAATAACTTGCTGGGTACTGCTAGGATAGAGATAGGCTTGTAGTTACCTAATGATTGGCTGTCCCATCCTTTGTGGAGAGGAGAGACGTTAGCTGTTTTCCAGCACCTTATGAATGACCCTCCAGCAAATGATTTATTGAAGAGATGACATATTATATTTGGGATGAAGCCAAGTGCATCTTTCAGTATTGTGCTGGAGATGTAGTCAATGCCTGATGGCTTGCTGCAGTCAATATTTGTTATTAGGTCGCTTATTTCTTGTATTGTGGTTGAGCATGTGTCAATTGCGGTGTGTATTTCTGGTACTTCTGTGTCCCAGTTTGTATTGAATTGTTCTGACAGTTTGCCCCCTATGGTCGAAAAATGTTTATTCATGGTTTCAGTTATTTCTGTGTTACTGAGTTCCTTTCCATCCTCAGCACATAGGGTGATGTTTTCTTTGTTTTTTTGCATTTGGTAGTAGTACTTTTATGTTTTCCCAGAATTTGTGTGAGTTTTTCCCCCATTGCTGGTCCTGTTTGACGATGAACTGTCTTTTGGCTTTACTCACTGCCTTCTGGCTTTGGTTTCTCGATTTGTGGTAATTATCTATATATGTCTGAAGCCCCTTTCTTTGGCTAATTTCCCGTTATTGTATTTCATCATGATTATATTTATCAGTTCCAGTGTAACCTATGCTTCTTGGTTTGCTTTTATTTTTCATTTTTTTAATTGGCCAGCTGTTGTCCAGATGTTTTCGTATTTCCCCCAGGATGGTGTCCCATTGATTGTTCATATTTTTATCAGTTGGGGGAAGTGGTTCTATATTGGCCTTTAGGTGAGCTTCTAATGCTTCTTTTGTGTAGTTCTTGTAAGATCTACCTATACAATACATGGTTTTCGTAATGGTTTTAATTTTCTTTCGGGTAACATATATATGTTACTAATACCCCAGTTTCCTGGTAAAATAGTGGTCTATTGTAGTTTATTACTAATCTGTTTGCTTAATTTTTTAGGTCAATGCTAGGCTAGGCTATAAAGTCCGACCAAATAGCTGACAAACTTTATAGTACAGCCGAATCCCGCCCAAAGAGCAATGCGGTATAGCGGTCAACCCTTAATTACGACCAATTTTGCTAGATCCCCAAAAGAGCCACCTTTATGACGACCAATAAGACAACCCCGCTATTCAGCTACAGTGACACAATTGGGCGTATAAACTGGGTTTCATTGTAGGTTATGTTCATAGGTAGCTGACTGATATTTAATGAGGCATATTTGTTTACTCTGTATGAAGTAACTGACTTTGTCAAAGCTGTCGCCTAATATGGGATACTTTGCATTCCGCTGGTCCCTCAGGAAGGGCTGAAGATGTGACCCCGCATACCAGATCACACCTTAGATGTTGCCAAGATTAACAAAACCTCAACAAACAAATAACCAATCTTGGCTGGGATTGGAACTCCCGACCTTCCACACGGGAAGACTACGCTCTTACCGATTCCTTTTATATGTATGTGTTGTGGGTTGAGTCGCCGACCTCCTCCCAGCATGTGAAGCAAGTGCTCTACTCTCTACGCAAATCGGTGTGCTTTCCTTTGCTATGTAGGTATTTGTATAGCACACACCAATAACAATAAATTTGTTTTACAATGAAAAATAACTGGGAAATGAGAAGAAAACCAGAGAAAAGGGGGAAAAGAAGAAAAAGAAGGAATAAATAAGGCATGTGAGATGTATCGTTATAATACACATCATATTTGTTGTTCGTTTGAAGATGGAAAATAAACCTGAAATGAGAAGAAATCCAAGAAAAAAAGTGGAAGAATAAGAGACAAAAAGAAGAAGAAGAAGAAGAAGAAGAAAGGAATGAGGCATAAGAGATGTATTGCTATAACACACACCAAAACATTTTTGTTGTTAAGATGAAAAATCAGTGGGAGATGAGAAAGAAACCCAAGAAAAAAAGTCGGGGAAAAGAACAAGAAAAAAGAGTAAGACAAGAATAAGGTATTTGAGATGCATTGTCCATGATGTGCGCAACATGGGTAATTGATATCGCGAGACTGTATTTCCCATTGACCTGAACAACTTTTGGCACCACCTATATTCTTGATTCTGAACTAACTCAATGGTCGTCGATTGACCCGCCACCTACTGTAGATTCCTTGAACTCAATACTATGCAGTTACTGAAACTGTGCAGTAGATTTAAAATGTGACCATTGGCGCCACCTATATATTTCTTGTGAACTACAATTTGGCCGCTACTGACGCGCCACCTACTGTAAATTCAGAGCAAAGCCTATGACGCAGTTACAAAGTCTAGACACTTCGACCTTAGCTTTTCAACTGATCGGAGGTGCTACTTTCCTGTAGATTTGCCGTACCACCCACCCAACTAATGACATAGATGGATAGGGTTAAGTGCCTGAAATCCTCGAACTTATCATCATTTCTACTTTGAATCTTAATGTAACAGGCTAAACTAGTAAGAATAAATGCCACTATATATACAACTGTCTCGCGTTTGTTCAATTGGTATAATGCACACCACAAACAGATATTTTTTTTGTAAAAGATGAAGTTGATTGTTGGAGTTTTCCGTCCTGGCAACATGTATGGTTATATCACTTTATCAGAAAGATGAAAAGTAGTGGAAAATGAGAAGAAACCGAAGAAAAAAAGGGGGAAAAAGAAGAAAATATGAAGAAAGGAACAAGGCATATGAGATGTCATATTGACTGCGGAGGGTTGTCTTCGGCCCCTTTGAGGACCAGCGTCCACTGAGAGTGTTGCGAGCAGGACGCACACCGGACATCCACCCTACGGGTCGGCAGGGTGAACTACTCCAGCGCGCTGGGTGGGTCTTAATGAGAAGATCACAGAGCAGCGCTGACGTAGACGCACTCACTGGGACACCGCGGGTGAGCCGGAAGTGGTGATGGCGCGTTTACCAGCTCTCTCTCTCACCAACCAACATCTGAGGTGCTGGACACAGTGGTTGAATTGGTAAGAGTGGTAGCTTGATTCCTTTGTGGAAGGTCGTTGGTTTGAAAACCCGGCTGAGTCAAATCAACTACTTACCAAATTGATACTTGGCAGAGTTTCGGTTAACGCTTGGCATTAATAGGATACAGCATTTTTTAAATATCGAATAAAGTTGACTTTGTTATGTTATATTCATTTGCATATAGTTTATATAGACCTATAGACATATAGTGGACATCACTCTCACAGCAGAGAGCTAAATGGAGAGCGACAGTCAAGTAATGAAAGCAGTCTTTGTCGCATCGAGACCAACAGCATGATGATGATGATGAGACATATAGCCTAATTGAATAAAAATGTGTAACAATGAAAAGAAACAATATGCACTCACAACTGTCATTCAAGACCTAACTCCTAACAATTCTTCAAATGACCTCATACCCCGACCTCACAAAGTCACAGCGTAGACTGAGAATCCCTACTACTACTAGCACAGGGGGTAGGTATATACCAAAATGTTGTAAATGTAGCACACACAAAAAAAACCCACAAAAAACTAATATAACTACTAACAGCTAAGATGACAAGGCTACTACCAAATTGAGACTATCGCTGTTCAGCGATGAAAACAAGCCACAATGCGACTTACTCATTATGGACAGGGTAAATAAACCATCACACATTAAAAATACACACAAAAAACTCAACAATTCTTCTATTAGTATAAAGGGCACATTCCATATACGCGTAATGCGTAATGCGTTATGCGTTACACGAATGCCATCATTCCATACACGCATAATGTGTAATGCGTTATGCGGCACACGACTGGCTATATTTAAAAAATAAAAATAAACAATTATTCTCCATACTGCTCTGTATATGACCAAATATTGCATTTATATCTATGTAACTTTGTGTACGTCACATGGGGGTTCCTACCTTTATCATAACCAAATTATAGATAAGTATTCATATTTGTGTGGCTCTGGTAGCATCCCGAACCCCCACCACCACCACTACCATATGTTTCCTCTCAGAAGCCTTGAAGACTGCTTCCTAACAGGTCCGCCGCATAGACCTACATGTTTGCACCGTCCCATTCTTCATATTTCTCATGAAGACTGCTTCCTAACAGGTCTGCCGCATAAACCTACATGTTTGCACCGTCCCATTCTTCATATTTCTCATGAAGACTACTTCCTGGCTATATTTATAAAATAATAATAAACAATTATTGGAGACTGCTTCCTAACAGGTCCGCGTACCACCTTGTCCCGGCTCTCCGTAATTATCAGTCGCCTCCTCCAGCCTTATATCAATGGACAAATGCGACTGATGCTTTTCTATTCGCACCACCTTTACGCATTACGCATTACGCACCGATCGCTACATGGAGCGATCGGGATAATGGATTTTATTCGCATTCGCATTCGCATTACGCGTATATAGAATGTAGCTCATAGGTTTCAAGGCGTTTTTCTATTTTTTGTCGCATTCACATTCGCATTACGCATTACGCGTATATGGAATGCACCCTTTACCCAACAGAATGGTGAGCTAACAGGGTGTACATTTGATATGTTCAGTGTCAAGGTTAGGGTAACTTTGTAGTAATACATGAGGTGAATGACTGGTTTGCTCAGTATCCGGATGATGTGAATTGAGTTTTGTATCGGGTCATGGTGTTGGGGGCCTGGATCTCCAAGTTGGGCAGATGTTGCTAGCATGTAAAACCTCAACAAAATTTATGTGTTGTGGATAGAGCTAGAACTGATCTGTTTAGTATTAGGATAATGTGCATTGCTCACGGACACAGCTGACTCAGAGACATGAGTGGGTTAATCAAGGCTTTTATTCGGGCGAGGCCCACCCGGCATCATGTACATTGACTGTGTATCATCGGGCAAGAAGCAAACGAGCGAAGGCCCCGATATATTGGGGAAATGAGGGCATATGAGTCATGTGAACGATTTAACAAACGATTTAACAAACCTTAAAGTACAATAGCAATAGTTAATGATAAACATATGAGATACCAGTCGAGGCTAAATTATCAGTAATGTGACATTTAATTAGGTGTGATCTGTCAACTGCACGAGTGTCAGTTGCTGATTAGATGGTATTCTTTATTTTTTATTTTTTACTTTAAATGCTTGATTGTTTTTCGGTTTTGTTAATTGTTCTAAGCACAATCAACTGCAGGTGTGGGTGGGTAAAATTGGAGGTGGGAAGTGGGAAGTGCGGGCGTTTGGAGAAGACTGACCAGCTTCGGTGGCTCCGGGAGACACCAGGATAGTGCCTGGCCATGCTGGCTGGCAGGAGTTTTTATAGGCCGGAGGGGGGGGGGGGGGGAGATGGCCTCCCCCCCTCCCCCCACCGCCGGCGGGGGGTGGGGGGATGGGGGGTTAGTGACCGTGTCGCACATTACTCCCCCCACCCCCCACCACCACAGTAGTGGCAGTGGGGGGGGGGAGGGCTTTGGCCTTGAGCCTGCCATGTCCAGCAATGACACTGAATGAGCGACCTCGCTCATTCAAGACAATGAGTAGTATATCGAGCCAGTTATGATACCGCTGGCCTGGTCTCCTGAGAGGCCACTATGAAGTCGCCGTGAGTGTCCACTGTCACAAGTGGTTGGCTTCCTATCCTGATATGCCCTTAGTTGTATTCATATTACACCAGTGTTATCATAGTGCAGTGATACTTGTAGGTAAATATGTTGTAATCCAGTATGGGATTGGCTGAAAATTGTATATTGAACGGCTATTCTTATTTTACTTAAATACTTTTACTGACATCTATACTCTATACACCAATGTTGTTGTAAATAATTCTGGCTTGCGCAATAACTGAAGACCGGTGCTTTGAGACTAATAAAATAACCTATTCAGCCGAATAAACAAAGTATACATTTATAGAAAAAAAAAAGATGTTGCTGGGATCTAAAACCCCAAGTGGTGATGCATCTGAGGTCCCCGTTGAGTACCAGGTGGAATAGCCGAGGCAGTTGAGCCCCGACCTCCCGTGCGGGACGTCATGGGATCAATCCACATACTTAGTAACATTACTGAACAGACCTTTTCCATGGAACCTCTGTAAGGAGCTGCTACTTGTAATATACAAGTTGACATACATTACACTACGTACATAAAGCCCCAGTCACACGTCACCGGATTGGGGGAAATGGACAGGAACCGAACAAAGTCTGTTTTGTGTCCATACAAACTTTGAACACGCACAAACCTAGGAACAGATGCCGCCGGACTAACGTCTATGGCTCTTGTCCGTTTTGAGTTTGTTTCGTCTATTGGCTATCTGTTCATGTCTGTTTCATGTCTGTTTTATGTCCTTTTCATGTCCGTTTCATGTCCGTTCGTCCAGCGGGCTTTGACCCGATATCGCAACATTTTGACACATTTTAATACATTTTGATACTTATGACGCCCGGACTAGACAATTCTGTCCATTGCTCACTCCGGTGATGTGTGACTGGCGCTTTAGTTCTTGCCACTCCCACCATACCTATATATCTCGCAAAATCAATATTGGTGTGTATATCGAAGTGCTGAAAACCCTAGTTTCCTCAGACTGAGTCAAAGCATGTATTCTGAGCTTCCATCTAGCAGAGTAGTTCTTCTTACTCCCATCATTACTGATGGAACTCATCTATAAGACCTTTTCCACAGAGCAGGATGCACTGTGAGCTGCTTCGCATTATATCAATTATTCCCACAGCCATCAGAAAGAAGTTCGCTGGTGGAACTCCTCTATCTAAGATATTTTTCACAGAGCATGCTGCACAGTGATGTGCTACACATTATTTCTGGCCACTGCCATCAGATTTATATTGTTATGGAACTTTTGGGTTTCAGAATTTCATTGTGTTACATGGTGCAAATTGTCTATTCAACAGGTATTGTACACCTTATTCTATATACCTTTTGTGTAAATAACCCTGAATTGAAAAATGGCTGGAAGACCAGTGCTTCGGCACTGACAAAAGAATTATTCAGCAGAATAAACATATTTACAACAACAAAATAAAAAATATTGTGGAAATCCTCTATAGGACTTTTCAACAGAGCAAGCTGCACACTGAACTGTTATACAAAGCGTTAGTTCTTCGGACTGCCAACAGAGGGCAGGTTAGTGGTGGACATTTCTCTTTAGGACCGTTTCTACAGAGTATATACTCCACACTGAGTTGCGAGGCACATCATTAGTTCTACACACTGCCGCTATGTGGCTGGTGGTAATCGTCTATAACGTAGATCAACACTGATAAGTTTGATATTCCATAAAGCAGATAATTGGGAACTCCCCCTCCCCCCTTGTACACTACGAACAACTTTCTAGAATTTATTGAGAAAGGAAATCCATCTGTATGGATTATGACCACTAGCGCACAGCGGTGAAAACAAGTGCATGCACTTAACCGTTATGAGCAGAATAAACAAACACTCGCTAACAAAAATAAAATTAACAAACCACCACTTTAATGTTCTATTGCTTTATCATCTATACCATGATACCGGACGCGGTGGCCGAAACGGTGGAGCGCAGGCCTCCCATGCGGGAGATCTGGAGTTCAATTCCCGGTCGAGTCAAACCAATAACTTACCAAATTGATACTTGTCACTTCCTAGCTTGGCGCTCAACATTAATAGGGTAGGGCAAGGACTGATTAACTCAGTGTCAGGATAATGTGATATCGGGCCGTGGTGCTGGCAGCCTGATTTCCCAGTGGGGCAGCACTATAAAGAAAGTCACCATAAGTGTGCACTGTCACAAGTCAGTATCCATCCTGATATGACCTTAGATGTTGCCAGGACGTAAATTTCCAACAACCTACCATCTACACCGTGTGTTACATAAACTTTGCAGCTACCTGGTAAATGCTGGACTAGTACTACACCCCCCCCCCCACCCTCCCTCCCTCCCTCCCTCCCTCCCGTTTAGCTGTCAATCCGCCCACGTCCGATCAGAGGCCTAGTCATGTGATCAGAGGCCTAGTCATGTGACTCCCGCTCGGGGCTCTGTGGGCTCTGGCGGATGACGTCATTCCATTCTCTTCTGTTTTCTTCTTCTTTGTTTTACTTCTCCCCGGTAGTTTATTCTCGGCAGGTGCGATGGCTTACTCTGCGCCAGAAGCTGTTGTTGGTTCCCCGGTGTCTCTATGGCAACAGCGAGTGCCCAGTGTAGTTATCGAGTGGGGGTGGAGGTGGGGGCTGATTGGGGAGGGGATATGTTTGTTTGTTTATTGTTGGTTATGTCCTAGCAACATCTAAGGTCATATCAGGATGGGTACCGACTTTTGACAGTGCGCACTCATGGCGACTTTATAGGTCTGCCCCACTGGGAGACCAGGCCGCCAGCACCATGACCTGATATCCCACTCAGTGACATCATCTTGACACTGAGCCAACCAGTCCTTGCCCTATCCTAATAATGTCAAGCGCCAGGCTAGGAAGCAACAAGTATCAATTCTTAAGTCATTGGTTTGACTCGACCAGGGTTCGAATCCACGATCCCATGGTCTACCAACACGGGCGACGGACGCTCTAACTCATTCTGCCATCCCGTCTGGTCAGGAGTGGGAGGGGGATATGTGTGTGAGGGCAGTGTGTGTTGGGGGGGGGGGGACGGGTTCAGGAGTGATTTCGGGGGTTGAGACAGGGCAGGATTAATAATAAGATAATTTAGTTTTTTTTAAACAGACTTAGGTGTTATTTCGGGGGGTTGGGACAGGGCAGGTTTAATAATAAGATACCATATAATGAAAAGATACTTCCTGACAGAAGCCTCCGCCACGGGGAGGATTGATTTCTATCTGGGATGCAGGGAAGGGTCCTGGGGAAGTGGGGGTGCTGAGGTGGGGTAGGGGGGTGCAGTGGGAGCTGGGGTGGTAGACTTGTTTGGTGGTTTGCCGGAGTTGGGTGGGGTGGTCGGTGAGGGTGGACAGGGTGGAGATATAGATGTTGGGGGCGGGGGGGGGGAGGGGGTAGAGAGAGAGGAGGTGGAAATAGAGGAGTGAAGGTGAGGCTGGTAGATGAATTCGGTCTTCTGCTGGTCCGTACGGAAGGAATGAAGTTGCCACCCAGAGACCTGCAATGAGTAAGTTACAGCTATATAAGCCTGCAATGAGTGAGTTACAGGTATATAGACCTGCAATGAGTGAGTTACATATAGAGCTGCAATGAGTAAGTTACATATAGACCTGCAATGAATAATTATAGATAGACCTACAATGAGTAAGTTACATATAGACCTGCAACGAGTAAATTATATATATATCTGCAATGAGTAAGTTAGAGGTGTATAAACCTGCAATGAGTAAGCTACATATAGACCTGAAATGAGTAATTTATAGATAGACCTGTAATGACTAAGTTACATATATACCTGCAATAAATAATGTATAGATATACCTGCAATGAGTAAGGTATACATAGACCTACAATGAGTAAATTACATATATACCTGCAATGAGTAAGGTACATATAGACCTGCAATGAGTTGTATACATATAGACGTGCAATGGGCTATTTACATATATACCTGCAATGAGTAAGTTTCATATATACCTGCAACGAGTAAATTACATATAGACCTGCAATGAGTTAATTGCATATAGACCTGCAATGATTAAGATACATATAGACCTGCAACGAGTAAATTACATATATACATGCATGAGTTAATTACATATAGACCTGCAATGAGTAAATAATGTATAGGCCAGCAATAAGTACATTACATATTGACCTGCAATGAGTTAATTACATATCCACCTGCAATGAGTAAGTTACATAATACCTGCAATGAGTAAGTTAAAAGTAAACCGGCAATGAGTACATTACATATCGACCTGCAATGCGTTAATTACATATCCACCTGCAATGAGTAAGTTACATAATACCTGCAATGCATTAATTACATATATACCTGCAATGGGTAAGTCACATGTAGGGGTGCAATGAGTCAAGTGCATATAAACCTGCAATGTGTAATTTACATATATACATGTATTGAGTAAATTACTTATTAACCTGCAATGACTAAATGACATGTAGACATGCAATCGGTATATTACATATAGACTTCCAGTGATACAGCGGATGGGCGACCAGGGCTCTGCCTCTATGAAGAGAATTAATTTCATGGAAATGTTATTCACTAAACTAGTAAAAGAAGAGACGTCTTCTTCAGCGTTGTCTCTTAAGACAAAAGGAAGAGGATATAAATAGGGTCTAAGGAAAGAAGGATAACTCTAGTGTCGAATAAAGGCGGAAGTATGGAAAAGAAAGGAAGGGGGGGACAGGAGCAGGGAGGACAGGATGATATAGGACAGAAGCGGAGAGGAAGAGAAGAAAGGATTGAGGATGGATTTGAAGAGTAATGTCTGAAAGAAATGGAGGTTTGGAGAAAATAAAGGATAATGAAGATGGATTGAGAAGGAGGAGGGGAGCAGAAGAGGTGGATATGAGATAGAAGTGACCAATGGGAGAGGAGGGAGGGTGTGTGGGGGGAGGGGCGAGTGGGGGGATTAATGAAGTAGGAAGAACTGGATATGAATACTGCATTCATGTTACAAAACCCCATGCAATTACTGAATTAGCCAATGAAGCAATGAGTACAATGCAATAGCAGTGGTAATGAGAGGTTTGCGTGTCGGCAGATTGTGTGTCTGGGGGGGGGGGGGGGGGAGGTGTGTCCGAGATAGTGGGTAGGTGAGTGGGTGGGTGGTGGGGTGGATAATATGGGTGGATTGATAATGATGGGTGATGGTTAATACCCCCATCACACCAAACTAGTTCTCACTAGCTTCTGGAAAATGTTACTGAACGGACTCAAACTGTGTGCGAACGGAATGGATGTAGTAGCAACTTTTTAGAGTCTCTTTACGAACGGAATGGACACACTAGAATGGAATGGTGCTCCAGAACTTTAAGCATGCCCAAAATTGTCTTGCAGCCACGTTCTACCCTGACCACAGCCCATTTTAGAATGGGCTCGGATGGTTTGAGAACTAGTTTGGTGTGATGGCGGTTTTAACGCTGTGTCATGTTGGCGGCAAAAGCCATATTCACAGTGAAAACATATTTACATTTGGTAAAGAATGGGTGGTTTGATATTAAATTGGGCAGAAAGATGACCTACATAAGTTGACTTTTTCATAATAGTAATGATCGAATGTGTCCATTCATGATGTGTCTGTCGTTAAACAGTAATTATTTTTAGTTAGTTAGGTCCCGCTCAACAATGAAGGCTACTGTGTTCCACCTGTGACTATGACTTCAGTCACAATTAATGGTTTCAGTTGTGATATAAGTCAGAGATTGCTCAATCTGTTTGTCTGTGAAATATAAGGGGAAACCTTTTTAGTCTTCTAGGGCATTACGTATTATGCAATATTAATTAAAGTTACATAGGAAGATGCTTTTGATTTTCAAACATTTCTTTCGATAAATATATTAGGTTGATCGTTATAATTGTCCTTACTTTAGCTTGATGTAACTTTTAATATACATAGCCAACTTTGGATGTATTTGAGCATGCAAAATAAATGTTGGTGTGCACATCAACATTATATTAAGTAGACTTCCCATGACAATCTACGGACAGATAATGCTTAATAAGTGCATCAGTATTGTCCCAACATCAGCCTTCAGGCTCTGGCTCTACAAAGAGCAACTAGTAAATTACATATTACACGCCACTGGAACAACAGGAACAAATCTAGATAAGGATTTTGGTTTTGAAAATTTGATACTTGATCGTACTATGCAAATTAAATTCTCAAGGAGAAATAATTAATTACAGAGCCAAGTTGGGTTTTTTTTAAACAAAAAAAAACGGTTTATTGCAATGCAGGTTAATAGAAAAAGTAGGACATGACCTGTGACTAATGGAGAGAGTGGGTGTCTGACAGGTGGGGAGGGGTGGGGGGGAGGAGCCGGGTGGGGGAGGGGGCGAGGGGACGTGGGGGGTTGGCGTCTGTGGACGCTGAATGGGCGTAACCGGAAGTACCTGATTGTCCTAACTTTCTGTCATCACTACATTATGCCGGACAATTAGTTTGTGCCGGTTCTCAGGTGGTGGTCTCAGTTTCGGAACAGGTAGCCCAACGCCTCACACCTGCTCTGCAGATTCGTCAGTACTGGCGTTGCGATATTTGAAAGCCGGTCTATGAGCATTAATGGTTTCCGCCATCCTAACAATGTTAGAATTGTTTCACTTCTGCTTATCCTAACATCGAAGCATTGATCAAATGCAGCTGATGTTATAGCTGAAAAGGATTTTAGTTGTATGTCTTTGCTCCTTTCGCACTTCTGAACAATGTTCAGATTGTGAAGAGCATGGGGATGAATGGAACCGGGTCTTATTAAATGCCTGAATAGTGTCCATCTTGCATTCTTTATGGTGATATATATTTCATTGTCTATGGTGATATCTCCTAAAGCTGATATAGGACGGGTCACCGGGTACGGTAGCTGAATCGGTAGAGCGCGGGCCTCGCGTGCGGAAGGTGGGGAGTTCGGTTCTCGGTCAAGTCAGGCCAACGACTTATCAAATCTATACTTGTCGCTTCCTAGCCTGGTGCTCTGCATTAATATGATAAGGCAAGGACTGGTTTACTCAGTGTCAGGATAATAAAACTGAGTGGGATATTGGGTCAGGGTGCTGGTGGCCTCATTTCGCAGTGGGGTAGCATTAAGAAGTTGCCTTGAGTGCGCATTGTCACACGTTGGTACCTGTCCTGATATGACCTTAGATGTTGCCAGGACATAAAACTCCAACAATCAACCAACCATCGGACCAGTCCGTCTGATATCATAAAATCATGAGTTGCGCGTATTTTGGTTATTTGTTAAAAGTCATTTAATATTCAGTCGCTACTACCTAAAACGGTTATAGCTGCATAATCCGATGAAAACATCAATTTTTCGAACCCAGAACAGTTATTCAGATTTGAGTCCTCACGTCCAAGTTAGATAATGTAGTGGTTATGAAGCATGTGTTGTTATATAGAAGGGAACCATCTAGTCAATTTAATAGAACCTGTAACTGCTCAGATGCATCATCTCAGAATTTTGGTGTGCATACCAACATTTAATTTGGCATGTTTGCACTCAAATATCTCTTCTTTGTTTCTTCTTTTTTTTTAGCGATGAATTTATTTACCCGGCTCATAACGGATAAGTGTCTTTACACTTGTTTTCACTGCTGTACAGCACTAATCCAATTTGATTTAAATCTTCTGAATTTAGTTTTAGTAATAATTTTGGTTTTCTTGTTTCCTGTTTATGGCTTGTAACTGTTTGTAGATTGCAAACAGGGCAAACTCCATCGTTTAGTATACTTTGTGTTAGTCCATTTAAATATCGTTTTGTTTTTTTTAGGAAACATTATATTGTTGTAGTTTCTTAAACACTGCTGTTTTCTGAATTTTGTGGTGCAGCTTGCAGTTTATTCCAAATAAGTAGAGTAGGATAATCAGACTAATATATTTTTTTTTGTAAATGACCGAAACTCAAAATTATCAGCTAATACAACTTTAAGTTTCAAAGCTGACATTATTTAGCAAATATGCTAAATATATACTTTGTCGCTGTAATATAGAGTTGGAATCTATGAGGCCTCGACAATACATAATCATCATCGGCTACATTTCAGTTGACACTCTTCGAAAATCCCACTGGCATCCAGCTCCATATCGTTCAATAACTGGTTACTATTAACCCTCTATACTCAGCCCCGACTGAGGTTGTGCACGGGAGGGATTATGCAATCAAACTGTATGTGATATATAACCTATTATGTGAATCTAACTTTTATATTTATTTTTTGGGTTTTAACGTACTAGCAACATCTACGGTCATATCAGAACGGTGTGAATCTACCTTGTTTAGACACTCAATAGTATTTCATTTACTCTTAAGCTAAGATTCCATATACAGTATAACCCCATTAAACCAAACTTGAAGGGACCCTAGAAATTTGTTTGGATTAACCGATCATTGGTTTAACCGAGCTTTGGCTTCGACATTAATTTGGCCAAAATGTGGGTGCATTATGAATTAGGTTTTTTTATCGTTAGAATGGTATCGTTTGGAACCCAAATAACCCGACCAATATAGGGAGTGGTTGATATGTGGATGTGGTCAGTTAGAGAGGTTTTACTGTATATATTTATATATATATGAGGTAAAATGCGAAGTAACTAGATTTCTCTCACATACCTAATGCTAAACTAGCATGTCAGCACTGTAGATACAGAACTCAGCTATATTAAATCAGTTTAAACTTTTTTTTAAAGGTGTATTGATGGTAGTTTTGCAGAATATGTATCCTTTAATGTTCTCTAATATCTAAATACGTCCCGGAAGTGGCCATGTGTCCGACAATTTTGTTTGGATTAACCAATAATTCACCAGTAACGCTTATTGTCAGCAAAGACTCAGCCATACTATAGTCAGAACCGCATACGTACGACTGACTAGTGGCTACGTACTACCTTCTGTCACTACTTGCAGTGGTCACGAGGTGACCATTTCGCCACCCAACCTTGGCTCAGTGCGGCCCCCGAGCACCTTAACAACAACTTAATTAAGGTATTTTTCAACCCGACCTACGATACAATTATTTACAAATGTTGATTATGAATCGAAAATGGAGACATTGGGATCAACAGACTCCTTTTTAAGCATCACCTTCAATGCTTGAGTGGAACTGCTTACATCCTCAGCCACCCCCCTATGTTATTAACAACAAATATAAACACAACTGAAAATTGTGGGCATCTTCGTCGGATTATTTTCCAGCCTGGCATATGATTCAATTATCTTCGTACAATAAAACAAAAGAGATTACAAGTGCTCCTGGCACTTTCTATCGCTTTATCAGAGCAAATATTAGTGCATCGTACCCCAATGCCGGTCAGGGCCATTCTCATCTTAACAACAAAATTGACTCACCTAGTTACTCCCATCTACTTTATCTGCCATTGTAGCATCATCCTCTTCGATTCAATACAAATAAAATATTTTATTGATATGGAAACAACTGAGAACGAGTGGCAGCATTACACCATTCCGTTTCTTATTTTCCTACACAAAATTGCTGCCGACTGCTTTTGTTTACATGTGCCTATATACCCTCTAGGTGGCACCAGCCGTCATCCCCCCTTTGTAAATTACAGCATGCTTCCTCCACTAGGTGGCCCGCTATAATGCTATTTCATCGGACCATGCAACTTTAATAACATAATTAAAAGCTGAAATATAAGAACTAAATTATACATGTAGAACAATAAAGAATAACAGAGTTAATAGATTTCATGGTGAAAGGGGACGACCTTGCTTGCATCCCCACGCCCCTCCCGCTGGCTGATGGCATGAAATCTAGCAGGGTTGCTTGCTTGAAAGCCTTTCTGATTGTTGGCCTAATTAGTGGATATGTTGCACAAACCTCAGTTGTACTCATATCCAGGGAGGAGGAAGGTTGACTACAACGAAGTAGCACACAACCTCATTCTCAATGGCTATGGGTACAACAGCCATTTCCCAAGTGCTGTCAGACTCCACCAAAGGCGCAGCTACAGTTAGGTGGGGGGAGAACTCCAGCTGTGCGATCAGTAAAACGTGACATTCGCGGAAGTGTGGGAGGTACCTAGACAGGTGGGTGGGAAACCTCAACAGCGACTTCAACAGGAGCACTCACAGTGGCCTTCACGATCCGAATGTCAGCCACCATGATTGCGAGGAAGTATTCCTTGCGGATCTCCTTGAGGTTGACAATCGGGCCAGCAAGACCCACCATGACTGCCCCAAGTTTAGAAAGGGCTTCCGGAAGGATAGTGAGAAAAAACAAAGAAGTGGCATTCGGCAAAGCTAAAACTTACCATCCTTGTAGATGAAGCACTCCCGGAATCTTGCCCAGTTGTTGGCGAAGAAGTCTGGGGCAGTGCCAGAGCATATGTCAATATTGCCCCTTGGCGAATTCTGAAATAGTAGCATATCAACCTCACCGTCTGTGTTGAGGTATCGCAGCAAGCATGCCTGGATAAAAGTAAACATGACAATTCAATGAAAACTAAAGAGGCAAATGGCAATTATAGACGAAGCTAGGTAAAAAGGAAGAAAAATTGTTAAATAAAGCAAAAACTAGTTCACAAATATGAAAGAATACCAGCATTACATATCTGAGTCCATAGTAGGTAAATATAAAAATAAATGTGAATAACATACACATACTATTGGGAATATTAGGAAGACTAATATACCTCCTTACACAGATGGTGATACGGCCCATTAACCATGGCAAGACGCTCCTCGCGGGTCATCTCGTTGGGATTCAGCTGAGCGAGGTGGCGGGCATCCTCTTGATAAGTCTCCTGCTCAGCGGGCAGAAGGGAGTTCCACCCGTCCACCCAAGCAGTCTGCTTTTCAGCGAAGCTGCCCGAGGCTGAAGAAATGCAGTAAAAAGGGTTATAATTTGAATTGATGCAATCAATTATTGCGTTAATCAAGTGAAAACTTATTTATGCTATTCCAATACGTATGTATAGTGCATATATAATGGCGTCTTTAACGTGATGTCACCATAATTTCAAGACCTTCAATCAGAAGAGATGCTATTAAAACAGTGTACAAAGTGTACCGAAACTGGTATATAAAGGGGCTTTAAAATGGCAAGAAAATGTAAATATGTATGTATATCGCTGACATGTAGGTTATTTAACATGACGTCGCATAGATAATTAGGTTGTGTCCAATCTAAGATGGTGATATGCTACAGTAACTGCGGCAAGACGCTCCTCGCGGGTCATCTCATCAGGATTAAGCTGAGCGAGGTGGCGGGAATCCTTTGGATAAGACTCCCCCTCCATGGGTAGAAGGGAGTTCAGCCAAGAAGTCTGCTTTTCAGCGAAGCTGCCCAGGGCTGAAGAAATGCAGTTCAAAGGGAAATGGTGGTGAAATGTGGGTTTACCGTGAATTCAGCATAGATAACATTACGTCAGCATATTTCAAGATCTTCAGTCAGAAGAGATGCTATTAAAACAATATACAATTATGTAACGAAACAGGTATACAAAGTGTTTGTTTAAATCCCTAGAAAAGAAACACTTATTTGTGCTATTCCAATACGTATGTATATTGCGTATATAATAATGGTGAAATGTGGGTTCTTTAATGAGACGTCAGCATAGAAAATTAGGTCGTGTCCAATCTAAGATCTTCAGACAGAACAAACAAACCATCTTTAAATTTGCTAGAAAAGAAACGCTTGGGACAAAATAATATTACATGTTTAACAAGGAGATGAAATTAAAGCAATATACAAACTATACCGGACTGCGTTGAGCGCATGTAGAGGTTGAAAGCTATTGTCCACTTGGCATGCTGCACTGAGAGCTGAACCTTCTGATGAAGGTGTTCCGACTGGCCGGGGTCAGAGAAAAATGAAGAGGAAGAGGCTGGAGAGGTCCACTCCATAGCATTCCTCCGCATATTGCTGATACAAACCTAGAGCGAGAAATGCAAAATCCACAAATGTTTTAAGACATGTATTTGAAAAATACGGTTTAAAGTATTGTTGAGTGCCTAGTTTAGTTATATATCAATTTCATTTCCATTCATTTGAAAGCAAATTTCTCTTATTTCAATTAAATAGTTCATATCTATCTGTACACTTCCCCATCCAGCTTTTTTTTCAGCCAATTCAAAGTTCTTGAATTCGTTTTGAGGCCGTGATCAGGTGTCGCGGTTTTAATTCTCCATGGTCTTAAATTCTCTTACTTTTCCAACAATCTCTTACTTTTTATAAAGTGCAAATTATCACAATCTCTTACTTCATACAAGAGGCCACTTATAAATGTTCTCTTGCAGTCGGACACACCATTTTATATAGTCTACCTCATAGTTACAGCCATCTTAGTAAACATTAGGGCCATAATCGATTAACATGACCCGGGCGACTTGGGCGACCCGAGTCATCAGAATTTCAAATAGAACACCGCGAGTGGAGTCGACAAATACACGTGCCATGTGGAAAACAACCCGATCCCAGTAACCCACCTCTTGGCTGGGGTTTGCAAGGAGCGATGATGTCACATTTGCGCTGGTACCATCCTGCAGGCTAACAGCCACCGGTACCAGTCATACATATTTTTTTTGGGTAATAACATAGATTAATGAAATGGAAATATCACTAAACTATGCCATCATAAAAATAGTTAAATCATATTATGCTGTAATTATATCGGCTACTAAAAAAACAAATAAACCAGCCACCATTTTTGTCACCCGAGCGTGGAGAAGCTTATTCGATTATTCAACTCGGGTCTGCAGGATGTGCGCATGCGCCAAAAAGTGGCTCGGGTGACCAGAGTCGATTAATCGATTACGCCCCAGGAGATACCTATTTGATGCGTTAATACTCTTATAAAACACTGATATATATTTTGTTACCTATACCATCACACTACCAACCAACCAACATGTCCACATACATAACCATGTCATGAATGTCACACCTTTGATACCCAGTACCGGTTCCAACCTTCAAAAGTACACCACACATATGGGCGATCGATATAGGGAATGTTCCATTACATGTGTATGGTTCATATGATCCTCATATGCGTCTCATACGCCGGCATACGCTCCTCCTATGCTAGGGGTACGCCGGCGTACGCTATGGGTACGCCGGCGTACGCTACGCGTACGCTCAACTTGCATCACAGGCATATCTCTGGCGTATGAAGCGTACGCAGAACCTACGAGTTGTGTATGGGAGTGTAAGTGTAGCGTATGCAAAGCGTATGGGTAGCATATGGCGGCGTATCCCCGACCTATAGTCTCGGTATATAAAGGTGACGCACTATATACCCAGGAGCCTCCAGGTGGTGGACCGAGGAGAGATAATATAGGTCTTGCATACGCTTTGCATATGCTCCTCATATGCTCCTCATAATAGTCATATGCTCCTCATATGCTCCACATGCCAATCAAAACCGTCAAAAAATGTCACAGTACGCTCTCATACGCTCCTCGTACACTCCTCATAGGTTACGCATATGCTCAAAAACATCCGAGAGGTCACCAAAGGTCACGATACGTCATCCCGCACAGTTTTTTTCCCATTTTCGACATAGGTTTTCAATACGCTCCCACCATACGCCGTAATGTGACAGGGCTTTTAATACTATTAAAAATCACCTATGTATACATTTGTTACCGATGCCATCTGTCCTGTCCTGTGAGAGGTTTATGTAGGCTCAGTCTTTATATTTGACCAACAATTCACTGTATATGTATGCTCATCCACCCCCCAGTGGCAAACATTGGGTCTTATGGAGGCATATCTAGGCTGAGCCTACTTAAAGACCAACATGGGGTGTGAGGACCCCTCCAGTAATGAACAACATAAATTTTATGGAAACAGGCATCGGTTGCCCATAAGTAGAGTGAGCCAAGGAAAAAGAGGTGATCTATCTCACAGTGAGCCGATTCTACAAAACGCGCCCAGTCAATAGTTGCCTGTTTATACGTCGAGTCAGAAAGCGTATGAGCACGTGTTGGGTGGATAATTTGGATTAACCGACTTTTGTTTAACCAACGTTTTTATATGATAAATGGTAGTATTTCTCCGGGCCGCCGAAAAAGTTTGGAATAACCGATCGTTTGATTTAATCGAGCTTGGTTTAACGGTATGTACGCGGTATGCGGCATGCGGCGCCGAATGCGGCATGCGGCATGAAATACCCATGTGATTCCTGTATTTCTTGCCACACATTTATGAAAGAAAGTCCAACTTGCCTGTTTCTCTATGGGAAATGGAGCAGCATTTGCATTCGCATTCGCATTCGCATTCGCATTCGCACCGATCGGTACATGGAGCGATTCAGTTCCCGGTTCGCATTCGGACATATTGAAGAAGTGTTGTGTGTTTACATGCTTTTCCTTTCTTTGCCGCATTCGCATTCACATTTGCATACCGCATATATGGAATTCCAAATGAGTTTAGCGTCCGTCTCCAGTTTTGGTGGGATTCGAACCTATGATTCGACCTATGGGTTCGAACCAACAAACCTATGGTTTCGAACCAAGAAAACTACGGGTTAGAACCCTGGTCGAGTCAAACCAATGACATAAAAATGTATAATTGTTGCTTCCTAGCTTGGCGCTCATCATTATTAGGATCGGGGACGGATTGGTTAGCTCAGTGTCCGGATAATGTGACCGAGTGGGATATCAGGTCATGGTGATGGTAATCTAGGG
The DNA here is from genome assembly GCA_030323885.1 of Branchipolynoe longqiensis. Classification (NCBI taxonomy): domain Eukaryota; kingdom Metazoa; phylum Annelida; class Polychaeta; order Phyllodocida; family Polynoidae; genus Branchipolynoe; species Branchipolynoe longqiensis. The sequence continues at coordinate 25,563,484 of CM059200.1, forward strand.
AAGTGGGGTGGTTTGGAAAATTGGATGCTTTCATCGATTATGTCAGGACTCTTATTACATGCTCACTTCCAGATCTTCGGGTCATCAGCTACCACAACCGGATGGAGGAGTTCCTAGACGCGAAACGCCGGGAGCGCCCCCTGGTGGAAGCGGGCGAAGGCACAGTGTCAGCTACCACAACCGGATGGAGGACTTTGTCATGGCGAAACCCCGGGAGCGCCCTAGGGTGAAAGCGTACAAATGTACAGCATCAGCTACCACAACCCGATGGAGGACTTTGTCATGGCAAAACGCCGGGAGCGCCCTAGGGTGGAAGCGTACAAAGGCACAGCATCAGCTACCACAACCAGATGGACGACTTTGTCATGGTGAAACGCCGGGAGCGCCCTCTGGTGGAAGCGTACAAAGGCACATCATCAACTACCACAACCAGATGGAGGAATTTGTCATGGCGAAACACCAGGAGTGCCACCTGGTGGAAGCAGCCTAAGGCACAGCATCAGCTACCACAACCGGATGGAGGACTTTGTCATGGCGAAACACCGGGAGCGCCCCCTGGTGGAAGCGGATGAAGGGACAGCATCAGTTACCACAAGTAGATGGAAATGCCGGGAGCGACCCCCAGTGGAAGCGGCCAAAGGCACAGCATCAGCACATTAACGTAAGTAGTATTACACTTCAACCTTGGCTGAGTGCGTCACGTGGGCGATCCATGTGACGTCACCAGAACTTGGAGGGGAATAGCAAAAGCAGGAAAATGCTGAGTCATTGTGGTCACGTTTTCTGGGAAGTTGTGGGTTAGACAATGTGCAATGTTTTAGAGTTGAGTTAGTCCTTGAGGGGGCCATCCATAAATCAGATGACAGTAAGGGGGTGGGTGCGTGGTAGTTAATCCTTCCTGCAGCTATGTATTGTGTACATAACATAAATGCTGTTTATTGGTTTTTGCAGCTGAATGCTTCATATTAATATTTACCGACAAAGTTACCAACAACAGGCTAAATAATGCATTTCAAATGAAGTTAGGAATATTACTGAATAAGTAACTTATTTATTGGTAGTTAGCCTAGTTACAGACAAAGTTACCATCAATACGCCAATTAATACATTTCCAATGAGGTTAGGAATATTACTAAATAAGTAACTTATTTAATGGTAGTTAGCCTCGTTACCAACAAAGTTACCCCCAACATGCCCATTATTGCCTTTCGAATGAGGTTAAAAATATTCCTGAATAAGTAAATTATTTAATAATAGTTAGCATAGTTACCGACAAAGTTACCGCCATCAGGTTATTAATACATTTCGCATGAGGTTAGAAATATTACTGAATAAGTAACTTATTTAATGGTAGTTAATATAGTTACCGACAAAGTTACTGCCAATAGGCCAATTATTGCATTTCGAATCCAGTTAGGTCAAGTTGAATATGTAATTTATTTAATTGTAGCTTGTATAGTTACTGCTAACATGCCGATTAATGCATTTCGACTGATGTTCCAAATATTACTGAATAAGTTACTTATTTAATAGCAGTTAGCCTAGTTACCGACAAAGTTACCACCAACATGCCAATTAATGCATTTCGAATGAGGTTAGAAATATTACTGACTAAGTAACTTATTTACTAGCAGTTAGCCTAGTTACCGATAAAGTTACCGCCACTATGGCAATTAATGCATTTCGACTGATGTTAGCAATATAACTGAATAAGTAACTTATTTAATGGTAGGTAGCCTAGTTACCAATAAAGTTACCGCCAACATGCCAATTAATGCATTTCGAATGAGGTTAGGAATATTACTGAATAAATGATTTATCTGATTTATTTAATACTGGGTTGCATAGTCACCGACATAATTACGGCCAACAGGCCACACACCACATATTTAGTCACAACTTATTCGTATTACTGAGTTAAGCTTTTGGGAAGGTAAGTTTGAATCCTAAAGTTAACTAGAGGCCTGATCTATTGCTAAAGTAAATAAGGTTTAGGTTTTCAATAGTATTTTAATTTGCTCAAAAGTAGGGTTTTGGAAAGTTGAAGAAATGCTCAGTAGCTCTTGACTCTCTGCTATCTGGTTGAAGGCTTAGAAAGGGAACAGGATTTACCATATCGACTAAAACTTACTGCGTTGGCGTCCCAGAGCTGCGGTCCTGTGTTACGGCTACATAGTTTGGGAATTTTATTTAAAGCTGCATAGTCCGATGAAGAATCACATTTTAGAAACCAAAATAATTATCGAGATCTGATTCTCCATATCTAACTTAAATACAGATGCACTTTTAAAGCATCAGTCACCACATAGACGGGAATACGGAGGCAACTTAATAGAAGCTGTTGCTGCAGAAGCCGACGGTGCCAGAGTGTTGGCATGCTTGCCAAAAATAATTATGAATGCATACACTTAGAATATCTCAAAGGTTAACCATTTTTTTTAAAAGTTACTTTAACCTAAAGTAAGGTAGATTAGGACAATCAATGTAATGTATTTATCTAAGAAATTGACCAACATTGAAAACCCATTGGACTATGCAACTTTAAGACAATTAAGTTACTCACAGAGCATTGTCTTTGAGGCAAGGCTGCTAAACAACCCACTAAAGAAAGTGTCGGTAGGCTGGGTAATAGCCCTGTCACACTACGACGTATCTCGCCGGCGTGCCGCCAATGCGCAAAATCACTTTTAATCATCTAGAAACATCAAGCTTTTCGGCGTCAGCGCAACGTATTGGTAGTGTGCATCCGACGTTGTGCGAAAAAAAAAAAAAAGTTTGGCACGCGGTCCTGATATGACCTTAGATGTTGGTAGGACGTAAAACAACAACAGACAAAAAAAGCAACAGTTTGGTGCAACGTGTGGGAACGAGCCTCACACGCGCACGGCGCGTGCATATTGTTCGCATAACGTTATTTCAGCGATGTCGATGGGCTTCTGACATCGCCATAATGTTGGCACCCACGTGTTGTCGGTCGTCGAAAGTTTTTTGCAAGCACAAAACTTCGCCGATCGCCTGACGCGGACCACGAACCGTCGCCATAGATCAACGAATACCAACGCATGGCTAACACGCGTGTAACCCTTCCTGACGTCTCCCAATGTTTTGCCAAAAAGTGACACACATCGACGCACGTTGGCAAGAGACATCGTAATGTGACAGCACCATAAGGGAAATGGGCAGATAGATTATTAACCAAAGAACACCCAATAGCCGGTGTTACCCTTTGTTGCGGGCGGGGGGGGGGGTCATTAAATAAACAAACAAATAAAAATCTTAATCAAAGAAGTGAAATATATTCTTCACATAGATCTTCATATTATTTACCCGCCAGTTTTAACTCAAAGAATATAATAAAATATTTAGTTTAATATACTAAAATAAAAGTCAAATCGAGTGCATTCTGTTGTCGCCATATTGGAGGACTTTGTCATTGTGCCATATTGACTTTTTGCCTTCTCTCCCATTTCAGTAACTCTGTGTCCATAGGTAAACAGTGCTCACTGAAACCACCCCTACACATGTGATTATTTCTGAAACAGTTTTTGCTCGAATTTATTCAGAGTTGTTATTCACCCCTCCTCTGGGTAGGGCTGAATATTTTATCTATGTTGCTCGGTCGACCTGACAGGATGGCCGAATGAATTGAGCATCCCTCTCCCGTTTTGATTGATCGTGGGATTAGAAACCACGGATTCGAACCCTGGATGAGTCAAACCAATAACTTAATAATTGATACTTAATGCTCCTAGCCAGGCGCTCGGCATTATTAGGATAGGGCAAGGACTGGTTGCCTCATTGCCAGGATAATGTGGGATCTCAAGTCATGGTGCTGGCGGCCTTGTCTCCCAGTGCGGCAGCAGTATAAAGTCGCCATGAGTGTGCACTGTCACAAGTCGGTACCCGTCCTGATATGACAATATATGTTGCTAGGACGTAAAACAACAACAAACAAACAGGATGTAAAACTCAAACAAACTAAAATCTTAGTCGCTCGGGTGCTGAGGCTAACTCACCATGCACTGGGCATGCAGCGGATTGTAGTTCTCAAATACTCCGCTTGGCGGTGTATGGGGCGGTGCGCCCGCTGTCTAAGCCCCGTGGCTTTCGACTGCGTTTCTGTATAGGTGGCGCTGAGGGCCGCGTCCTTGGTTACCGCCAGTATCTAGTCGGTTTTCAGTTCCCAACATACCCGCTTGGTGGTGTGGAAGTGCGTCCAGATGGACAGGCATAGTGGCGCTATCTGACAAAACAAAGGCGAGGGCTATGATCTGTCGGTCAGACGCCCCGAATTACCCATGTTACTGCGCAATATGTGAAATAACACAGTTGTGCATCACAAAGAAATAAGGGTGTTGATGATGATGATGATGATATGTATAAATAGATGTATGACTGATGTGTCAGTGGTAGTAGGTGGTTGTGTGTGGATGACCTGAGAGAATGCAACAGTCGGGAGTTTCTGTCATTGTTTTGAGATAAATATATTAATAAGCTGATTGCTATAATCTACCTTATTTTCGCCTCAAATAACGTTTATTTTAAACAGCTATGTATGGAGATTATTGAAGTGCAAACATGTCCAATTAGTTATAGCAAGCATGCCAAAACTCCAACACCATACGCTTTAGTATTACCAGGTTCGATTAAAGGGCCTGTCACACTATGATGTATAGCCTTAGCATATGCCAAAGTATGTGATTTTCGACCATCACGTCGGCGTACATCATCATATTTTTATGTATATGTTGGGCGTACTTTGGGTATGTTCCGGGTAGGTTGTTATACATTGCCGTGCATCGAGGCTCCGAAAAATTTGTGTGCATGCCCAAAATTTCCAACGTGTGTTGACGTGTGGCTCGTACATAGAACGTACGTTGCATGTATGTTTGGGATATGTTGGCATACATTGGGAGTACGGTAGGGATATGTTGGTCTATGTTGCTGCACACTAGGCGTACGTTCAGCTGGTGCGAACTTGCAGTCCGCGTACAGTCCGCATACTGCCAATGGATGCATTATGTACTCCTAACGTACTTTGAACATATGCCTACCGTATCTCCAGTGTATTTAACGTATAGGCCATACTTCTAGCGATGGAGTAAAGTATGTAACTTTGGTCAGCGTACCGTGAGCGCATGTGAGCATTTTGCGAAAGTTTTGCGAGGCACATGAATGCTCTCATACGCTAGCAATATGTCAGAGATACGTTCAGCATATGTTATGTACGTTGTGTGTACGTTGTGTGTACGTTGTGTATATGCCCATTTTTATCCCCCGCCACTGAAAAGTTAGATGAATGCCAACGTACTGGCAAATTTTTTAACATTGAGCATGCGCTGATGAGGTACATCATAGTGCGACAGGGCCTTAAATTGCCCCAGTTTTCCCTTTTATGTAGCAACAAATGCTTCATAAGTAATATGTAGAATCAATTCTAGATTATTATTACATTACATAAGGAACACAAGACAGGAAGTTGGATCGAGCCAATAACTCTGGCTGGCCCCCTAAAGAGACTTACCGCATAGTTTATTTGAGCAAAAATAGGAGGTGGAGTGGGCAGAAGGAGGGCGAGCAGGAGGCCACCTGGAGGGAAGGTGGGGAGTAGGGCTGCTTGGAGCAGCTAACCTGCCCTCCAGGCCGCACATCAACCACCAGCTCCACCTACCCAACACACTAAACTTATACAAGTTGTCCAGGAGTTGGGGAGAAGACAAGTAGAGAAGGATAATAGGATAATTACATTGCATGAATAATATACGCATAAGAGTTTATACATAACATAATTGCTTTGGTTTTGAAATGTTGCTGTTTCATAATACTATATAAGTCGGATATGTAAAGTTAAATTTACCAGAGGACTATTGGACTGTGCAGCGTTGGGAATGGTACGCTGATTTTGGTCGGGGCTTGATCTCGCTGCCCCGACAGCCATACGCAGAGCAAGAGCACAGTTTCTCTAGGGCAATATAGTTTGGTGGTGCCACCTGGTGTACTCATCACGAACTATTGCCGCGTCAGTTATATGATGATTGCAGTTGCATAATCCGACGGTTTTGAGTTTGGGCCATTTTTCTGAGATGAATATAATATCAAATTGATTGTTATAACGTACCTTACTTTAGTTTGTGGTAAGTTTGAATTTTAATGCCTAACTTTGGACATATTTGAAGCGTAAACAAGCCGAGGATTATCTCCTTTCTATTTGACTTATGGTACTGGTAGACATTGAGATATATGGTTGTTGTTGTTTTACACCCTAGCAACATCTAAGGTCATATCAGGACGGGTACAGACTTGTGACAGTGCGCACTCATGGCGACTTTATAGTGCTGCCCCACTGGGAGACCAGACCACCAGCACCATGACCTGATATCCCACTCAGTCACATTATGCTGACACTGAGCCAACCAGTCCTTGCTCTATCCTAATAACACCAAGTGCCTGGCTAGGAAGCGACAAGTATCAATTTTAAAGTCATTGGTTTGACTCGACCAGGGTTTGAACCCACGATCCCATGGTCTACCAACATGGGAGACAAACGCTCTAATCTCATTCGGCCATCCCGTCTGGTCCTCATTCAGATAGATGCCAGACATATTTGACTAGTACATCGGTAGAGAGCAATTTAGCGCATCGTATTGGCATTTTGTCTTTACCTTTGAAAGAAGGAACAGAAAATTGTCGACATAGTCGCCTACATGTGTTTCGCAGATAAAACGGGTCAAGTTCAGTTAAAGCTGTACATGATCCGATGAAAACAACCAATTTTTTTTAAAACAAAGCACTTACCTAGATTTGGTTCTATAATAAGGAACTTAGATACGAGTGTATTTATTAATGATCGGCAGTGGCTACCCGTACGTTACCGTACGTGTAGAGTTGAAGTCTAGGCGTATGTGCGCATGCGCGGTTGTTCCTCACGTATCTTTAGCAGTTGCTAAGCGTACGTGACCGTACTGGTAGAATCGAAGTCTAGGCGTACATGCACATTGCTGAAATATATATAATAAATTAAGATTTTAATTTGGTGGAAATAGCCCTAACCCTAACCCTAACCCTAGCCCTAACCCAAACCCTACAGACGCGCGCACAGCACACGCACGTACGCCTAGACTTCAACTCTACCCGTATGGTCACGTATGGGTAGACACTACATTAATGATTTGGCCTGCATATAAGTGGGTACCGGGGACTGAGCTAATTTAATAGAACCCATTACTGCTGAAACGTATGATGTCAAAGTTTTGGGATGTGGTGGTCTCTGTGGCAGAGTGGTTAGAGTCTCTGACGTTTTTCTAGGTCGGACTCCTAAACTGAAGGTTGGTGGTTTGATTCCCGATGCCCGCACCTCTGCCAGTTTGGATTTCCACCACTGTGTATAACTTACAGCGTCATCAAAGGCCAGTTGCTCTCATACCATGTCTATGTGGTGTGGGAGGTTAAAAATCCATTGGGTTGGTAAAAGTGCAGGCTAGGGCTTTCTATCGACAAACTGTCTAATGGTGAAAACAAGTCTGTTCAGACTTATCCATAATAGGCAGTATAAATCTTCAAGAAAAAGAAAAAAATACCGAAATTAATTTGACATACTTTTTTTTTTTTTTTGGTAAAGTATTTATTCATCTGAATATGACATTTGTCAGCGCCGGAGCACTGGTCTTCCGGCCATCTTACTATCGGAATTGACATTTTAAATAATCTAAGTTTGATCAGTGCTGTATTAGTCACAGCACCGATCGTGTAGAATTAAGGGAGTGGCTCCTGCTGTATAATGTACAGCACCAGTCACTGCGGTTCATACAACTGGCCTTTGATGACGCTGTAAGTTATACACAGTGGTGGAAATCCAAACTGGCAGAGGTGCGGGCATCGGGAATCAAACCACCAACCTTCAGTTTAGGAGTCCGACCTAGAAAAACGTCAGAGACTTTCACGCCAAATATTTCCAAACTTAGCCATTTAGAATAAAAGATACTTGAAGCTGAAGTAATGTAGATTATAATGATCAAATCTAATGTATTAATCTCAGAAAGTGACAGAAACTTAAAGTCATAGGACTATACAACTGTAAATTAGAACAAGCTGATAAAGTAATATTATTTGACGGGATGGCCGAATGAGTTAGAGCGTCTGTCTCCCATGTTGGTAGACTGTGCTGTCGTGGGTTCGAACCCTGGTCAAGTCAGACCAATGACTTAAAAATTGATATGTGTTGCTTCCAAGCCAGGCGCTCGGCATTAATAGGATAGAGCAGGGACTGGTTGGCTCAGTGTCAGGATAATGTGACCGAGTGGGATATCAGGTCATGGTGCCAGTGGCCTGATTTCCTAGTGGGACAACACTATAAAGTTGCCATCATTGTCCACTGTACCCATCCTGATATGACCTTAGATGTTGCTAGGATGTAACACAACAAACAGACAACAAACAAATAATAGGACACTAAGTCAAATCTGATAACAGCTTATTTTTAGTACTCGCTGTGCACGTAACATTCGTAGCCCTTCGAATTTTATTTTATTATCGTGTCCTTATCTACTTCCAGATTTAAAACACAAGTCAGTACTGTTTTATTCACTAACTTTTTATTTATTTCAAATATCAGTTAACACTATTTACACATATTTACATCTATCCACAAACCAGGCTTTCTTAAACAAGGTGCAGTGGCATTGATCTACGGAGTTACACCTCCCCTTATCTTGGTCGATTATTTAACAACAATCATAATCTCACCAATCATAGGCTTATTTGCTAACATCAGTGACCATACTTTGTGGCAAATAATAACTAGGTTTGTCCTACCTGTTGAAAATAAAGGCTTACATTATTAACACATATATTCAATGAAACATATTACGTGACCGTTCATGAATATTGTGTGCACATTTTGTAGGTGTCGTGGGAGTGATGAAAATGGGAAATATTGCGCCTAGAGCGGGACTCGAACCCACATCTCTTTGCATTCCGGGCCAGTGTGCTAACCATTACACCACCTTGGCTCCCTGATATCACCACACTACCCACACCTACCTGTCTATGTGGTTACTTTCCTGAGAGGTCAGTGCAGACTACTACACTCGTCCCTCCTGGAATTGTAAGTCTTTTAAACGGTCATTTAGTGCTTACAATTACATACATACAGGCAATGCACTTACACATACATACACAGTGTAGGTTCAACAACCATACAGCACATAGCTTGTACACGATCATGGTCACGGCTACCAGTGTTGTGGGGGGTGATGAAAGAGGCGGTTGCATAATAATACCACACAATACAAGGTTAGCGCCATGAATTAGGCCTTTCATACTGACATCACGCTAATCAAATTACATGCTGCCGTACTCATCACATTTCTTATTAGATAAAAGATTCACCCGGTACTTGTAGTACACGGGTGAATGACAACGTAGTCTAAATACGGGCGAAAATAGCTTTAGTATGGACCAGGGAGTAGAATGTCTGCCTCCAGTATCAAATGGCTATTTATATAGGCACAGAGTTGGTGAAATGGGAGAGAATGCAAAAAGACAAGATGGCGGCTGTAGAACGCCATCGATTTCACTTTTAAATCTTATTAAACTAGATATTATATTATATTTTTCAACTCAAAGGTAGTGGGCTAATAATAAGACAGATGTAAAGAATAATTGTTGCTTCTTACATTGTGAAATTAGGCTCTCATTTCATTGACCCGTTTTTTCGACAGCTTTTACATAGGGTTGGTTTGCACCCCCTACTGCAGCAGTATAGGGTGAATCTTGTATCTAATTTCTTATATGCTACTACACTGCTTTTGACTAACAAATCCGGGGTGAGAAGGTAGGGATAACAAACAGTCTCTCCACCATTTTATTGTGGGTGGACACGACCATTAATTCGCCATGTTTCAACTTCAGCTATTACCAACCATAACATGTGGATTTAAAATTCCAATACACTCAGGTTGAACCATCTACTTTATATATTAATCTATACAAAAAAATTGGACCGGCTGTAAACGATCGAATTATGCAACTTGAACTTTGGCGATAAGATGAGAAACACTCATCCAACAGTAATCGGGGGGGGGGCGGGATAAAGTATGTCGTTATTATTTTTTTGTTGGTACATTAGTTGTTTAAGCAGGGGAAATTTCAGTTGCAGGCGATTGGTCTTCCTCATTCCACTGCTTCTTGCCCTATCCTAATAATGTAGAGCGCCTGGCTAGGAAGCGACAAGTATAAATGTTTAAGTCATTGGTTTGACTCGACCAGGATTCGAACCCACGACCCCACGATCTACCACACGGGAGACGTACGCTCTAACTCATTTGGCCATCCCGTCCCTAACAAACAAAATAGTTGAGAAAACCTATAGATTAAGCGAAGCATTGTCCGCTGAAACACTCTTTCCCGTGTGATTTGAAGACAAATATGTTCATATAGTGGATATCAAGTTTGTTAATCACTTTGGAACCGTATAAGAGAAATAAATATATTGAATCACTGTTTGCTGAGGCGCTTAGTTCGTTGTTGCGTAGTTACATTTCCACCATATGAGTAGCTATGTTATTCTTCACATAACACAGAAGATTGCATCCTCCCACGACATGGAAATTTCCAACGGGTTATCGCGGTGTCAGGTGTTTATTTTTCTTTTTATCAGTTTCAATTTGATTGTTATCTCCGAATAACGATTGTATATTCAGAGGCTTATCTGAACACATACGCATATAAAGGTGGGCAAAGGGCTATTCCTAAACAGCATATTCATAATGTACTGCCCCAATTCCACAGTACCTTCTAGAACTTTTGATCAATAATATTTCTGCGCAGGCAGGCATCATTGGAGCCTAACTAAAAAAAATACGTTGTTTTTCTAACGCATTTTGTTGTCTTCAGAAAATACATGTATGGAAAGGTTTCATTTCCTTCATCATCCACTTTTGGTTACACACCGACATATTGTACTTCCCGTCATATTCAAGACTGAAGTGTGTCTGTAATTCAATCAATACATGCACGCAAACTTTGTCTACGCACAACGTAAAAACATACAGTGAAACCCCGTTATAACGCCATCATTGAAATCCATAAAAAAGGCATCGGGGAAGAAAACGGGGTAGCGTTAAATCTGGGTTCAGTTTACTGAATTAAGGGTCAAATGATCATCGCGTTATATCAGAATTAGCGTTAATTCAGGGCGAGTTATGACCGGTGTTGCAGTTTCCGAGGCACACCAGTTTGCCAGGGACACATCGCTTCTGCGCATGCGTCAAAATCAAACAGCATGCATCGTCACTAACCTTATAAATTTAATATAATGTTTTTGGTAAAGATGTTTTCTATATGTGTACCAAGCGATTTGTTTCTAGGTGGTGTGGTTTTAGAGATATTTCACTTTTTCTGTATTTTCTGTATGAACATTTCTCACGACCATTGACAATGCCTTGAGTTTGACGGTACGCGCAGTGCAAAACGTTAGTTTTATTCAAAACTAATAGAAATCCAGAACCCCAACCTTATCAATTTAATATACTCTTTTTGGTAAACATGTTTTTTATATGTGTACCAAGCGATTTGTTTCTAGGTGGTGTAATTTGAGAGATATTTGACTATTTCTGTATGCAGATTTGCTCATGGCCTAGAAACAATGCATTTGAATGGATGTGTCCCTGGCAAACTGGTGTGCCTCGGAAACCGCAACACCGGGTTCCACTGTACTTAGCGTCATATTTCACCAACCTAGCTCAATCGGATCGCATTATTGATGCACATATATATTAAGATAAATGTGTTTATACACCCATAATTTATGTTTGCATATGTATATTAGAGACCAGTAATGACAATTAGGTTATCACCTGTTTTACCTCAAATAAATAACGTATCATAAGTACAAACTTCTTTTTTTGTTTTAAATCCATACAACAACATGTGCGTGGTTTCATTGAAAACGGTCGCCATGGTGACACCAGACGACATTTAGTGCTGAATGACGTTGCTGACAACATTCGCTATGACCGCGAAAATCAGTTCTGTCTGAGTCATTCAAGTTGCATAGTCTGATGGCTTGGAGTTTCTATCACTTTCTGAGATAAATATATTAGGTTGATTGGTATAATTTATTTTACTTTAGCTTGAAGTAACGTTGCTTTATGATAGGTACTCCAGGAGATATTTTAACGGTAAACATATTAAATTAATGTTGCCGTCCTTGTCAAAAACTCTGACGCCCACAGACTTCACCATTAGTATGCTTTATTAAATTGACTTAAGGCCCTGTCACACTACGACGTATGGTGGCGGCGTGTGCGTAATATGTCGAAATAATTTGAAAATAAAAATAGGTCGAGATACGCCGACCTATGCCGAGCGTAGTCAACCTATGCCCAACCTATATGTAACCTATGACGCCGTATGCCGACGTGTTGGCCAAAATTTGCATAGGTCGGCATACGCTAAGGCCATACATCGTAGTGTGACAGACAGCCAACACGCTGGGCATACGCTCGCCGTACACTCGCAATACGCTATGGGTATGCCAGCACACGCTAGAGGCACGTTAGACGTAAGCTAGGCCTACGCTATATATGCCAGAGATACGCGGGGGATGCAGGTTCAACATATGGCTAACCTATGCCGACCTACCCATAACTTATGCATAACCTATGCCGGTGTACATCCAGTGTACGTCCAGCGTATGAGAAACGTATGAGCCATACGCCGGCATAGGTTTAAAATTGTGAACATGCACACACATTTTTTGGCGGCTTGATGTACACCGACCTATGACAACCTATGAAAAGCATATACGATGTATGCCCAAACTATGCGTAACCTATGACGGCCGATACCAACGCTTTGGTCGAAAAGCGCATACGTTGGCATACGGTAACGCCATATGTCATAGTGTGACAGCCCCTTTAGTATGCCCTTCTAAGCAGCAGTGTACAAAGGTTTAATATATGTACAGGTACATCCATATTCAACATTCCATGTGTTATTTTTTCAGGTTCAAATCTACATTACTGTTTTGCATTTGAGAAATCGAGGTTTTTCTGAGACGATGCAACTTTAAGACTCTTGTACACAAACACTAAAGCTTTCACCGGGTACATGGCTTGTTCAAGTTGTTGGTTAAGGCCCTGTCACATTAGTACACATCTCACAATCGCGCGGCCAACGTGGAAAACCACTTTTTTATGCCGAGAAGCATCAAACTTTTCGGCGCAGGGGGCAAAGTTGGACGCATGCATACCGTAAACATAGCATATGGCCACCATTTGACCAATGTATGGCTAACAAGCCTCCAGGCGAAAAACGCTTGAATTACACTCACGGTACGCCAGTGAAAATTACATACATTATTCGATCGCCAGAACTACGCCTCATACTTTTCATACGTCAAGACACACTGGAGAAACGCTAAACGTACGTTAGATGTAAGTTAGACGTACATTTTCCATACGTTGTCAGTATGCGGACTGTACATTCCTGCTGACTTTAATGTAGGTCAACGTACTGCAACATAGTGAACAACATTTGTCTAACATACATTGACATACGCCTCATGTATACATAATGTACGGCTGTCGTATAATCCAGACGTTGTCAAACATTGTCCTACGTCGAAAGTTTTGCACATGCACAAAACTTTGCCGACCCCCTGACGCATGACGCCGTATCTCGACGAACGTCAACGTACATTGATGTATACCAACGAGCGCCTAACACATGTATAACGCATAACGGCGTATCCCGCTGTAGCTGACAAAAATCACATATGTTGGTGTACATTGGTGCGATGCTTTGTAATGTGACAGCCCCTTAAAACAACACAACCTGTGTGTGAGATTATTAAACACTGGTACTCCAACGAACGGACATTCTAACGCGTGGCTAGTGTGAGATCACATTAAATAACACAGATCTTAAACGCAGATCTTACCCTTAATATGTACATATGCGGCCTACTTGTCAGACCTCATCGAAGTTTAATCCGCCTACACCTTTCTATATATCTACCTATCTATCTACCTCTCAAACATGGTCAAATAAACAAACTTGTTGACTGATAACCCTTACCAGCTATAAATAGCCTTTCGCGCATGCACACTAACATCCCTCACTGCGTCACTTCCGGATACAGTTGGGTAAACAGCGACAAAAGAAGGAGCCCCAGCCAGCTCGGACATGGCAACTCGTATTCGTCTTAACAGTTTGATCGTCTAGTGTGATTTAAAAATAGACAGACGTGTGAACACTAGTCTTGTATCTGTCGTATACACCAATATAATTTGTGGTTGTCTGAATGCGAAATTACTCCTACATCTGATTTAGACTGAGAACAGGTCAGTGCCAGTTAGATACAAGATTCACCCCGTACTAATAGTACAGGGGTGTGTGTATGCAGGTGTATGTATGTGGTTTGCAGGTATAGCAATACCTCAGGGAGTTTGACGCCCCTGCCCTGCAGAGTTGTAAACCACTGCCTTGTGGTACAGGTTCTTGACAGAACCGAAGGCTAAGGGAGCAAACCCTAAACAGAAAACCAGGTCACTGTGGCAGCATTACGGGCGGTTGATGTATGGAACTCCCAACATCTCCCGACCAGCCACTGCAGGGACAAATAGTTTTGTGCCTGTCTTGACATGTTCTTGCCGGTGTTAAACCTCTATTTGCTCCCCGAGAGAGTGCCGCTGGTAACTTGCAAAAGCCAGCACTTCAAACACTTTTGCAGGCAGCTTTCACGAAATGTAAACCTGAAGCTGAGACATTAAGACCGACTCATGGACGAAACTCTCACATCAGAGAGCTAAATGGAGAGTGGCAGTCAAGTAATGAAAGCAGTCTTTGTCACATTGCGACCGACAGCATGATGATGATGAATAGTACAGGGGTGAACCCTAGTGTAGTCTAAATACGAGCGGAAATAGTTTTAGTATGGAAGATGAACTAGAAACTGTGGTTTCAGGATCAAATGGCTACATATATCGGCACAACCTTGGTGAAATGGGAGAGAATGCAAAAATACAAGATGGCGGCGATAAAACGCCATCGGTTTTATTATTACAATTGGTTAAACTACATGTTTTATTATATATTTCAAATCAAAAGTAGCGGGTAAATATGAGGATTTATATAAACATATATTTTGCTTCTTAAATTAAGAATTTACCAGCTCAATTCATTTCCTTGCCATGCCAAAATTCTTCGCCAGCTTTTCTAATGGGTTTGTTTTCACCCCATTGTAATAAAACATGTAGTATGGGGTGAATCTTTGATCTAAATGCCAGTGCAGTGGGTTATTTAGAAGTCACACTCGCTAACGTGGCATACTCCGGTTTTTCCCCTATCATGTATTTCGGATAATTATATTAGGTTAAGAACCATAAGCCACTGTCCTTTCATTCAGAGTAAATTTGATGATAAGCCTATTTTAGCTGGGTTTGTTTTGCATAATACGACAGAATATAAGTTGATGTGCATGTAAACACTGGTTCAAGCCATTGCTCCGTTAACTAGGTCAAATCTGTCAAAGCAAATGAGTTTACCATTCTCGGAGGGGAACCTACAAAGACTAGATAAAAAATAGTACGTTAGCTTATAAATTGGATATGTACGATCAAGTCTAGGCAGATATTTTGGTTTGCATAAAATAATGACATCATCTGATCATGCAACATTAAAATATAGAGTCTACTCCCTTGAAAAAAAAGAGAGACATGTGCCATCATGCTGGCGATAGCGCTATGGCACTGGACCACTGTTATATATATATATTTCTTTTTTGAATCTGTGTTTATACTGTCCATAGCATGTAAGCTCGCGTGCTCGGGCTTGTTTTCAATGCTGGCCAGTTGTAGTAGTGGTTAAATATTATCACACAGTAGGAGGTGATAAGATGTTTTTGTTTCTCACACAATAGCAGGTACATGGTGATTATTTAGTATCTGTAGATGTTTGAGCTTGTTTTGTGTTGGGATTGGCTATTCAAGGTCGATTTAATAATATAGGCATAATACATAACTATTTATACAGACAACAACATGACATCCTTACGGGCAAAGGATATGCTATAATGAGAAAAAGATATACGCACTGCCCACTTCTCATGTACACTTTATATATTCGCAGTGCCTGTGACCATTTGACATTAGTGACATTATTTAACCATAAATATACACTCATATACATGAAATTAAGGGACAACCTCACTCATCTGAAGATATACTCACGAACAGAAATGAAAATAAATAACATCAATATCTACATCAGGAAAATTACATTTATACACATGTATGTACAACAATTCACATATTCACATTTAGAGACAGATATACACACGAGTACCTATGTCAGGACAATCACATGAGCCGGACATTGCCCTTTTTCCATTCAGAGCCCCTTATCAATTTGCTGTACATTAAGCCCTTCTTGATAATCAAAGCATTGACCCTTTTATTCAGAAGCCCTTCTCGATTTGCCATTTATTAACCCTTTCATTCAGAAGCATTTCTCGACAATCCAGGCATTGACTCTTACATTCAGAAGCACCTCTCAATACGCTTAACATTGACCCTTTTATGCAAAAGCCTTCTCAATTTTCAGTATATTGACCATTTCATTCAGAGGCCCTTCTGGATTTGCATCTTATTGTCCATTTCATTCAGAAGCGCTTCTCGATGAGCCTGTTATTGATTGAGTCCATTTTTTCAGAAGCCCTTTTCGATTTACCTCTTATTGACCCTTTCATTCAGAAGCCCTTCTCAATAAGCCGAGCGTTGACCCTCCTCAACCAGCGTGCAGCCTCTTCATACAAGTCACGACTGTCGCACTGAACCACGATGAAGAGGGTCCGCGACTTGCAGACGATCATGTACGTCGTCCCATTGAAGGCGACGAGCTGCTGGGCATCCACGTGCTTCACCACATAGGTCTTCCCCTTGATGCGAATCGTCTCCACCTCATGCGGACGTGCGAAGGCTGCCTTGATTCTCTGTGGAGAGAAAAGGAATTGGTTGGTTAGAGTTGTTTTCTTGGTGGCTTAACAGCATAGCAACATGTGATGTTGTTTGTTTGTTTGATGTTGTTTTACATCCTAGCAACATCTAAGGTCATATCAGGATGGGTACCGACTTGTGACAGTGCGCACTCATGGTGACTTTATAGTGCTGTCCCACTGGGAAACCAGGCCGCCAGCACCATGACCTGGTATCCCACTCAGTCACATTATCCTGACACTGAGCACACCAGTCCTTGCCCTATCCTAATAATGCCGAGCGCCTGGCTAGGAAGCAACAAGTATCAATTTTTAAATCATTGGTTTGACTCGACCGGGACTCGAACCCACGACCCCACGATATACCAGCACGGGAGACGGACGCTCTAACTCATTCGGCCATCCCGTCTGGTGTGGTATTATTATGCAACCGGCCAACATGTGAAGTCATATCAGTAAAACAGAGTTTGGTTGTGGGTTTTGTATTTCCTAGAAATCTAAGCATATTAAGCCCGACTTGTGGCAGCGCATATTGAGGGTGACTTTATAGTGCTACTCCACTGGAACACCGGGTTGACAGCACAATGACCCGATAACTTGCTCAGCCACTTTATCTTAATACTGAGTAAGACAGTCAATAGCCTTATCCTAGTAATCCCGACCATAAGAAGAGATAGTGACAAGTATGCATTTTGTAAGTCGTTGGTTTCACTCAGCCGTGGTTCGAACCCGCGACCTTCCACAGGGAAATCCCGATACCACTCTTATCGATTTCGCCATCCTGCCTGGTCATGAGATATAGGGAAAGGCTCGGAATTAAGAAACTAGATATATTATGGTATAACCAAAAGAATCTCATAATTAGACTGACATTTGTTAAATTTTGTTGATTAAAGTCGTTTTATTCGCGTGTAAGCTGCGTAGGCCCTAAATGTCTGCATAGCATTCCTCATACGTTATTTGAAACTGAGATGATTTCGGGTCTTTACAGTCCCGATATTACCTCAAATGTTGCCAAGAAGTGAAATTCCAGCAACAAACAAACAAACAGCTCTTTCCAATCGCACAGGTGCGACATAGAGTGTTCTTCCAATGCAATAACCTTCATTATTTGTTACATTTTGTTCAATTCCGTCCTGATATGACCTTAGATGGTGCTAGAACCTAAAAACCCAAACAAACAAAGATATATAAAATCATCCCTTTCAATTGTGTGTAGTATAAAGCATTTATACAAATATTATTATTATGGAATCTTTTATTAAAATTTTGCATATTGGATACTAATAATATGAGGATATGTTATATCATTGGAATCTGGTCTTTTAGCATTATACAATTAAAGTTGCATATTCGGATGGCTTTGCGTTTCTGTAATTTTCGGCGATTAATATATTGAAATGATTGTTAATAAATTACCCACTTTAATTTGAATCTACTTTTATTTTAAATAGCTAACCTTAGAGATAATTGAAGTGCAAACATGCAGAATTAATGTTGGCAAGCATGCCAAAACTCTAACCCCATAGGCTTCAGCAGTAACTGGTTCTACTTCTATTACATTGACCCTTTATGCCCTTCTATGTGGCAAGGTATACTTAATTATTGTATCAACATCTAAGGTAGATGTAGAATTAAATCTAGCTGAGTGTTTTGCTTTATCGGACTATGCAGCTTTAATCATTACATAAACAACACAACGTGAGAATATAAATATATTTGGAGTAGTTGCTAACCTCTGTCTGGTTGGCCTTAAGACATACCATCACTTGATGGATTTTTGATTTTTACATTATTCTTAGAGATAAATATAACAGGTTCACAACTATTGTCTACTATTCATTACTCTGGAGTAACCTTGATAAAAAATGGCTAACTTTGTAGCAATTTTAATTGAAACAACACAAACCAATTTCAAAATGCTTGTTGAAACTTCGGTATCTATGACCCAGATCTCTATCTTGCAATGGACCAGATGGGACAGCCGAATGAGTTGAGCGTCCGTCTCCTGTTGGGAGATCAGGGGATCCAAACCAATGGGATCGTGGGTTCAAACCATGGTCGAGTCAAACCAATGACTTAAAGATTTATACTTGTCGCTTCCTAGCCAGGCACTCGCCATTCATAGGATAAGGCAAGGACTGGTTGGCTCAGGGTCAGGATAATGTGACTGAGTGGGATATCAGGTCATGGTGCTGGTGGCCTGGTCTCCCAGTGGGGCAGCACTATAAAGTCCCCGTGAGTGCACACTGTCACAAGTCGGTACCTGTCCTGATATAACCTTAGATGTTGCTAGGACGTAAAACAAAAAAACTATCTTGCAATTAACATGTGATGTAGGCTGACCTACTAATGTAGGTATCCTCGTGGAGCCTGTCTATGATATTTAGAATCAGGACCAGCCTACTGCGGTCATGAGCTCGTCCTAATTTATTTGTGGAGTCCCTGCTTAATGGCTTTCTAAAAGTAGGCGTCCAAGGGAAGGGTGTCATAAAGTCACTGATTATTCTTTCTATGCTGTCCCAAATCAGTACTTAAAGCACTAGTATCAACGTTCGAGATATAGAATCAAATGTAGGTAATTGCTTTGATTTGGACAAAATTAGCTTCTTTTGTTTGTTTCTTTTTGGTTTGCATCCTAGCGACTTTCTAGTGCTGCCACACTGGGAAATTAGGCTGCCAGCACCATGACCCCATAACCCACTCAGTCAGAGTATCCTGACACTGAGCTAACCAGTCCTTTCCTTATCCTATTAATGTCGAGCACCAGGCTAGGAAGCGACAAGTATCAATTTTAAAGTCATTGGTTTGACTCGACCGGGAACCGAACTCCCGACCTCCCGAACTCGAGGCCCGCGCTCTACCGATTAGGTCACCGCGCCCGGGTTAAAAATAGGATAAGTGGTTATGGCTGAGCCAAAAACTGTTGCCTTCATCGGATTATGGCCACTTTAATGTGAAGTTGTACAAGAATCAGGGTGCAGGCGTACTCACACTGCCTTCGGAGTCTGAGATTATGAATCCTGTCGTTGCTGATGCGGTGCTCCCGGTGAGCCTGATGAGGGCCGCCCGCTTGATGTGAAGCAATTTCCGCTGTTTCATGATGTGCTGCACCCAAACACTCCACATGGACGGCGCCCAGGGCAGCATCATGTGGTTCAGCAGCGGGAACATAGTGAGTCGTTGAGGCGGGGTAACTGAAATAGAAGAGCATAGGCGGCGTGGTTAGGTCATGGCGGAAACATGGTGTGAGTGGAGGCGGGGTAACTGAAATAGAAGGGCATAGACAGTGTGCTTAGGTCATGGGTTGAACATGGTGTGTTGTGGAGGCGGGATAACTGAAATAGAAGGGCATAGACAGTGCGGTTAGGTCATGGCGGGAACATGGTGAGTCATGGAGGCGGGGGAGGGGAAGTTAAATAGAAGGACAGACACAGCGCAGTTAGGTCATGCCGGGAACATGGTGGGTTATGGAGGCGGGGTAACTGAAATAGAAGGGCAGAGACAGTGCGGTTAAGTCATGGCGGGAACATGGTGAGTCATGGAGGCGGGGGAGGGGAAGGTAACTAGAAGGACAGACACAGCACAGTTAGGTCATGCCTGGAACATGGTGGCTTGTGGAGGCGGGGTAACTGAAATAGAAGGGCAGAGACAGTGCGGTTAGGTATGGCGGGAACATGGTGAGTCGTAGAGGTGGGGGAGGGGAAGTTAAATAGAAGGACATAGACAGCACGGTTAGGTCATGGCGGGAACATGGTGAGTTGTGGACGCGGGGTAACTGAAATAGAAGGGCAGAGACAGCGCAGTTAGGTCATGGCGGAAACATGGTGAGTCGTGGAGGCGAAGTAACTGAAATAGAATGGCAGAGACAGTGCGGTTAAGTCATGGCGGGAACATGGTCTGTAGTGGACGCGGGGGGCAACTGAAATAGAAGGGCAGACAGCGTGGTTAGTGGTTAGGTCATGGTCTGTAGTGGAGGCAGGGGCAAGTTAAATAGAAGGGCAGACATAGCGTGGTTAGGTCAGTGCAGTTAGGGTATGGCAGCAACATGGTGGATAGCGGAGGTAGCATAAGTTCAAATACAAGGGAAATGGTCTGTAGTAAAGACGGGGCAAGTTAAATAGAAAAGGAACATGGTCTGTAGTCGAGGCGGGGGCAAGTTAAATAGAACAGGCACATGGTCTGTAGTCGAGGTGGGGGCAAGTTAACTAGAACAGGAACATGGTCTCTAGTTGAGGCTGGGGCAAGTTAAATAGAACAGGAACATGGTCTGTAGTCGAGGTGGAGGCACGGTAAATAGAACTGGAAGATGGTCTGTAGTCAAGGCAGGGGCAAGGTAAATAGAACAGGACCATGGCCTGTAGTCAAGGCGGGGGCAAGTTAACTAGAACAGGAACATGGTCTCTAGTTGAGGCTGGGGCAAGTTAAATAGAACAGGAACATGGTCTGTAGTCAAGGCAGGGGCAAGTTAAATAGAACAGGAACATGGTCTGTAGTCAAGGCGGGGGCAAGTTAAATAGAACAGGACCATGATCTGTAGTGGTGGTGGGGCAAGTTAAATAGAACAAGAACATGGTCTGTAGTCAAGGCGGGGATAAGGTAAATAGAAGCGCAGAAACAGCAGAGGTCGTTGGTGGGGTGGGGGGCTGGGGGGGGGGGGGGGAGGTAAAATAGAAATACAGACAGCGTGGTTAGGTCCGGGTGGGAACATGGTGTATAGTGGAGATAGGGTGAGTGGAGTTATAATAAAAGGGCAGACAGCGTGGTTAGTGGTTAGTTTGTGGTGGGAATATGGTGTGTAGTGGAGATAGGGTGGGGGGAGTTATAATAAAAGGGCAGACACCACGGTTAGTGGTTATTTTGTGGTGGGAATATGGTGTGTAGTGGAGATGGGGTGGGGGGAGTTATAATAAAAGGGCAGACAGCGCGGTTAGTGGTTAGTTTGTGGTGGGAACATGGTGTATAGTGGAGATGGGGTGGAGGGAGTTATAATAAAAGGCCAGACAGCGCGGTTAGTGGTTAGTTTGTGGTGGGAACATGGTGTGTAGTGGAGATGGGGTGGGGGGAGTTATAATAAAAGGGCAGACAGCGCGGTTAGTGGTTAGTTTGTGGTGGGAACATGGTGTGTAGTGGAGATGGGGTGGGGGGAGTTATAATAAAAGGGCAGACAGTGCGGTTAGTGGTTAGTTTGTGGTGGGAACATGGTGTATAGTGGAGATGGGGTGGAGGGAGTTATAATACAAGGGCAGACAGCGCGGTTAGTGGTTAGTTTGTGGTGCGAACATGGTGTATAATGGAGATGGGGTGGGGGGAGTTATAATAAAAGGGCAGACAGCGCGGTTAGTGGTTAGTTTGTGGTGGGAACATGGTGTGTAGTGGAGATGGGGTGGGGGGAGTTATAATAAAAGGGCAGACAGCGCGGTTAGTGGTTAGTTTGTGGTGGGAACATGGTGTATAATGGAGATGGGGTGGGGGGAGTTATAATAAAAGGGCAGACAGCGTGTTTAGTGGTTAGTTTGTGGTGGGAAACATGGTGTGTAGTGGAGATGGGGTGGGGGGAGTTATAATACAAGGGCAGACATCGCTGTTAGTGGTTAGTTTGTGGTGGGAACATGGTGTATAATGGAGATGGGGTGGGGGGAGTTATAATAAAAGGGCAGACAGCGCGGTTAGTGGTTAGTTTGTGGTGGGAACATGGTGTGTAGTGGAGATGGGGTGGGGGGAGTTATAATAAAAGGGCAGACATCGCTGTTAGTGGTTAGTTTGTGGTGGGAACATGGTGTATAGTGGAGATGGGGTGGGGGGAGTTATAATAAAAGGGCAGACAGCGCGGTTAGTGGTTAGTTTGTGGTGGGAACATGGTGTGTAGTGGAGATGGGGTGGAGGGAGTTATAATACAAGGGCAGACATCGCTGTTAGTGGTTAGTTTGTGGTGTGAACATGGTGTATAGTGGAGATGGGGTGAGTGGAGTTATAATAAAAGGGCAGACAGCGCGGTTAGTGGTTAGTTTCTGGTGGGAACATGGTGTGTAGTGGAGATGGGGCGGGGGGAGTTATAATAAAAGGGCAGACAGCGCGGTTAGTGGTTAGTTTGTGGTGGGAACATGGTGTGTAGTGGAGATGGGGTGGGGGGAGTTATAATAAAAGGGCAGACAGCGCGGTTAGTGGTTAGTTTGTGGTGGGAACATGGTGTGTAGTGGAGATGGGGTGCAGGGAGTTATAATAAAAGGGCAGACAGCGCGGTTAGTGGTTAGTTTGTGGTGGGAACATGGTGTATAGTGGAGATAGGGTGAGTGGAGTTATAATACAAGGGCAGACAGCGCGGTTAGTGGTTAGT
The DNA here is from genome assembly GCA_030323885.1 of Branchipolynoe longqiensis. Lineage (NCBI taxonomy): Eukaryota > Metazoa > Annelida > Polychaeta > Phyllodocida > Polynoidae > Branchipolynoe > Branchipolynoe longqiensis. The sequence goes on from CM059200.1 coordinate 25,586,817, forward strand.
TTGTGGTGGGAACATGGTGTGTAGTGGAGATGGGGTGGGGGGAGTTATAATAAAAGGGTCGACAGCGCGGTTAGTGGTTAGTTTGTGGTGGGAACATGGTGTATAATGGAGATGGGGTGGGGGGAGTTATAATGAAAGGGCAGACAGCGCGGTTAGTGGTTAGTTTCTGGTGGGAACATGGTGTGTAGTGGAGATGGGGTGGGGGGAGTTATAATAAAAGGGCAGACAGCGGTTAGTGGTTAGTTTGTGGTGGGAACATGGTGTGTAGTGGAGATGGGGTGGAGGGAGTTATAATACAAGGGCAGACAGCGCGGTTAGTGGTTAGTTTGTGGTGGGAACATGGTGTGTAGTGGAGATGGGGTGGAGGGGAGTTATAATAAAAGGGCAGACAGCGCGGTTAGTGGTTAGTTTGTGGTGGGAACATGGTGTATAGTGGAGATGGGGTGGGGGGAGTTATAATAAAAGGGCAGACAGCGCGGTTAGTGGTTAGTTTGTGGTGGGAACATGGTGTGTAGTGGAGATGGGGTGGGGGGAGTTATAATAAAAGGGCAGACAGCGCGGTTAGTGGTTAGTTTGTGGTGGGAACATGGTGTGTAGTGGAGATGGGGTGGGGGGAGTTATAATAAAAGGGCAGACAGCGTGGTTAGTGGTTAGTTTGTGGTGGGAACATGGTGTGTAGTGGAGATGGGGTGGAGGGAGTTATAATACAAGGGCAGACAGCGCGGTTAGTGGTTAGTTTGTGGTGGGAACATGGTGTATAGTGGAGATGGGGGTGGGGGGAGTTATAATAAAAGGGCAGACAGCGCGGTTAGTGGTTAGTTTGTGGTGGGAACATGGTGTATAATGGAGATGGGGTGGGGGGAGTTATAATAAAAGGGCAGACATCGCTGTTAGTGGTTAGTTTGTGGTGGGAACATGGTGTGTAGTGGAGATGGGGCGGGGGGAGTTATAATAAAAGGGCAGACAGCGTGGTTAGTGGTTAGTTTGTGGTGGGAACATGGTGTGTAGTGGAGATGGGGTAGGGGGAGTTATAATAAAAGGGCAGACAGCGTGGTTAGTGGTTAGTTTGTGGTGGGAACATGGTGTGTAGTGGAGATGGGGTGGAGGGAGTTATAATACAAGGGCAGACAGCGCGGTTAGTGGTTAGTTTGTGGTGGGAACATGGTGTATAATGGAGATGGGGTGGGGGGAGTTATAATAAAAGGGCAGACAGCGCGGTTAGTGGTTAGTTTGTGGTGGGAACATGGTGTATAATGGAGATGGGGTGGGGGGAGTTATAATAAAAGGGTAGACATCGCTGTTAGTGGTTACTTTGTGGTGGGAACATGGTGTGTAGTGGAGATGTGGTTGGGGGAGTTATAATAAAAGGGCAGACAGCGTGGTTAGTGGTTAGTTTGTGGTGGGAACATGGTGTGTAGTGGAGATGGGGTGGGGGGAGTTATAATAAAAGGGCAGAGAACACTGTTAGTGGTTAGTTTGTGGTGGGAACATGGTGTGTAGTGGAGATGTGGTCGGGGGAGTTATAATAAAAGGGCAGACAGCGCGTTAGTGGTTAGTTTGTGGTGGGAACATGGTGTTATGGAGTGGGGTGGGGGAGTTATATAAAGGGCAGAGAACACTGTTAGTGGTTAGTTTGTGGTGGGAACATGGTGTGTAGTGGCGATGGGGTGGGGGGAGTTATAATAAAAGGACAGACAGCGCGGTTAGTGGTTAGTTTGTGGTGGGAACATGGTGTGTAGTGGAGATGTGGTGGGGGGAGTTATAATAAAAGGGCAGACAGCGCGGTTAGTGGTTAGTTTGTGGTGTGAACATGGTGTGTAGTGGAGATGGGGTGGTGGGGGAAGGGGGGGGGGAGTAATTCAATAGAAATACACTTTTATTTACAATCACCAAGCCGTTGGTATTTCGATTATAAACAGTAATTAGTACATTGCATATATATGTATCCCAGAGCGATTGTAGAGAGAGATCAGCTGGCTTATTTATTTCAGTTATATATCTGACCATAGCATATTGTTTCATTGTGGTAAACACAAATATCCAGCATGCCCAAGTGACCAAACATAGATTAGCGTAATATAAGAATTATTGAATGACTCACACTTTCAAAGCATGGACAGTTCATTTAGTAAAAATCAACGATTAGCGCAATAAAACAATCACTAAACTTTCAAATCATAGAAATTTAATTTATTGCAAACCAAAGTTGTAATTGTTTAACATTATTATATATAACCAGTTTTATAAATACCAAATGAAGAGTTCAGGCGCAAAACTACGTAAACGCCAATCCCAAAATTGATATACACATTGGAATCAAACCTTCAAAAATTATATTTGTTAATATTTCTCCTTTCTTGTTCATTGCTCCATAATGATGGCAACATAAGAAAAGTGGAATTAGTTAGAATTAAAATTATTTTCAGATACAAATCTTTTATTTAAACTGCGTTTCTTGGATCGGTGTTTGCGGGGTTTTACGCCTGAACTCTTCAAATATTGATCTCGGATTGCGTCGGAATGGTATCAGTTTATGTAGGTCAGTGGACATGGATAACCGGTTATCAACACATGTTAGGCATTTAATCTAATAGGTATGTATTATGTATAATATATAGATCTATGTGTATATAGAGATATACATATTTTAACATATATATACATATACACATATAAATATACATAAAAATGTATGCTCAACGTAGCATGCTTGGTACACGTTTGTAAAAAATATTGCATTGTAAAAATATAAAATAAATTGCTCATAGTGGACTCCAGAGCCTTTGTTTTCCAGGGGCTATATTAGTTGATTAAGCAGCGGAATTTTCAATCGTGAAAAATTGGTTTTCATTATTCCACTGATCCTTTTCCTATCCTCGTGATGCCAAATATCGGGTTAGGTAGTAACACGTATACAATACTAAGTCATTAGTTTAACTCGGCCAGTGTTCGGTATCAAAATGTGTTGAAATGTTGCGCTATCAGGTTAATGGATGCTGGACATGAAATGGACATGAAACGGGCATGAACGGATAGCCACCGGATGATAACCGGACGACAACCAAATGTCAAACAGACGGACCAAACATCAACCGGACATGTACCGGACTATCACGGACGCGCCGGAAACATATACTGACCGAATTCCTGCAACACCATCAATGGACTCTGCAGGAAGCAAACCGGAGACGTAGTGGATGGGTAACGGACATGAATCAGACAAAACGGACTAAACAGACTTAAAACGGACACCAACCGTACACGACAGTCCAGCGGTGTCCAGTACAAGTTTTGTGTATGTTCAAAACTTGCCACCGGCCACCACCAGACAGATAACTGACACGCCGGATGCGTACCATATATAAACTGTACATTGCCATTTTTCACCAGACAGTGTCCGTTTTCTATCCGGTACCCCAATCCAGTAAGGTATGACTGAGCCTTTACGGTCGGAAGACCAGAGCTACAGCACTGGGAAAAGATATATATCAATACAACAAAATAGAAGCCTCACCTTAGTCGGCCCGGCGTACCAGGTGTCTTTGTAGCACTTTTTGGGTTGGCTGCAACGGAAGCTTCGCCTGGCCATGAACCGCCGCGCGTGGACACCTTGTGAAGCTATGACGTCACGGCTGTGACTTGTCGGCTGGGCCGAGCGACTGTGATGTCAGACTGTCAGGGTATACGGACAGTGACGGATGTCAATGAATGTTTACACTAAGTGAGGAGTGTGAGGAGTGGAGCTGATATTTATAGCAGTTATCCACCCTCCCCTCGTCCACCCTCCCTCCCCTCGTCCACCCACCCTCCACTCTCCCTCCACCATCATCCTCACACTATCTACACCATCTACACACTCTACCTGCAATCTAATCTCGCTCGCTCCCGTCCCACATTCACAACTCCTCCCCACACCCACACCCCACCTACAACCAACCCACCTCCAATGTCAACCTGTCCGCCCTCCCTCTCTCCCGACCCACCCTCCCAACCTTTCCGCTCCCATATCTCCCCATTGGGCTCCCTCCCTCTCCACAACCTCGCGTATCACCCCGCTCCCCGCCCCACACCCTCACCTCCGCCACATACCTCTCCACCACCTATGTATCACCCCCTGCCCCCCGCCCTCCCTTTCACAATCACCCTCCCCGTATCCCTCAGCCCCCACTCCCGATACCACACACTCCTGACCCCCCGAGCCCCCTTCCTTGCCCCTACTTCTCCACCATCTACTTGTATCGCCCACAGTCAAGTTGTGTTCTCTTCCTCGCCTTTATCTGTGACCGGATATATTTATATTTTACCTCGGTACTACGCCTCGGATAGTCGTGGGCTAGGGAGAAGGAAGCACACATACATATACCGTATGCCATATATATATATATCGTAAATGCATGTGTAGATACCTGTACACACACACACATATATATATATATATATGAATATAGTTTACATATCTATTTAACTATTTCGCTAGGTGTTGTGTTAGGGGGTTAGGGTAAGCACTAGATAAAGGATTCACCCGGTACTCGCAGTACACAGGTGAAGACCAGCCTTATATAAAAACGGTCGAAAAATCGGGCTAATGAAATGAGTCTTTATAAGAGCCTAATTTCACAATCTAAGAAGCAACAGTTATTCTTTGTATATGTCTTCATATTTCCCCGCTCCCTTTGAGTTGAAAAATATAATAAAACATCTGATTTAATAAGATTTAAAGGTGAAATTGATGGCGTTCTATGGCCGCCAGCTTGTCTTTTTGCATTCTCTGTAGCCATTTGATCCTGGAACCACAGTTTCTAGGTCCTGTCTCATACTAAAGCTATTTTCGCCCGTATTTACATTACGTTGTCGTTCACCTATGTCACTGTACTGGGTGAATCTTGTATCTAGGTAAGCAGAAGCATTGCATATCAATCTATGCTCAGCCTTATCATGTGAACAAACGCAATATACAAGGAAATGAAAAACAAAAGCAGTGATCGATTCCAAGTAAAATATGTAGCATTCAAGGTTTGTTGAGAAGGAATAACGACGGTGAAAGACATACAGGGTTCAACTCAGCAGAACTGCTGGGTGGTGCACCTTACATAGTCCAGGGTGACATCTAGCGGCCTGACAGTGAACTAAATAACAATTCATGCTCGGTCTGGGGAAATGTGTTAGTATCGTACCACAAAATGTAAATTTGTAGAAGTCAACCCTTCACACTTCAAACACCATGAAGTAGGCCTATGTGATCATTGGGGTGCACTATAGGCATGATCATAGGTAGATAGTCTTGTTCCACATAGTAATGCAAGATTAGACAAATAAGTTTATTAGTAGACAAAATAAAAGTAAACAAACACTACTCACGTCGTTCTTTCCTCGTGACCTGGAACCGACTCGTTCCCCCAATGCAATAGTCTGGAGGCTAGGACCGAGAACAGTAGAACAGTTATAAATGCAGCCAACAGTGGTGGGAAAATGAAACAGTTGACCACTGGCAGGTGGCGCCATCGGAGAAAACAGGAACTAGCTACTGCATGCTATTAAGGCCGTAAAGCACTGACCAAGGTGGTAATACTTGAGAGCTGACATGTTCTTTGTCTATACACCCATAATTCATTATAAATGATTATTTATATATATATATATTTTACCTCGGTAAACAGCCTCAGGCTAGCCTCAGGCTAGGGAGAGGTAAGCACGTCCGGTACCAGCAATTAGCATATACAACTCACGACTGGATAACGTGTCGTTGGGTTGCTCCGGCAAAATTAGTCTACATACAAGCAAATACGCAGTAAGTATAATAAAAACTGTGGTTAGCTTAATTATGATGCATTAGAGCATCATTATGGAAAGTTTAGACTTTCGTTGGTCCAATTTGGACGAGTTATTTGGTTATAAACAACCAAGGATAGAACACTCGAGTGGGTTTCTCGAAGGAACCAAACCGGTCATTAGCGGTTATGTCAACACCCGGGTCACCGTGTGACTATGGGTAGAGATGTGGGTTTCGCCCTATCTCATGTGGAAATTCTCTCGTACTCTAATAGAGAGTAATGTTGGAGATGCTCCTGGGTTTCTTTTATAGACTCCCCTAGACAAAACTTTTTCAGGCGTTTCTCCGAGTTTCGTAGCATTTTCTCCAACTTGTTGACGTTGTAGTCACAGGTGGGAGAAGTGTGCGGAACAGAGGGATGGGCGGGCCGATACACTGGTCCCGACCCCGCGTAAGGTTTGGGCTTGACCCACAACCCACGCACAAATTTAGCTTATTACGCCTGTGTTATAACGGTATAAACACGTTCTTTAACACCAATAGATGTCCAAATGAGTTTGAAACAACCATATTGTGACATATATATATACCGGGACTGACCAAAAATGTTTGTTTCAGCTCCCGATGGCCACGAAGCGGAGTAAGCGCGGTGCAGCAGCAGCCGAGGGGCGTGTTCCGAGTGGAGTGGACGAGGAGTACGACTCCTCACCTGTGTTGTCGGCAGGGCCGTCGACACAGCCCCGGGCGCATATCCTCTCCGACCCGGACGAGGACGCAGTGCCTGATGTGCCTGCGCCTCCAGATTGGGAGGCTCGCTTTGCAAGATTGGAAAGCCACATCTTGACTGCCAAATCGCCTGTGTCTCGGAAGCGGCGTAGGCCGAGTGTCCAAGAGGATTCATTTGAGGATTTCTTGGACACAGACTCGGCGGTGGAGCTTAAGGCTCCTCCTCCTCCTTCTCCTAAACGGAGGAAGAAGAAGAAACAGGTGATTTCTTCGGGTGATGAATTCACCAAGGAGCGGGCAGAGACTGGTTTGCGCAAAAAGCGGAAGACTAAGTCCAAAAAGAAGAAGAGGAAGAGGAAATATTCTTCTTCTGAGTCGTCCACTGAGTCTACTTCTACGGAATCAGACTCAGACACCATATATGAAGGGGTCTATGCGGACATTGGCACTAAAGTGGCTAAGAAGGTGGAGAAGCCAAAGGCTAAGCGGGTTAAAACCACTACGCTTATGCGCGAGACCGTGAATGGTCATTTTCGCACGTTCAAACCGGCGGAGGTTATCTCCAAGTTAGGAGATGAGTTAACAGGCATAAAGGGTGTTCCCAACTCCATCATTAAAGAAATGGATCGGGATGTCAATATGACGGATGACCGTAAGAAGTTTGAGGATGTGTTGCACACAGTGCATAAGGCAGTGTTGGCTACCCTAACAGCTATTGTTCCTGTGGCTAATAGGATGCAGAGTGAAAATAAGTTCTCGTCTTTGGCTAAGACAATGGACAAAGGCATTGCAGTGCTAGCGGCGGCAGGTAATTACCTGTCGTTTCGAAGATATGAAAATGTCTTCAAGTCAGTTTGCACAGATGCTGGCAAAGAAGTGGCTCGCTCTAAGAAGGTTACCGATAATGAGGGGAAGGAGTTTACGCTCTATCTTGCTCCAGAGCCGATTAAAGGGAAACCTTTAGATAACACCAAGATGTTTGGCGGTCAACTACAATACCTCTATAAAGAGGTAGAGACTGCAGCCAAGAGTGGCAAAAACATGGATGGCAAGAAGAAACAGGAAGCTCCTCGTTTCAAAAAGTCACGAGGGGATTTTCGTCCACGACGGTTCACCAGAGGAACCAGACCGAGTTCAAACTTCGGTCAAGGGTTTCGGGGCCGGGGCGCTCGCCCAGGCTGGACCGACAACACCGCACGGCCAATAGGCCGAGGGTTCAACTCGTCGAGACCTTTCCCCAGGGGCGGGTCCAAGTAGAGGTCCAAACACAAACTTTACAAGTCCCTGCAGCCTCTAAAAACACACAAACTGTAAGCAACTTTGTGGCTGGTAATATTAGTAATCATATTTCTGAGTGGCACAAAATTACTAGTGACCAAGAAATTATAGAAATAGTTAGGGGTGTTCAAATTCCCTTTACACAAATTCCTGTACAAAGTATAATACCTTTTCCATATAACATTCAACCAGTTGAACGAGACGCACTAACTAAACAGGTACATAAATTCTTTGAGAAAGGAATTATACAAAAAGTGACACACTGTTCAGGACAGTTTATTTCAAACATTTTCTCGAGACCGAAGCCTAATGGTGATGTTCGAATGATTCTGGATTTAACAATCCTTAATAAAAGGGTGGAATATCGACATTTTAAAATGTTCTCTCTAGATACGGCACGAGATCTGATTACACCAGATGCGTGGATGGCTAGTGTTGATTTACAGGATGCATATTATACGCTTCCCATAATGGAACAATACCGAAAATTTCTTCGATTTATTTGGGATAACCAACTCTATGAGTTTACCTGCATGCCGAATGGCTTAGCTTGTGCGCCACGTTTATTTACTAAATTGCTTAAACCTGTTTTCTCGGTAATGGCGAGGAAGGGTCACATAATGTTTCCATACATAGATGATTCTTTTATTATAGCATCAACACAAATTGGTTGTGTGAATGCAGTTTTGGATTTATGTGCATTACTCACTAAATTGGGGTTTTATGTACATCAACAAAAGTCAGTGTTTAAACCAACAAAACAACTCAAATGTTTAGGGTTTATTCTGGATACACAGTCCCTTACAGTGTCGATAACAGAACAAAAACTAATTAAGTTTATGACGACAGCGACTCAGCTTATTAAGTTATCAAAGCCAAAAATTAGACAGGTTGCTGTTCTTATTGGCATAATGACCTCATATGCACCTGCTGTGTTATATGGGAAGGCCCATATTAAGTCGCTAGAAATAGATAAAAATTTAGCGTTAACACGAACTAAAGGCAATTTTGAGCGAAAGATGTTTATTTCGCAAGAAGGGTTACAGGATATTGGATGGTGGATGCAACATATAGCAAGTTCACCAAATCCAATCCGCATGGCGGAACCTAATACAGTAATTACTACTGATGCTTCGTTAGAAGGTTGGGGAGCTCATCGAGATGGGGTCACAACAGGAGGTAGATGGCTTGATGATGAAAAATCAGACTATATTAATGCACTAGAATTGCGTGCTATTTATCTGGGCTTACGTAGTTTAGTAAAGATAAATAAATCACAGGTTAGAATACTAACTGATAATACTACTGCCATGGCATATATTCGTAACATGGGTGGAACCAAATCAAAGTCTTGCAATCAGTTATCTAAACTGATTTGGAACTGGGCACAGGCTCAACAAGTCTGGCTGACTGTAGCGCATATTCCAGGGTCACAAAATACACTTGCAGATTATAAAAGTAGAAATTTCCATGACCATTTAGAGTGGTCTCTCTCTACACATTTGTTTAACTTCGTTTGTGAAAAATGGGGTACACCTGAAGTTGACTTATTTGCATCACGAAATAATAACAAGTTACCCTGTTATGTTTCTTGGCATCCTGAACCGGATGCTTGGAAAGTAGATGCGTTTGCTATTACTTGGGAAAATAATTATTTTTATATTTTCCCGCCATTTAGCATTATCAGCCGAGTAGTGAGAAAAATCGGCTTGGAAGGGACACATGCGATACTGGTGGTGCCCGATTGGGACACGCAACCTTGGCTGCCAGCAGTTTCACAACTGGCAAAAGATCGTATACGATTCCCAAGAAAACTCGGGAATCTGACGCACCACGGACCGCTAGTGGTTCACGGCGACGTGTCAACGACGCCCCTATTGGCATTCCTTTTCTAAGGAAGCAGCTACAGCAATTTGGATTGGACAGAATTACTGAGGATAGGATAGTATCGGATGCCTGGAGGCCAGGAACTGTCAAAATGTATACAACCTATTTAAAGAAATGGGGTGTACATTGTTTGTTAATGAAAGTTAAACCAACAAATCCGAAGATTTCACAAGTAGCTCGGTTTCTTCGTTCTCTAGAGGATGAAGGACTTTCCTTTGGATCGATTAATGCGGCGAGGTGTGCGTTATCAATTATATTACCTAGAATTGATGGCGAAACAGTTGGAAAACATTATGTTATTTGTTATTTACTTCGTTCAATTTATCAAAGGAATCCTCCAAAACCAAAGTATAGTCGGTTTTGGGATGTTTCTATAGTATTTAAGTTGTTTCAGGCTTGGCCTCACAACTCGTGGTTAGATATAAAACAGTTAGGTTTTAAGGTCGCGGTCCTGTTATTGTTAGTAACCGGACACAGAGGACAGACGATTGTTGCTTTATCCTTAACTGGATTAGAAATAGACAAGGAACAAGCTACGTTTGATTTAGAAAAATTGCTCAAATCGAACACGTTAGGTGACCCTTTATCAACGGTTCACTTAGACTGTTTTCCGAATGATCGGAAATTATGTGTTGTGTCGGCCATACGGGCTTATATATACAAGACAAAGGATTTACGTGCATCACAACAACTATTAGTGAGCTTTATAAAGCCACATAAGGCGATTTCACGAGACACACTTGCCAGATGGACAATTACGGTGTTGAAATTGGCTGGAGTGGATACGAGTAAATACTCTTCCCACTCAACTAGAGGAGCCATGGTCTCCAAGGCACGGGTGCTTGGTATTTCTGTGAAAAGAATACTAGCGCATGCAGGCTGGAAGACGGCTAAGTCGTTTGCAAAACATTATAATAAACGACTAGAAAAGCCTACTGGCGTTGCAAAGCGTCTTCTCGCCAACTAACAAGAATAGGTGAGAACAAAAATTTAGAATGTTATAATAATAAGAAAGAATGATATTAAGGATAAAAATGAATTATGTAAAGGTCTCCCTAGCCTGAGGCTAGCCTGAGGCTGTTTACCGAGGTAAAATAGTATAGTTATACGAGTCTTACCTTGGTACAGATGATGGATAACTGTTGTTTTACCGAGGTATAAGCCTCGGATAGATGTGGGCCAGGGCCCTCCCGCCACACCCTGCCACATCTATTCGGTTGGTGTACCTTTTCGGTAAAGTAATAGTATCCATTGTTTGAAAGTCATTTTTATCCTCAATAAGTAGGTTAAGATTGCTGGTACCGGACGTGCTTACCTCTCCCTAGCCCACATCTATCCGAGGCTTATACCTCGGTAAAACAACAGTTATCCATCATCTGTACCAAGGTAAGACTCGTATAACTATACTATACATCGGTGACAGTAGATGATCCCAGAGTCACACTAATCACAGGAAGAGTTTGGGCGCAAATCACCGTGAAATTGACTTAAATATTACAAATTTGTCTGAAGCTCATTTTAGTTCTTCCTAATTCCACTTTGATTCTGAAGAAAAAATGATGGGGCAATGAACAAAAAAATAGGAATATACAAAAATTAAGGATTTTTTTGTTTTCGCGGTTTTGCGCCTGCACTCTTCAATTATATATTTCGTATTAAGTACATGCGTGATGACGAACCCACCCAAAGATGAATACTCGTCAAATAAACACTTCCACCACCAAAATTTCACCACAAATCATGGCAGCAGCTATCACTAGCGTCACCTCAGAAAAGATCCAAGATGGATAATTAACTGACACAGTCGCCTAGTCGGTCAGAGGACAAGCTCAGTTAGAATCCCGCCTGAGTCAAACCAATGACTTACAAACTAGGCAGTTGGGATTACTAGGATAGGTCAATGAGTGGTTAGCTCAGTATCAGGATAATGTTACTAGCTGAGTGGGAAATCAGATCATGGTGATAGTGGCTTAAGCTAAGATTCCTTGTATGTGGCATGCGAATGCGCCATGCGGCATGCGATTTGGTTGATTCCATACCCATGCGGCATGCGGCATGCAGCAATTGCGTTTGATTCTATAAATGTGAATACTGATGTGATTTTCATTCGTTCTGCTACAAGTTTGTGAAGGAAGGCCACGGCAAATCAGTCAAAGTTGCTGTGCATCTTTATGCTCCGGACATCTTGAATCATATAATATCGCATTTCTTCGCACCAACTCAATGAACCTTTCACAGTTATCATCACTTACAGCACTCCTTGGCATTTTGAGATACTTCTTTACGTTCTAAAAGTTGTGTAGGCTCCTACTTTCAGCTTTTATTTTTATTAATGGGTGCACTTTCTTAGGGAAACTCCCCACCGTGATAAGGGAACCCCCCCCCCCCCACCGTGATAATGGAACCCCCCCCCACCGTGATAAGGGAAACCCCCCGTGTGATAAGGGAAACCCCACACCGTGACGTTAAAATCAGGATTCCCCCTTGCGTTTCCGCATTCGCATTCGCACCGATCGGTCCATGCATGTACCAATTCACTTGCCGCATTCGCATTCACATTCAGACGTATGGAAGCACCACTATTCATTTACATGCTTTTCAATTTTTTCCCGCATTCGCATGCCGCATACCGCGTATAAGGAATCTTAGCTTTAGTCTCCCAGCGGATCAGCATAGGATTATAAATTTGCCATAAGTGCGCACTATCGCAAGTCAGCACTCATCCTGATACGACCTAAGATGTTGCCAGGACATAAAACCCCAACATGTTCTATTACATCAGTGACACTATTATAGGGGAACTTCACCACAACCTGCCTTGTACAATTATTTAGCGAATACCTCACAGGTTTTCAACACTCAATCACAAACATCCAATGCCACTGTCATTATAGGGGTACAGGGAACACTGTGCATAAATTTGGCCTATACACTCAATAATCCCCTCATGTACTCCTTCTCTATTTTACATTTCTCATTTATTATGTCAGGATTATCACCCGAGAGCGCACAGTTATAGTTAATTCTATTATAGAGAACTTTGCACAAGGGTATAATGACCTTTAAACCAATTACCACTCCCCTCAGCACATATCTCCAGAGTAGGTCATTATCAACACTGGAGGAAACATTTAGAAAAACACAAAACATGGAAACAGATGGGCAACACAACCCCCAATTAAGTTTGTTTGTTTGTTGTTGTTTTAGGTCCTAGCAACATCTAAGGTCATATCAGGATGGGTACCAACTTGTGACAGTGCACACTCATGGTGACTTTATAGTGCTGTCCAACTGGAAGACCAGGCCACCTGCACGCTGACCTGATATCCCACTCAGTCGCATTATCCTGACACTGAGCCAACCAGTCCTTGCCATATCCTAATAATGCTGGGGTCCTGACTAGGAAGCGACAAGTATCAATTTTTAAGTCATTGGTTTGACTCGATCAGGGTTCGAACCCACGATCTACCAACACGGGAGATGGACGCTCTAACTCATCCGGCTATCCCGTCTGGTACCCCCAATTAAAGCTGCATTTTCAAAACCAAAACACATACAGTATCTAGATTTGAACTTCCATATCCAATTTAGCTACTGGTCCACTTCTTCAGTATTTGTTGCTGTATAGAAGATTAGAAGGGATTACTGCCTCAATTTAATAGAACCTGTTATTGCTTAAGTCTATGGGATAAGATGGGGTGAGCATGCCAACATTAATTTGGCACGTTTACACTTCAAATACTACAAAACAAGCTCAAACATCTTTACTAAATACTCACCATGTACCTGCTACTGTGTGAGAAACAAAAACATGTTATCAGCTCCTACTGTGTGATAAGATTAAACCACTACTACAACTGGCCAGCATTGAAAACAAGCCCGAGCTATGGACAGTATAAACACAGCATCATCAACAACAACAAAGATCTCCTACGTTAGTCATTTTAAAACAAAGCTATTTCAAACTAACTGAAGGTAGTTTATAGCAAACAATCTAATATATTTCTCTCAGCAAATGACAAACTCAAGACCATCGAACTATGCAACTTTAAATTACTACACAAACAACTCTACGTTGCTCGCTCTAAATGCACTTCAACAGTCACACTAGCATTATTGGTAAAGTCGTCCAAAGCCCTGGCCCCGTCCTGATATGACCTTAGATGTTGCCAACAACAAACCAAAGCCTGGGCAAACAGAGCACACTTGGAGGCAATCACTCTCCCCGTTCTGATGTTTCCTTACTAGGACGTAAAACAACAAAGACACATACAAAACAATAACTTTCCGCAAACCCTGGTTCAAAGCAATTACCAAATTGGCGTGGCCTAGCGTCCCACAAACGCTGGCTGACGACATGAGGCCATTCCGCTGCTAAATTGTGGTCAAAGTGGAATTGCGTATTATTGACATTGTAATCACATGGGTAGGGGGGGGGGCGGGGGGACTTCCTCTATATCAACAAGACCATCACAACAACAAGACTCGTATTGCTGTCAGGTGACTGTCAACACTAAACCAGTAACTTACAACTAACAAATTCACATAACTAACGACGATGGGGTAACACTAGAATATTCTATTACATCGCAGGTACACGATGTTCAAATAGACGCTATTCAAGTAGACGTTACTAATACCCCTGTCACAGTACGACTTAATGAGCCAACGTGAGCCTAACATGGTCATTTTTCGTCATTACGTTGGGTTACGTCATGATGACGTCAGATTGATGTTAGAATGACGTCGAGCTACGTCACATTACGTCGTGTTACGTCGAGTTACGTCAAGGTTTTGGACATGTTAACAAATTTTGACGTAGCTCGAACGTATGGGTTTACGTTCACCGTACGTTCTGTTCACGTTCAGTGAATGTCAATGATGTTAAACAGACTTTTTTCCAATGCTGCTCACTACGTTGACCCACATTAAACCGAGTGCAAATGCCCACCTGCCGTAATGGGAACGTCAGGAGAACATCAGGAGAACGTCAGGAGAATGTGCATTCAACGTATGTTCAACGTCTCATGACGTAGGTAACATCACGTAACGTTCTTCTGGCGATGGAATAACGTTCATAACGTTCCGTGAGCGTAATGATGTTGTCCTCTCTCGTTGAATGATGGTATCACTACGCTTTACCGATGTTACGCTCTCATCCACTACGCTGCATCCACGTTCAACTTGTGCCCAAATTTGCATACTACGCCCAGAAGTTCAACGTTCTTCACGTTCTCCCTACGCTGACGTCATTACGTCGTAGTGTGACAGGGCCATAAATAGACGTTATATAGACATTCACCAGGTAGACTGATATATAATAAGACTATTATGCCTCGTTCACATACACGTTAGTGGACGTAGTTGAAGTAGGTGAACGTAGTGGAGGCTAACGTGGGTCAAATGTGGTGTAAGTATGTTAAACTACATTGAAATACGTTTAGGTACGCCCGTCCTGATATGATCTTAGATGTTACTAGGACGTAAAACAACAACAAACAAACGTTTAGGTATGACAGGTTTTGGTACAGATAAATATGTTACAATATGGATAGATACGTTAAGGCCCAGTCACACCTTACCGGATTGGGGAAACGGAAAGAAACCGGCCACATTCCGGTGAAATACGTCAATTATATATATGGTCAGCATCCGGCATTTCCGTTCTCTGTCTGGTGGTGTACGGTGGCAAATTTTGAACATGCACAAAACTTGGAATGGATGCCACCGGACTGACGTGTATGGTTGGTTGTTGTCCGGTTTAAGTTTGTTTAGTCCGTTTTGTCCGGTTCATGTCCGGTACCCACCCGTAACGTCTCCGGTTAGCTTCCTGAATAGTCCATCACATGACGTAAACAGTCCGGTACATGTATGGTTCATGTTCGGTCCGTCTGTTTGACATTCAGTTTTCGCCGTCGGTTGACCGTTCCATGTCCGTTTAGCTTTCGTTTCGTCCGGTGGCCTTTGACCCTATAGCGCAAAATTTCGACACATTTCGATACATTTTGATACCGGACACCACCCGACTAGAAAATTCTTTGTCCGGTTATGTCCGTTGCTCAATCCAGTAAGGTGTGACAAGCACTTAATGGTGCGGATGCCGGTACGTTCAACTACGTTCAACTATTTTAGCCTCCACTACGTTCACCTATGTCCACTCATAGCTATGTGCCAAGGTTTCGTCCAAGTACACTAGAGCATGCTAGAGTAAGCTAGAATAAGCTGGAGTATGTTAGCATCATGGATGCAAATTCAGCCTGTAATGTAGCGCGCTCTTTTGAAAATTCAAAAGATTAAATCAGAACTTACAGCCCACCCATATCATTACCAAGTTAGCATGACGGATAAGTATGGAGGCCGGTGCATTTAACTACGTTCAACTACGTTCGACTACGTCCGACTACGTTCAACTACGTTCAACTATGTTAGCCCCCACTACGTTCAACTACGTCCACTTACGTGTATGTGACCCGGCCTTAAAGTTGCATAGTCCGATGGTTTTGAATGTCTGCCATTTTTCTGAGATAAATATATTTATTTGGTTGTTATAACATACCTTACTTTAGTTTGAAGTAACTTTCATTTTGAATGGCTAACTTTTGAGATATTTGAAGTGCAAACATCCTGAATTGATTTTGGCAAGCATGCCAAAACTCTCACCATAGGCTTATGCAGTAACAGGTTCTGTTAAATTGACTCAGTGTGCCCTTCTATGTGGCAACAAATGTTTAATAAGTGCACCAATATCTAAGTTAGATATGAAAAATAAAATCTAGGTGAATGTTTTTGTTTTGAAAATTTGATGCTTTATCGGACTATGCAGCTTTAAGATTGTCTGAAATACCACCCGTACTGGTTGTGTTGTTTTCTAAGAAGAGCCGCTCAGGTAAAACGCTTCTGCATTACATACATTAAAGGTGCATGGTCCGATGGTTTTGAATTTCTGCAATTTTATGAGGTAGTTACAGTCGATTCATCATTATTATCTACTTTACTTTAGTTTGAAGCAACTTTTAGTTTAAATGGTTAACTTTGGAGATATTTGAAGTGAAAATATGCCAAGTTAATAGAGGCAAGCATGCCAAAGCTTAGATACAAGATTCACCCCGTACTGCTGCAGTAGGGGTGCAAACCAACCCTATGTAAAAGCTGTCGAAAGAACGGGTCAATGAAATGAGAGCCTAATTTCACAATGTAAGAAGCGACAATTATTCTTTACATCTGTCTTATTATTAGCCCGCTACCTTGGAGTTGATAATATAATATAATATCTAGTTTAATAAGATTTAAAAGTGAAATCGATGGCGTTCTATGGCCGCCATCTTGTCTTTTTGAATTCTCTCCCATTTCACCAACTCTGTGCCTATATAAATATCCATTTGATACTGGAGGCAGACATTCTACTCTCTGTTCCATACTAAAGCTATTTTTGCCCGTATTTAGACTACGTTGTCGTTCACCCGTGTACTACAAGTACCGGGTGAATCTTTTATCTAGCCAAAGCTCTGCCACCATAGGCTATAAATACAATAACAGGTTCTTTTAAATTGACTCAGTATTCCATTCTATGCGGCACCAAATGCTTAATAAGCGCACCAGTATTCGAGTTAGATATCTAGAAGCAAATGTAGGTGAGTGTTCTCGTTTTGGAAATGTGATGCTTCATCAGACTATGCAGCTTTAAACAAGCACAGAGACCCCACCACACCATGTTCCTTCGACACTTGCACTCTCCCTTACCTGCTGCCAACAAACCAAGTTATCCACCTTGCAAATTATTTGCCAAGCAAATTCAGAAAATGTATATCAGTCTGGTAGTATTGCTATAAACATAGACACTAATAAAGACTGTACTAAACTAATGAGTGAAATGTACAATCCTCCAAGAATAGCTTATCCCATCATTACTAACAACCTACTGACTCAAACTACTTCATACAGTCAAACACACACCCGAGGTATTATCAGAGAGCGTGTATATAAACAGATGAGAGGGACAACTCCCGCGAAAAACGGTAACACAGGCTACAGTGGCGTTCCTGGCGGTTAGTGTTGAACAAGCCTTGAGTTTGCCGGTACGCTCAGTGCAAAACATTTGTTTTTATTCAAAATTAATAGAAATCCAGAACCCTAACCTTATAAATTCAATATAATCTTGTTGGTAAACATGTTTTCTATATGTGTACTAAGCGGCTTGTTTCTATTTGGTGTAGTTTTAGAGATATTTCACTTTTTCTGTAGGAAGATTGCACACAACCATTGACAATGCCTTGAGTTTGCCGTACGCGTAGTGAAAAAGTCAGTTTTATTCCAAATTAATAGAAATCCAGAACCCTAACCACATCAATTTAATATAATCTTGTTGGTAAACATGTTTTCTATGTGTATTCCAATCAGTTTGTTTCTAGGTGGTGTAGTTTTAGAGATATTTCACTTTTTCTGGATGAAGATTGCCTTGAGTTTGACAGCTGTGTCATACACTGTTCAACAACCACCACTTGGAGCGCCACAGTCGGCAGATGTTACATGCTCTAGTATGGGAGTTGTCCCTCTCATCTGTTTATATACACGCTCTCTGGTATTATCCTTTTAACAGTGTTTAAGCATAACCCTACAAGCTAACCACACTCTATCTTACAGAATAAACAAACCATTCTACAAACACTTCATCTCAAAATGCTATCTAATATGTATTATATATTATCGGTTATGCAATATATATAATATATCACAATATTTTACATGATTTCTACATGATGCACATTTCCCTTGTGTCATAAACTATTAAGCTTTTCCTAGCTTCTTTGGGTATCTTCGTAACTTACAAAGATACCTTACGACGTAAGGTTATTGTCAATGCAAATAAAAACACTGTAATAAATTAAATAATTAATCATGAAAGATCTCTGCGACAAGGTTAAACAAATATGCCAAGGAATCAGGATATATTTGACAACGTTTAGCTAGTTCGAATCCTGTGATCTTAGATGTTGTGAGAACACAAAACCCAAACATGAACGAGTTAGGTATGGGCGATAATATAGTCACAACAAAGATAATTGAAACCTGACTTCCACCATTTTCCCGCAATTCCCTGACAGTGCTAATCCTAGGGGTGAAAATCCCATAAGCATATTCAGCGCTAAACGGAGCGACCCAACTAGCCATGGTGCGACCCAACCAGCCACGTTTGAACTCGTTTGAGCTCGTTTAAACTCGTTTCCGGTACAAAGGCTAGGGGACCAGGTTGGAAACTGAGCGATAATAGATGAAACCTCCTATGCCTCTGCCAGAGCAAATAAATGCCAGGGGACCAGGCTAGACCTCCACAGAGCTAGCAGTGTAGTAAAATATTATTTTACTAGTTTATTGTTCAGATATTATCACATATTTATGTATCTTTTGCACAGATTAAATTGTTTGAAGTATATTTGAAATTGATCTACATTGATTTCTGTTTAAATCACACAATATCACTACTTAATGAATGGGAAACTCATCCTGCAAGGGTATGCTCGATATTACTCAGTGTTAACCCGTTTTTCATCCTTTCGTCGCTGTGGACCCTTCTCGAAAATTCGCAATGCTAACGGGATGGCCGAATGAGGTAGAGCGTCTGTCTCCCATATGGTAGATCGTGGGTTCGAATCCTGGTCGAGTCAAACCAATGACTTACAAATTTATACTTGTCTCTTCCTAGCCAGACGCTATGCATTACTAGGATAGGGCAAGGAGCAGTGGAATGAGGAAGACCAGTCGTCTGCGACTGAAATTTCCGATGCTTAAACAAGTAGCATACAACAAAACAAACAAACATGTTATGGGGGAAAATCTGTGTTTTCACGGAAATTCGCCGTCAGTGTAATAATCTCGACTTGATTTCCGCGAGTTTTGCAGGAAACCACTTTCATCCCGCAATAAGATACATGTGTTGACTGCATGGATATAGCAGGAATACCTCAGGGATGCCAATCATATAAGCGGCCTCTTTACTGGTCTGATGGAAAACAAATGAAAGGGACAACTAAGAAGTTCCAGAAGGATAAAGAAGCTTCATATGTGTCAGACAATTGGCTATCAGTATCAGCTCACCTGTCCACCTGCCCACGCTCACGTATCGTGTTTACCTCTAAAGCAAGCCACTATCTCTTACTGATAACATCATATATATAATATATATATGTATATATATATATATATATACATTTATATTATTATTATTGAACTGAGGTGCACCGACTTCCCCACCTAGAATGGCACATACACAGGTAGACATGAGTACCAGAATTCAATCGGGGTCCTAGATGGTGTAGCGGTTAAGGCACCACTTCTTGAATGGCTGTTGGTAGATTTTGAATTCTATTGTAGAGTCGATGGTCCTGTCCTTTGCACAAACATCCTCACATCTCTACAATATATACACTATATATACTATTACTATATATAGTATACATGCCATATATATTGCATAAACTATATATATTATGTATAATATATATATGCAGTGGCAGCAACTAATGTTGCATATTGCAGCTCACTATCTAATATGCTCTCTGGAAACGGGGCACATAGAGGATTTCCACTACTAAGTCCACTCTCCCTCCCTCTGGTGGCATTGATAAGAACTAATGTTCTACTATTATTGATTGACTGATTAATTGATTGCTCGGTAATTGTATTAGGTCAAGTCAGCATCAAAGGCTATATTCATGGCAAGAATCGTTCAACTGTCTATTCTCTGATATTATTATTATTGTTATTATTATTATTATTATTCAACCATAGCTTTATGCAGAATCTAAAAGCTTACAATCAATATTCTGTACAACAGATCTCAAAGACACGCCACATGGCAAAGCGTCTATTGCATACCTGCCACTGACTTGAGTCACTCTCCGGCCGGATACTTTGTGTAAGCCTACTCTCTGCTGTCACTCTCCACACATCTTGGGTGTCAGATAACGCGTGACGTCATATGCACGTGGGATTGGCTTATCTGTGATGTTTAGCTTGTTTCCCCGCTACAGTCGCGTAGCACAAAGCTTTATGTCATCGGGACCAGTGTAGGTGTTCGTCTGCGTGTGCATTCCTCTGTGGGGGTGCTGTCAATGCATTAAGCCCATATACCATCACTGTTTGGTTATATTGTGCAATAACTACACACAAACATCTCACTTTCAGAGTTTTATTTGAATCATGTATGTTTAAGGAATGGATGCTGGGATTGGTATATGTTATACGCTTAATACTTTGCTGGCTTATGGGCTTGATGCCTTGATGGCTCCTCTGCAGAGTAGCGCACTCCATGCAGAGGAATACCTACACTGGCCCCTCCCTACATGGCTTCCATATATGGTGCGATGAATTAATGCTTTGTGCCAAACTTAAGTCTACGCGACTGTGGCGTGGAACCAAGCTAACATGACATTGTGGTGGCGGTGGATCCGCGAAAGGAAAACCACCACATTTCACGTGGAATAAACCAGATCCTGACTAGCCTTTTATGTAACTACATAGAAATTAAAAATCACATTCCTTATTTCAGCCATCCTCATATGTTATGTGCTATTGCTAGGATGTAAAACCCCCAACAGAAATCCTTATTTCGGGTGTTATATAATTATGTCATAAATGGTATATTGCCTTATGGAATCACATGTATTATGTGAATATATGCTTTATAAAGAGAGTGTGTGAAGGTGAAGCGTACTGCTGGTATGATATATTAAATTAATGATATTATTTATTCATCACATGACTAGTATAAGTGTCCTACACCAACAAACAACGCCAACAATAAAAGCCTTGGAAACACAATTAATTAGGTCAATTAACAACACACATCGGTAGGGCAAGGCCTGGTTGTCTCAGTTTTACGATAAGTGTTTGTTTGTAGTTGTTTTACGTCCTAGCAACATCTAAGGTCATATCAGACTGAGAAGGATATCATCATAGTACAATTAACGTATTTTGTAGTGCATACTTTTTATTCTTATACTTTGTTATAACATTCATTTATCACGCCAGAGACATTTCAATCACCACCTATTTGTCTTCCTCATTCCACTGCTCTTTACGTTAGCTTATTTATGCCAAGCACCAGGCTAAGTAGTGGCAAGTAGCGCCTATACATATCTACATCATTGGCTTGAACCCAATGTGTTCAAATCCAGGGCCGTATTCGATTAAAGTCGCTGGGTATACCTCACCCAGATACAAACAAATTCAGCATCAAAAGCTCTCCAAACATACCGTTGCTTAGTTTGTTCAGTTCATGCCTGTGATGTTCAGGCCTGTGATGTATGAATGACATCATAGGTGGGATTCCATCATCACATGACCTAGGGGGGTTGCCACGAGATGGCAGCCACAAAATACTCTCAATTCAACTTTTAGAGTCTATTAATCTACATGATTTAATCAATTATTCACACAAAAAGTAGCTGGTTATGAGAAATAAACATAACATGTTTCTCTATATGGTTGTCTGAAAGTCTTGTCAGTGCTGCTGGACTAACTACAACACAACAGGACCAACCAATTTCAGCACTCTCCCCCCCCCCCCCCTCCCTACATGTCTACAGTTACATACACTGAAAACCTGCAAAGGTATGCTTGGAGAGCATTTGTCGGAGTACAGTTTGTGTCTCAGCAGCCTATATCGGGTCCGTTTAACACAACCCGGGCGACTCGGATCACCGAGTCGTCAGAATTTCAAATCGACAACACTTAGCTAGTTCGAATCCTGTTATTACCGCGAATGAAGTTGAGCAATACACATGCCTTGTGCAAAACGACCCGACCCCAGTAACCCTACTCTTGTCTGGGGTTGGCTAGGAGCGATGACGTCACATTTGTGCTGTTACCGTCCTTAACAGTACAAGTCCTAAGTGTATTTTTAATGGGTGTTTGTTGTTGTATAATTCAGATTATTGAAATGGAAATATAACTAAACCATGCAATCAAAAAATACTTTAAATCCTATTTTGCTGTGGTTATATTGGTAATTAAACAAAAAGAGAACAAGCTTTGGATTAGGCCACCATTGTGTTCCACCCGAGCCTGTTGGAGAGTGTTTGATTATTCAACCCGAGGATGGAGAGTCTGCGCATGCGCCAAAAAGTGGCTCGGGTGACCCGAGTTGATTAATCGATTATGCCCCAAATGACGGGCCACATGGAAAGCAGTAGATACAAGATTCACCCCGTACTGCTGCAGTAGGGGTGCAAACCAACCCTATGTAAAAGCTGTCAAAAAACAGGGTCAATGAAATAAGAGCCTAATTTCACAATGTAAGAAGCACATCTGTCTTATTTATTAGCCCGCTACCTTTGAGTTGAAAAATATAATATAATATCTAGTTTAATAAGATTTAAAAGTGAAATCGATGGCGTTCTACGGCCGACATCTTGTCTTTTTGCATTCTCTCCCATTTCACCAACTCTATGCCTATATAAATATCCATTTGATACTGGAGGCAGACATTCTACTCCCTGTTCCATACTAAAGCTATTTTCGCCCGTATTTAGACTACGTTGTCGTTCACCCGTGTACTACAAGTACTGGGTGAATCTTTTATCTAGGGAAGCAGATGCTTACCTCCTTAGGCAAGCCTGTCTGGTTGAGTTTGTTTGTTTGTTTGTTGTTGTTTTACGTCCTAGCAACATCGAATGTCATATCAGGACGCGCGTGGCCAAGGCGTGGGTGTGTGGGTGGTTAGGGCTTGAATGAATGTATATTATTGACAATATCTTAAGAAATATATCTATATATATATATATATATATATATAAATTCTTGAAGATTTATACTGCCTATTATGGATAAGCCTGAATAGACTTGTTTTCACCATTAGACAGTTTGTCGATAGAAAGCCTGATCCTACACTTTTACCGACCCAAGGGATTTTTAACCTCCCACACCACATAAACATGGTATGAGAGCAACTGGCCTTTGATGATGCTGTAAGTTATCCACAGTGGTGGAAATCCAAAGTGGCAGAGGTGGGGGCATGGGGAATCGAACCACCAACCTTCAGATTAGGAGTCTGACCTAGAAAAAAGTCAGGCACTCTAACCACTCCGCCACAGAGAACATATCATATTGATGTGTATTCATGTTGTTTGTTTGTTGCTGTTTTACATCCTAGCAACATCTAAGGTCATATCAGGACGGGTACCGACTTGTGACAGTGCGCACTCATGGTGACTTTATAGTGCTGTCCCACTGGGAAACCAGGCTGCCAGCACCATGACTGGATATCCCACTCAGTCACATTATCGTGACACTGAGCCAACCAGTCCTTGCACTATCCTAATAATGCTGAGCGCCTGGCTAGGAAGCAACAAGTATCAATTTTTAAGTCATTGGTTTGACTCGACCAGGGTTCGAACCCACGATCTACCAGCACGGGAGCCGGACGCTCTAACTCATTCGGCCATCCCGTCCACACATATAATACATTATTTAAACAAATTAAATAATGTATTATATTGGTTGAGAGTTAGTCAGCCGAATTCTCTCCTAATTCATAAATTACAAATAGTGGATCAACTTTGGTTGTTTTTTTAATTGAGGTTGTATTTTTACTGTCCATAGCATATAAGCCCGGTGATGCGGATTCCGAGGGACACCAGTTTGCCAGGGACACTTCCATTGAAATGCATTGTTAACGGCCGTGAGCAAATCTTCATACAGAAAAAGTCAAATATCTCTCAAATTACCCCACCTAGACAGAAACCGCTTGGAACACATATAGAAAACATGTTTAGCAAAAAGATTATATTAAATTGATAAGGTTAGGGTTCTGGATTTCTATTAATTTGTAATAAAACTGACATTTTGCACTGCGCGTACTGTCAAACTGAAGGCATTGTCAATGGCCGTGAGCAGTCTTCATACAGACAATACAGAACAAGTGAAATATCTCTAAAACGACACTACCTACAAACAAATCGCTTGGTACACATATAGAAAACATGTTTAGCAAAAACATTATATTAAATTTATAAGGTTAGTGACGATGCTGTTCGATTTTGGCACGTGTGCAGAAGCGATGTGTCCCTGGGAAACTGGTGTCCCTGGGAAACTGCAACACCGGGTATTCAGGCTTGTTTTCAATGCTGGCCAGCTGTAGTGTTGGTGTTATCTTATCACACAATGCTTATAAATGAAATGAAAATATAAGTCGTTGTGACGTGTTGCAATAGAAACAAAACAATCTTTACCAAAAGGTCATTTAAAATAATTTGACGAAAAAGTCAGGATCACTCATTGATTTAGGCAAATCAACAACTGTTACCAGTCTTACGACAGACAGACAAAAACACACTATTAATATAATACTGGCATTTGAATTAGCAGTAAACAGGCTACTAACCCTTACCTAACCCCCACCCCACCCCCTCACACTGCACGACAGTAACTAAACCCTGTAGACATGTTTCACTTTCAGGGAATTAGTTAAACAGTCTCAAATAGGCCCAGCTACACTAACGTCAAATAATATTTAAAATATTTATGTAAATAATAATAGCTACAACGAGAAGAGTTCAGGTGCAAATCCCCATAAATGCTAATTCAAAATATTAATGAAAATAACAGATGTTTACTTGAAGGTAATTTTAATTCTCAATAATTCCACATTTCTTCTGATGAAATGGTCATGGAGCAATGAACAACAAAATAGGAGTGTACAAAATGAACTTTTTGAAGGTTTGATTCAAATCTTTTTTCCAATTTTTGGATGGGTGTTTACGTGGATTTGCGCCTGAACTCTTTGTATGTTCCTTTCCCCACCCACGTCATAATGTGTTCGACAATAAGAAACCAGGCCATACAGAAATATTAATAAAAAATAGTCCTCAGCGCTTACGACCAAAGACCATATAATACTAAGACAGATCAATGAGCCTGTACTGTGTAATCAAAATGATCAAACCCACCACTTGGTGCACTGGCTGTTCTCTTGGTTAAACAGTTGCTATATTATATGTATAAATGTATATATGAATGTGAAAGATGTGTGATGATGGTGATGATGATGAGGATGCTGATGATGATGTGTATTTGTTCATAGCAATTTGATATTGATGTGTATTCATACTTACCTATCTCATGCATAATATAATTGTATGTGTTTACATATGAAACACCAACCAGCAGCCGGGCTGCTCAAACCCACCACAAGGTGGCACTGCAAAATTTACAATACCATGGGAGAGCTAGAGAGTGAGCCGTCTTAGTATTATAGGGTCTTTGTTACGACTCAGAAATCAGACTAATAAAAATGTTGAAGCAAATAACTGTATTGTCACATGGCTGGAAACCAGTGCCACAGCGCTGACAAAAGAGTTTATTCAATGAATAAACTATATTTACAAAAAAATAAAAAAGGGAACTAAATCCCCCCCCCCTACTTGTGCATAATCTGACCTCCTTGGAACTCTCCTTGATCTCCTTAGCTCTCCTCTCGGCTCCTTCTCAGTTTGTTAACAACACACTGAGAGGGCCATATGCCTAAGTAAAGGCTGGCTTAGACTACGTGGTAATTTGAGTTGAAATCACTGAGCGCTATCCAGACACATGCCGGTGTTAAAGTTGAATAATCGCATGATGGTTGGTTGTCTTTTGTTGGGGTTTTACTTCCTAGCTAATCCCATGATAATTTTCTTGAATTTAATTAAATATAGTAGGTTGGCCAGTTTCCCCTACTCTGCTTTAGTTTGAAGTAACGTTTATTATAACAGATTTGAGTTGAGTTGAGTTTTATTTAACCACACACATGTATGTAGTAATCTGACTGTATTGCTTCCCTTAGGTGTGATCTTACAGCCGAGCAACCAATACTACGTTAAATTAATATTCATACTAATGCAAAATACATTGTTACAACAAATGTGCAATTGAAATCTTTACCAAGAATCAGGTATGTCCCTGTATGTTTTGTTTGTTATTGTTTTACATCCTAGCAACATCTAAGGTCATATCAGGACGGGTACCGACTTGTGACAGTATGCACTCATGGCAACTTTATAGTGCTGTCCCACTGGGAAACCAGGCCATCGGCACCATGACCTGGTATCCCACTCAGTCACATTATCCTGACACTGAGCACACCAGTCCTTGCCCTATCCTAATAATGCCAAGTGCCTGACTAGGAAGCGACAAGTATCAATTTTTATGTCATTGGTTTGACTCGACCAGGATTCTAACCCACGACCCCATGATCTACCAGCACAGGAGGCGGATGCTCTAACTCATTCGGCCATCCCGTCTGGTGTGTCCCTGTATACAGCTAAGCATTTCACATGCCTATGCACATATGGCCACAGGACAAATGATGTCAGTTATATAAGAGTGGCTCTATGAATAGCCTTGGCCCAATTTGTTCCAAGTGTAGTCAATGTAATTTTCATATTTTACTAGATACATTGTCAAAACAAATCAGCCATTTATCAAAATGGCTGAATTTGTAGATACTTGAAGTGAACATAAGCAAAATGATTTAGGTGTACACACTCGTTTGAAACCAAATGCAAATTACGTTGGATATCTACCACAAAGCCTAAGTGAATATCTTGGTTTTGTAAATAATGCAATTTCATCAGATCATGCAACTTTAGCAAACAGCCTGGTCTGTTTGAATTCGAAGAAACCTAGATACTGCATTCACCCTGTACTCACAGTACACGGGTGAATACCAACCTTATATAAAAGCTGTCGAAAAAGCGGGGAAATGAAATGAGAGTCTCAATCCACAATGTAAAAATCAATATTTATTCTTTATATGTGTCTTAATATTTTCCCACTACCTTTGAGTTGAAAAATATAATAAAACCTATAGTTTAATAGAATTTAAAGGTGAACTCGACGGCGTTCTATGGCCGCCATCTTGTTTTTTTTGCATTCTCTCCCATTTCACCAACTCTGTGCCGATATAAGTACCCATTTGATACTGGAGCCAGGGGTTCCACTTCCTGTTCCATACTAAAGCTATTTTCGCCAGTATTTAGACTACATTGTCGTTTACCCG
Organism: Branchipolynoe longqiensis; assembly: GCA_030323885.1. Lineage (NCBI taxonomy): Eukaryota > Metazoa > Annelida > Polychaeta > Phyllodocida > Polynoidae > Branchipolynoe > Branchipolynoe longqiensis. Next base: position 25,614,512 of record CM059200.1, read on the forward strand.
TGTACTGCGAGTACAGGGTGAATCTGTTATCTAGAAGAAACCGTGCTATATGCCAGGCTTTGTGATATAACCAGTATACGCAGGCCTACGTGTCGCCGAGACTCCTTGTTTGATGATGTGACTGTTATCTACTATGCTTGTCATCTTGAGATTGATTGAAGTCTTTGAAGTGGATCTAACCCAAAGGTTGGTTTAATGTTTCAATTACAATATTACAGGCGGTGTATTTATTTACTTATACATACCAATGCTTGTTTCTTTGTTAGTTTTACATCCTAGCAACTTCTAAGATCAAATGAGGATGGGTATTGACTTGTGACAGTGTATACTCACGATGACTTTATAGTGCTGTCCCAATGGGAGACCAGGCAGTCAGCAGTATGACCCAGTATCCCTGTCAATCACATTATCCTGATATTGATCAAACCAGTCCCATCCGTATTCAATTAATGCTGAGAACCAGGCTAGGTGGTGATTAATATCAATTTGTCTATGCCATTGCTTTGACTTGGCTTGGATTCGAATGCACAACCTTCTGCATGGGAAGCCTGTGCTCTTACCGATTTGGCTACTGCGTCCGGTCAAATGCGATGATGCCTACAATTAAGTATGTCCTAGCATCTCATTATGTTGCAGGTAACTAGTATAGTTAGACGAATCTTACCTTGGTACAGATGATGGATAACTCTTGTTTTCCCGAGGTACAAGCCTCGGGTAGTCGTGGGCTAGGGAGAAGCAAGCAACATCCGGTACGTCAATCTTTACAAAACTTATTCAGGATAAAAATGCGGTTAATGATTGGAATTCCTCATGTTTTCTTTTTGGCACAAGCAAACATCGTAGTCGTGACTGGGTGTGGTGGGTGGGCCCTAGCCCACGACTACCCGAGGCTTGTACCTCGGGAAAACAAGAGTTATCCATCATCTGTACCAAGGTAAGATTCGTCTAACTATACTATTTTACCTCGGTACACCGCCTCGGCTACTCGAGGCCGAGGGAGACTTTACGTAGCCTCATTTTTATCCTCAATCATGTACATCAACAATGTAACATTCAGAACAATCATAACTCAAACTGTTCACACTCACGTGACCTTCTTAGTTGGTGAGTAGTCGGGTCGCCACCCCACTTGTCTTCTCAAGTCGTTTGTTGTAATGTTTTGCAAACGACTTCGCCGTCTTCCAGCCAGCGTGCGCCAGGATCTTTTTAACCGAGATCCCCAAATGTCTTGCTTTTGAAGCCATCGCACCTCTCGTAGAATGCGAAGCATAACGTTGTGTATCAACCCCTGCTTCCTTGAGCACAATCATCGTCCATCTTGCGAGCGTGTCTCTGGAGATAGCCTTATGTGGCTTAATAAAGCTAATCAATAGCTGGCGCGAATTCCTAATTGGCGCTGTCTTGGAAATATACACCTTAATCGCCGACACCACACAAAGTTTCCTATCGTTTGGGAAACTCGTCAAACTAATCGAAGAGAGTGGGTCTCCTAAACGGTTTGATTTTAACAACTTATCCAAATCAAACGTAGCCTCCTTGTCATCTATCTCTAAGCCCTGAAGTGAAAGGGCAACAATAGTTTGGCCTCTATGTCCAGTTACCAAAAGTAACAATACAGCCAACTTAAAACCTAACTGTTTAATCGATAAATGTCTATTACTAGGCCATTGCTGGAACAGCTTAAATACTACTGAAACATCCCAAAACCTACTATACTTAGGCTTAGGAGGATTCCTAAAATAAACACCCCTCATAAACCAGTGAATAACATGATATTTTCCAACTGTTTGTCCTTCAATCCTGGGAAGAATTACCGACAGTGCACATCTGGCTGTATTAACAGCTCCATAACCCAGGCCATCATCTTCCATCATCCGCAAAAATCTTGTAACTTGAGCAATCGAAGGGTTCATAGGCTTTACTTTATGCACTAAGCAATAAACACCCCATTTCTTTAAATAACACGTATATAATTTTACAGTTCCTGGTCGCCATGCATGCGCAATTAACCTCTCCTGGGTAATTTTATCTAAACCAAACTTCTCTAAATATTTAGCTAAAAAAGGAATGCCAATAGTGGTGTTGTGGACACGTCTCCCGTGTTTGTCAGTTTTCCTTGGTAACGAAGGTTCAGCGGACCTCTTGGGAATCGTAAACAATCTCTCGCTCCCCACTCCACTGCTGCCCTCCAGGGCTGCGTGTTCCACTCCGGCACTATTAGCACTGCATGCGCATTGTCTAGTCTGATTTTCCTGGCTACCTTGCTGATTAAGGCAAAAGGGGGAAAAATATAATAAAATTTTTCATTCCAAATCATCGAGAAAGCATCCACTTTCCAGGATTCTGGCTCTGGATGCCAAGAAACATATCTATCAACTTTGTTATTCCTACGCGAAGCAAACAAATCTACTTCTGGAAAACCCCACTTGTTACAAATTTCCTCAAAAATACTATCACTCAAAGACCATTCTAAATGATCATGAAAGCAACGACTTTTAAAATCCGCTAACGTATTTTGGCTACCTGGAATATGAGCAACTGTTAACCAAACTTGGTGTTCTTGAGCCCAATCCCAAATTTGTGTTGCTAATTTGTTACACTCCTTGGACTTTGTTCCACCCATATTCCTAATATACGCCATAGCTGTAGTATTATCCGTTAAAACTTGAACAACAGTCTCAGGCACATCTACCAAACTCTTTAAACCTAAATAAATAGCTCGGAGTTCTAAAACATTAATATGATCATTTCTCTCTTCTTCTAGCCAACGGCCCCCTGTAGCTATCGCCCCTCTATGAGCACCCCAGCCTTCCAGCGAGGCATCTGTGGTAACAACCGTATTAGGCTCCCCCATTCTAATTGGATTATGAGAGTTACTAACGTGGCTTAGCCACCAGTCGATATCCTTTCGACCATCTTCCGAAATGACCATAAGACGTTCAAAATCTCCTTTACTTTTTGATAACGCCACATTTTTATCTATTTCCAAAGACTTAATATGTGCCTTACCATATAAAATAGCGGGTGAATACGCTACCATAATCCCCACTAACACTGCTACTTGCCTTATCTTAGGTCTTTTGCACCGCAACAAATCATCCGCTGTGGTCTTAAATTTCTCAATTTTATCCGGCGTCAAAGACACCGTCATACATACAGTATCTATAAAGAAACCCAAACATTTTAATTTCTTTGTAGGTAAAAGAACTGATTTAGTACTATGAATATAGAAACCTACCTCCGTTAAAGTATCACATAAATCTTTAATGGCTAACAAACAATGCTGTTGCGTTTGCGCAACAATAAAGGAATCATCAATATAAGGAAACATAACATGGCCTTTCTTCGCCATCTCAGAAAAAACCGGTTTAAGTAATTTCGTAAACAAACGAGGAGCACAAGCCAACCCATTCGGTAGACATGTAAATTCAAAAAGCTGACCCCCCCATAAAAATCTCAAAAACTTCCTAGAAGTTTGAGCAATGGGGATAGTGTAATAAGCATCCCTTAAATCTACACTCGCAAGCCAAGCACCTGGTGTCACCAAATCTCTGGCCGTCTCAAGAGAAAACATTTTAAAATGTTTATAAACCACTAGCTTATTTAACTTAGTCAAATCCAAAATCATCCTAACATCTCCATTAGGTTTAGGTCTAGAAAAAATATTAGATATATATTCGCCTTCAACGTGTTGAACTGGCTCCACTATTCCTTTAATACAAAAATTTTTTACTTGCTTATCTAAAGCTTGATGTTCGTCCAAAGACAGACGGTAAGGAAACGGTATACGGCTTTGAACCGGAATACTTAAAAAAGGGATCTCAATACCCCGAACGATCTCCAAAACTTCAACATTACTCGTAATATTTTGCCAAGCCAAAAAATTATTAGCTATATTACCAGCGTGAAAATCGCTTACTGAAGTTTGAGTCGACACCTCTACTTGTTGGTGTCCCTGTTGGCAGGCCTCGGGAGCGGCTTGAAGGGCGGGTTCCCCCTGAACGGACGATTGCCGTCGTTCCAACCGAACTGGTTTCTCTCTCTCTGCCCCGGCCTCTCTGACTTCCGTAGCTGGAACTGCCTGAGCGTCCTCCCCGTTGGCCGGTTCGCCTGCCCCGAAAATCCGATCTAAATTTCTTAAATTTTCCAATACTGTCCTTCTTCCCCTCATGGTGTTTTGACTGTTTGGCTGCCGTCTCCACTTGTTTGAACAAGTACTGCAACTGACCTCCAAACATCTTTGTTGCATCCAGTGGCTTTCCTTTAATTGGCTTCGGGGGAAGGAACAATGTGTACTCTTTCCCATCATTATCCACCACTTTCTTGGATCTCGCCACCTCCTTTCCTGCCTCTGTGGTAACTGATTTGAAAACATTCTCATATCTGCGATATGAGAGAAAATTACTCGTTGCCGTTAATGCTGCCACCCCCGCGTTCATATCGTCACAAAGAGTAGTAAACTTATGGTCCGTCATCATACGGTTGGCTATAGGCATAATAGCCGCCAACGCAACCAGCACCCCTTTATGCGCCATGCTCAAGGATGCCTCCATTCGCTTCCGTTCTTCATTCAAAGTAACATCGTCATCCATGTCTTTCATGGTAGCCTCCGGGAGTCCCTTAACCCCAGTGTACTGCTCCGCCAGTTTATTTATAACCTCCACCGGCTTAAACGTGTGAAAATGTCCACGGACATTTTTACGCATCAACGAACACGTGTTGATTTTCTTTCGTTTATCCAACCTGATCTTTTTCATCACCTTCGTCGTAATGTCGGCATACTTCCCTTTATGCGACGCTTCCGAATCCGTGTCCGTAGTCGTAGAATCCGACGAAGAGTCGGAAGAAGAAGACTTCTTCTTTTTCTTCTTCTTCTTTGACTTAGACTTCTTCACTTTCTTGGGCTTTCGGGATTTACTACGCTTCCGGTAGTACTCATCACCTTCCGATGAATCCCTCTTCCTCTTAGACTTGGCAGACTGCAACACCTCAGAGTCAGTCGACTGCTGCGCACGCGAGGCATCTTCCCACTCCGAGTCGGAGTCTGAAACCTGATGCCGGCGTTTCCGTGCCCGAGAATCAGAGGGCTGCCTGGGATCCGGTAACAACTGTTGCAACTGCTCACGTATCATCTGGGCAATCTTGTCTTCCTTACTGGAGAGCCCTGCCCTAGGTGAAGAACCCTCAGACTGGCCCGAAGCCAATGCAGGGTTCTCCGCGCGGTCTGATGTGGGCGATGCCCCCGCGCTACTCTGCTTCGCCGCCATATCGACGTGCCTAAAACGAAAAAAAAAAACGTTTTTAGACCAAAATTAAGTCGCATCTAGCCAACAGGACAGAGGTACAAGTGCTTAGCAGCACTATAAAGCATAATAACTGTATTTACACCAGTTTATGCGAGGCGTATAAGCTAAATTTGATTCGAAAGCATTACAGCTGGGAGTCCCAAGCTGCTGCCAACGATGGGGTAGGACCAGTGTAGGTGCCTCCCACTCCCTCTGTGTTCTACACTTCTCAATCCTGTGGCTTCTGCACCAACAAGACAAAGAAAATGCTAAAACACTCGGGGGTTCGCCTAAAACCTTGAGAAATCTATTAAACAGATACTTAAGGCATCGATTTCCCTTTATCTAACTAAACGAAGATTGACTCCTGTCAATCCGCTCTCCGTTCGGCAACGGGCGGCAAAAACAAATGGCGGTGTTGTCATACTACGCACCGGCAAATCCACGCACAAAACCAACGAAAAACGACAAAATATCGTCCAAAAACGCTACTCAAAGCGACAAATATGTGCGTGAAACATTAATAAACAATTCTCTGTAATATTACACGCGTACTCACTCGTTAACGCGTCAAAATCCTGTAAAAACTGCTCGTACACCTCGTAACGTCCTCCCGTTACGAGTGGAATATGCTAATTGACGTACCGGATGTTGCTTGCTTCTCCCTCGGCCTCGAGTAGCCGAGGCGGTGTACCGAGGTAAAATTATTGTTTTGGGGGGTGATGAACGTTGGAAATATTGCGCCTACAACATAATTTAAACTCACACTTCTTGCCATTCCAGGGCTAGCGTCCTAACCATTAGGCTACCTAGGCTCCCTGATACAATCACCCTATATACACGTACCTTTCTATGTGGTTCCTTACCTGTGATCTCAATGCAGACTACTGTATTCATACCTCTGGAAGTGTACGTCTTTTAAATGCTGTATGCCAATAAGTCATTTAATGTTTAGAATTACATACAGACAATGCACTTACACATACATACACATAGTTGGTTCAAAAACCATAGTTTGTACAGGATCCTGTGTCATGGCAGTGATGAAAATGGGAAATATTGCACCTGCAGCAGGATCCAAAGCTCACACTTCTTGCAATTGCGAGACTAGAATGCTAACCATTACACTACCTAGACACCGCCTTGCATAATCCTATCCACGCCTACCTGTCTATGTGTCTGAGACGTCAGTGCAGTCTACTACAAGATGTATTTAGCTATTTACTGTGGAACTATATTTGAATGAGGGCATTACTAGTGTTACTAATGTTGGTCAGCCGAGCTTGGCAGCACCCCTCTATTAAAGTGGCACATCCGCAGTAATATCAAGAGTGGGCTGAAGTGGCCATTTGAAAGTTTGTTTTATTTAATGATGCCTCTAGAGAACATTGATTATTATCATCGGCTATTGGACATCAAACATATGGTCATTCTGACATATTTCTTTGGAGGAAACCTGCTGCTGCCACATAGGATACTCTTACCGATAAGCAGCAAGGGGTGTTTTAAATGCACTTTCCCACAGACAGGACAGTACATACCACAGCCTTTGATGAACTAGTCGTGAACCACTGGTTGGAACGGAAAATAGCCCAAACTGCAAATGTGTCTACTGAGCAGGATCGATCGAAAGACCCACACCTTCACAGGTGGACACGCTACCGCCTGAGCTACGTCCCGCTCCGAAGTAGCCACAGTGCTGACAGATCACACCAGGTTTGCTTCTCCTTCAACCTCAGATATAGCCTTGCTACTTATAGCCCAGATCAATCTGTAAGGAACCTATGAGAACATGTGTGACCAGCAATCGGAAATGGCTAGTATGCTCAGAGTTTACAACATTTTTGGTTTTCTATTTATTATTACAGTTGTACGCCTAAGTCCACTTTCAGATTCTTTTCATTTCTTTGTCAACCTATCTCGATTGTTTGCCATTTCATGTTTTTTTTCGCCCACTCACCATTTGGTTAATTAGGACATTTTGGAAATATAGTTTGGCACTGATCTACAATTTCAGTGGTTTATTTTTCTCAATTGTCTGTATGATTGTTGGAGTTTTAGATCCTAGCAACATCTGAGGCGATATCAAGGGAACGAACTTGTGACTGGGTTCACTCCTGATGACTTCATAATGGTGCTCCACTGGGAAACCGGGCCACCAGCACCATGTACTAATATTCCTCCTAGTCACAGTATCCTGATACTGAGATAGATCAGTCCTTGTACTAAGCACCAAGCCAGGCAGTTATAACTGTCAATTTTGTAAGTTTATTTGTTGGGACTTTCCATCTTTGCACCATCCAACGTCATATCAGGATGTGACAGTGACCAAGTTGTGACAGTGCACACTCATGGCGACGACTTTACAGTACTTCCCCACTGGGAAACCAGGCTGCTGACTCCATGATCTGATATCCCACTCAGTCACATTATCCTGACACTGAACTAACCAGACCTCATCCTATCCTTTTAATGCTAAGCGCCAGGCTAGGAAGTGACAAGTGTCAATTTTAATGTCATTTTTGACTCGCCCAAGGTAAAAACCCTCAGCTCTCCAACTGGCAAAGCCAGTCTTACCGATTTAGCCATCCTCTTCAGGATAAGGTTTTTTTTGCAATAGTAGGATCGCTACCTTTTCTTAGAGTGGAACAGATATTGCTTACCAGATTTGGACTAGGATGTTCAGGGATATCTCAGGCTGTCAATGGTCACGTGCTACTTTGAAACACGACTGCACCAGGCTCTGATTACTTTCATAAGTACGAGCAAAATACCTCTTCACATGTACAATATAACGCAAATAGACAATTTTCAGTTTTGATTTGGTTGGTTGTTGGGATTTTACATCCTGGCAACATCTAACCCAGCAACTGGCATCTCATTGACTGACTGCATGAGTGTGCACTATATAGTGCTGTCCCACTGGGAACTGAGGCTGCAAGCACCATGACCCAATGTCCCACTCAATCACATTATCCTGACACTAAATTAACCAGTCCTTGCCCTATCCTTGTAATGCTGAGTGCCAAGCTAGAAAGCGACAAGTATCAATTGTGTAAGTCATCGTATATGTATATACCTTATAAAATTGACACTTGTTACTTCCTAGTTTGGCGCTCGGCATTGTCCGTGATGTTCGGTAACATGGGTAATTTGACATTCGGACACAGCCATAGCCTCGTAGTACTAAGAAGGCCTTATGCTGCCACCTATCAAGAACTGGCCGCACTACGTTATGCCTTGTACACTAGCAAAATACGAAACTTGATTACGTAACTAATGATATCGATCTGCCATCTGTGGTCGAATTCCTGAACTAACTAGCCTTCTGTGCCTATATAAGGCCAGGACCAGTGCCTGAGAGCTCACATCGACGCGGGCACAAAGAGGACACTGACTAGCCTAAAATTGCCACCCGCCCACCCCTACGTGACATTGTGAAGGGCTAGGGTTAAAAGCTTCTTGACCTCACTGTGATTGAACCTGTTGTTAATTGAATTGAACTTTGTGCTGATCAAAAACTTGCCTGCTGGTGCTTGAAAATTAAACCCAACTTTAAATTAATATGCTGTGTCATTGTCTAATTATTAGGTTGACCAGAGGGGATGGCCGAATGAGTTAGAGCGTCCGTCTCCCGTGCTGGTAGATCGTGGAGTCGTGGGTTCGAGTCCCGGTCGAGTCAAACCAATGACTTTAAAATTGATACTTGTCGCTTCCTAGCCAGGCGCTCGGCATTATTAGGATAGGGCAAGGACTGGTGTGCTCAGTTTCAGGATAATGTGACTGAGTGGGAAACAGGTCATGGTGCCGGCGGCCTGATTTCCCAGTGGGACAGCACTATAAAGTCGCCATGAGTGTGCACTGTCACAAGTCGGTACCCATCCTGATATGACCTTAGATGTTGCTAGGACATAAAACAACAAAAAACAAACAAACAATTATTAGGACGGGGCAAGGACTGGTTAAATTAGTGTCAGAATAATGTCACTGAGTGGGATATGGGGCATGGTGCCTCCTAGTGGGGCAGTACTATAAAGTCACCATGAGTGTGGCCTGTCACAAGTCGGTAACCGTCCTGATATGACCTTAGATGTTGCCAGAACATAAAATTCCAATAACCAATTCCCAGTAGCCCAGCCTTTCATTGAAGCTGAACTGTGAAGTCGCCATCACATCAGTGCGCACTGTCACAAATCGATGACCTAAGATGTTGCTCGGACATAAACCCCCAACAAACACACATTGATTAGTGCCCTCTGCGTCTGAATCACTTTGAATGTTTGCCATTTCCATTTAATATCAGAATGCCGTCAATGTGCACATAGTACATCACCTGGTTTATGTCACGTCATCAGATTTACTAATAACTGACCCACATTTGTCAGAGGTTCATTAATAAAATACCATCGCATGAACTTGTCTTAGATAAGAGATAAGCTATTGTAAAATACGCATCTCTGGAAGAGTCGTTGTTGCCTATTTAATAGCTTTGAATATATGGGGGTTGTGCCAATAATGTATAGCCGTGTTTACACGGGGAAGTTAATTCGCTTCATATAAATCGCCTTGCCTAGTTCGCCTCACATTCGCCGTCTAAACGCGACTCTGAGGCGGATTAGGGCTGATTCGCTTCATATGATTCACTTTATGTACACCACCTCGCGTGGCGGTTTATATGAAGCGAACTAGCTTAAGCACTGGTTCGTATGGACTTGCTCATGCGCAGATATCGATTTCCGCCTTAAACCGCTCCGTGTGTAAACGCGCCACTACTTCGCTTCATATAAATCGCTGTCTTATTCGCTTTACAATTGGCCGTATAAACACGGCTTTAGTCGTCGTCATTAACCTTTTTAGGGGGAATGGCCGATCAGTTAGTGCAGCTGCTTCCCGGGTAGAAGATTATGGGCTCAATCCCCGACAGGGTTAAACGAAAGACTGACACACTGTTAATGTTTGCTGCCATCTAGTTATTCAGTTCACATTGTCTCGAAGTCAGAGCTGCAAACCAACCTTATAGACCTCGACTGGGTCACATATATCCACATGAATTTGCAATATAATCGACTAAATATATTGTTCAAATACTTATCTGTCTTAGACTATTGCTTTTGGAGTGAAACATTTACTAAATCAGATCGATTAATAAACGTTAAATGTCAAATCAAGAGTATCCAGTGGCTGACATCTTGGTTTGTATGCATTCTCTCCCTGTTCATCAACTCTACGTCAGTATAGGTAAACAATGCATGCTGGAACCAGGGCTGCATAGCTTGTATATACCGTAGTTAATTCATACTAAACCACTTTTTGTTTGGATTTAGAAATGCCTGTGCTGTGAGTGGGGGTGAATATTTTACCTAGAAAAACGGGAAGAGAGCTGGAAGGCGGCAGGAGGGCGAGTGCCTGAGGGAGGCCGGCGGGCGACCTTATAAGGGAGGGAGACGGGACGGGCGACAGCAGGTGAGGTGTGAAAGCTGCCGGCCCAGGGGAGGGCGAGAGGTGGCGAGCAGCGGGCGTCGGGTGAGGCGCGAATGCTGTGCGACAGTAGGCCGGGGGGAGGAGGCGGCGCGCGGCGGCGTCGGGCGAGGTGAGGGGGCAGCGCGACAGCGCGGGGCGGGGGAGGGTCTCTTCCTCTCCTCGCATCAAACGTAATGCTACGCATTACGACCGATGCGCGAAAAGGAAGAAGGGAAGGCGGGGGTGGAAGAAAGGCGTTTATTTACGCCTCAGACAGACAGAGTATACAGAGGGAAGACAAACGTCAAGGGAAGCTCATAGGGAGCAACAGAGTAAGGTAAATACAGTAAAGGGAAAAAGAGTAAGGAGGCTCATGAGGAGCAATGCAATGATAGGAAGAATAAAAGGGGCTCATAAGGAGCAATGCGATGATAGGGCTCATGAGGAGCAGCAGGGAAATGTACAGGGTAAATAACAGAGTTCAGGCAGAGTCAAATGTCTGTAGATGTTGTGAGGGGGTGCCGAGGAGCCCTCCACCAAAGAGTAGGAGAGGGCTCGAGGCGCGCCCGAGGCGAGGGCACGGGGCGCCCGAGGCGGGGGCCGGAGATCTGGGTGAGAGGAGGGTCGTGAAGGCGGTGTCGTGAGGGTCGGCGGCTGGGCTGTCTGGGGAGGGTCCCTCGTGAGGCTGGGCTGTGTCGTCTGAGGCGTGAGGTGCGAGGTGAGGGTTCCCTGTGTGGGCGGGAGTGTCCGGGGCCTACGTCGACAAGGGGCGGGCGGCCAAAGATAGAGGAGGCCCGCTCCTTGGAGGGATCCGGTGAGGAGGTCCGGCGAGGTTTGAGCAGGAGGGCAGCGAAGTCCTCAGGGCTGGGCGGGGTGAGGAAGGCGGTGTCGTGGGGGTCGGCGACTGTGATCTCGGCAGAGGGCTCCTCGTGAGGCTGGGCTGGGCTGTGGTCTGAGGCGTGAGGTCCGAGGTGATGATCCCCGGCTGTGACTGGAATAGGGCTGGAAGGCGGCAGGAGGCTGGACATAGTTCCAGGGTGCCATGGCTGGGTGACATGGGTGACCAGGGTGACCTGGGGGCATGGGTGACCAGCAGTCTGATGGTGACTGCGGCGAGGGCGTAGGCAGGGTGGCTGGAGGTAGTTCCAGGGTGCCATGGCTGGGTGACGTGGGTGACGTGGGTGACCAGCAATCTGATGGTGACTGCGGTAAGAGCGTAGGCAGGGTGGCTGGAGGTAGTTCCAGGGTGCCATGGCTGGGTGACGTGGGTGACGTGGGTGACGTGGGTGACCAGCAGTCCGATGGTGACTGCGGTGAGAGCGTAGGCAGGGTGGCTGGAGGTAGTTCCAGGGTGCCATGGCTGGGTGACGTTGGTCACCAGGGTGACATAGGGGCATGGGTGACCATGCTGCCCTCCACGGCTGCGTCTGGGCGGCGTTTCGATCGGTGATCTCTGAGGGGTTGTCGGTAGTGGTGACGGGGTTGTCGGCATGGGTGTGGCTGCACCTCGGCCGACGCCAGGATCTCGGGGCAGGCCGTGGTCTGTTGAGGCGCCTGGAGGGTGGCGGCCTCGATGCCCGAGGGCTGGTCCCGAGGCGCCGGGGGGGAACCCGGGGCCGAGCTCGGCGAGGCGCCTCCCGGCGTGCCCGAGGGGGGGCCCGGCGTGGCCGCGGCGGCCGTCCGGGCTCCCTTCCGCGGTGCTTGAGGTGGCGGGGGAGGGTCCGCCCCCCCGGCGACGTGTGCCTGAGGTGCCGGGATGGGCGGTGTGCTCTGCGCCGCTCCCCCGGCGAGGTGTGCCCGAGGTGCCGGGATGGGCGGTGTGCTCTGCGCTGCCCCCCCGGCGACGTGTGCCCGAGGTGCCGGGATGGGCGGTGTGCTCTGCGCCGCTCCCCCGGCGAGGTGTGCCCGAGGTGCTGGGATGGGCGGTGTGCCGTACGCCGTCCGCCGCCTTGGGGCGGACGGTGGCGTCCCCTCGGGCGCGGCGGTGAGAGGGCCGCCGCACGGGGAGGGTCGGGGTCCCCCCGGCTCCAGGGCGTCCATAGGGGCGTTGATAAAGGCGCTAGTCTGGCGGTACAGGGTCTGGAGGCGCTGGATGGCCTCCATGATGGCCGTCGTGTCGGCGCCCGAGGTGCGGTCCGAGGGCGCCGAGGGGGACGCCTGGGCCGAGGAGGGTGAAGCGCCCCGCGGAGATCTTGAGGAGGGTCCCGGCGTGGCCAGGGCGGTCGTCCGGGAGCCCTTGCCTTGTCCTGGCATGCTTGGGGCGGCCTGAGGAGTTGCAGCGGTCCGAGGTGGAGTCCGGCGAGGTGAGGTCCAAAGCAGAAAAACGGGAAGAGAGCTGGAAGGCGGCAGGAGGGCGAGTGCCTGAGGGAGGCCGGCGGACGACCTTATAAGGGAGGGAGACGGGACGGGACGGGCGACAGCAGGTGAGGTGTGAAAGCTGCCGGCCCGGGGGAGGGCGAGAGGTGGCGAGCAGCGGGCGTCGGGTGAGGCGCGAATGCTGCGCGACAGGGGGCCGGGGGGAGGAGGCGGCGCGCGGCGGCGTCGGGCGAGGTGAGGGGGCAGCGCGACAGCGCGGGGTGGGGGAGGGTCTCTTCCTCTCCTCGCATCAAACGTAATGCTACGCATTACGACCAATTCATACTAAACCACTTTTTGTTTGGATTTAGAAATTCCTGTCCTGTGAGTGGGGGTGAATATTTTACCTAGCTGCCATCTTGTAATATGCTCAGTGTTACGAGGATAGGAAAAGGACTGGCTGGGCTAGTGTTAGGATAATGTGACTCACTGAGCTATCGGATAATGGGGCTGGCCGTATAGTACCTCTATGATATAGCAGTATTAAGTCACCATGATTGCATGCTGTCATCAATCGACCTTCACATTGATGTAACTTGAATGTTACTAGGACCTGAACGACCAGACGGGATGGCCGAATGAGTTAGAGCATCTGTCTCCCGTGTTGGTAGATCGTGGGGTTGTGGGTTCGAACCCTGGTTGAGTCAAACCAATGACTTACAAATTGATACTTGGCGCTTCCTAGCCTGGCGCTCGGCATTATTAGGATAGGACAAGGACTGGTTAGCTCAGTCTCAGGATAATGTGACTGAGTGGGATATCAGGTCATGGAGCTGGCAGCCTGGTGTTCCAGTGGGGTAGCACTATAAAGTAGCCATGAGCGTGCACTGTCACAAGTCGGTACCCGTCCTGATATGACCTTAGAAGTTGTTAGGACATAAAACAACAAACAAAAAACTTGATAAATATAGAAACACTGGCCCTTTTATTATTCTAGAGATATTTGGTTTGTAAAAATATTTACATTAACATTAAGAACCTTTTATTAGTTAATGATCGACTCTTCTGTTTGGATGAGTAAACAAGTAAGCTTGTTTCTGGTCTGACATTATAATCCTGGCAAATCAATGATTTACTTGTCGCTACCAGCCCAATACGTCAACATTAATAGGATAGGGCAAGGACTGGTTTGCTCAATATCAGGATACCGTGACTGATTTGCTTATAGTCCCGCTGCCCCAGTGGGGCAGCACTATAAATCGCCATGAGTGAGCACTGTCAGTGTTACAAATCGGTACCTGTCCTGATATCACCCTAGGTGTTATTCAGACATGAGGTTGGGGAAACACCTGGAAATATGGGAGGTTCCTTTAAAACGGAACTACCCTTTCTACTACTAGTACTAGGATAGTTCCAAGCACATGTCATGTTCCATTGGACAGTGCTGTGAGAGTGTTGAGACCAGACTAATTGCTACTTCCTAATTAAGCCAACTCACAACTATACACCCCCCCCCCTCCTGTCAGACACCCTTCTGGGAGCGGTGTGTGTGTGGGTGTGAAGGGCGAGAACTGATCCAGATTTGGGATTGCGCGTCTCAGAGCTTCTGATTAGACCATGGTTATTTTCCTGCAAATATTTGGTTTATAGAAATTGACCATATACACATAAATTTCCCATATTTACTTCCTGTGTATATACATGTTGTATAACACAAAATATCCACATATTATATATGGAGTTATGGTGCAACACCTGTAAATTTTAATTCTCACTGATTCCGTTTTTCTTGTGATAAAAAAATGGAGCAATGAACACAAAAATAGGAATGTACAAAATTAACCTTTTGCATGTTTGATTTCAATGTGTATCTTATTTTTTGGATTGGCATTTACAAAGTTTTATGCCTGAAACCTTCATAAGTGCAGGGGGTGTATTAGATAATGGATTCACCCTGTACTCGCAGTACATGGGTGAAAAGCAGCCCTATATAAAAGCTGTCGGAAAAGCGGGGAAATGAAATGAGAGCCTAAATCCACAATCTAAGAAGGAACATTTATTCTTTGTATATGTCTTCATATTTCCCTGCTACCTTTGAGTTGAAAAATATAATAAAACATCTAGTTTAATAAGATTTAAAAGTGAAATTGATGGCGTTCTATGGCCGCCATCTTGTCTTTTTGCATTTCCTCCCATTTCACCAACTCTGTGCCGATATAAGTTCCCATTTGGAGGCAGGCATTCTACTTCCTGTTCCATACTAAAGCTATTTTTGCCCGTAGTTCCACTACGTTGTTGTTCACCCGTGTACTGCGATTACAGAGTGAATCTTTTATCTAGGGGTGTATGTGAGTGTGCTGGTATGTGGATATGTGAATATGTTTGTATTTGAGTGAGTGAGTGAGTGACTTGGGGTTTTTACCCCATGTCGGCAACCATGGCCACATTGATGGTGAGATGTTGGTTTGTTGTTGGAGTTCTACGTTCTGATTTATGTCTATATATATTTTGGTGTGTGGATATGTACATGTATGTATTTAGATATGTGTATGATGTGGGTAGTGGCTCACTGACCGAAGCCTACCCCCCCCCCCCCACCACCACCACACACACACACAGTACATTGCTACCAACACATAACCCCCTTCCAACAGCCATGCCTAATGGTACTGTCACATTAGGACGGACTGCACAAATGTACGTCGACATATGTGATTTTTTGCCGCTACATCGGGATACATCGCTATGTGCTACGCGTGCGTTAGGTGCTCGTTGGTATACGTCAATGTATGTCGACGTTCATCGAGATACGCCATGGCACGTCAGGCGGTCGACAAAACTTTTGACGTACGACAACATTTGATAATGTGTGGATTTTACATCTGCCATACGTTATGTATGCGTTAGGCATACGACGATGTATGTCAGACGTACGTTAGTCAAACATTGTTCACTCTGTTACACTACATTGACATCCTTTAAAGGCAGTGGGAACATACAGTCCGCATACTGACAATGTATGGATAACGTAGCCTAACATATGTCTAACATACATTTAGCATTTCTCCAACGTGTCTTGACATATGTAACATATGACCCGTAGTTCTGGCGATCGACTAACGTATATAACGTTCACCGGCGTTCTGTGAACGTACCCTGAGCGTAATTCAAGCATTTTTTGTCGTGAGGTTTGTTTGCCATACGTTGGTCATATGTTGGCTATACGCTGTGTATACGGTATGTATACGTCCAACCTTCCCCCCCACATGGTGAAAAGTTTGATCCTTCTCGACGTAAAAAAAGTGATGTTACGCATTGGCGGTGCACTGGCGAGATGTGTCATAATGTGACAGGGCCATAACTCAGACCCCCCCACAACCCCCCCACCCACGTCTCACACACAAAGACCTACATACCCTTGCTCTCCTGTGCTGGTCACAGGTGAAGGTGAGCGTAGTGGGGCTCACAGTGGTTGACTGACAATCGTAACGCGCACAGGGGATAGTGTGTGGACAGTGTGTGTGTGGACAGTGTGTGTTATGCACTGGTGGAGCAGCAATGGCAAGGGCTGGGGGTGTGGTTACTAAGGTTACTAATTAGGACAGGGTATGGGTTATTGGAGTATTCACTGGGGATTGGACTTGTGGGGGGGGGGGGGGGTGGCGGGGGAGGGATACATGTATAGAGTTTGTGAAGTAAACACATGCAGGAAGTGGTAAGTTATGAAATTACTATAGAGGGGGTGTAATGACGTCACGAGGCCACTTCCGGTGGCCATATTGGATTACATGTGCAAGGCTTGGAAGTGCTTACATTGTGTTTGTTTACCGATTTGTTGGTTTATTTGTCACTGTTTTGAGCAGTTTGGCCTCAAAGGTTGGGGGAAAGGGGTTTTTTGATGGAGGGGAAGCATTTTAAAAATCATGTAGCCTCACATCATTGCTAAAGTGCAATATGTTGACACTTGTTGGATGCTCTGTCAAAGAATTAGATAGGTTCAGGCAGTATGCACTAGGTGGCACCACATACTTTGGCAGCCCTGATTATAGGTAGGCCCAGTGGTGGCCATAGTGTTCTTGGTATAAGACAGGGGGCGCCATAGGTGGTATTAGGTGTAATCCAAGATGGCTAACCGCCGAGTGATGACGTCACGTGCACTCCCTCTATATTGTATAGGTCGATTTTACTACAATCTACATTAGGTGGTGGATCGTAGGGTGGGGGTTTAATATAACTATAAGTATATATATATACAGTAAAACCTCTCTAAATCTACCGACCTTAGGACCGATTTTAAGTGGTCGGTTTAGGGAGGTGGTCGGTTTAGGGAGTTAAAATATGGTTACAATGGTATTTTTGGGACCCACGTAAAACGGTCGAAGTATGGGGGTAGTCGATCTGTGGAGGTGGTCGGTTAGAGAGGTTTTACTGTATTTACATAAATAAACATATCTAATATATTTAAATAGCTAAGTATATAAGTAACAAGATGTTGCTGGGACGTAAAACAACAACAAACAAACAAAACAAAAGTAGCAAGCGAACAAGAAACCACCCAGAGAATTGTGGTTGTCGAAGGACACGAGTATGGTGGCGGGGTGGCAGCCACTGGCGTGTGTGTGTGTGAGGGGAGGGGGGTGAGTACAGGGGGTAGAGAGGTGACTGTTACAGTGTTAGTTTTTAGTCGTTGTGGTTGTATATGTGTTCATGAAAGTCAAGTGTCTGGTCAGTGTGTTGGATATATTTAGGAACCTATCTATTGAAGCATTTTATATACAGGACCAATGGGACAATCTTGTCTTACTTGTATAAATAAACCATTGTGTGCGTACATGTACAGATAGCTGTACCTTTAGAAATGTTGTATGTTTAAAATTATAGCACCCTGAGCGTGTTTACATCTGCAGTATTTCAAATAAACCTTATCTGGCACTTCGTCAGATCCCTGCAAGAAGCGAACGGTTGGCAAAGCGTTGACCTGAAAGTTGCACAGCTTAAAGTTACATAGTCCGATTGTTTTGCATTTCTGTCATTTTTCTGAGGGTAAACAGATCAAATTGATTGTTCTAATTTACGTTACTTTAGTTGGAAGTAACTTTTATTTTAAATGGCTAACATTTAAGATATTTGAAGGGCAACCATGCAAAATTAATTTTGGCAAGCACCTCAAAACTCTGACACAATAGGGTTCTATTAAATTGAGTCAGCGTTCCCTTCCATGTGTTAACAAATGTGTAATAAGTGCATCAGTATCTAACTTAGATATGTAGAATAAAATATAGATAATTGGTTTAGGTCGGACAATTTGATGTTTTCATCACACTATACAAATTTAACGTGGGGGAACGTGAGTAATTTCTTTTACCTGAGGCCTGTTCTTAGCCCCGGTTATTTCCACACCTGTTGATCCTCATAGCTGATGCTCAACCTCTAGAGCCATCCTATGAGATGGGCGCCATATCTTTGGCCAACCTCACGCAGGGCAAAACGGCCCGGATGGTTGGTTGGTGGGGTTTTACGGCCTGGCAACATCTAAGGTCATTTCACGACGGTTATCAACTTGTGACAGCTGCCTTTGGAATGATTCTACACTGCAGCTTGATTGCTTTCTTATGGAAGCTGGCATTATATTGAACAGCTGAACTCCCCAGACAGAAAACCTTCCTTCCCACAGAGTTCTTGTTGTAGACTGTGAGGCATTTCTATTTATGGCTGGTACCTTACAAACTCTACCATGTATTGTTGAATCACACATTGTTATGACATAGTTATGTACTTTACCTTCAATGGAGTAGATTTTGAGGAATTGTATATGTCCCAATAATCCAGGCTCTTGGTATCTTTGAAATATGATATGATGCTTAGTTGAAGTGTCTTGATCTTTGCCAGTTGTCCGTTAGAAGTGGATGTCCCCAGCAGTGAACAGTAGTCCATCAATGGGAGAATTATGGAGTTCCGTAAAGGGCCTGTCACACTACGACGTATACTGTTAGCGTATGCCGACGTTTGCACTTTTCGACCAACACGTCGGTTTGTTTGTTTGTTGTTTTACGTCCTAGCAACATCTAAGGTCATATCAGGATGGGTACCGACTTGTGACAGCGCGCACTCATGGCGACCTATTATGATTTTCAAATTAATTCGAAACGTTACGCGCACGCCGCCACCATACGTCGTAGTGTGACAGGCCCTTTAGGTTTTCAAATTACACATCCAATAGATGTTCTTTCTATTTGGCATAGGTTCAGTGAATAATTTAGGTTGCTTCCCATGTATATTCCAAGGTATTTCACAGAGTGCGGGATAATACATATACACCCTTTGTTTTTATTTAGATTTGGCTGATAGGGCATTTATTTAGTACAACATATTTTTCTCTTTCTATTAATATACATATTTATTGGTCGTTCATGCATCTTCAGTAGGTATAGGTGATAACACATTTCTATAGGAAAACCTATCAAATAGCGTACCGAAGTGTACCTAAGAAATTGATTATACTCACACCTAGATAAAAGATTCACACGTACTTGTAGTGCACGGGTGAACGCCAACGAGGTCTAAATACGGGCGAAAATAGCATTAGTATGGAACATGAAGTAGAAACTGTGGTTCCATGATCAACTGGCTACTTATATCGGCACAGATTTGGTGAATGGGAGAGAATGCAAAAAGACAAGATGGCGGCCGCAGAACGCCGTCGATTTCACTTTTAAATCTGATTAAACTAGATATTATATCATATTTTTCAACTCAAAGGTAGCGGGCTATCAATAAGACATATGTAAAGAATAAATGTTGCTTCTTAGATTGTGAAATTAGGCTCTCAATTCATTGAACCGTTTTTTCGACAGCTTTTACATAGGGTTTTGGTTTGCACCCCTAATGCAACAGTACGGGGTGAATCTTGTATCTAACTCACGTCCTGCCCAAGATGTTACCCTAATCTGGACAAGCCGGTTGAAAACAAAACCGAAAATGTTGCAAATTGCATTGATCTAGATTTACAATTATGTTCAGAAATGAGGTCAACATGGAGAGAAAGCTGCACTCTCCTAATGATGCACTGCAAACTCAGGCACTCGACTAGTAGCAGTGAACCGCCAGCCACTAACTGAGTGAATCTTCAAATGGCTTTAACTGGATCATGGTAAGGTACATAATTAATCAATATTACGCTACTTAATCACTCAATAGGCCCCACCTATGTTTACCAGAAAGACTACTGTAACCACAAAGGCCCACCCTACATCCCACCATCATCATCATCATCATGCTGTCAGTCGCAATGCAACAAAGACTGCTTTCATAACTTAACCGCCACTCTCCATTTAGCTGTATGCTGTGAGAGTGATATTATTTCGTGCGGTTGTACATTTCATAAAAGCTGCCTGCAAACTGTTGAAATGCTGCTGGCTTTTGCAAGTTACTAGCAGCACTCTCTTGGGGAGCAAATAGAGATCTCACACCGGCAAGAACATGTCAAAACAGACATAAACTATTTGTCCCTGCAGTGGCTGGTCAGGAGATGTTGGGAGTTCCATTCATCACCGCCCTTAATGCTGCCACAGTAACATGATTTTCTGTTAGGGTTTGCTCCCTTAGCCTTTGGTTGTATCAAGAACTTACCACAAGGCAGTGGTTTACAACT
Source organism: Branchipolynoe longqiensis (assembly GCA_030323885.1). Lineage (NCBI taxonomy): Eukaryota > Metazoa > Annelida > Polychaeta > Phyllodocida > Polynoidae > Branchipolynoe > Branchipolynoe longqiensis. The sequence goes on from CM059200.1 coordinate 25,635,203, forward strand.
TTCCAAGGCAGGGGCGTCAAACTCCATGAGGTATTTTAGCACCTAAGGTATCAGTGGTACTGCAATACCTGCATACATCAAGTATATCACCTCTAGACATATATTCAGTTATGACCCCCTACTAACCTTTATCATTTTAATCTAAGGTAGTTACCTCCCTCTATGCTTCTATTTTCTCGTATCTCATTCTTTACCCATAATTCATATTAATGCATTGCTTATTGTCTTGTAATTAGTTATATATTTTGTTGTAGCTTTGTTTTGTATTGTGTAGTGGCAGTTGTCATGAGGGCTGGAAGACACAAACATTTTATTCAGAACACCTGAACAAAAAAAAAAAACACCAACAAACCCTTACCAGGGACTATTATTCTCCTCGGACGGTGCCTGATTAGTGGCCTGAGGCAAGAGGGCTTCGCTCTCGCCGCCTAGTGGGACCACCGACGACAGAATGTGGTGATTAGGAATGTGGTGCCACCTGGTAGCCATTACTGTATCTAATCATAGCAGAACGCAGCGTCCACCGCGTAGCGACGTTGCCCTCTGGCGGTTATCAGGTGCAACTCACATCAATTCACATCAACTCGCACCAATTCACATGAACTCACACCGACTCACATCCTCACATGAACTCACATTAATTCACATCAACTCACACCAACTTAATAAACTCACACCAACTTACATCAACTCACTGATGGCTTCAACTAAGACACTTTAACTCAAGGTTGCTTTGTTATTTATTGGATGGGGTGTGCATCCTAACAACAAATATGCTAATATCAGGGCAGGTACTTCTTGTTTCTTGAAGTTTCCAATTTGGACAATCTAAGATCATATCGAGACGGGTACTGACTTATGGCAGGGCAGACTCATGGCGAATTTATAGTGCTATCTCACTGGAAGGCCAAGTCACTGGCACCATGACTCGATATGCCACTCAGTGACATTATCTTCATACTGATCAAATCAATGCTACCTTGCCCTATCCTGGTATTACCATGCACCGGGCTAGAGCATGTTGGTTTGTTGGGGTTTTACATCCTGGCAACATCTAAGGGACACCTGGACACTGGCACAATGACCCAATATTCCACTCAGTCACAATATCCTGATACCGAGCAAACCTATCATAAGAATGCCTAGTGTCAGGCAAGGTTGGGACAAGTACCAATTTAAACGTCATTCACTTAAAGTCGGCCTAACCTTCTATACGAGAAGGCAGCACTCTGACTGATTCCACTATCATGTCTGATCACTGGGCTAGGTGGTGACAAGTTAAAATTTAGTAAGTCATTTGCTTTGATTCAGCCGTGCTTCTAACCCACAACCTTCCAGAGAGGAAGTCAGCCCCTGCTCCTACTGATTCGGTAATCCCAGTTCTGTACCGAATCATGGCGATTTTATGTTTAGTGTTGCCCCACTGGTATACAGGGACACCAGTGTGGTGACCCAATATCCCAGTCAGTAATATTATCAAAGTAAAGCTTGTTTTATTTAATGCCTCTAGAGCGCATTGGTTGTTATCATTGGCTATTTGACATGAAACATGGTCATTCTGACATATTTCTTTGGGGGGAAACCTGCTGCCACCACATAGGTTACTCTTTCTAATAAGCAGCAAGGGTTCTTTTATATACACTTTCCCATGGACACGACAGCACATACCACAGCCTTTGATGAACCAGTTTCGGACCACTGGTTGCAATGGTCTAACTGCAAATGCACCCTAGACGCATGGAATAGCATCAGTCACTGAGAGAATTACAGTCATCGGTTGGACTAGTTGGCCGGTCACCGATCCGACTCACTGCAGGTATAGCTGGAGGCAATAGTCCCTCTCAGTGAGAGTAGAGCAGGCCACCATGTAGGTGGTGCTTCATTGGTTAGTTCATGTTCTGCTTTGTGAGTGAGTGTTATCACAGATATATCCATTTGTCATTTTGAACGACTACAATATCTGAAAAAAATGGATTTGAGGATGGTGACTTGTGAAACAGATAAGTAGGGCCTATCTGGAATCTGTAGGCCACATTTAAGCAACTAGGACTATGCCTAGAGCTTAGCCGATTGGAATCATAAAAAGAGCTCATTTCATAGGTTTGATGTCCAAAGTTTCAAGTTATTCTAGTAATAATTCATGATTTTATTGAGGTGTAAAGTGTACAGGCGCCGATCGATCGGTACGTGACACTTGGTGAGCGACATCCCTACCTACGTACACATATTTGCTTTAAACAAACAAACCATGAACCATCTTCAAAAGTATTTTATTCCTGTAAAAAATTGTGTTCATGAAAGTATGAATTATCAGCATCTTTCTTACAGAGGTGGGATCACTCACACGATAGATTAATTGATTAGTGATGATTTTATCCCTGTCGCTGCATAGATAATATTCACTGCGTCACTCACAAAAAGGATAGGGAACCATGTCATTTGTACTCAAAGATACTACTACAATGCTAAGAAAGGTCACCACAGCAGGTATCATTACAGCCATTCATTTACAATATATTATTCTATCCAGAATATATGGTTAGGTTCTGTGAGTTTTTATGTACAATGTTTTGGAAGCAATGGGAAGGCATACAGATTCAGAAAATTACGAAGAACTTATATCCAGTTATTCAAACTTATTGTGACTCACTGTGAGTGTGCCATTTTTTTTGGTCAGTTTTACTGTCCTGTAATTTTAGTGTAAAATCAGTTTTCCCTTTCTGGACAAAACACTATTATGCTCCCGATATTAGGACTGTCATTTTTAATTCAACATCATCTTTAATTAACAGGACATTTGTGTTTTGCATCGATTTTAGCATAATTTCTGAACGATTGCAAACATCATAGATGTAAGTAGATAAAAGATTCACCCGGTAATTGTAGTACACGGGTGAAGGACTCACGTAGTGTAAATACGGGCGAAAATAGGTTTAGTATGGAACCTGAACTAGAAACTGTGGCTCCAGTATCAAATGGCTGTATATATTGCCAGAATGCAAAAAGACAAGATGGCGGCCAGAGAACACCATCGATTTCACTTTTAAATCTGATTAAACTAGATATTATAATATGAATAAGCAATGCTTAGGACCGACCCCCCAATATAACTATATAAAGTATTTTATTATTGCGCGTGTATTTTTTTACTCCACTCGCGGTGTTCGATTTGAAATTCTAGCAACTCGGGTGACCCGAATCACGGTTGTGATAATCGAATATGGCCATTGTTTCCGTGGAATAAACTATTAATATTGTATTTGTGCATCCATGTTTATGCCAAATTGTTCTTTATTTCTTTTAATTTTGAATAAAATCGTTAAGGCGTTAAGCCAATCGCTGTCGTCCACCCTGTTTGGCGCATAGCTAAGCTCGACGAGCGATTTCCGTTTCCGTTTGCTGGATTTTGATTATTCTGTTATTCAACACGAGTTTACAAATGGCGGCGCCCATAGAGGCCTATTTCCGTTTCCGGGAGCTGGATTTTGACGAAATCCTCTGTGGGTATTGTTTATGTATATATTGTTTATGTATATGTATATATATGTACATGTGTTAGTCATTACCCTCCCCAGGGGTGGGTCGGTATTATATTTTTCAACTCAAAGGTAGCAGGCTATCGATAAGACATATGTAAAGAATAAATGTTGCTTCTTAGATTGTGAAATTAGGCTCTCATTTCCTTAACCCGCTTTTTCTACCGTTTTTATATAGGGTTGGTATTCACCCGTGTACTGCGAGTACGGGGAGAATACTTTATCTAAGATGTAAGATGATTAATGAAACGTAGTGTCTACCCATACGTGACCATACGGGTAGAGTTGAAGTCTAGGCGTACGTGTGTGCGCTGCGCGCGCATCTGTACGGTTAGGGCTAGGGTTAGGGTTAGGGCTATTTCCACCAAATTAAAATCTTAATTTATTATATATATTTAAGCATAGGTTCTAAAAAAAATCATGAATAAACTCAGTGAAACTGAGAATGGCGTCACGTACGCGTAGACACTGCTAAAGATACGTGAGGAATGTGCATGTACACCTAGACTTCTATTCTACCACCAGACGGGATGGCCGAATGAGTTAGAGCGTCCGTCTCCCGTGTTGGTAGACCATGGGGTCGTGGGTTCGAATCCTGGTCGAGTCAAACCAATGACTTTAACATTGATACTTGTCGCTTCCTAGCCAGGCGCTCGGCATTATTAGGATAGGGCAAGGACTGGTTGGCTCAGTGTCAGGATAATGTGACTGAGTGGGATATCAGGTCATGGTGCTGGCGGCCTGGTCTCCCAGTGGGGCAGCACTATAAAGTTGCCATGAGTGTGCACTGTCACAAGTCGGTACCCGTCCTGATATGACCTTAGATGTTGCTAGGACGTAAAACAACAACAAACAAACAAACAATCGATTCTACCAGTACGGTCATATACACTTAGCAACTGCTAAAGATACGTGAGGAACGACCGCGCATGCGCACATACGCCGAGACTTCCAACTCTACACGTACGGTCACGTACGGGTAGCCACTGCCTTAATGGCAAAGGCAGTAAGGCCTATTACTCAACTCAACATATGGCATTGTGGCAACTTGTGCATCCACCACAACAAAGTGGCATTATTTTATTAGTCTTGAATAAAATAAAGACATGAACACATTTCTATGTCTAAATTCAAAGTGTAAAATATGTGGAGATAAACTTGGTAGAAAGTTATTCATGTATTTATTATTGATATCCTGGTTCAAGAGACATATATATATAGAGATTGAACTGCGCTTAGTGGCTATTGAAAATAGTTCATATCAATATATTGGCCGTTTTATGTCTAAAGATAATATTAATTGGTTGTGTTTTGCAATAGATGCTGGGTAGTTCTATTTGAATGTGATCACAATATTTTTTATAGGATAATTTTGTATGACCATCTTAGTGTCATAGTATAGGCCCCCCTATTTGGTAATATTGTTGTCTTGTAAAGTGACAAGGGTGAATTCTCATTAGCATAGTCCCTCAATTTTCTAAGAGTCATTGGTTTTAGGCCTACTTAATTAATGTCCAACGGGTAGCATAGAGCTAAGTGTCATTACCAGATAGGCCTATTTGTAGGAGTCAACCCATTTCAGACCAATACCCCCTATTTTCAGGTATATTGGTAGTGTTCTGGCCATGGTGGTCATAGATCCATAGATTACATAACTTCTAGGTTTTTTTTGGTCCTATTCTAGCTTTCTTGTTTTATTAGTAAAACAAGTGTTAATGTATATAATGTTAAATGCTTTTTTGAAATCAAGAAACACTGAAATATTCAATTCACCATCATCTATGTTTGTTACTTCATGTAGTAGGGATGCAAGAGCTTTGGTGGTGGATCTGTCATATATGAACCCATTTTGATGATTATTAGTTAGGTATTTAGATGACTGGAGGAACAAATTTATGTGGTCATGTACACATATGTTCAATTATTATTCTAAGAGTAGTATGCTGGTATATATAGCTGTATATATGCTTCTTCTATGAAACACATTACAATATGCCAATAACAAGAGCCTTTACTTCTTTTCTCCCATTACAGAATTGCGAAAGTTGTCCTGTACACAGAGCCATAAAAACAACACACGCTTTGATGAAGGTTATACTATGACAACTGCCTTATGGATAAGGACCCCACAGAAGTGACACTAATTAATACATGTGCCACAGTGCAGAACAATAAATATATAATGTCTTTATCTATTTAAGCAAACCCATGTGCAAGGTATTTATTTAATTGACAGTATTTTTTAGACCATCAGAGACTAGATACCCCCAACAGCTAGTCACTTTACTGAAAAGCTGTTTCCAGATATGTACCCCCACTATTACATCTGATGGGAATAATTCTTTACCAAAGTATTATTTTGACGTGGACTTCACATACTCACGATGTGATGGACTTGCTAGTACCTTTACCCACAGGTTGTTTCCAGATATGTACACCCTACTAGTACATCCGACGGGAATAATACTTTACCAAAGTGTATTATATTGGATGTGGACTTGACATACTTCATTGGGATGTGATGGACTCACTAACTATTGAAGGTTCACCATCCAACAACTCTCACGAGTCAAACCCTATTGGACTTCCACATTGGTTGATCCTTCTTGGAGACTTGTACTTTACAGATAATACTTATTTCTAATCAGTTCCTTGTATATTTCTTGACAGACTTGTACCCCATAGCTCTATACTGTGTTATCAAATATAATAAAGCTAAAATTATATGTAAGGCTTGCATCTACTTTACCATATTTTTTAGAACTTGCATTAAATAAATTATATGATATGCTGTATCACTCATTTTCTCCCACATATGTATTTCTCTAAACTGAATAGTGTGCCAATTTTACTATGCAGTAAATGCTAACAGTTCTGATTATACTTTCTGAAATGTAATTAGATTCTGAACTTTAATCATTAAATACCTTATTCTTAAGTGTTTAATTGCCGGTAGCGTTCTGCTGCATAACCTAATCAGGGTTAACAGATAACCAGAAATGTGAATTGGTGGATTTCAGATTGGTATTTCAATAATTTAGATGTAATCAAAAATGTGTTATTTTGATATAGTTTGATAAACAAACTAGATTTTGAATAAAATAAAATAAAAACACTGAATTGTTTTTCTGTGATTTGATTGCATCATTTCAATAAGAAAATTATTTACACTGTGGCACGATCAGAAAATATTGGCCAACAATACTCAGAAGACAGCCAGAATATTAAACCTATGATATATACAGTATTTCTTACAAGAAATGCTTTGTTGACACCCGAGATGAAAGTGGTATCTGGCAAAAATGAAAATTTGGTGAAAAATCTGTAAATAATCGAAACCCTGAAAACAGAATGTGGCTTCAATAATACTACCTTTATCCTAGGAATTATTGTCTTACATTAACCAATATGAAATTTCTACGAAAACATGCATATTCCCCCATTAGGCATAGCACTGTCACGGAGTAACAGAAAATTCCCCGGAGTGAGGTTTCATACAGTACTCTCCAAGGACTATCCTAGCTCCCTTCGACTGATCAGTCAGTAGATACTATCTTTGGAGAGCATTCCATTCCTTGTGACTATTATCACTCATGCCACCAACCCCTTTCGGTCTGCACTCTTTGATGTTCTGCTTGGTTGGGATTTATGTTCAAGCAACATATCAGTTCATATATAACAGGATTTATACACAAATTGCTGTGCTATATACCTGGCACTTTGTTATAGCTAATTGGTGATTATCAAAAGTCATGGAAATCTACAAAATCGCCAAGATCTTTAACTCTCTGATACTAGTTCTTCACCCACAAACTATCTTTAGGTTAATAGTGCAAAGAGATCAGGCCAGAAGTGCATGTAAATGCACTATTTTGCAATATGAAATGGTGTGTGATTGACATAATATGCTATATAAATATTGTACATTGGTAAAATAACAACACACACAAAATGGTTCTATTCTTTCTGTCTAATTGTTTGGAATGAGTGGGGACACTCATTTGGTGTCATTGCTGGGGAACAGGGAGCCGCAAATCCGGAAGGGTTACAGGGCAATGGTAGGGGCATGGGAGCTGGGACTGTCATTCTCCAACGTGGCACTCCTCACTTAATTACCTTAGATGCTCAACTTCCCTCAGCCAGTCACAGCTCTCCATAAAGATGTGGAGTGGCCATCATTGGTCAGTTATACCACCCTCTCAGCCTGACCACTACTCTTTTTTAACCACCCAAACCTATGATTGATTGGCCTCATAATACAGTACAACCCCATTAAACCAAGCTCGGTTAAACCAAATGATTGGTTAATCCAAACTTTTTTGAGCGGCCCACAACATACTACCATTTATCATATAAAAAAGTTGGTTAAGTGCCTGTCACACTATACCGGATTGAGCAACGGACAGAATTTTCTAGTCCTGTGGTGTTGGGGTGTGATAAGTATCAAAATGCATTAAAATGTGTCAAAATGTTGCGATATTGGGTCAAAGGCCACCGGACGAATGGACATGAAATGGACATGAAGCGGATATGAAGCGTACATGAACAGATAGCCAACAGACGATAACTGGCCTAAACAAACTCAAACCGGATAAGAACCATAGACGTCAATCCGGCGCCATCCGTTCCAAGTTTTGTGCATGTTCAAAACTTGTAATGGATCAGGCCGGATATCAATAGATATGCAACAGACACAAACTGGACTTTCCCGAATATCAACAAACTTTGTTCAATTTCTTTCCGTTTCCCAATCCGGTGATGTGTGATAGAGCCATTAAACCATATTATCGGTTAATCCAAACAAACTTGTCTGGTCCCAGGCCATTCCGGTATGGTTAAACCAAACCTTCATGTGGTTATGAGGTCATCTGAGACCCCACTGACTTTTTTATATGATAAATGGTAATATTTTGCCGGGCCGCCAACACTTTTTGTTATTAAAGGCCCAGTCACACCTTAACCTTTTTTTTTACAAATTGTTTGGTTTAAACGAGCTTGGTTTACCAGGGTCAAACTGTACATAAATACAATAATCAAAGTGTCCACATACATTGTATATTACATGTTTAATACACACTTACTCAAAGTCAAAGCCAAAGCTTGGTTAAACCAATGATCGGTTAGTCCAAACAAATTTCTAGGGGCTTCAAGTTTGGTTTAACGGTGTTACACTGTAAATTGCAAACAGAACAAACTACACAAACTTACACATTATCATAATTAATTTATATAATTTACCAAATGCCACCTAGCATGTTACTGTTTGATATTTGCATTGCATGTTTATTGTTTGCTTTACCATGTCACATGTCTCACTACATTTCAAACATTGTTCATTCATAATTCATAGAACTGGAGACTGAATTAGTGCAAGAGCAATTCAGTGTTTGTGGCTATATATACACATAATCAAAGCATACATCCTTGGTTAAGCAAATTACATATCCATCACCATAAACAAGATTATTTTTTAGTAAATCAACCAGAACTTGTACACACAAGTGGCATACTACGTAGTCCAGAAATACCTTTGTAGCACACATCTCCATCAAACATTTTTTCTCTTTAATTTGAGAAATATGTTATTTAAATTTGTTGGTCATATGTATCAATCTACCAGGTATGTGGTGGGATAAACACAATCATTTTATTTTAATAAACCCAAATAGTCATCATTTCTTCGAAAATTCAAGTATCATAATAAGATTTGTTCCACATGTGTAGGACTATTGGGGGGGAATGCCCCTTAGAGTTTTTACAGTTTACCAATAGACATTATTAGACTTTTGTCCCTTTTCCCGAAATAACAGGGGTCTCGACCATTGACCATGACTAACCCACGATTCTGCACGAAATAGGTGATATTGAAATATGGTTTTGATATTGCACCAGAACATTGCTAATATATATATTTATAACTCTGATAATTAACCCTTCAGCTTTAATTCTACTATATAATTCAAAACCAGACCGAAATTCACTTTTTGGGCTAATCAATTTATTAATCAGGCTTAACACATTTTTACAGAAGCCTCTGATATAATTATCAATACATAACAATTAAGACAAGTTAAGATCTCATCAGTACAGATGATACTAATTTTCTTGTCCTGATTCTATCATCCTGGATAGTACAACCCAGATGAGATATTAAGCCTGACTACCTAGATTACTTATTTCCAGGTAATACATTATAATAGTTATCTATTTAGTGATTATTAGTTTAAATGTCGGCATGAGTACCAAATGTCTTTGGTAGAATTGTCAAACTGGCTAAACTGTCAAATTTTCAGACCAGACTATCAGCTAACTGTATTTTTGTTAGTTTCTTGCAGTATAGTGCTTCTCAAACATTGTTACTGAAATATAGTGATATAGTGATATAGTGATTGGTAGACAGGAAGTGTGAACACTTATTTGTCTCTCATTTTTGCTTGAGTGCAAGTAATTAGCAGCACAAGGAATAAATTAGTAGCATGTGGTGAATAAGTGGTCAAATTTCCCTATATCATCAGCCCATGCTTTTTCTAATCGGTTCTTGAATGAATTTATTGAGCCGGCATCTATAACATTTTGTGGGAGACTATTCCAAATATTTATGATCCTGTTTGAGAAACTGTGTTGCCTTAATTTTGAAACGGCTCTGGGTTTTACTAGTTTGAGAGTATGGCCCCGGCTGCCTTCTCTTTTATTCAAGGTGAAAAATTGGTTCATATCTATTTTATCAAAACCTTTCATAATTTTAAATACTTCAATTATGTCACTTCTTTTCCTTCTGTAGGAAAGAGTAGGAAGTTTCAATTTCCTGAGCCTTTGTCCATAGGGTAAGTCCTTTATAACTGCAACTAGTTTCGTTGCACGTCTCTGAACCTTTTCGATCTCCAGAATATCTTTCCGAAAAATTGGGCTCCAAATTTGTGGACAGTATTCCAAAATTGGCCTAACAAGAGACTTAAATAGAATGAGAAAATTGTTCTTGTTGAGGCGATGGAAGGTTCTTTTAATTATTCCTACTCTCTGGTTAGCATTTGAGATGATAGTCCTCATGTGTTTCTGAAAGGAGAGTTGGGAGTCGAAGGTTACACCCAAGTCCTTTTCATAGCTATCTTGTTGCAGGACAGTGTTCTGCATAATATAGGCGTAATGAGGATTATTTTTCCCGTAATGAATAATTTTGCACTTCTTTTCATTGAAGGGCAATTGCCATTTCTCAGACCATTGTGAGAGTTTCAGAATATCCTCTTGTAAGAGATTTTTATCTCTTACGTCTTTTATTGCTCGAAAGACCTTTGTGTCATCCGCAAATATTTTTAGGTTTGATGAGACACTGCCTGGCAGGTCATTTATAAATATTATAAATAATATTGGTCCCAGCACACTTCCCTGAGGTATTCCTGAGGTGACATTCTTAAAGGAAGATTTTTTATTACCTACAACTACCCTTTGCTTTCTCTCAGACAGGAAGTCCTGTATCCATTCAGAAATTGATCCGGATATTCCCAGAGCTTTGACTTTGTTTAATAGTCTTTTGTGGGGCACACTATCAAAGGCTTTGGAGAAGTCCAGATAGACGGTGTCCCATGCCAGGCCATGATCCAGCCAGTCAGTCCAAATTTCCATCACTTCTAGTAGTTGTGACAGACAAGATTTTCCTCCAGTGAATCCGTGTTGGTCTGGAGATATCAATCCTAGTTTTTCCAAGTGTTCTACGACACAGTCTCGGATTATTCTTTCTAGCATTTTACAGCATAGGGAGGTTAAACTCACAGGTCTGTAATTTGATGCCAGGCATTTTGGTCCCTTTTTATGCAGGGGTTTTACCTCAGCATCTTTCCATTGTTTGGGTATTTTCCGTTCAAATAGGCTTTTACGGAATAGAGATGTCAAAATAGGTCCAATTTGCTCAGAACACTCTTTGATGATTTTTGCATGGATCCCATGAAACAGAACAGAACAGTAACCCTATTTGCAACCCAATTACAATCATAAAAAAGGGTCTACATTCTTTGGAAACAAGCAGAAATGATTTGCAGTAGTGCTAATCATTGCACTGTAGGCCAAATAGTATTTTTGTTTCTCCCTTCCCATTGTCAAAATATTAGAGGAAATTGCGTGTTAAATAAAAAAGTTAATGTTGATGAATTTACTATAAAATACTGTAAAATTCTATAGCTGATTTTAATAGTCATGTGCAGAAACCACCCAGATCAGGAAAAGTAAGTTGTTGCCAATTAAAATGGTACAATTGTCAAACTCAATGAATCTCAGCTTGCATTGTTGCTGTTAGTCTATCTGCCTCTCCAGTGCTTTTATATAAAATAATGACACAAAATAACAGAACCCTGACTCTAATCCAAACTTAGGTACAAACATTTACTCAGGAAAAATGCAGAGAACAAATTCTTAGGAAGCATTACTAATGGATGTACTAGTACTAGTAGCGATGGCAGTCATCATGACTTTCAATCTGATATTATTTGTCATGCTTACACATAACTGTCAATGCAGTGCATGCCATATTATTTACAACATCACACAAATGTGAATTAGCAACCCAGTAAGTAGTTTAAAATGTTGGACTTATGATCTCAGATAGACAGGCACTTTGCATTAGCTAAAGTACTAAGCTCTAGTCATCTCTAAAAATATAAAGAAATATGGTGGACATATCAAATCAGAGTGAGCAGTCCTGAAGTCTGAAAATAGTGCACAGTGGACTGCCAAGCATGTTAGCTACATGTATGGGAGCTAGTTGGAATTACCTTAACAAAATCTTAAACAAATCTAGCTAATATGGAATTATTTGTACTGGTTGTATATACCTAATTTGAAACACCTTGTTAATGACTTGATTATTTGGTGTTTTTTTCTAACCAGTTTGATATAGCAACAATAAAGTGTAAAACAAAGTAAGATAATCTGTAGCTAATTGGAATCTATATTAAATTTGCTAATATTATAGCTGGTATATTGGTATTATTGTTCACCCAACTATTCATCGACTTCCAGCCAATGGAACATGCCAAAATAAGACTATTTTGGAGTGATTTGCTTCAAATAAGTAGCTGTTTAGTTGTTATAATTATTTGTTTTATATAATTCCCTACTTGATTTTACTCTTAGGCTTATTCCATCCATTTTTAAATATAGCCTATTTAATGAGTTAATTGTTCTCAACAAAATAATAATTAATTTTGGGGCAATGTCCATGTTTGACTGGCCCCTGGCCAAATATGAAAAAAAAACAATTGGTGATTGTCCCTGCTTGTGCTTAAAAAACCTTGCGCCCTTGATTTAAAAAAAAAGATAATTTTAAAGACTTCAAAATGTGTCTGGCTAACAGCAATTCAACTTTCATATGAAGTTTGAAATCATTGGTTTAACTTGGCCAGTGTTCAAACCCAGGAGTTCAAATAACATGACCTACCAGAATGGGAGGTGGACACTAAACTCATTCGGCCATCATGTCTGGTTATGTATTAAGTCTACATCATATGCCAGACAAATATAAAATTTAAAACACCTGCCTGACCCTGTTTTGTGTGATAAAAATGACGATCACCAATTATTTTTTATATTTAGTCCAATTATAAATCATGCTAAAATTGCTATAGCATACCATCATTCAAATATGGTAAATGGTTCATGATGGTACGCCAACATGGATAATTTGACCGCGAACGAGGAGCCCTACCCTGCTGCCACCTGGAATCATATCCCTGCAATTCCCCTGCCGGCTTCACTCAGAACCAAGCCCGCGAGGTCGTGACGTCACGATCTCGCCCTTCCGAGACTATGACGTCATAGCACATATATATAGGAGCAGCTCACCTCCCTGAACTCACTACCGACCGGGCAGTCAGACGAGCAACTCAGCCGACCTCACTCAGCCGCCCACCCAACCCTACAAACGAACATTCACACGCAGAGGGTTGAGGGCCTGAGTCGAACATTCACACTGTCATACCGAACTTACTTACTGTACTTGCTTATACTTTGTGGCATTAAAAATCCATAACATGGGCTCCTTGTTCGCGTGTTTAATTACACAATCTGTGAGTGTGAGGTTGAATCCAATAGTCAAGAAATTCCATAGTTTTGCCTCATAAAAAGAGGCATAAGATGATAAATATATAGCTGGCGTAATAATAAATCCCTGGTTATACTTATGTCGATTGCCAAATTCCAGTTGAAATATCCTTTAAAATTTAACCTTTTGATTGTGCAGAACCTTAACCCTAACCCTAACTCTCACGCTAACTCCACAAGGTGGTTCTTGTTGCGGTCCACATCGGGAATAGGGGTGACACTTTTCTGGCTTTTCATAGGTATATTTTCGTCTTTAATACATAAGAATGTCATAAATTTCTTAATATTGATGACACAAACATGAATTTTGGACCATATTGATATTCATTTTGAGCGCTTTTCATTGATGGAATCCTGCGGCTTTGCATTTTTTTAAAGTTGAAGTTATCACCTTGTACTAGTTGTAGCGAGAAAAAAACACACTGCCTAGCCTTTGAATGTCACGCATACGTACGAGTGAAATTTACAGTATTAATCGTCATAAGCATAGCCACTTCGTAAATGTATACCTGAGAGTAACAGAAGTACATATATCTGTAAGTTAAGTTAATAATGCCAATGCGACTGGAATAACATTGAAAATTACCTAACTCCCTCGTACTTAGATAAAAGATTCACCCGTTGTAGTACACGCAGCAGTACAGGGTGAATCTTGTACCTACCTCGTACTGTGCATAAACTAGATTATAATCACTTCCTTGTTTATTTCTTGGCAGACTTGAGCTGCGTTTACACGGGCGATTTAAAACGCCCCAGCTGGAACCAGTTGCCTAGATCGGTTTACATTTGCCCGTGTAAACGCGCCGGTGAGGCGTTTTAGGGCTGAAACGTTCCCGCTGGAACGTTCCGCGTATACCACCGTGGGAGGTGGTCTACAGGGAGCGTTCTAGATAAAACGTTTTGTAAATGGTCGTGTAAACGGTGCCTTGAGACCTGAGGCGTTTTACTGACGTCACGCGCATGCGCACAAGACCGAATCTTTGTTATCTTCCGGTTACCCGCATTCTGTCGACGCTTTTTTCATTAGTCTCCACAACAACAACAAACACACTCATCATGGCTTCAACCAGTGCCGATACAAGAAGAGACAACTGGAGCGAGGACGAGGTGAGGCTGCTTATCAGCCTATGGGGGGATGCCAACGTCCAAAGCGAGTTGGAGTCATCCGGTAGGAACCTCAACATATACCGGCGGTTAGCAGCTAGATTGTCAAGGGCCTGCAGTGACAGACGGGAGAGGAACGCGGTATCTTGCCGTACGAAAATAAAGAGTTTAACACACCTTTACCGCAAGTGTCGCGACAACAACAAGTAAGTATTTGTGATGTGTTATGTGTTATGTGTAAAGGAGAACTACTGTGGTTCCTAAGTAGACGATCACCCCGTTTTCGCAAAATCGCATCAGCCCGCACTTGTAGTACAGCGGGGACTTGTAGTACCTTAGCAAATTTGGTTACCCCCCCCCCCCCACACACAGTAGGCCTATAGGTACAGAGTTTCTGAAATGTGCGCTAATGCAAAAAGACTAGATGGCGGCCAGAGAACGCCGTCGATTTCACTTTTACATTTCATTAAAGTATATATGTTTTAGTACGTTTTCCAAATAGGTTACGGGGGCCCAAGAAAATAATAACAAAGTCGGATTACTTACAATATCCATTAACAACTGATGCTTTGTTTTATTGTGGTACAGACATTCCATTTGCACAAAATATATGAACATTGGTTTAATTGCCAGGGGTTGGATGTAACAGTTGCAAAACTCCGATTATGTACACACCCCATCTGCATTTCATGTACTAATTTTGTTTACAAATCTACCAATGTTTTTACAGTCGTAGTGGGAGGGCGAGGCAGACGTTTCGCTACTACGACGAGCTTGACGCCATTTTGGGGCCAAGGCCTGCAGCAGTTCCCCTAAGCTACCTGGAATCAGACACCCTGGCGTTGCAACCAGGTAAGAGCCGCCCCGAATTGTTCCTGTTTGTGTGAGTTTTACCTAAGTGAGGCAACACCAAAATTGCAAACTACAATCTACGAATCTACAAACTATAGGCGTCGATTTAGCCGTACCTTGAAACTGTCTTCTACAGGACATGCATTTATAACACGAGATAATCTTAGTCTTGAACGGTTTCACCTGAAGCCAACGTGCTTTACACAAACCTCTCACGTCAAGCAAATGTCTACCACATCCCACAATATAAATTATAATTTGTTTCCAGACCCCGACACTCAAGAAATGGTAGTGGCCGCCGAGGAGGAAATCGAGCACGAGGTCCTCTTTGACGTTGAGGTCGAGGTGGAGAGTGATGGGGGAAACCTCTCCGACACTGCATCGGTCCAACCTATGCCAACTGCCACGCAGGCCAAGGAACCGGCACAGCCTAGTAAGCACCTTTCTATTAAAAAAACTCCCAGCCTCAGTAACAGTCCCTCTTCCCTCTGCCCTCTCCTGCCGCCTCTGGTCACTTGCCAACTCCAGCTGGACCCGCTTTTCCTCCATCGCTATCTCTCTCTCCATCCTCCGGTCATCGTGTTGTTGGTAGACGTCACTGATCCCCATGGCATATTTTTCTGTTTAGGGTACTCTCCCTCAACTAGTGGGACTAGACACAATCGGGAAAAAAATAAAAAAATACAGACAACACGTTAGCACTATTTACGCCTCACGTATAACGCCTCACGTAAAACATTTTGTGCAAATTGCTTTACGGTGTTGTCGTTCTGGTTATGCTGCTTTTAACACTAGGTGCATTTTAAATCCACGGTGTACTGACACAAAATTGATTCTGTGCTGTTGCATCCTGTAAAAGCGATGGTTGAATAAAAAACAAAACAATTCTCGCCGTGAATATGGCCTATGCTGCCGGTACGGTGTAAAGAAACCACCAATCAATCAATCAATCAATCAATCCATGTTCCAGTATTTTCCAGCTTTCCCGCATGTGGTGCATGGTGCAGACTAGATAAAGGATTCACCCTGTACTCGCAGTACACGGGTGAATACCAGCCCTATATTAAAACTGTTGAGAAAGCGGGGAAATGAAATGAGAGCCTAATTCCACAATCTAAGAAGGAACATTTCTTCTTTATATATGTCTTCATATTTCCCCGCTACGTTTGAGTTTACAAATATAATAAAACATATAGTATATTCTGCTTGTAGTTTATACCAACTATGTTCATAATACAGCACCGCGCAAACGCCACCGGTCAGGCAAGGGCCAGGTCATGGAAACACTCGTGACCCAAATGATAGCAGCTCAGAAAGAAGCAGCAGCCGTCTACCAACAACACGAGGACCGGAGGATGGACAGAGAGATAGCGATGGAGGAAAAGCGGGTCCAGCTGGAGTTGGCAAGTGAGCAGAGGCGGCAGGAGAGGGCAGCGGTGAAAGCAGCCGATCACCGGAGGGACGAAGCCGAGCACCGGAGGCACGAAGAACGGATGATTAACCTGATCTTTTCCCACCAAAATGGCGCTCATGCCCATGCCCAACAACAGTTCCAGAGTGCCACTATCGAGGGCGTAACCCGCATCACCCTCGTCACATCCCAACACCAACAGGCCGGACCGTCAACCCAAAGCCCCAATTCAAGTTTTTATACAAATAATTAACCTGTTAATTTCTTCACATTGAGTATCACATCATTTAGCTCACAGCCGTGCCATTTAGGAACCAGGAAATTCCAAATTTAGCTATCAATATTTGAATTGTATTACGGATCAAAAAGTAGGGCCCTTTAGGAAACAGGAGATTCAAAATTTTAGCTTGCATTAATTGAATTGAATTGTGGGAAGGAGGGGAAGGGAGGGGAAGGGGCTTATAGGGTGGGTAAATTTGTGGCGGGGCGGGGTTGGGGGTTGGGGTTAGTGGCAGCAGCGCTTCACTCAGTACCGAGTCACACACGGGTTTGAGTGACGGCTACAGTCAGACACAGCAGCGGATCAAAACGCAGGGCCCTTTAGGAAACAGGAGATTCAAAATTTTAGCTTGCATTAATTTAATTGTATTACGGATCAAAACGTAGGGCCCTTTAGGAAACAGGATATTCTAAATTTTAGCTTGGTTTAATCCAATTTTTAATATAATTATGTAAATGTTATTACACTGTCAGGTTTGTGAAGTTTCACCATAATACTGCCATACTAATGATGTTTCCTACTTGTCATTCGCAAACAACTATGTCAAATAAAAAGTATATCTATTTCCGTTTATGACTCGTTACTTCAATGTTTTATAGACACGTCAAAAGGTCACCTGACAGATGACTTACCAGTGCAACAACAGCACAGTGCAACAACAGCACAATTTAGGGAAGTGTTGGAGAATCACTTTCAATATTTTGGTAGAAAGGTAAAGTAATTTGTTTAGCCAAATGAGAGAAGGAACAAAATTGTTTATGCACTGAAATACGACACAAAGGCCTCGCGGATATCTGCCCCATTCTCTGCATCTTCCACGTCATGCGCCACGTTCTGCGGTTGTTGGTTTTCCCCCTCGTTTCCACCGTCAGCCCACTCCACGTTGAAAGCCTCCTTGTGTACTTCACATATATTGTTTAATGTGAAGCACACAAGGATGACAGTAGTGACATCTTCCGTGCGAATATCTGTCCTTTTGAGCAGTACCCTCCAGCACGCTTTGCAGCGCCCGAAGGTGTTTTCTATGGCCATGTGGGCATGCAACAGGCGGTAGTTGTAGTTGATCTGGTCCCTGGTTAGTCTGCCTGTGTCTGAAAACGCTTTCATTAACCAGGGACGCAGAGGGTAGGCAGGGTCCCCGAGAATTACGAGAGGCACTGTATTATTCCCAAGCTGTAGGGGCATCTCTGGGAATAGTACCCCCGCCTCCGCTTTGGCGAATAGTGAAGAGTTCGCCAACACACGCGCATCATGCACTCGCCCGGGCCACCCAGCAGCAATGTTCAACACCTGATACTGATGGTCGCACATGACCTGGGCAACTACGGAGTGGTATCCTTTACGGTTGTGATAGTCTGTGTGGTGCTGCTGGGGGGCCATGATGGGAATGTGCGTGCCATCGATGACTCCTGCACAATTGGGAAATCCAAACCGTGTATTAAACCCCTCCCTTATCTCGGTCAGGCGCGCGGCATTAGGCAGCTTAATATACTGCGGCAGGAGCACGCGCATAATCGCACGGCAGGTGTCGTGGAAAATCACGCAGCAAGTAGATTTGGCTATTCCGAATAGATGGCCAACAGTGCGGAACCCACCTCCCGTCGCCAGCAACCAGAGGGTCACAGCAACACGTACTTCCACCGGAATGCACCTGAAATGCGTCAGAAACAAAAACAAAAACAATTATAAGCAAGTGATACGTTAAGCCGACTTTAAGCCGACTCAAGTGACTCAAGCCGACTCAAATGATACTTTAAGCCACTCAAGCACGGCGATTTATATGAAACGATTTATACGAACCAGAGTTACTAGTACTGCCTGTGTTTACAGGGGGAAATGTAAAATGATTTACACAAAGCGTTTTAAATGAATCGATTGACTTATGGCTTATGGCCCGTTCACACGGACTGAGTGTGCAAGCGTGTCGATCCCACATGGGGTAGATAAGCCGAAACAAAATATGCAAGCGTAATTGTAACCCGACTCAGGTACGTGTTGACTTGATTTTTAAGACTATGCTAGCAGTAACAGCATATCTCCTCATGTTGGTGTGAGCCCGGCCTATGTGGGCGCGAAGTTGAGCGACGATGTGGTCAAACGTCGCCCTGCGCATGCGGAAGTTTTCCACCCATTCGTCATCCCCAAAAGTTTGTAGAACGATGTCCGTCCACCAGTGGGACGACCTGGAAGATTGGTGAAGGGGGATAACATGTCGGTAAACAAACAACCTGGTGATGCCAAAAAGTTCCTTACATGAAGGTCGGGTTTCTTAAGTAACACTAAAGTTTGCCGTTTGGTTCATTAGAAAAGCACCAAGAAGAAACTGTGAACAGAAGGGTAGGCTATACGAATATATTGTACATGTGAACACGATCAAACACGGTCGAGTGGAAGAAACTTGGAATATTGACCATCGGTGTATATAGATCGGCCTAGGCTCTATAGGTGCTCGATGCTAAAATTAGTAACTGGTCGTGAGCAATCTCTACAACTACACCACCTAAAATGGCTTGGTACACAACACGTAGCTATGTGTGAAAAGCGCTGATCGCCGCGAATCGGTTCGTCAACGGCGGTACCGCTAGCTTCATTCCGCTGCGCGGAGCCGCTTTGCACTAGGTGTTACCATTTAGGTCGCCAAAAGGAGGGTTTTCTAGCACATACCTATATTAAGATATTAACCAGATTATTGTGAGTTGGATAAACACAAAAGTTTTTAGGTGAGTGCCTACCTTTCACGCGCCCAGACCACCCTGTCCGGCCGGGCTTGGACACCGAACAGTGTCATGATTTGGAAAACAAACTGTCGCAGTTCATTTTCCTGGCACTCCCGGAATCGCCGAGCCCTCCTGGACGACCGCCTAACGATCTGTCGCATTCTGGCCCCAGATCGTCCAATAATATTCCCCTCCAGTGTTGAACTCGCCTCTTGTGCTCGGAACATCGTGAACAATAGGTTGTTTTGATTTCAACAAGGCACGGTGAGGCGCATGCGCATATAGACAACTTCCGCCTTGAAACGGTTTAAGTACTGCCCGTGTAGACACGACACACTTTCAATCGCGGTCCGTGTAGACGCGCCACTAAAACGCCTCAGGTAAAACGCTTTGCCTAGATCGTTTTAATTTTTGCCCGTGTAAACGCAGCTTTTGACCCCCTAACTGATGTGCTGTATTTGTTATCCCTCTACAACTGCATTCAATTTGCTTGAGACATAATAAATAGAAAACTAGTTACCTGTATAATAGATTACATGAACAGTGTGTTGCCTAGGGATTTTCGGTGAATGTTGGTTCAAATTAAGTCTGTCTGGATACTTAGTGTAGTGACACCTGAATGTTTACATCCTGGGCCGCGTTCAGGGTACGTCTCGGAGACGTCTCGGCGACGTCGCGGCGATGCTTTTTGTTCTATTTGCGTTCAGGGTGCGTCTCGGCGACGTCTCGGCGACGCCTCCCTTTTCAATCAGGAGACAAAAAGCACCTCGAAAATGGCCGCCGTATCCAGTACTTTCAGCCTATCACAGCGAAGCATTTCCAGAGTATCCAGTAGTTTCAGCCTATCACAGCGCAGCTTGTCCATTGCAAATGGCCGCCGCCTATGGGGGCGGCCATTTTCGAGGCGATCAACTACTGTTGTCGTTCAGACTGGCGTGACGTCATGCCTGTCGCCGAGGCGCCTCCGAGACGGAGCCTGAACGCGCGGCCCTGGTGACTAGAGGCTGACCTAATGGAACACTTCTACTGAGTTGCTTGTTGGAGACACATATCAATACATGGTGCCAGGAGTAAAGAGCTGATAATAATGGCAAATCACAAGCTACAACCACCAGGATATCTTAAGCTGAAAGAGGAGAATGTGGCAGATCATTGGGAAAAGTGGAGGAAGCAACTCAACTGGTATTTTGTGGCAGCAGGGGTGCCAGAGGATGCAGATAAGAGGAGGGTTGCAATGCTACTCACCTATGGTGGCCCAGATGCGATGGAAGTCTTTGAAACATTTGAATATCAAGAGGGTGAGTCAGAGGATGATTTCAAATGTGTAATATAAAAGTTTGATGAATTGTGTCGACCACAAAAGAATATCACATATGAAAGATACAAATTCTGGAGTAGGCGCCAAGAAGCTGGTGAGACATTGGATGCATTTGTCACAGACTTGCGCACATTGGCAGCCACCTGTGAGCTGGGAAACTTCCGTGACGACCTAGTACGGGATATGTTAGTTCTGGGCATCTCAGATGCACGTATGCATGAGAAGATGTTGAGGGATAGGAATCTAACACTGAGGTCAGCCATAGAAACCTCGAGTGGCGGCAAGAGCGCGATCACAAGCGAAGATCCTAAACCCTGGGGAAGCACGGGAGACTGTAGCTGCCATTAGTCACCGGCCGAACCAGTTAGGTGGAGATCAAGTGGGAAGCGGACAAGGCCGTCATATTGAGTCATGAAATCATAACAAGCTGGAGACCCGTGGAAATGATTATGACTGCCGTCGGTGTGGTCGTAGGCATGGACCTAGGAACTGCCCAGCATGGAAGTTTAGGTGTGGGAAGTGTTTGATAAAAGGTCACTATACAAAGATGTGTACGGCGAAGGTGAGAGTGGTTGAAGCATTTGACGACGAGCATGCTGACAGCTAGGGCTATGAACCATAACTATTTGTGGGTATGGTTGAAACGGTGAAAGTTGCACCGGACTACAGATCTGTAGTTGGCATTCACCATATACAGTTGGGGAAAGACTCATGGTGGGTACATGCAGTTGATATAAATGGAGAGTTAGTCCCTATGAAGCTGGATACAGGAGCAGGAGCAAATCTATTAAATAAGGAGGACTATGGTAATCTATGGGATAGACCGGAGTCAGGCTCAGTGATTATAATGGATGTGACATTCCCGTGGTCGGCTCTTGCGTGGTAACAGTTCGTGCAAAAGTCGGAAGTCATCCACTGAGGTTTATCATTGTCAACAATGGCCCAAGCATCCTAGGAGCGGTAGCGTGTGAAAGACTAGGTTTGATCAAAAGGGTGTACAATGTTCGGAACAATAAAGAAGCGGAAGAGGAGGCCACAGACCTGAAGAAATGTGTACTGCCAGAGGTGAGTGACAGATGGATGGGCGAGTTGACGGCATTGCCATTTGTTCATAGAATTGTGCTGGGTGGAGACAACAGACCAGTGGTTAATGCAACAAGATGGGTGCCAGTGGCCATCAGAAACAAGCTGAAGGAGGAACTAGAGAGAATGGTCAAACTGATGGTGATTGAAAAGGTGCAGGAGCCCACAGAGTGGGTGAGCAGCATGGTGGTGGTAACCAAGCCTAATGGAAGCTTGAGAGCATGTCTAGACCCAAAGGACCTTAACAGGGCGATCTTGCGAGAGCGGTTCCAGCTCCCAACGAGGGAAGAAATCTTTGCAGGTATGGCAGGTGCAAGGTTCTTTTCGAAGCTGGATGCCTCTCAAGCATTCTGGCAGGTACCCTTGGATGCTATGTCAAAACCACTCACTACCTTTAACACCCCTTTCGGCCGCTACATGTATTGTAGACTACCCTATGGACTATGCTCTGCCCCTGAGGTGTTCCACAAGTATATGGAACAAATGTTTGGGGATATAGAGGGGGTAAGGGTATACATGGACGATGTACTAGTGTGGGGGTCAACAGAAGAGGAGCATGATCACAGGCTGACAGAGGTTAAGGCCAGAATTAAGAAATATGGCCTGCTCATGAACTGGAAGAAATGCGAGCTGAGGAAGGATGAGGTGGTATTCATTGGGGAGCACCTGAGTGGAGATGGGGTACGTCCCTCAAGTGACCGAATCGCAGCAATACTAGAGATGAGGAGGCCTAAGAATAAGGAGGGCATACAGAGGGCTCTAGGTTCAATTAACTTTGTGGGGAAATTTGTTCCAAATCTTGCAAGTCGATGCAAGAACCTCAGGGAGTTACTGGGGAAAAGCGTAGTGTGGCAGTGGCAGGCAGCACACGAAAAGGAGCGCAGGAGATCAAGTACATTCTGTCCACCATGCCTGTACTAGCATTCTTCGATCCAGTATTAGAGACCAAAGTATCGACAGATGCATCAAAGGATGGGCTGGGGGCTGTGCTCCTCCAGCTGCATGATAAGGAATGGAAGCCTGTGGCATATAGGGCCAGAGGGTTGAGTGAGTGTGAGAAAAGATATATGCGCAGATTGAGAAGGAGTGCCTGGGCATCGCATACGGGTGTGAGAAGTTCCACCATTACATCTTTGGGCTAAAGAGTGTGATTCTAGAGACAGATCACAAACCCCTCATTGCACTTAGCCAGAAGGCACTCATTGACATGACACCGCAACTCCAAAGGCTGATGTTGAAGCTGCAGAGATACAGCTACATCATGGAGTGGACACCTGGCAGGTTACTTTACCTTGTGGACACGCTGTCGAGAGCAGTTGGCAGTGTAGAGGTAAAAAGTGAGATCTGTGAGGAAATAGAGGCACATGTCCTAGCAGTGTATGAGGACCTTCCTGCTACGAATCAACAGCTGCAGAAGATTGCAGAGGAGACAGCAAAAGACGAGGTGCTCCTCACTGTTCTGAGATGCATCACAGAGGGGTGGAGAGCAGCTGAGTGCATGGCATATGCACACTATAAAGACAAACTATATGTGGTAAAGGGGGTCATTCTGAAAGGTAACCGAATGGTCATACCCAGGAGCATGAGGAAGGAGATGCTGGAAAGACTCCATGTTGGGCATCTGGGAATAGAAAAGCAGAAGTGTATGGTTCGAGACTGCTTGTACTGGCCCAACATAAACAAGGACATTGAAGGGGCTGTGCAAGAGTGTGGAGCGTGTCAGCGGTACCGCCCTGCGCAACCCAAGGAGACCTATCAGCACCTGGAGAAGCATGGCGCTCATGGGCCATGGGACAAGGTGGGGCTGGATCTGTTTCACTGGGGTGGAAAGGACGATGTGATCTGTGTGGATTACTGGTCCAACTATCCAGAGATCGCACTCTTGACACACACAAGCTCGGACCAAGTGATAATACATGTCAAGAGCATGTTTGCAAGGCATGGGATACCACGAGTAGTCATGAGTGACAATGGGCCTCAGTTTGCATCAAGTGCATTTAGACGATTCGCCCAGGAGTACGAGTTTGAGCATCTGAGGAGCAGTCCAGGATACCCCCAATCAAATGGGCAGGCTGAGCGTGCTGTGGGAATCATTAAGGGTCTTCTCAACAGAACCTGGGAGGATGGAGGAGATATCTACCTCGCCCTTCTTCAGGAAGGCTCCCAGAGAGATGGGTAAGTCCCCGGCTGAATTGCTGATGGGCAGGTAGCTTAGGAGCCAGCTACCGGGTATGACAATGGGGAAGTCCAAGGACAAGAGAGAGTGTGGAGATAGTAAACGAGAAGAGATGAGGAGCAAACAAAAGGAACGATATGATCAAACAGCGAAAGACTTGCCACCACTGGGCAGAGATGAGGTGGTGCGAGTGAGAGAGAAGCATTGGGACAGAAGAGCAGTAGTGCTAGAGGAGGTGAGACCAAGGTCATACTGAGTCAGAACGGAGGATGGTGGGGAGTAAATCCGAAACAGGAGGCATCTCCTTCAAGTCAAAGAACCCTACCTACCTGAGTATGAGCATCAGGAGGAGAACATAGGAACAGGAGGAATTGGAGAAGAGCCAGAAGAACCACCCACTCCAAGTGCAGCAAAGGTGGCTGCCCCTCCAGGAGACCCAGGGAACACAGTGAGGGGTGAAACCCTTCCTCTGCGCCGATCGACCAGAGTATCCCGACCAGTGATCAGGATGGATCTATAATAAGACACTAGACTACCATGTTGAACAACTTAACATTGACCACACATACCTTATATCTATGTGTGTGTATACATATAGATACCTAGCTATCTAATAACCATAACAGACACTATATGCTACTATACTATCATAATACTCTTTATAGAGTGGGAGAGTAACTATATGTGTGTGTGCGAAGGGGGAAGATGTCTGGATACTTAGTGCAGTGCCAGCTGAATGTTTACATCCTGGTGACTAGAGGCTGACCGAATGGAACACTTCTACTGAGTTGCTTGTTGGAGACACATATCAATACAAAGTCAATATGTACAATTTACCATTGAAGCAGTTGATGTAAAAAATAGCTCTGATTGGCCTAGACCTACCTGCACCAAATGGCCTTGAAAGATCAGAGCTGATTGGCTGATTCCAGCTTGCATATATTTAGGCAGGTCCCTTGGTCTTCCTTACAAATGTTGCCTGGGCCGCGTTCAGGGTCCGTCTCGGAGGCGCCTCGGCGACATGCTTGACGTCACGCTAGTCTGAACGGATTTAGCTGTTGGCCGCCTCGAAAATGGCGGCCTCCATAGGCGGCGGCCCTTTGCAATGGAAAAGCTGCGCTCTGATTGGATGAAACCACTGAATAACAGCAGCCATTTTCGAGGTGCTTTTCATCTCCAGTCTGAAAAGGGAGGCGTCGCCGAGACGTCGCCGAGACGCACCCTGAATGCAAATAGACCAAAAAACATCGCCTAGACGTCTCCGAGGTGCCTCCGAGATGGACCCTGAATGCGGTCCTGTTTCTAGTAATATATCAAGGTCAAGGCCAAACAAACAAACTGAAAACATGGGCTCATTTAAACTACGATATGGTGCACTACATTCATAATTCATGCACATCTGATTTGTTCCTAAAATTAATGATAGAAATGAAAGGAAGACTTTCAGAACTCTAGATGAACTGTATGGCTGAGTTTCCATGGATGTGAAGTGGACTGGTGAGATGCAGGGTGGCCATGTCAACAGTGAGTGAGTCAGAGTACAGTGACCATCAGGTGACTCGGTGCCCGTCAACTACCTGACTGAGCCGACCTAGAGTTGACACTCAATACTCCCTGTGAGTGAAAGTATTAGATGTGTCTCAGGTGATTTTTACCTCAAGTGACCATACTAAGCAAGGTAACAATTTTAGGGAAGGGAGTGGCTAAGACTGCATGCAAACACAATGGCAAACATGCACAGAGCCACTGATGGTACACCCAAACAAGTGTCCATTGACTCTAATTTATTTCATCATGTTATTTAAAATATTGAAGACCCTAAAAGAAAAAAGAACAGGCATTCACCTGATATAATTTTTATTTCAAACAAAGCACAATTAGTGGAGATTGAAGTGGTTTTAGAATGGTTAAATTATGTCAGATTTTGCGATGCGGGCAGCATATCCGTGCACTTTGGAGTACCTAATATTACATAAATGTAAAGTGAAAAGAGATTTACCAATGTTCCTGGACATAGCAATGACAGCATCACATGTTGCATAATAGTCCTCCATTCAGTTGATCCATCTGTAGTCTGTACGTGCAGAAACCAGGGCCTAAATGTATGAGCCATTATTTATCGGCTCCGGCGTTAAGGGTGGCCGGCGGGTTAGCTAACGTCGGTGTTGGTATATGCGTCACGGGAAATGTATGTGACCAAAGCGCTGCTTGGTTAGCTAACCAGTGCGTTATTTATAGATTTGGGAAATTCCTCTGGGCTTGTAGCCGGCGAGCTCCGCTATTTGGCAATGTCGCCGCTGATTCGGCGGCCGGGAACCAGCAGCGGCGGCAGCTGCCGCAGCGTTCTGGCAGTATGGATATCGACGTCGCTGCGGCGGTGGAGATTTGTTTAGTTTACATTCGTCAATTCGACACTATGAATAACGCCGCCAATGCGGCGGCAGCGTTAATAGCAGTTGGGTTTTAGGGTTAATTTGATTAAATTTCACTTATTGCGTATCTAATTCTGTTAAATATGGTCGCATTGAATAGATTTGGCCCGAGTCGCTGCCTAAACCGGACGTTAACCCAGGCTCAAGTTGGGGTTATTGAAGGCGACGTTAACCCACGAGGAGTTTGCCTAACCCGTGCACAGACATTGACACTTTCGGCCGCTAACCCAGGAAATCCGCACGACGCGTGGGTTACGAGCCCATAACGGACTCATACATTTGGCCCCTGGTGGCGCGCGCTGATTCCCGGCACCTGCCCGGCTGTGGGCGCGCCCCGGCGGCGACCGACTCTGGGAACCCCCTAATTTGGATAACCGCGGGGATTCCCCCTTTAATTTGCATACCCGGCCCGCTGGTTCCCGGGCGGCCCCTTCCCCGGCACGGCGCCCGCCGGTACGAACACCTGGCGCGGCCCGTGACGTCACGTCCGCCCCCGGGACAAAATCCGCCACACACCTATACCCCCACCACATACCTAAACCCCCACCACACACCTACACCCCCACCACATCCCTAACCCCCACCACACACCTACACCCCCACCACATCCGTAAACCCCAACCACACACCTACACCCCCACCACATCCCTAAACTCCCACCAAACTCCTACACGCCCACCACATCCCTACAACCCCACCACACACCTACACCCCCACCACATCCCTAAACCCCCACCACACACCTACACCACATCCCTAAACCCCCACCATACACCTACACGCCTGCCACATCCCTAAACCCTCATCACACACCTACACCCCCACCAGACACCTACACCCCCACCACATCCCTAAATCCCCACCACACACTGACACCCCCACCACATCCATAAACCCCCACCACACACCTACACCCCCGCCACATCCCTAAACCCTCTACACACAACTATACCCCACCAGACACCTACACCAGTCGATATATCTTTATAGCTCCGTTAAATAAAAAATCTCAATCTGTTATTGATATTGTCGTGAGGGTGATGAAAATGAGAAATATTGCGCCTAGAGCGGGACTCGAACCCACATCTCTTTGCATTCCGGGCCAGTGTGCTTACCATTACACCACCTAGGCTCCCTGATATCACCACACTACCCACGGCTACCTGTCTATGTGGTTACTTGCCTGAGAGGTCAGTGCAAACAAACTACACTATCAATACTTAATGTACGTTTCAGTTATAATTGTGGGTGGGGGAAAAAGGTGGAATATAACTATTTTTAAGGGGAGCAATTGACACTCACAAATTTACATGTCAGATATAAATTTGGTAAGGGGATATTACTTTATTTATTAAGGGGGCATATGACACCGACAAATTGACATCTCAGTTAAAAATTTGCTTGGGGGGATATTACTTTAATTATAAAGGCGGCATTTGACACTAACAAATTTACATGTCAGTTATAAATTTGGTTGTCTGTGCAGGCAACTGAGGCTACACCGTCAACGCTGGAGAAGGACACTGTCAACTTCGATACCGAGAAATCTTGCACACTGGGCAGGCGCGCGGAGTTTGGGGTAGCTTAAGTAGAACCCCATCCTGCGAAGGACGGCAGCAATTTTTTGCTGATTAATTGCGCAATCCTCGAACGAGGAGCCTAGAACGGCAAAGTCGTCCAGGTAGTTCACACATCTGGTGACTCCGTCGCGCCTGCCACAGCGAGCAACGAAATCCGATATGCGGTTGAAAATGTAGGGACTAGAGGAGAGCCCCATACATAGTCGGTTGTCAAAGACAATTTCTGGCCCACCCCCAGTGCCGAAGTCCCACCTGATAGCCTGGAAAGGACGGTCCGTGGGATGGATGTTGATGGCCCTATAGGCATCCTTAATGTCTATAGTGGCTATGAAGTCTCTGCAAAGGAGCTGGTCAACTAAGTCGCCAACGCCCTGGTAGCAAAAGGAATGCGACACTTCGTCGACAAAACTGTTCACCGAGCGGTCGCTGGGCTTACTGCAGTCGACAATGGTGCGCATTCCATCGCCGCCTGACTTGGGGACAGCAAAGACATTGTGGGTGCAGATTGGGGCTGAGTCGGCCCGACTAATATAACCACAGCTGAGCTCAGAGTTGAGCTTACTATGGATAACAATTTTGTCGGCACCATCCCGGGTAGGCCGAGAGGGGGCCGAGTAGCTGGCGGTACAACTGGGGTTGATGACTTTGAACCCAAAGAGGGAGCCGTGCAGTATGAACTCCCAGTCATCAATGACAGAACCGCGAAAGAAGCATTCGCATATGACCTGACAGGGTTTGAATTGAGCCCTGCTGGGGCCTATGTAATGCACACATGTACAGGTGGCATTCTTACAGGCAAGGGAAACAGTTAACACAGTGGGTTCGCTAGAAGAGCCAAGTTTATCAAAGGCAGTTACGTAGATACTACCCTCCACCCAGGACAATGTTAGCCAACTGCAGTCAATTAGAGGGCAGTGCGGCATACCGCCAATAGGGGGCACGTCAATGTTCACATTACAATGGGCGGCCAAATCGAGGGGGCCAACAGATTTAAGTAAATGGTCGTGAACTACATCACGAGGAACAGGTTCATATGGGGGAACGTGTTCAAACACAGGGCCCGAGGTCACACACACGGGAGAAATTAATGGCAGGTTGTCGGAAATGGTAACCGGCGTCGGGGAGGCAGCACAATCTGCCAGAACACTAGGATCTAACCCAACAATGGTATGACGATCCCCTGAACACAATTTCAGGACGCGCTGCACGGGACCGCCGACAAACCCCTAGTCCTTCAAGCACTTGCTCCTTATGTGCGCTTTACTACCGCACCTGGAGCACCAGTGGCCGTAACTACAGGTGCGGTCGCCCCTGCTGCAGCCCTCATCCTTATTGAATGAGAAGCAAGGCTTCTTCCCGTCCCTGACATACAGCTGCCTCGGCCTACCCCAGTTACCACTGCTAGAGTGACCAACTCCCCCCTCCACCCTGCTTTTTCATATGCTCGAAGGCATAGTATTTCAGGGCAAGTTCGGGATTGCCCGCGGAGAAGGCCGCGTAACCCTCAGAGACGGCGAGTTTGCGGATGGCACCGTCATAGTTCACGTGCGTGTTTTCCTGGAAGGTCCCAGACTTGGCCTTGCCCGCGATGTATCCAAGGTGTTGGAGGATGCGCAAGAGCTTACCGCCGTCAGTCACCTTAGAGGCTACCACCCAGTTTACGGTTGCCTCTATCAGCTCGAAGGGCGACAACTTCTTAACATCCCTCCCATCCTCCGCGTGCCTACGCAGCGACCACTTGCTTCTGGCCTTCCTCTCTCTGCTGGCAGAGCGGTCATCTGATGAGGAAGAACTCGAAGCACGATGTCGATGATGACATCTCCTATGATACGAGGACGAAGATCGTCTTCGTGTCACGCTGCGGCCTCGCGAATGCGAGCTGTCGTGGTGGCCGCTGGATGGTCCCATCGTCTCGTCCCGTCGGATTTCTTCGGATTGTTTCGAAGTTTGTGCAGAGAGCCGAGCGACGTCGTCGAGTAGGTCTTGTTCCTCCCTTTCGAGTTTGGCTAGACGCTTCCGCTTCCGCAGCTTAGCGATTCGGGCTACGATCTCACGTTCGTCGTCTTCGCTGTCGTCGTCTTCGGGCCGGACGACCTGGTCGATCACGACTTCGGGCTTGGATGATAAAGATTTTCCTCCCTCGGCCATCTTGTCGGCTTTCGACGTCAAACGGGTCGTCCGTTTCGTCGATTCACGATGCTTGCAGCCGTCGTTTACTGGCTCCTGGTGGACAATACTACAGAACGCGCAGTACTCCTTTGGCATTGTCTGTGCGGATACAGCAGTGATTACCATATCGACAGGTTGCCGTACGGACGGTCGCCGTACAGACGGCCATATCGACAGTATCGTTTTTCGTCATTAAATGAATTATGACGATTATTCGAAGAAAAAACGGTAGAAATCACGGCAAGCTTCCCTGTTGAAGATCAGTAGAGCCGTAGTTGTGCCGTAGTCACTCATTGTTTACCGTAGCCTCGAACACAGAACCGTAGGAGCCATTGCGACTTTCCCGCCAAAAGTTTTTTGAATCAACATAACCGATTATCTGTCTTTGAGGCCGTTAGGACGAACCGTTAAAACTGCTTGATATGAACCCTATCGACAGAGTTAGTTTTAGTTCATGTGCGGATACGGTAGTGATTACCGTATCGACAGGTAGCCGTACGGTCGATCGCCGTACGGACGGCCGTATCGACAGTATCGTTTTTCGTCATTAAACGAAATATGTCGATTATTTGAAGAAAAAACTCTGAGCTCAGCTACCGTATCGACAGGTAGCCGTACGGCCGGCCGTATGGACAGTGACGTTTTTCGACATTAAAGAAATATGCCGATTATTCAAATATAATCCAAATGTACTTTTTATTGGCCGTATGGAAATAGGCCGGTAGTTGTGCCGTAGTAGCACTAATATGTGCGGATACGGCAGAGATTACCGTATCGACAGGTCACCGTACGGCCGGCCGTATCGACGGTAAGAATTTCCATCATTAATCGAAATATGTCGATTATTACAGGGAAAAAAGAGGTAGAAATCACAGCTGGGGTCCCTGCTGACGGTCAGTAGCGCCGTAGTTGTGCCGTAGTCAATCATCGTTTACCATAGACTCGACACAGAGCCGTAGGAGCAGCCGTTACAGCTTTCCCGCCAAAAGTTGTTTGAATCAACACAACCGAACCGATAAGCACTAAGAATCTCCGATTGCCGTATCGACAGGCCGATTACCGTGTCGACAGTATGTTATTGATATTATTAGGCTAGACTTTGGGTCAACAGTGTAGCCATGACCGTTAAGACAGGCCGTTAAGACGAACCGATTACAGCTGATTTGAACCGTATCGACAGAAGTTAGTTTTAGCTCACAGTTTGTAGATCGGCCGTCTAGATGAGATTCAGGTTTAGCCAGCAGCCTTTCAGTGAGCCGAATAGTGATCCGTATAGGTAGTCCGTAGGAAACCGTAGACACAGGTAACAGGTAGACTGTGTCTAAGTTTTGAAAACACGTGTGGAGGATCTGGCTGCCAGGGACAGACTGAGCCAACATAAACAACAGGTGTAGGGAGGATCCTGCCCCACCTGGTGGTCGTGCATGGCACTATCCTGTGAGCCCCCCAGGAGCCCCCTGGGTGGCAGCACTGTGCAATTCGGTTACATCCGCATATATGTTGTATATACGTGGGTATATATATATATACATGAAGACCTATATACATATATGTATACATAAATACATATCTCAGAGTGGTCCTCCATTTGTCACTGCTAAGTTAATCCATATATAGTATGTGTCACTCTCAGACTTATTGCAAGGATGCAAGGGGCCTAAACTCTGTCACTTTCACCCTCAGATTTTAACCAAGCACGGCCATTACCCTAAATAATATTCCATTTATATTTTATTTATTTAATTTTTGATTATGCATGTACATGTACACATACACCTACTTATAAAGTTATATATATATATATATATATATATAGTATAGTTATACGAGTCTTACCTGGGTATAGATGATGGATAACTGTTGTTTTACCGAGGTATAAGCCTCGGATAGATGTGGGCTAGGGAGAAGGAAGCACGTGAGGTACCAGCAATCTTAACCTACTTATTCAGGATAAAAATGACCTTTCAATACAATGGATACTATTATTTTACCGAAATGGTACGCCAACGGAATAGATGTGGTAGGGTGTGGCGGGAGGGCCCTAGCCCACATCTATCCGAGGCTTATACCTCGGTAAAACAACAGTTATCCATCATCTATACCCAGGTAAGACTCGTATAACTATACTATTTTACCTCGGTAAACAGCCTCAGGCTAACCTCAGGCTAGGGAGACCTTTACGTAATTCATTTTTATCCTTAATATCATTCTTTCTTATTATAATATTCAAAATTTGTTGTTCTCACCTATTCTTGTTAGTTGGTGAGCAGACGCTTTGCAATGCCGGTAGGCTTTTCTAATCGTTTGTTATAATGTTTTGCAAACGACTTAGCCGTCTTCCAGCCTGCGTGCGCTAGTATTCTTTTCACAGAAATACCGAGCAACCGTGCCTTGGAGACCATGGCACCTCTAGTTGAGTGGGAAGAGTATTTGCCCGTATCCACTCCAGCCAATTTCAACACCGTAATTGTCCATCTGGCAAGGGTGTCTCGTGAAATTGCCTTATGTGGCTTTATAAAGCTCACTAATAGTTGTTGTGATGCACGTAAATCCTTTGTTTTAGATATATAAGCGCGTATGGCTGACACAACACATAATTTCCGATCATTCGGAAAGCAGTCTAAGTGAACCGTAGATAAAGGGTCACCTAACGTGTTCGATTTGAGCAATTGTGCTAAATCAAACGTAGCTTGTTTCTTGTCTATTTCAAATCCAGTTAAGGATAAAGCAACAATCGTCTGTCCTCTGTGTCCCGTTACTAATAATAACAGGACCGCAACCTTAAAACCTAATTGTTTTATATCTAACCACGAGTTGTGAGGCCAAGCCTGAAACAACTTAAATACTATAGACACATCCCAAAACCGACTATACTTTGGTTTTGGAGGATTCCTTTGATAAATTGACCGAAGTAGATAACAAAGGACATAATGTTTTCCAACTGTTTCGCCATCAATTCTAGGTAATATAATTGATAACGCACATCTTGCCGCATTGATCGACCCAAAGGATAGTCCTTCATCCTCGAGAGAGCGAAGAAAACGAGCTACTTGTGAAATTGTTGGATTTGTTGGCTTAACTTTCATTAACAAACAATGTACACCCCATTTCTTTAAATAGGTTGTGTACATTTTGACAGTTCCTGGCCTCCAGGCATCAGATACTATCCTGTTCTCAGTAATTTTGTCCAATCCAAATTGCTGCAGCTGTTTCCTTAGAAAAGGAATGCCAATAGGGGCGTCGTTGACACGTCGCCGTGAACCACTAGCGGTCCGTGGTGCGTCAGATTCCCGAGTTTTCTTGGGAATCGTATATGTTCTTTTGCCAGTTGTGAAACTGCTGGCAGCCAAAGTTGCGTGTCCCAATCGGACACCACCAGTATAACCTGTGTCCCTTCTAAGCCGATTTTCCTCATAACTCGGCTGATAATGCTAAGCGGTGGGAAAAAATAAAAATAATTATTTTCCCAGGTAATAGCAAATGCATCTACTTTCCAAGCATCCAGTTCGAGATGCCAAGAAACATAACAGAGTTATTATTTTGTGATGCAAACAAATCAATTTTTAGGTGTACCCCATTTTTCACAAATGAAGTTAAACAAAGGTGTAGAGAAAGACGATTCTAAATGGTCATGGACTTTTCTACTTTTATGGTCTGCAAATGTATTTTGTGACCCTGGAATATGCGCTACAGTCCTCCAGACTTGTTGAGCCTGTGCCCAGTTCCAAATCAGTTTAAACAACTGATTGCAAGGCTTTGATTTGTTTCCACCCATGTAACGAATATATGTCATGGCAGTAGTATTATTAGTTAGTATTCTAACTTGTGATTTATCTTTACTAAGCTACGTAAGCCCAGATAAATAGCACGCAATTCTAGTGCATTACTATGGTCTGATTTTTCATCATCAAGCCATCTACCTCCTGTTGTGACCCCATCTCGATGGGCTCCCCAACATTCTAACAAAGCATCAGTAGTAATTACTGTACCTTCCCGTATAGAATAGCGGGTGCATACAATATCATTATCCCAATAAGGACTGCGACCTGTCTAGTTTTAGGTTTTGGTAACTTAATAAGCTGGGTCGCTGTAGTCATAAACTTAATTAGTTTTTGTTCTGTTATCGACACTGTAAGAGACTGTGTATCCAGAATAAATCCCAAACATTTGAGTTGTTTTGTTGGTTTAAGCACTGACTTTTGTGGATGTACATAAAACCCCTCTTTGTATGGAAATATTATGTGACCCTTCCATGCCATTACTGAGAAAACAAGTTTAAGCAGTTTAGTGACTAAACGAGGGGCACAAGCTAAGCCATTCGGCATGCAGGTAAACTCTTAGAGTTGGTTATCCCAAAGAAACTGAAGAAATTTCCAGTATTGTTCCATTATGGGAAACGTATAATATACATCTTATAAATCAACACTGGCCATCAACTCATCTGGTATAATCAGATCTCGTGCCGTATCTAGTGAGAACATTTTAAAAATGTCAATATTCAACCATTTTATTAAGGATTGTTAAATCCAGGATCATTCGCACCTCGCCATTAGGCTTTGGTCTCGAGAAGATGTTTGAAAATAAACTCTCCCAAACAGTGTGTCACTTTTTGTATAAATCCTTTATCAAAGAATTTTTGTACCTGTTTAGTTAGTGCCTCTCGTTCAACCGGTTCAATGTTATAAGGAAAAGGTATTCTGCCTTGTACCGGAATTTGTGTGAAGGAAACGTGAACACCCCTAACTATTTGTAAAATTTCTTGATCACTAGTAATTTTGTGCCACTCAGAAATATAATTATTAATATTGCCAGCCACAAACTTGCTTACAGTTTGTGTGGTTTTAGAGGCTGCGGGGACTTGTAAAGTCTGTGTTTGGACCTCTACTTGGACCCGCCCCATGGGAAGGGTCTTGGCGAGTTGGAGCCTCGGCCTAATGGCCGTACGGTGTTGTCGGTCCAGCCTGGACGAGCGCCCCGGCCCCGAAAAGCTTGACCGAAGTTTGAGCCCGGTCTGGTTCCCCTGGTGAACCGTCGTGGACGAAAATCCCCTCGTGACCTTTTTAAACGAGGGGTTTCCTGTTTGTTCTTGCCATCCATGTTTTTGCCACTCTTGGCTGCAGTTTCTACCTCTTTATAGAGGTATTGTAGTTGACCGTCAAACATTTTCGTGTTATCTAAAGGTTTCCCTTTAATCGGCTCTGGAGCGAGAAAGAGCGTAAACTCTTTCCCATCATTATCCGTAATCTTCTTTGAGCGAGCCACTTCTTTGCCAGCATCTGTGCAAACCGACTTGAAGACATTCTCATATCTTCGGTACGACAGGTACCTGCCGCCGCTAACATTGCAATTCCTTTGTCCATGACTTTAGCCAAAGACGAGAACTTATTTTCTCTTTGCATTCTATTTGCCACAGGAGCAATAGCTGTTAGGGTACTAAGCACCGCCTTATGCACTGTGTGCAACACACCCTCAAATCTTGTACGGTCCTCCGTCATATTGACATCTCGATCCATCTCTTTAATGATGGAGTTGGGAACACCTTTAATGCCTGTTAATTCATCTCCTAACTTGGAAATAATTTCCGCCGGTTTAAACGTGCGGAAATGACCATTAATGGTCTCGCGCATAAGCGTAGTGGTTTTAAACCGCTTAGCCTTTGGCTTCTCCACTTTCTTAGCCACTTTGCCACCAATGGCAGCATAGACACCTTCATATTGTGTGTCTGAATCTGATTCCGTGGAAGTGGAATCCGTGGAATAATCGGAAGAAGAAGAATCTTTCCTCTTCTTCTTCTTCTTGGACTTGGTCTTCCGCTTTTTGCGAAGTCCAGTCTTCTCCCGTTCCTTGGTGAAATCGTCACCAGAAGAAACGATCTGTTTCTTCTTCTTCCTCCGTTTAGGAGAAGGAGGAGAAGGAGCCTTAAGCTCCATCTCTGAATCTGTCTCCGAGACATCCTCAAATGCAGACTCATCTTGGACACTCGGCATTCGCCGTTTAAGAGACACCGGTGGTTTAAGAGACATAATATGACTCTCCATCGCCGCGAACCGAGTTTCCCAATTTGGAGCCGCGGCTCCGTCAGGCACAATGTCCTCATCCCCCTCGGAGAGGATATGCGCCCCGGGCTGTGTCGCAGGCACTGCCGACAACACAGGTGAGGAGTCGTACTCCTCGTCCATTCCACTCGGAACACGCCCCTCGGCTGCTGCTGCACCGTGCTTACTCCGCTTCGTGGCCATCGGGAAC
This sequence comes from Branchipolynoe longqiensis, assembly GCA_030323885.1. NCBI lineage: Eukaryota > Metazoa > Annelida > Polychaeta > Phyllodocida > Polynoidae > Branchipolynoe > Branchipolynoe longqiensis. Next base: position 25,672,196 of record CM059200.1, read on the forward strand.
TGTAAACAAAGATTTTTGGTCAGTCCCGGTATATATATATGTCACAATTTGGTTGTTTCAAACTCAATTGGACATCTAGTGGTGTTAGAGAACGTGTTTATACCGTTATAACACAGGCGTAATAAGCTAAATTTGTGCGTGGATTGTGGGTCAAGCCCAAATCTTTACGCGGGGTCGGGACCAGTGTACCGGCCCGCCCATCCCTCTGTTCCGCACACTTCTCCCCCCTGTGACTACTACGTCAACAAGTTGGAGAAAATGCTATGAAACTCGGAGAAACGCCTGAAAAAGTTTGTCTAGGGGAGTCTATAAAAGAAACCCAGGAGCATCTCCAACATTACTCTCTATTAGAGTACGAGAGAATTTCCACATGAGATGAGGCGAAGCCCACATCTCTACCCATAGTCACACGGTGACCCGGGTGTTGACAGAACCGCTAATGACCGGTTTGGTTCCTTCGAGAAGGACTCTAGAGCGTTCTATCCTTGGTTTTTTATAACCATATAACTCGTCCAAATTGGACCAAAGAAAGTTCTAAACTTTCCATATTGATGCTCTAATGCATCATAATTAAGCTAACCACAGTTTGTATTATACTTACGGCGTATTTGCTTGTATGTAGACTAATTTTGCCGGAGCAACCCAACGACACGTTATCCAGTCGTGAGTTGTATATGCTAATTGCTGGTACCTCACGTGCTTCCTTCTCCCTAGCCTGAGGCTAGCCTGAGGCTAGCCTGAGGCTGTTTACCGAGGTAAAATATATATATATATGCATATATGCAGATACATATGTATATATTATATATAATTCATAACAAAAGACTGGACTGGGAGTAAATCTATAATTTATTACATCTTCAAGATTATTCATAGCAATATAGGTTCGTACAATCAATCATTTGTAAGTATACATAAGTATTATACCACATGTCAGTTTAAGTCATATCTATAAGAACACACAGGCTATGTTATTAAACACACACTCAAAGTTCCGGGTTCGAATCAACCGAATACCTCTAACACTCAGCCCTAGTAGCCATATCATAAGTTCAAGAGGGAGGGAGGGTGGGGAAAACCGCCTTCCAGGTGTTTACTGTATGAGTGCCAGGACAAAGTGAGTTGGAGATCCTAGGTTTTCACCTCTAGATATACTATGGGTTTCCTTGGAGATTGTTGTTGACATTTGATAAGATTGCTTGGAGACATGAATGTGTCCTCACTACCGGACCTAGCAACCCAGATGCAAATTTCTTGGATCACAGATTGAGTTGAGTGGTTATGGCAACGCATACAAGTTTTGTTTACATCACTTTGGCAACACCAGTTTGAAAGTCAGAGACCTTCTATGTTGTGGGTTCAGTCATTCCAGTAGAATTCTTTGGCATTTTTAATAAAGAACAATAGATATGAATTAAATCTTAGTTTTTAACATTCCTGATGATTTATATAACATACATAGATAGATCTGGGATTTCTAATTCTTTGAGATTGTCCATTAATAGTTGGAGATCAATTTGAATTTTATTTAAGTTCATGTTTATAAATTTCATGAGATACATATCAGCAAGGTATTTGATTTCTTTTGAAACTATGAGACCATTATCTCTAGAATATGAGTTAACCCAATTACTGATGACTTATGTAACATACATAGATAGAACTGGGAATTCTAATTCTTTGAGATTGTCCAATAATAGTTGGAGATCAATTTGAATTTTATTTAAGTTCATGATTATAAATTTCATTACATACATATCAGCAAGGTATTTGATTTCTTTTTGAAACTATGAGACCATTATCTCTAGAATATTAGTTAACCCAGTTTATCTATTATATTGCTTTAGAAGCTCAATCTATTTAGTAGATATAACTTAATCTAAGTTTGAATCTATTTGTCAGTTTACAAAAGAACAAAAGATAGGAATAAATCCTAGTCTAAAATTACTGATGAATTATATAACATGCAGATAACTGGGAATTCTAATTCTTTGAGATTGTCCATTAAAATTTGGAGATCAATTTGAAATTATTTAAGTTCTTGTTTATAAATTTCAGTAGATAAATATCAGCAAGGTAATTGATTCCTTTTTGAAACTATGAGACCAGTATCTCCAGAATATGAGTTAACCCAGTTTATCTATTATTTTGCTTAGAAGCTCAATCTAGTTAGTAGATAGAACTTCATCTAAGTTTGGACCCACTTGTCAGTTTACAAAAGAACAATAGAGATGGATAAAATCCTAGTCTATAATTTACTGATTATAACATGCATAGATAGAACTGGGACTTCTAATTCTTTGAGAATTTCCACTAGCAGTTGGAGATCAACTTAAATTAAATAATTTCATAGTTTATGACATATAATATTATTCCTTTTATATATTTATATGCTATCAGAACAGTAACTCCAGAGTATGAGTTTATCCAGTTGTCTATTTAGATTACTACAAGCCCAATCCAGTTAGTAGAATAGGTCACACTATGTAATAGAATTACTCGGTTAATAAGGAGCCAAAATGAATTTAACTGGGTTCTCTACATTTTAGTTTTAATAACTTTTGTTTTGATTATTCCTTTGCCTGTCAGCATAGAGTACAGAATAATAAGATCTAAGCTGTGAGTTAAACCAGTTCTTCATGTTTTTAAATTTGTTCTGTTTTGGCAACCAAGTAACTCAGTAGATGTGAGGTGACCAATTGTTATGAATTACTCATGTTACTACCCAAGTACCCGACCCGACTTCACCCGACACGACTTCACCCGACACGAGTTCACCCGACCCAAGTTCACGCGACACGAGTTCACCCGACCCAAGTTCACCCGACACGACTTTACCCGACCCGACTTTACCCGACCCGACTTTATAGCGGCTCGATGTTACCCGCCTCGGCATTACCCGCCTCGACGTTAACCTCCTCGACATTACCCGCCTTGAGGTCAACCACCTCTACATTACCCGCCTCGACGTTACCCGCCTTGACGTTACCCGCCTCGACATTACCCGACCAGACTTCACCCGACGCGACTTCACCCGACGTGACTTCACCCGACTCGACTTCACCCCACCTGACTTCACCCCACCCGACTTCACCCGACCCAAGATCACCCGAGGCAAGTTCACCCGACATGACTTTACCCGACCCGACTTTACCCGACCACACTTTACCCAAACTGACTTTACCTGACCCTACTTTACCAGACCCATCTTTACCCGACCCCACTTTATCTGATCCCACTTTAGCCGATCCCACTTTAGCTCACCCCACTTCACCTCACCCACGTTTACCCAACCCAAATTTACCCGACCCGAATTTACCCGGCGCAACTTTACCGGGCTCGACATTATGCAGCTCGACTTTACCCAGCTTGACTTTACCCGCATCGACGTTACCCGTCTCGAGGTTACCCACCTCGACGTTATCCGCCTCGACTTTACCCGCCTCTACGTTACCCGCCTCGACGTTACCCGACACAACTTTACCCAACCCATACTTCATCTGCCCGACTTACCCGACGTGACTTCACCCCACCCAGGTTCACCCGACCCGAGTTCACCCGGCCCGACTTTACTCGGCCCTACTTTACAGCGGCTCAACGTTACCCACCTCTACATTACCCACCTCGACGTTAATCACCTCGTCGTTACCCGCCTCGATGTTACCCACCCAACGCAACTTCACCCGACTCGACTTCACCCCACCCAACTTCATCCGACCCGAGTTCACCCGTCCCGAGTTCACCCGACCCGACTTTACGCGACCACACTTTACCTGACCACACCTTACCTGACCCAACTTTACCTGACCCTACTTTACCCGCCTCGTCTTTACCCGACCCCACTTTACCCAACCACACTTTAACTCACCCCACTTTACCTCACACGAATATACTCGACCCGAATATACCCGACCCGAGTTTACCCAACCCGACTTTAGCAGGGTCGACTTTACCCGGCTCGACTTTACCCGGATCGACTTTACCCACCTCGACTTTACCTGCCTCGACTTTACCCGGCTCGACGTTGCCCACCTCGATGTTACCCGCCTCGACGTTACCCGCCTCGACCTTACTCGCCTCGATGTTACCTGACACAACTTTACCCGACCCGACTTCACCCGGCCCGACTTACCCGATGCGACTTCACCCCGATGCGACTTCACCCCACCCGACTTCACCCCACCTGACTTCACCCGACACGAGTTCACCAGACCCGACTTCACCCGGCCCGATTTACCTGACCCGAATTACCCGACCCGAATTTACCCGACCCGACTTTACCCAACCACACTTTACATGACCACACTTTACCCGACCCGACTTTATCTGACCCTACTTTACCCGACCCGTCTTTACCCGACCCCACTTTACCCAATCACACTTTACCTCACCACACTTTACCTCACCCAAGTTTACCCAACCCAACTTTACCCGACCCAAATTTACCTGGCACAACTTTACCCGGCTTGACTTTACCCAGCTCGACTTTACCTGGCTCGACTTTACCCGGCTTGACTTTACCCGGCTCGACTTTACCCGCCTCGACTTTACCCGCCTCGATTTTACGCACTTCGACTTTACCCACCTCGATGTTACCGGCCTCGACGTTACCGGCCTCGAAGTTACGCGCCTCGACATTACCCGCCTCGACATTACCCAGCTTGACTTTACCTGGCACCACCCTACTTTACCCACCCAAACTTTACCCGACCGCACTTTACCCAACCCCACTTTACCTCACCCTACTTTACCTCACCCTAGTTTTTCTGACTCGAGTTTACCCGTCCCGACTTTACCCGGGTCAACTTTACCGTGGTCGACTTTGCCCGGGTCGACTTCACTGGGGTCGACCCCGGCAACTTTACCGTGGTCGATTTTACCCGGCTCAACGTTACCCGCCTCAACTTCACGTGCCTCGCATATTCGCCTCGACATTACCCACCTCAACATTACCCGCCTCGACGTTACCCACCTCGACGTTACCCGCCTCGACGTTACCCACCTCGACGTTACCCTCCTCGACGTTACCCGCCTCGACGTTACCCGCCTCGACGTTACCCGATGCGACTTTACCCGGCCCGACTTTACCCGACCCGACTTCACCCGGCCCAACTTCACCCGACGTGACTTCACCTGACTCGACTTCACCCCACCCGACTTCACCCCACCCGGGTTCACCCTACCCGAGTTCACCCGACACGACTTTACCCGACCACACTTTACCCGACCATGCTTTACCCAACCTGACTTTACCTGACCCTACTTTACCCAATCCCACTTTACCTCACCCCATTTTACCTCACCCTAGTTTACCCAACCCGAATTTACCCGGCGCAATTTTACCCGGCTCGACTTTACCCAGCTCGACTTTACCCGGGTCGACTTTACCCGGCTCGACTTTACCCAGCTCGACTTTACCCGTCCCGACTTTACCCGGGTCGACTTTATCATGGTCGACTTTGCCCGGGTCGACTTTACCTGGCTCGACTTTGCCCGGGTCGACTATACCCGTCTCAACGTTACCCGCCTCGACTTTACGCGGCTCGCGTTACCTGCCTCGGCGTTACCCACCTCAGCATTACCCGCCTCGACATTAGCCGCCTCGACATTACCCGCCTCGATGTTACCCGCCTCGACGTTATACGCCTCGACTTCACCCCACCCGACTTCACCCCACCCAGGTTCACCTGACCCGAGATCACCTGACACGACTTTACCCGACCCGACTTTACCAGACCACACTTTACCCGACCATGCTTTACCCAACCTGACTTTACCTGACCCTACTTTACCCAATCCCACTTTACCTCACCCCACTTTACCTCACCCAAGTTTACCCAACCCAACATTACCCAACCTGAATTTACCCGGCGCAACTTTACCCGGCTCGACTTTACCCAGCTCGACTTGACCCGGCTCGACTTTACCCGGCTCGACTTTACCCGGCTCGACTTTACCAGGCTTGACTTTAACCAGCTCGACATTACCCGGCTTGACATTACCCGGCACAACTTTACCCGGCTCGACTTAACCCGGCTCGACATTACCCGGCTCGACGTTACCTGCCTCGATGTTAGCCGTCTCGACTTTACCCGACCCGACTTTATTTGAGCCGGGTAGAGTTGAGCCCGATAGAGTCGAGCCGGGTAGAGTCGAGCCGGGTAAAGTCATGTCAGTTAAAGTCGGTTAAAGTCAAGCCGGGTAAAGTCAAGCCGGGTAAAGTTGAACCTGGTCAAGTCGAGCCGGGTAAAGTCGAGCCGGGTAAAGTCGAGCTGGGTAAATTCGAGCCGGATAATAATCGACCCGGGTAAAGTCGACCCAGGTAAAGTCGACCCGGGTAAAGTGGAGCCTGGTAGAGTGGAGCCTGGTAAAGTCGAGCTGGGTAAAGTCGAGCCGGGTAAAGCCGAGCCCGGTAAAGTCAAGCCAGGTAAAGTCGAGCCGGGTAAAGTCGAGCTGGGTAAAGTCGAGCCTGGTAAAGCCGAGCCTGGTAAAGTCAAGCCAGTTAAAGTCGAGCCTGGTAGAGTCGAGCTGGGTAGAGTCGAGCCGGGTAGAGTCGAGCTGATTAGAGTCGAGCCGGATAGAGTCTAGCCGGGGAGAGTCAAGCCGGGTAGAGTCGAGCCAGGTAGAGCTGAGTTGGTTAAAGTGAAGTCGGTTAAAGTTGATCTGCTTAATGTCAAGTCGAGAAAAGTTGAGACGGGTAAAGTTGAGCCGGGTAAAGTCGAGCTGGGTAAAGTCGAGCTGGGTAAAGTTGAGCCTGATAAAGTCGAGCCGGCTAGAGTCCAGCCGGGTAGAGTCGAGTTGAGTAAAGTCGAGCCGGTTAATGTCGAGCCGGGAAAAGTCGAGCCGGATATAGTCGAGCCGGGTAAAGTCGAGCCGGCTACACTCAAGCTGAGTAGAGTCGAGCTGGATAGAGTCGAGCCCAGTAGAGTCGAGCCGGGTAGGGTCGAGTTGGTTAAAGTCCAGCCAGTTAATGTTGAGCCGGGAAAAGTCGAGCGAGGTAAAGTCGAGTCCGCTAAAGTCAAGTCTGCTAAAGTCGAGCCTAGTAAAGTCAACTAATGTTGAGTCAGGTAAAGGCATATTGATTAATATTAACAATAATATAATTATGCCTGCCTACACAACCACAGATTCCAGCCGTGGACTTTACATATATACATACATATGCATACATGTACATACATATGCATACAAATACATACACAAATATACATATACAAACATATACATATACATACACAGATACATACATATTTATATATCATATTCGTGGTGATTATGCTTTGGTTTAATCACCGTGAATTATATATTATGCATACATATAGTGGTAACAAATTCCCTTAAATAATATGAATAGAAATAAAAAGTGGTAACCAACAATAAAATAAATCAAATACAATAATATTTAAGGTAGGTTTTTCTTAATGTTGTACCAGCAATACAAGCCATCTTTGTAGTGATTATGCATCAGATGCATAGTCACAGTGAATTATTTATTATGCATATATATATTGGTATGCAAAAAATATATCTAAATGATGTACAACAGTCCCCACAGGAACTCCCCCAGTGGCAAGTGGAAGTATATGAGTGGGCCACAGACCAGTATATACCCCCATGGTTGACTGGAAGTTCCTCTATTTTTTGGGATTCATGGCTATACCAACACAGTTCTATCATGGGCAGTTCTGTCCTGTAGCCATGCGTTGTAACTACTGAATTATTTCCTAATATTCACTGTTAATATACTCAATCCGGTCCCAACTAAATGTCCTAGGAATATTCAGGAAATTAGATAAACAAAATTGCTTTCTAGTGATGTATTCCAATATGGAAACATCCCAAAACCTTGTGTATCAGAGCCCAAAATGTCAAACCGCACATTAAGCTTATATAAAATTCGACCTTGGAAATGAACTCGGTGGCCAAATAACCACCGTAGCTAAAACTAGGTAAGCTCTCCAACCTGATAATACGAGTGCAACTAGATAACCAATAAACCACAAATTACCAGAGACTCTAACAATTAATTGTGTTGATTGACCGAGTGCTCATTCGGTGTCATTGCGGGGCACGCGGGTCGGCAAGGCCCCTTCCTCTCCCCCCCGCGCGCACGGGGTGGGTATCCCATACCTGGCCAGGAGGTGGCACGAGGTCCAACTGGCGCTCAGAGGCCGCCCACCGTTCACCCTCCCATGCCATATGGAGGGCGGCCCTGACGGTGGCCTTCGCCTCGGGGACCATGAAACTTAAAAGTGCTTTTGCTTGTTTCCCCTTCAGGTTTTTAACTCTGTGGTGTTTTTCTCTCTCCAGACCTGCTCAAGACCGACGTCCCTGCTCCACCCAAAAAGGATTCTACCGCTGGCTACCTCGAAGGCGAACACGTCATTCGCATCATAAACTATTGTGATGAGAACGTATGTACACCCTTCCTACCTGACAGCCAAGTACTGCCCTAAGAAAAACATATAGGGTAATACTACTTAGACAGCTTCCAGATTTCCCAACACAAAACTGCGCCGTACTGCCCCTTGTGATTGTACTTCTATTTTATGAGTTAAATTTTGCTGTCATTTGACACACATTTTGTCACTTCAAAATTGCCTCTGATGTGATCAATTTTTTTGTCATTTGACCATTTCAGAAATATGTATGAATTTTAATGTAAACAATATAAAATAATGGACACATTCTTTTTTTAAGGAAACCATCCCTTTCTGCGTCGAACCGGATCCGATCTCTGGCTACCTGGAAGGCGAATATGTCATTCGCATCATAGACTATTTGGAGGAGCAGGTATGTACACCCTTCCAACCTGACAGCCAAGTACTGCCCTAAGAAAACCATATAGGGTAATACTACCTAAACAGCTATAAACAAATATAAAATAATGACACATTCTTTTTTTAAACACACGACAAATCCCAAATAAAGTGAACAATTCTATTCTATTAATAAGTTTGACTTTTATAATCAAATATTTGTCGAAGCCATTCTTCGAAAAGCCGATGGAGTTAAACCACTGACGTGCAAAATTGGTACTTACAATTGATACTATACCAGTACTCTGCATTTAATAGGATATGGCAAGGACTGGTTTGCTCAGTATCAGAGAATGTGACTGAGTGGGATGTTGGACCATGGGGCCAGCAACCCAGTCACCTAGTAGGACAACACTATAAAGCCACCATGAGCAGTGGGCAAGAGCTCAAGGGGTTCCGCACAAGATTAATCTACTCGGACAAATATGAATGCATTTATGAAAGTTATCATATATGTGTAGTAGTCTGAACATGAGCTCTACTATCACGCGGTAGCAGCGGAGACTACGACGCCATCAGCGCAGTACCACTACAATGCGCTAGATGGTCAGACCCTAGCCGGGCTGACCTCTACTGCGTGTGGTTGACCCACCCCCCCACACACACCTATAGAGTCGATGTGGGATCTGGCGAGTCAGGGGGCGGGTCAGACAACTACTGACGCCGTGAAGAGCAGATGGTTCAATAAACCAAGGGTGAAGCGTACACTTGATTGAATCTTGGTGTTCTTCCGTGAGTGTGAGAGAGTCGGAGGGCCGTGGGCCATTACATTGGTGCCGTGACTGATATCGATATGGCCTTTCATGCCGCTTTCCGCCGAGACTTCAGAAGCTGGGATGGATCACTTAGATCCTTAGACTTAACTAGCTTCAGCATTGAGGATCGGCTGCATGGGCTGCCGGCTAGTTTGGTGTCTGCTGCTGCTACGGCGCATCGGACCCTGCTCAGCCGCGCAGCGAGTGCCCCCCTTGATGTAGACGGAGATGTCCAGATGACAGGTAGCGGGAGGGTGAGCGATGACTAGTTGCTCGCGCGGCTAGGTGTCGCTCTCTCCTGGTCGAGGGATTTTGGACGTCTCGTCGGAAAATTCAGATGACAGGTGACGGGGTGATGAGCAATAGTGGACTGGTAAAGCGGTTAGCTGTTGATCTCTCTCGTCCGAGGGATTCTGGATTGAACGTGACAATCAGATGACAGGTGGCAGTTAAGGTTAACAGTGGCTGACTGCTTGGGCAGGCAGTCGGTGTATGCCCTGTCCGAGGGATTTTGGGTGTCACGCGGGGGTAATTGAAAGACCAGCACCCCTGTGGCGGTGATACATTTTTTTAAAGTTTTTTTATTAATATATATATAATACATTAATAATAAATAGACAATTTTTGATATTTCATCTCCCTGATGGGGGTGGATACCGCCTTGTATATATGCATGTTGATGAATATGATATATATGTTTAATGTTTTTTTTACATTGACCCACCCCTACTACTATTGGGGCAGTGTAGTAGTCTGAACATGAGCTCTACTATCACGCGGTAGCAGCGGAGACTACGACGCCATCAGCGCAGTACCACTACACTGCGCTAGATGGCGGCACGGGTCACCACCGGTCAGACCCTAGCCGGGCTGACCTCTACTGCGTGTGGTTGACCCACCCCCCCCACACACACCTATAGAGTCGATGTGGGATCTGGCGAGTCAGGGGCGGGTCAGACAACTACTGACGCCGTGAAGAGCAGATGGTTCAATAAACCAAGGGTGAAGCGTACACTTGATTGAATCTTGGTGTTCTTCCGTGAGTGTGAGAGAGTCGGAGGGCCGTGGGCCATTACATATGTATAAATATATATATACATGGGTCGTTCTCTAAAGCTGGCTAGCAGATATTTGGTGTCCATGTTATGATGGACATTAGTAATGCTTTCTTTTTTTAATGGCAGGTCAAATAATGATTGTTGCCTCTGTCTATTAAGTATGTTAGCGGTGCTATATGTATTTAATCTATGCCCTTTAATATATCCTACAATGTGTATCAAAAGTATGTGTGGGGGGCCACACCTATTGTGTGGCCCCCCACACAATAGGTGTGGGGGGCCACACCTATCCTTCATTGATAGGTGTGGCCCCCCTATCAATGAAGGATAGGGGGGCCACACCTATTGTGTGTGTGGCCCCCCCCACACACACAATAGGTGTGTGTGGGGGGCCACACACCTATTGTGTGTGGCCCCCCACACACAATAGGTGTGGCCCCCCACACCTATTGTGTGTGGGGGCCACACACAATAGGTGTGTGTGGCCCCCCACACACACCTATTGATTACATCGTGGCTATCAATGTTTTTTTTACATTGATAGCCACGATGTAATTAGCATGTCGTACTGCTTTGATATAAATATGTTTTTTTTTGCAGTACGATTGTTGATGTGATATGTTGTGGTGAAGAGCTTAGTTTCTCCCGATTGGAGGACCTAGCTTCTTGTGTTCTGCGGTTTTTTTTGCAGTGGGAGTTGGAAATAATTTTATTATACATATTTAATTATTTTCTTATATTCCTCAATTTTCACCCCGTTTTGACTTCCTTTTTCCACACTATTAGGAAACATTATCGTCTAAATTTATTTCGGTGGGACGAGGTGGTCAATGGTGTGGGAGTTGGTGGGTTGACACTGTACATTTCACACTAAAAGATTTTCCTATGCAGTGTCGCCCTGGCTCTTGTTTTAAAACTGCATTCTTTAAATAAAAATTACTACTAAAGTAAGCGCTTCTGGCAGAACATGAAAGACGGCGTGTGCATCGGCTCCTGTTTGATCAGTTGAGGATGCACATGGGTGTAATTTACTTTGTAGGAGGCCGGGTTCTTGCTGGCACCCAGTGCTTCTTATGAAACGTATTGCATACCGAACGTTGTATCTGCGGAGACTTTCTCAATTGTTATAAGTAACACCGCCCTTCTACTTTCATGCACTCTGCACCGGAGCGGGTCACCGAGCGTGACGGGTCCTGGGTGCGGTGGCGTGGCGTGTCCGCGGTGTGATACCGTCTGTCATCTACTGGCCAGGCGACGCGGGCACAAGGAGGACGGACTGAGGAAGCTCCAAGAGGAGCCGCTCCGCGCAGAAGGAAGAGCGCCCCGCTAACGGTTCTCCTGAGATGGGGGAGAGTGGGGGGCGGACTGAGCAGTTCCCTGCTTTCTTCTGTCAAGGGGGTTCCACTTGTGGGGTATGAATTCTCTCCCAGCAAAAAACATTCTATACACTAACTACATAGAGGCTGGGAGAGGTCGTTTTTGTGCGACTCATTTAAAGACTTTTTCTTCACCTAGATTAATGACATGTTTGCCTTGCAGCTAGCTAGATTCATATCGCTATTTCGCTGCAGGCAGGTCTAGGAATTGCGCATAAGGATACATAGCTTTGTAAGGCTTCTCTCCCTTTCAAGTGAGTTCTCATGTTGACTTCTATCATTTCTCGATTCTCATCGGTTTGCAGTCTGCAACCGGTGAGACTCTAAGGGGGGCAGTGTAGTAGTCTGAACATGAGCTCTACTATCACGCGGTAGCAGCGGAGACTACGACGCCATCAGCGCAGTACTACTACACTGCGCTAGATGGCGGCACGGGTCACCACCGGTCAGACCCTAGCCGGGCTGACCTCTACTGCGTGTGGTTGACCCACCCCCCCACACACACCTATAGAGTCGATGTGGGATCTGGCGAGTCAGGGGGCGGGTCAGACAACTACTGACGCCGTGAAGAGCAGATGGTTCAATAAACCAAGGGTGAAGCGTACACTTGATTGAATCTTGGTGTTCTTCCGTGAGTGTGAGAGAGTCGGAGGGCCGTGGGCCATTACATATGTATAAATATATATATACATGGGTCGTTCTCTAAAGCTGGCTAGCAGATATTTGGTGTCCATGTTATGATGGACATTAGTAATGCTTTCTTTTTTTAATGGCAGGTCAAATAATGATTGTTGCCTCTGTCTATTAAGTATGTTAGCGGTGCTATATGTATTTAATCTATGCCCTTTAATATATCCTACAATGTGTATCAAAAGTATGTTTATATGATTTTGTGAAAATGTAAAAATTTACACATTGATATCAAAATTGACACTTTTTAAAAACTTTGCTTCAACCTTTTTCTTGTAAGACATAATTTTGTTTGCTTAACTGTAATACAAAAAAATCTTGTTTTTTGTATAATAAAGTAATGTTCTGGATGTGTCCTTAATTTCCATGTTACACAGGACATTTTGACATAATCCTTAATTTGTATGAGATAAAAATCAATAAGTGAACTAGCTTTTTTTCAACTCTGACAATAACATAATATATATGAATATGGGTTCTGTTATTATTTGGCATGTTATTTGTTATTATTCGGAATGTTTTTCTTTTTGGCCCCCATGTCACAAAGTGGTACACAACTTCAGAGAACGACCCATACATGGATATATATATATATATATATATATATATATATATATATATATATATATGTAAGAATAGCACGGCAACACAGTATTGGTGGGTACATCGTTTATTTACAGGAAATGAGAATAGTAGAGGATAGTAATGCACCTGGCTGGGCCTCAAATGCCCTACCTAAAGAAAATGAAGGATAAAGAAAATAGTTTTGAATGGCAGTGTGGACGCTCTGGGTGATCGTGACACACTGAGGCAACCACCAACAACAGGTGTAGGGGGGTGTGCAGGGTACTATCCTGTGAGCCCCCCAGGAGCCCCTGGGTGGCAGCACTGTGCAATTCGGTTACATCCGCATATACGTTGTATATAAGTTGGTGTAAGAATAGCACGGCAACACAGTATTGGTGGGTACATCGTTTATTTACAGGAAATGAGAATAATAGAGGATAGTAATGCACCTGGCTGCGCCTCAAATGCCAAAGTCAGAGACACACCAGACAGAAAAAGAATTAAATCAAGATGGAAAGAGCTGGGCCTGACCCTCCAGCTCGGTTAGAACTGTATAGATAGAGTTACTTGCTAAATAAATGCGCACAACACAGAAGACCGACAGGATCGGCGCGAACAATGCGGTGCTTGCTAGTGACATCTTGCCACCTACTCAAAGCATCACATATAGTGTTGTCGGCGCTCCTAATATAAACAGACTTCACGTCGAAGTTAAATCTGACCGAGGTCCAAAAAAGCTCTTTACCCCAACCCATGATGGCTTTACTGATGCAGCGGCCCGTGGCAAGTGCAGCACGAACCGTATTGTTATCAGTAACAAACACAACACTTTTGTCTTGCCAAAGATGGCCCCAGCCGCGGGCAGCGGCGATGACGGCCTACATCTCCTTCTGGTTAATGTGGGTTTCAGGCCCAACCCCCGTCGCCTCGGCGTGGTGGTGGCCGACCTCGGGGCCCAGGTCATGCTCCTTTGAATGAAAAGAGCCGACCAACCAGTCGTCCGAGTGGGTCGCTCCGAAGCCCCAATCGGAGGCGTCACTGTAGACTGAAATGACAGCTGCGTGGGGGCCAAGGATTTTTGCGTAGCTGTTGAAGGTATCAACGTAATTAAGCCACCACTGGAGCTCTGACCTGAATTCCTTGTTAAGGCAGAACATGTAGTATGGTTTACGCAGCTGCCGGATTGCGTCATAGACCCTGGTTGAGAACGAGCAGCCCCCCGGGACGACAGTAGCGCAATGGGCTAGGCGGCCACCAAGCCTCTCTAGGTCTTTATGTGAGGCCTTGCGTTTGCCGAGAAACCCCGATAGTACACTTTTGAGTTTAAGGATCTTATCTAGGGGAAGGCGGAGCTGGAGAAGGACACTGTCAATTTCGATACCGAGAAATCTTGCACACTGGGCAGGCTCACGGAGTTTGGGGTAACTTAGGTAGAAACCCATCCTACTGAGGACGGCAGCAATTTTTTGCTGGTTAATTGCGCAATCCTCGAATGAGGAGCCTATAACGGCAAAGTCGTCCAGATAGTTGACACATCTGACTACTTCGTCGAGCCTGCCACAGCGAGCAACAAAATCTGATATGCGGTTGAAAATGTACGGGCTAGAGGAAAGCCCCATACATAGGCGGTTGTCAAAAAAATTTTCAGACCCACCCCCAGTACCGAAGTCCCATTTGAAAGCCTGGAATGGGTGGTCAGTGGGATGGATATTGATGGCCCTATATACGTCCTTAATTTCTATAGTGACTATGTAGTCTCTGCAAAGGAGGCGATCAACTAAGTCGCCAATGCCTTGGTAGCAGAAGGAATGCGACGCCTCGTCTACAAAGCTGTTCACAGAGTGGTCGCTGGGCTTACTGCAGTCGACGATGGTGCGCATTCCCTCGCCGCCTGACTTGGGGACAGCAAAAGCATTATGAGTGCAGAGAGGGGCTGAGTCGGCCTGACTAATGTAACCACAGCTGAGCTCAGAGCTGAGCTTCCTATTGATAACACTTTTTTCGGCACCATCTCGGGTTGGCTGAGAAGGGGCCGAGTAGCTGGCGCCGCAGCTGGGGTTGATGACCTTGAACCCAAAGATGGAGCCGTATAGTATGAACTCCCAGTCATCAACGACAGATCCGCGGAAGAAGCATTCACAGATGATACGACAGGGTTTAAATTGACCCCTGTTGGGGCCTATGTAATGAACACATGTACAAGTGGCATGGTTGCAGGCAAGGGAAACAATTAATACAACAGGTTTGCCTGAAGAGCTAAGTTTATCGAAAGCAGTTACATGAGCGCTACCCTCCACCCAAGACAATGTTAACCAACTACAATCAATTAGCGGGCAATGTGGCATGCCGCCAACCGGGGGCTCGTCAATGTTAACCGACGAGTCCACACCATATTCGTTGGTGAGAGTGCGGTTGACGGCCGTGCCACAAACGCCGACATTACAATGGGCGGCCAAATTAAGGGGGCCAACAAAATTATGTGAACGGTCGTGAACTACATCACGAGGAACAGGTTCATCAGGAAGAACGGGTTCAACAAACACAGGGCCCGAGGTCACACACACGGGAGAATTCAGTGGCAGGTTGTCGGGAGTGGTAGCCGGAGTCGGAGAGGCAGCACAATCTGCCAGAATGCTAGGATCTAACTGAATAATCGTATAACGATCCCCCAAACACAATTTCGGGGCGCGCTGCGCCCGACCGCCGACAAACCCCTAATCCTTTGAGCACTTGCTCCTGATGTGTGCCTTACTACCGCACCTGGAGCACCAGTGACCATAGCTACAGGTGCGGTCGTCCCTGCTGCAGCCCTCGTCTTTGTTGAACGAGAAGCGCGGCTTCTTCCCATCCCTAACGAACAACTGCCTCGGCTGACCCTGGCTACCACTGCCCGAGTGACTATCTCCCCCGCCCCCCTGCTTCTTCATGTGCTCGAAAGCATATTACTTGAGGGCTACTTCGGGGTTGCCCACGGAGAAGGCCGCGTATCCTTCCGAGACGGCAAGCTTGCGGATGGCACGGTCGTAATTTACGTGCGTTTTTTCTTGGAAAGTCCCCGACTTAGCCTTGCCCGCGATGTATCCTAGATGTTGTAGGATACGCAAAATCTTACTGCCGTCCGTCACCTTAGAGGCACCACCCAGTTCACGGTTGCCTCTATCAGTTTGAATGGCGATAGCTTCTTTACACCCCTCCCATCCTCCACGTGCCTACGCAGCGACCACTTACTTCTAGCCTTCCTCTCTCTGCTAGCAGAGCGGTCGTCTGACGAGGTAGAGCTAGAGGCACGATGTCGATGGTAACACTTTCTTCGATGCGGGGATGATGATCGTCTTCGCATCGTACTGCGGCCTCGCAAGCGCGAGCTGTCTTGCGGGCTACTGCTTCGTGCCATCGTCCCGTCTGGTGGAATGTCGTTTGTCCGTTTTGACGTCCGTGCAGAAAGTCACGCCACGTCGTCAAGCAAGTCCTGTTCCTCCTTTTCGAGCTCAGCGAGGCGTTACCGTTTCCGCAGCTTGATGATGAGAGCTCGGATTTCCTTTCCTCGTCGTCTTCGCTGCAGTCGTCCCTGACGCGGACGACCTGGTCAATCTCAGCTTCATGCTTGGCCGTTAACGATTTCCCCCCTCCGCCATCTTGTCGAGTTTCGACGTCGATCGGGTCGTCCGTTTTGTCGTCTCCCGGCACCTGCAGCCGTCGTTGACGGGTTCCAAGTGGACGATGCTACAAAATGTGCAGTAATCCTTTGGCATCATCCGAACAAAAACGGCAGAGATTACCGTATCGACAGTGTGCCATACAGCCAGCCGTATCGACAGTGAACCGTGTTGACATTAAATCCGAATATGTACAGAAAGTCAAATTAATCGTACCAAAGCTTTACTCGTCGATCGGGTCGTCCGTTTTGTTGTCTCCCAGCGCCTGCAGCCGTCATTGAAGGGTTCCAAGTGGACGACGCTACAAAACGCGCAGTAATCCTTTGGCATCGTCTGGACAAAAACGGCACAGATTACCGTATCAACAGTGTGCCGTACAGCCGGCCGTATCGACAGTGAACCGTGTCGACATTAAATCCGAATATGTACAGAAAGTCAAATTAATCGTGCCAAAGCTTTAGTCGTCGATCGGGTCGCCCGTTTTGTCGTCTCCCGGCGCCTGCAGCCGTCGTTGACAGGTTCCCAGTGGACAACGCTACAAAATGCGGAGTAATCCTCTGGCATCGTCCGGACAAAAACGGCAGAGATTACCGTATCGACAGTGTGCCATACAGCCGGCCATATCGACAGTGAACCGTGTCGACATTAAATCCGAATATGTACAGAAAGTCAAATTAATCGTGCCAAAGCTTTACTGTCCGTAGCGTGTACCGTAGATGTTGCCATAACCGTTCAGCGTGTACTGTAGCGGTAGCCGTAACCGCTTAGTTTACAAAGACCGTTAAGATGAGCCGTTACAACTTTCCTGCCAAACTGCTTAATAATGAACCGTGTCGACAGAAAAGTTAGTTTTAGCTCACGGTTTCGTAGATCGGGCTTCTAGGTGTTGGTTGAATGTAGCTGAAGCCGTAGAGTGATCCGTATAGGTAGTCCGTAGGAAAACCGTACACACAGGGAGCAAGTAGGCTGTGTACAACAACAACAAGTTTTGAATGGCAGTGTGGACGCTCTGGTTGATCGTGACACACTGAGGCAACCACTAACAACAGGTGTAGGGGGGTCCTGGCCCACCTGGTGGGTGTGCAGGGTACTATCCTGTGAGACCCCCAGAAGCCCATGGGTGGCAGCACTGTGCAATTCAGTTACATCCGCATATATATATATATGCAGCTTATTCTGGTATAATTAGGTGTAATATAACAGTATTCAAAACTAATTGTTTATGGCTCTTTGACGATTTAAAGAAAAAGATTTGTTTGGAGGCAGCTCAAGTAAAACTAAGACATACCCAAATGAAATGTTTGAACATGTGCATTTCATAGAACAAGAAGGGTAGGTGACTGCATATGATTAAGCCAAACAAGTAATCCTGTATTACCTAATATGTGTTGATCATGATATATGCAATATTGTGTATTATCGTTTAAAATCAAAATAGCGCCTGTTCATCCCTAATGACAACTGATTTTAATTGACCCACAGGAAATCGATGGTGCACAAGAGGCGGGAGGCAGCGAGGAGGTGTAGGGCGGCGGTGCGAGATGTGGTGGGAGTGCGAGGAGGGTTGGGGAGGGAAGTAGGGGTAGGGGTGCGAGGAGGGACGTGGGAGAATGATGAAGAAGGATGCGGAACAACAAGGAGGGTGTGAAACAACGAAGAGGTGTTTAGTTTGTAATAATTTAGACATGAGGAAGTATAACATTGTATATACGTGGGTATATATATATATATATATATATATATATATATATATATATATGCAGCTTATTCTGGTATAATTAGGTGTAATATAACAGTATTCAAAACAAATTGTTTATGGCTCTTTGACGATTTAAAGAAAAAGATTTGTTTGGAGGCAGCTCGAGTAAAACTAAGACATACCCAAATGAAATGTTTGAACACGTGCATTTCATAGAACAAGAAGGGTAGGTTACTGCATATGATTAAGCCGAACAAGTAATCCTCTATTACCTAATATGTGTTGATCATGATATATGCAATACTGTGTATTATCGTTTAAAATCACAATAGCGCCTGTTTATCCCTAATGACAACTGATTTTAATTGACCCGCAGGAAATCGATGGTGCACAAGAAGCGGGAGGCAGCGAGGTGTAGGGCGGCGGTGCGAGATGTGGTGGGAGTGCGAGGAGGGTTGGGGAGGGAAGTAGGGGTAGGGGTGCGAGGAGGGACGTGGGAGGACGACGAAGAAGGATGCGGAACAACAAGGAGGGTGTGAAACAACGAAGAGGTGTTTAGTTTGTAATAATTTAGACATGAGGAAGTATAACATTGTATATACATGGGTATATATATATATATATATGCAGCTTATTCTGGTATAATTAGGTGTAATATAACAGTATTCAAAACAAATTGTTTATGGCTCTTTGACGATTTAAAGAAAAAGATTTGTTTGGAGGCAACTCAAGTAAAACTAAGACATACCCAAATGAAATGTTTGAACATGTGCATTTCATAGAACAAGAAGGGTAGGTTACTGCATATGATTAAGCCGAACAAGTAATCCTCTATTACCTAATATGTGTTGATCATGATATATGCAATACTGTGTATTATCGTTTAAAATCACAATATCGCCTGTTCATCCCTAATGACAACTGATTTTAATTGACCCTCAGGAAATTGATGGTGCACAAGAGGCGGGAGGCAGCGAGGAGGTGTAGGGCGGCGGTGCGAGATGGGGTGGGAGTGCGAGGAGGGTTGGGGAGGGAAGTAGGGGTAGGGGTGCGAGGAGGGATGTGGGAGGACGACGAAGAAGGATTTGCAACAACAAGGAGGGTGTGAAACAACGAAGAGGTGTTTAGTTTGTAATAATTTAGACATGAGGAAGTATAACCACCACCTATAATCTATTCACTTGGACAGAGAACAACAAGTATATGAGTTATCAACAAATCTAATGGCAAACATAACCTGCAGGGCCTGTATGCACCAATCGGTGATAGGCTTAGCCGGGGCTAAGGCGCTAGCCGCGGATAGCTACCCCAGGGTAGAGGCGGGTTGGAGAGGTGTGTGAATAGGTATGCACCAATCTGCTAGCCATTGCAGATAGCTAACCGTGACCTAATTTCATGAGTTGGGGAATCCCCTTGAGCCTGTGCCGGCGAGCACCCTTATGGGATAACCTTGTCGGTGAGAACCAGTGGATAGGAGGACGCACGACTGATTCTCGGTTCGCCGTGTTCTTATTTGTTTCCATTATTCAGTTTTCTTACCAACTACCTCATTCTTCATACCGATTGGGACTTGTGCATTTTATCCTATGCCTCTGACTAAAAAGAATGCACTTATAACAAACAAACAAAACAACCAACTTAATGAGAATAGCTGTTTCGAATTTTATTATATCGGAATAAAAAGTGTTTTGTGCAATATGCTACTCTCTACTAGTCGCATATTGTTTTCCCATTTCTTTTTTCTTAGTCATCTCACTACTAGTGCGTTTGAACCATACTCATTTGTCACTTGGATGTCTTATCTTAAATACTGATTTTTTGTTGAAGGGCCTTCTTACCACTTATTTCTTGTTTTACATTTCAGTCCCTTCGCCTGCAAGTTTCATCATATCCTCACACACTGATGGCGACACCGATTTGCCCTTCCCAATCCCTCCCACTCGACACACATGGACCCCGACAGCGAAGCAGCATCGCACGCCATCCTCACGTCGGTCGACCCACGGCTTCGTCGACCCCTGTGCCAGACACATCAACCACTGGCCTGTTTGCCGTCAGCGAACTGTTTTCTCTGCCAGGTATGCTGTCTATGAATTATGCTATTGAAAGACGAAATAACCAGGGTAAAGTGTTTTGCAGCAGCCTACCTAATAGTTTGATCTTGCTGTGCTACAATAATATTAGGGCGTACAGACTTACATCTGTCAGGGCCTTTGGGCGAAACAAAGTACCCCTGTTGACATGTTAGTTGTTGCAAAAAAAACATGCGGTTGAACGGTCCAGCTTTTCAATTTGTGTTCAATTTTTTTCTTTTTGCCGTTCCAAAGCCATCACTAAGAATATGCATTCAGAATTTTCGCAAAAAAATCACCGAGGTGAAGATACAAATTTTGTGTATAACACATATTAGTCAACTCCACAATTCCTTTGCATTATACTTATAGAACACATATGCCATTTACAATGTTTTGCGAGTTCTTCACGCACAGTTGACCTCTCGCCGGCTGTCGTTGTGGCAGACCTTGACGATGGGCATGTCAGTGTGAGCGCCGAGCCTGATCACACTCGCCACACATCAACAGAAGCAGCACGCGGGTGGGCAGACAGGCGTCATTCCCACTGTCCACAGGCAAACAGTTCCAGCACGAAATCTGGCCAAGGCTCCAGGAGCGACAAGGAGGAACGTGCGGCTTTCATACAGTTTCTCAAAAATTTAAGTGAGAGCTGTAAATCAAAGAAGAGGTACACAATGTGACAGTGTGGTACTAAACCAAACTCGTATACAGGCACATATGGACTTGCTACAGACGCAGCAGAGGCGTGAGATGCTTGAAATTGCTCGTCTACAGAAGGAACTGGGCATTACCAACTAAGTACTAATGTTAGGTATGTCAGTTGCTGCTAGGGGCGCTTCCGAAAAGGTGTCATTGGTAAAACGTTCATGGATTTTCTTTACTTTGCCCAGTCATAAAGTTCTTTTGCATTGGAATAATGGAAGCAACATTAACTAGTCTCTCCCAAATTATACATTAATATAGCAAAATCAAAATACTTAGAGCATAGAAACCTGATACAATTTTGCAACGTTCGCTGTTTATTAAAATGGTGATTCGAGACTAAATTTTAAAATTATGCTGACATTAGAAAGGCCATAACCTTCTCCCCTATTAACATATTTTCCATATTACAACACATTTTACTTTTTCTCAGCAAGATCTGATGAGAGAGATTAAATGTATACTGTTTGTTCTGTTTTGAAATTTTAGCTGATGTACCCACTAATGTGTGCTTAAATAAAGCAAGTGATGAAACGATATTCACTTTTATTCTTGTGTACATTTTTAAGCTTGTTGCTTACATTTACAAACCTTACAATACCACATAGAGTGTGTTTGTTATCCTGTA
Source organism: Branchipolynoe longqiensis (assembly GCA_030323885.1). NCBI lineage: Eukaryota > Metazoa > Annelida > Polychaeta > Phyllodocida > Polynoidae > Branchipolynoe > Branchipolynoe longqiensis. Next base: position 25,694,221 of record CM059200.1, read on the forward strand.
TTTGTATAATTTGGGGCTAATCAGACACACCTTTATGCAAAATATGTGTTCACAAGTCTCTGTCGGGCAGCTTTGCCGACAGCGATACGCACCCTCTCCGACCGGTCATAGTTATCTGGACGAAGGTAGGCCGGAGCATCACGCTGTTCCTCATAGTGTGCGTCATCCTCACCCTCGAAATCATTATCTGATTCCGTGTCTGATAGATCTTCGAGGTTAAGCTTTCGGGCGCGGCTGTGGAGGATGAAGCAGGCGGTAATGACGTTGCAAGCCCTAACAGGGTGCAAACGTAGCCTACGCAAACAATGCCAACGCCTCTTTAAAACACCAATAGCCCTCTCAACTAGTGTTCTAGCGGACTTGTGGTGGACGTTATAGGCCAGTTCCTGAGCATTGTTAGGGTTGACGATAGGCGTTAGTAGCCAGTCACGCATCATGTAGCCACTGTCCCCAAGTAGCGCAGCTTCCACAGGTTTAGCTTCATCCCTCTCAAACGCGTCAAAGAGGTCTGATTCCCGTAGGATACGTGAATCATGTACACTCCCTGGCCAACGGACAATGCAGTCTATGAAGACGAGTTCGCTGTCACAAATCACATTGGATGATCAAGAAAAAAGAAATGAGGATTTAAAGTAGGTACAAAAGGACAGAAAAGTAGTAAGCGTTACATGCAAGGGACATATCAAAGAAAGGAACATAAGAAATGGTTAATTTTCGCAGTGTAAGCGGTGAACGGTATATTAAATGGAACATCTATGTGCGCTATGTGTAGGGAATGTAATAGCATGTGGATCTTCTTGAAAAGAGGCTTGTTGGTGTCAATTACAGATGTAGTATCTAAATAAAAGGCCGATAAAATGTTTGTCACTGTAAATTATTCCAAACCGATTTGTTTCCATCAATTACTTAATCGGTATGAAAAGAGAATCACATAAACAAATAGAAGATATAGTAATAAAGGATAGGCTGAAAGAAGATATTAATCACTACACAAGTGGGTCTCAATCTGCCCTATTTGTGGGTTGGTTCCTGCTCTCTAACTCATTAATTTAAAGAGCAACACTAAGTGATCGTATACGGTGACAGTTTAGGGAAATGCAAAACGTACCTGAACATTGCGGTTTACGTACTCATGTTCGTATTCAGAGGGAGCCTCGATTCTTATCTGTGTCCCGTCGATGCAGCCAAAAACTCTGGGGAATCCGTAGGTGTTGTACATGTTCAATTTAGTCCTGTCTGCCTTCTCCGGACTAGGCAAAAGAACATGTCCGCGTATTTGGTGTATTAGAGCATCCATTACGCGGTGAATTGTGCGTGAAACAGTCGATTGACTGATACCTACGAGCTTGCCACACACATCTTGGAACCCCCCTGTCGCGTAGAATCGGAGAGTAATCAATAGTTGCATTAACGGTGACAATGCGCCCCACCGCTGCCATATTGGTAAATCGTCTCGCACACTATCTGCTATGGCCAGTATATCATGCCGACAAAATCTGAACTTGCCAAATAGCTCCTGGTCGTCAAATTTTTCAAAGGGATGGCTCCGATCTCGAATAACCCGATTTCTACGCAGTTGTCTGTGGTAAAAGCATCTGATCAACGATGTCCATCTTGGAAAAGCACACTAACCCGATCGGATAGGCCCTAAACCCACCTCAGAAGGTGGTTTACCTTAGCCGCGGTTAAATCATGCGGTTAGCGCTAACTCCGATTGGTGCATACCAAATTTTCACATTTAGCCATGCGGGGATACCTTAGCCGCGGTTAAGGCCCTAACATCGATTGGTGCATACAGGCCCAGGCAGGTCGAATATCTCGATACAGTGGCCATGCTGAACATATCCTGCAGGCAGGTCAATCATCTCGATACAGTGGGCGTTGCAAACAACATGCAGGGGCCGTATGCACGAATCGGGGTTAGGGCCGTAACCGCGGCTAGGCTAGCTCCACAAGGCTAAATGTGAGAAATCGGTATGCACGAATCGGTGTTAGCACTAGCCGCGAAATTTAGCCTAGGCTAAGCTAAACCACTTTCAGATTTGGGGTAACGTGCTACCCGGTGCGGTTAGTGTGGCGGCCGCCGATATATTAGAACCAAATCTATTCAATGCGATCATATTTAACAGATTTACATACGCAATAAGTGAAATTTATTCAAATTAACCATAACATCGAACCGTTATTAATGCTACTGCTGCATTGGCGGCGTTATTCATATTGTCGAATCGACGAATGTAAAGTAAACAAATCGCCGCCTCCGCAGCGACGTCGATATCCATACTGTCCAACGTCAACTAAAAATGGCTGCCGCCACCGCCGCCGAATCGGCGGCAATATATTAGGCCCAAATCTATTTAATGCTGTCATATTTAACAGAATTACATATGCCATAAGTGAAATTTAATCAAATTAACCCTAAAATCGAACCGTTATTAACGCTCCTGCTGCATTGGTGGCGTTATTCATATTGTCAAATCGAGGGAATTCCAAAATCTATAAATAAACTCACGGTTAGCTATCCGTGGCGGCTAAAACATTGGTGCATACCGATTCACACATTTCTCAAACCTCCCGCTACCCTGAGGTAGCTAACCGCGGCTAGTGCCTTAACTCCGGCTAAGCCTAACCCCGATTCGCGCATACGGCCCAGTGGTAGGTTGATCATCTCGATAAAGTGGGCATGGCAAGCATCTCGATACAGTGGGCGTTCATCTCGGCAACATGTACAAGGAGACCTAGTTTCAAATAATCAACAATAGAAGTAAGAGGAGTATGTATCGGCACAGATAAGCAATAGGTTAATCAAGAGTCAATCAAGCAATCAAGTAAACAAAGATAGCGGAACAAATAACTCAATAATGTACAGATCAAAGCAGATAGTCTAAAGCAGTCCTGTAAGAGAGGAAATTAATCAGCACTCAACCACATCTACATGTCAGGGGGGGTGGGTGAAGCGATGTTGTCAGTATCGTAACCAGTAGCAACGTCATGGCAGCATATACCAGTACCTAGGTCGCCTGACCTCGCTCATGAATTAATTATGTTGACAAGTCAACTTACAGACAGAGAAGACAAGTATATGAGTTATCAACAAATTTAATCGCAAACATAACCTGCAGGCAGGTCAATCATCTCAATACACTGGGTGTGGCGAACATATCTGTAGGCAGGTCCATCATCTCGATACAGTGGGTCTTCACTCTCGGCAACGTGTACAAGGAGACCTAGTTTCAAATAATAATAATAACAATAATAGAAGCAAGAGGACCCCACGATGCTCAAAATTACAGAGATGGTGCCATATCCACCCCAGTTCACCCACAATCCATCCAGGTTTGTAAAATTCCAACACCACAATGCAGCGGATCAGAGGAACAACATGTCCCGCCTGCCGACCAGCCAAGGCATCAGTGAGGCGCTCACAACCAGTGCAGTGTGCACGCAGCCCCATCAACCACCAATATGGCATCCCCACCCCAAACCGTTAGGCTGTTCTGGCTCGGACAAACATAGCACAACAAATAACGCAATAACGTGCAGATCGAAGCAGATAGTCTAAAGCAGTCCCATAAGTGAGGACATTAATCAGCACTCAACCCAAAAAGAAGCTGAGTGCTGATGGGAGCCTTATGGATTGTAGCATTCTCCAGGTATGCTCTATAGGAGTTCTCTTCGGGGAATTAGCCTCTCTGATTTCGTTCAAATCAAGACAGGCCTGTGCAGCTCTTGTCCTTAAGCTCTGTAGGGTGAAGTTGTAGGAGTCAGACAGAGCGGTATCTAGTTCGGAGTAGTCAAAGTAGGTATCCCAAGTGCCTCGCTAATCCACCAATAACCTATGCTTTGAGCCTTAAAATTCATCATTTTCAATCTGTTGGTATGTTCTAAGTTGTTCATCAATTTAAATAAAAAATAAATCAACATAAAGCTTTATGTTTTTTCTTTCCAATAGTATTATCCTCATTAGAATATGATTTAGCTAACCTAATGCAAACCAATGCTTTGTCAACTCTATATATTCAGAAACTGGTCATTTGTTTCAGCTAAATTATCCATGAAATTTTGCATTGCTCCCTTCAAACCACTCATGCCCATTCGCTAAAGCAAGCATCATCAAGCCAATGGTATCATTTTGTAGTCAATACTACTGACCATAGTTTAGTATCTTGTCCTTGAATAAATTCTTTGCCTATCTATTTCAAATTTCAAATACAATTTTTCAATTGACCACCATTTTTGAATGGAATAATACAGAATTTAGAAATTGACATGAAAATAAAGATTTTATTTTTACGAAACCGACCGCCTAAAGTCCATAAGCATATTCAGCGCAAAACGGAGCGACCCAACCAGCCACGGTTGAACTCGTTTGAACTTGTTTCCGGTAAAAAGCTAGGGGACCAGGCTGGAAACTGAGCGATAATACAGAGCGACCCAACCAGCCACGGTTGAACTCGTTTGAGCAGGATAGGGCATGAGGACCAGTATACTGGCCTCTCACGATTGATTTCATTGTATTTCCTTACAAAACCTAGCATTTTTGGCATTAATCTTACTCCTAATTCCAAAATTAGGGGTTATTTTTGCATATTTATTTATATTTATACATTTGGAGTGTTTTTAGATTCAATATAAACTAATAGCACTACAAGTTATTGCTGTATCTTTCAACAAGTGGAACCCAGTTGCCAGGCAACTCTAAACAAATTGCAGTTATTTGGCAACAGGGTAACTTTTGGATTTTGAATCGTTTTCTGAAATGTAGACTACAATATAGCATTTGTGTGGCCAGAAGTATTAAATACAGCATTCTTGGCAGCTGGATTGAATGGCTGGAGACTTAATTAGTTTTATTTGATAGATTTATTCCTGTCAGAACCAGAAAAGTGATAGAAGAATGCAGGGATGGGTCGGGGGACCAGGAGATGGATCTATCTCGGTCGTTTTCGTCGGTTTGTCTTATTTTTGCCATTAATGTTACTTTTATTCCAAAATTAGGATTTATTTTATTTTATTTCATTCATATATATATAAATACAGATTTTGAATAGATTTAGGCTTATATAAAAGAACATGACGACGATATCGGTCTTATTCGGCCGTTTTTCGTCAGTGTTCTTTTAAGCTGTGTTTACACGGGAGATTTAAAACGCCACATATGAAACGCCTTGCCTAGATCGACTCACATTTGCCGTGTAGACGCGGTTCTGTGGCGTTTTAGGGCTGAATCGCTTCATATGAAACGCCTCATCTATACCACCTCGGGAGGTGGTTTATTTGAAGCGATTCAGCTGGTTCCCGGGCGGCGATAGTATAAAATAGTAGGGCTTGCCAGCAACAGATGGAGCAGTAACTAATTGCTTGTACCCGGCAGTGTTAGGGCCCAATTAGGCCGAAATCTATTAAATGCGATCATATTTAACAGAATTACATCCTCAAATAATGAAATTTAATTAAATTAACCTTAAATTCCAAGCGATATTACCGTAGCAGCAACATCGGCGTCGAATCACCAAGTGTAAACAAAACAAACAGCAGTGCTAGCCGGCTACAGGCGCCTGCTGATTCCCGGCGTCGACACACTTTTCAACTCCGCCGTGTAAACACGCTTCCAAAACGCTTCATATGAATCGCTTTGTCTACATCGTTTCACAATTCCCCGTGTAAACACGGCTATAGAACCTCTTATTTTGATGGGTCGGAGCCCGAGCGCTCGACCTTCCATCGTTGCCAGGAGAGTTACAATTGATGTCTCCTAGCAACGCTTTACGGCTGTGAACCCGGCGCCGCATTTGATGGCCGATGTGGGCTTGTCTCGGCGAGCAGGTTGCATTTCAGAAATGCGGGTTGCTCGGCCCAAGCCCACAACGGTCATAGCTCGAGTGTAGTCTCGCCCACTTCACATATATATATATATATATATATATATATATTTATATATTTATATATATATTTAAATATATAATATATAAGGAGCGGCCCCCCTGACGACAGTAGCGCAATGGGCTAAGCGGCCACCTAACCTCTCTAGGTCTTTACGTGAGGCCTTTCGCTTGCCGAGGAACCCTGATAGTACACATTTAAGTTTAATGATCTTATCTCGGGGAAGGCGGAGCTGGAGAAGAGGACACTGTCAACTACGATACCGAGAAATCTTGCACACTGGGCAGGCGCGCGGAGTTTGGGGTAGCTTAAGTAGAACCCCATCCTGCGAAGGACGGCAGCAATTTTTTGCTGATTAATTGCGCAATCCTCGAACGAGGAGCCTAGAACGGCGAAGTCGTCCATGTAGTTCACACATCTGGTGACTCCGTCGCGCCTGCCACAGCGAGCAACGAAATCCGATATGCGGTTGAAAATGTAGGGACTAGAGGAGAGCCCCATACATAGTCGATTGTCAAAGAAAATGTCTGGCCCACCCCCAGTGCCGAAGTCCCACCTGATAGCCTGGAAAGGACTGTCCGTGGGATGGATGTTGATGGCCCTATAGGCATCCTTAATGTCTATAGTGGCTATGAAGTCTCTGCAAAGGAGCTGCTCAACTAAGTCGCCAACGCCCTGGTAGCAAAAGGAATGCGACACCTCGTCGACAAAACTGTTCACCGAGCGGTCGCTGGGCTTACTGCAGTCGACAATGGTGCGCATTCCATCGCCGCCTGACTTGGGGACAGCAAAGACATTGTGGGTGCAGATAGGGGTTGAGTCGGCCTGACTAATATAACCACAGCTGAGCTCAGAGTTGAGCTTACTATTGATTAGTCGGCACCATCCCGGGTAGGCCGAGAGGGGGCCGAGTAGCTGGCGGTGCAACTGGGGTTGATGACTTTGAACCCAAAGAGGGAGCCGTGCAGTATGAACTCCCAGTCATCAATGACAGAACCGCGAAAGAAGCATTCGCATATGACACGACAGGGTTTAAATTGAGCCCTGCTGGGGCCTATGTAATGCACACATGTACAGGTGGCATTCTTACAGGCAAGGGAAACAGTTAACACAGTGGGTTCGCTAGAAGAGCCAAGTTTATCAAAGGCAGTTACGTAGATACTACCCTCCACCCAGGACAATGTTAGCCAACTGCAGTCAATTAGAGGGCAGTGCGGCATACCGCCAATAGGGGGCACGTCAATGTTCACATTACAATGGGCGGCCAAATCGAGGGGGCCAACAGATTTAAGTAAATGGTCGTGAACTACATCACGAGGAACAGGTTCATATGGGGGAAGGTGTTCAAACACAGGGCCCGAGGTCACACACACGGGAGAAATTAATGGCAGGTTGTCGGAAATGGTAACCGGCGTCGGGGAGGCAGCACAATCTGCCAGAACACTAGGATCTAACCCAACAATGGTATGACGATCCCCTGAACACAATTTCAGGACGCGCCGCACCGGACCGCCGACAAACCCCTAGTCCTTTGAGCACTTGCTCCTTATGTGCGCTTTACTACTGCACCTAGAGCACCAGTGGCCGTAACTACAGGTGCGGTCGTCCCTGCTGCAGCCCTCATCCTTATTGAATGAGAAGCAAGGCTTCTTCCCGTCCCTGACATACAGCTGCCTCGGCCTACCCCGGTTACCACTGCTCGAGTGACCAACTCCCCCCCCCACCCTGCTTTTTCATATGTTCGAAGGCATAGTATTTCAGGGCAAGTTCGGGATTGCCTGCGGAGAAGGCCGCGTAACCCTCAGAGGCGGCGAGCTTGCGGATGGCACGGTCATAGTTCACGTGCGTGTTTTCCTGGAAGGTCCCAGACTTGGCCTTGCCCGCAATGTATCCAAGGTGTTGGAGGATGCGCAAGAGCTTACCGCCGTCAGTCACCTTAGAGGCTACCACCCAGTTTACGGTTGCCTCTATCATCTCGAAGGGCGACAACTTCTTAATGTCCCTCCCATCCTCCGCGTGCCTACGCAGCGACCACTTGCTTCTGGCCTTCCTCTCTCTGCTGGCAGAGCGGTCATCTGATGAGGAAGAACTCGAAGCACGATGTCGATGATGACATCTCCTACGATGCGAGGACGAAGATTGTCTTCGTGTCACGCTGCGGCCTCACGAATGCGAGCTGTCGTGGTGGCCGCTGGATGGTCCCGTCGTCTCGTCCCGTCGGATTTCTTCGGATTGTTTGGAAGTTTGTGCAGAGAGCCGAGCGACGTCGTCGAGTAGGTCTTGTTCCTCCCTTTCGAGTTCGGCTAGACGCTTCCGCTTTCGCAGCTTAGCAATTCGGGCTACGATCTCCCGTTCGTCGTCTTCGCTGTCGTCATCTTCGGGCCGGACGACCTGGTCGATCACGACTTCGGGCTTGGACGATAGCGATTTTCCTCCCTCGGCCATCTTGAAGGCTTTCGACGTCGAACGGGTGGTCCCTTTCGTCGGAACACGACGTCTGCAGCCGTCGTTTACTGGCTCTCGATGGACGATACTACAAAATGTACAGTACTCCTTTAGCATTGTCAGTGCAGTCACAACAGGGGTCCCTGCCATAGGTCAGTAGTGCCGTAGTTGTGCTGTAGTCGTTCATCATTTACCGTAGATTCAAACACAAAACCGTAAGAGCAGCCGTTACAACTTTCCCGCCAAAGTTTTTTGAATTATTCAGAAAAAACAGTAGAAGTCACAACAGTAGTGCCGTAGTTGTGCCGTAGTCGTTCATCGATGGATACGGCAGTGATTACCGTATCGACAGGTCGCCGTACAGGCGGACGTATCAACATTAACGATTTTCTGAGTTTTTTTAATCAACATAACCGAACTGATACAGAAGTTAGTTTTAGCTCACAGTTTGTAGATCGGCCATCCAGGTGTAGATTCAAGTAGATTGGTGCCGTATCGTGAGCCGTACAGTGAGCCGTATAGGTAGTCCGTAGAAACCATAGACACAGCTAGCAGGTAGACTGTGTACACCAAGTGTTTTGAGTTTTGAAAGCAAATGTGGAGGCTCTGGCTGCCAGGGACAGACTGAGCCAACATAAACAACAGGTGTAGGGAGGCTCCTGCCCCACCTGGTGGTTGTGCATGGCACTATCCTGTGAGCCCCCCAGGAGCCCCCTGGGTGGCAGCACTGTGCAATTCGGTTACATCCGCATATACGTTGTATATACGTGGGTATATATATATTTATATATATATATTTGAACGTTTCAGCCTAAATGTTAGAATAAACTATTATTTCCCTAATGTTAGAATAGACTGCCCGACCATCTTTCAGTAGTACAACTATGGTGGATCATATTTCTTGGTTACTTGCATAATGTTACTTTTTAAATTTAAATGACAGTCCTACCAGCTATTGATGAAACAGCTATGGTGGAAAGCATGGTTAATACAGTGAAATACATATAATATATGAGTGCAATAAATACATGGTAAAATAAATAGCAATACCCAGAAGTCGACTTGGTGAATATTAGTCAATTATCAAGCCAATTTGAAAAGTCCTCCATGTACGAAGTGTCTTCAATTTCAAGTATGTTCGAAAAATCCTGCATTCAAGACTAATTATCATATGAGTAGTGTGAGATAACTAATCACTATTTGACCTGCATATAAGTAATATTTAACTGTAGTCATATTGTTTATCAGGTTGTACTACCTGCGAAATTAGTTCAGATAAAAGTGAATAGGCTCAATTGTACTATTGAGGAGCTTCAATTAATCTTGTTCTATAGTGATAGAATTACAAAGGCTGTGTGACAATTTATTAAGCCTGATTAATAAATGTATTAGCCCAAAAAGTGATTATTTGTGTCTGGTTTTGAATTATAACAATTTCACCAGTGAACATTTTTTCGTAAGGTTTTGAAGTATAACAATTTCACCAGTGAAGATTTTTTCGTAAGTATTGAGTTAATATTTATTTGCTAACATCCATGGATATGTAGGATATGTAAAAGCATTTATAAAAACATACAAAATGCATACTCAGTTGGCTTCATGTGTCGTTTCTTATGTTGGCATGTATTGGGTCCATTCTTTGTTTGACAGTAACTATGTGTCGTTATTAATTATTGTACTGCTTTTCTAGCATGTCACTTACTTAATTATAACAATTGCATCAGTGAACATTTTTTGTTTGTTTAATAAGTATTAGGTCAATATTTATTTGATAACATCTATGACATGTAAGACAACTTAAACAAGGCATTTATAAAAACAAAATGCATACTCAGTTAGCTTCATGTGTAATTTCTTATGTTTGCATGTGTTGTTTCCATTCTTTGTTTGACCTTAACTATGTGTTTTTCTTATTGGACTGCTTTTCTAGCATGTCACATATTGAGTCAATAGTTATTTGATAACATCTATGACAACTTAAACAAAACATTTATAAATGGGGAAAGCATCTCATAAGTATTGCAACTTTATATCAACCCAAGGCTATGGTGCCAGTAATACTACCACTGGACATCCTGGAACCTGACTAGGTACTTGGAATGAGGGTCAAGGCCATTGGCCATGAGATTGACCTAATTGGTTAATGGCTTCCTTGTGTGCTGGGTTTCTCAAAGTAGGATGAGGTAGTAAATTCACTGATTATTCTATATATGCTGTACCAAATCACTTGTTAGTGCACCAATATCTAAGATGGATATATATAATCAAATTAAGATCCATGTTTTGGGTTTGAAAAACAAATATTTCATCGGACCATGCAACTTTAAGTCACGCTCATAAATAATAGAATTTTATATTATCAGTTTATGGCCATGCTCATGAATTAAATAAGTATTTAATCTGAAGTCGATCTGTGCTTTCTTTTTGGTTGTTTTTGTTTTATTAATGCTTGCTCACATCTAGATAAAAGATTCACCTGGTGTCGCAGTTTCAGTTCTCAACCAGACGCAGTTCTCAACATCGCTTCTGCGCATGTGTCAAAGCATCTGCGCATGCGTCAAAGCATCGTCTGTGCATGTGTCAACATCAGCCCGATTCAAACGTTCGCCGATCGCTGCCTCATACTGTCACTAAGTGTCAGTGTCATAAATTTAATATAATCTTTTCAGTAAACATGTTTCCTATATGTTTACCAAGCGATTTGTTTCTGCGTAGTGTGGTTCTAAAGATATTTCACTTTTTCTGTACGAAGATTGCTCGTGACCCAAAACAACAACAAATAAAAACTTGAGTTTGCCGGTGTAGCAGTTTCAGTTCTCAACTAGAAATCCACAACCCTAACAATATCAATTTAATATACTCTTGTTGGTAAACATGTTTTCTATATGTCTACAAAGCGATTTGTTTCTAGGTGGTTTGGTTTTAGAGATATTTCACTTTTTCTGTATGAAGATTGCTCACGACCATTGACAATGCGCAGATGACGCTTTTAGATTTTGATGCATGCGCAGAAGCGATGTTGAGAACTGAGTCTGGTTGAGAACTGAAACTGCGACACCGGTACTTGTAGTACACGGGTGAAGAACAATGTGGTGTAAATACGGGCGAAAATAGGTTTAGTATGGAACATGAAGTAGAAACTGTGGCTCCAGTATCAAATAGCTATCCATATAGGCACAGAGTTGGTGAAATGGGAGAGAATGCAAAAAGACAAGATGGCGGCTGCAGAACGCCGTCGATTTCACTTTTAAATCTTATTAAACTAGATATTATATTATATTTATCAACTCAAAGGTAGCGGGCTATCAATAAGACATATGTAAAGAATAAATGTTGCTTCTTAGATTGTGAAATTAGGCTCTCAATTCATAGACCCGTTTTTTCGATAGGTTTTACATAGGGTTGGTTTGCACCCCTACTGCAGCAGTACGGGGTGAATCTTGTATGTAGCTCACATCGTGACACATTTGTTTACTGAGATGCTGACAGTGACTGCCATTTTGCATGATTTGCTCAGTGTTTTCAATTTTACCATCACGTACTACGTAGGGATGTGACAATCTTTTAAGAATGCATGCTATCTCAATGGAATGTGGGCCGTTGGAAAGACCTTGAATTGAGCTTAACCATGGTAGTCATATCATTTTTTTAAAGTGAATATCAAGGAAGTTATGTCGATTTGAGCTTAGAAGAATCTTACCAATTATATTATAATTATGTGAAACACCGTCTTCAACGTATTGTCACATCGTTTAGCGCGGTCATAAACAGATTCCCATCTTAGCAGGACATAGTCATGCTCATTATTTAGATTAGAATTTGATCTAAAGGTATGAATAGCCAAGCTGTGCTTTCTTTTGGTTTATTAATGCTTGCTTGTGATGCTGACAGTGATTAAGTATGTTACCTATGTGCGCATCGTGATGTTTACCCGACTTTCGCTCCGGCGAAATCGCGATTACCAGCCGGAGCGTCATTGTACGCACACTGCTTTGTCATGTGTTACTTTTGACTTTGCTGTGGGTATATTATTAAAGTTATTAACAAGCTGTCTTTTGCACAATGTATATCAAATTCAAATGCCATCGGACCATGCAACTTTAATCAGGCCCCAAAGTTAGCTTAACTTAAAGTTGCATTGTCCGATGGTTTTGAGTTACTGTAATTTTCTGAGATGAATATATTAGGTTGATCGTCATAATATATCTCACTTTAATTTTAAGTAACTTATTTTGAATGGCTAACGTTTGGGCTATTTGACATGCAAAAGTACTAAATGAATGTTGGCAAGCACGCCAAAACTGACACCAGAGGCTTCTACAGTAACAAGTTCTATTAAATTGGCTCGGTCTTCCGTTCTATGTTGTGATGTGTGCGTATAACCCGTGGCACGGACCAGTGTAGTGCGGCGAGCACCGCGCTGGTGTACTCGGAATAAAGCCAGTAGTGACTTAAGCTGCGAACACACTGGATGTGGATGTCACGCGTCAAAAATCAAAATGTATGTAACAAAGAGAAGCCGCACACACTGATGCGGGCGGTTCTCACGCGGTTCTCACACGGGCGCCGCGCGGCGGGATAGGATCGCTTTTGGAGCTATTTTTGCCACTTAACGCCTGGTGCCACTTGGCTTTTGACTGACTTTGCCCGACTTTGCCTGACTTTTCCCGACTTTACCCGACTTGACTTTACCCGACCTGACTGTACCCGACCTGACTTTACACGACTTGACTATACACGACTTGACTTTACAAGAATTGACGTACAGTGTGGATGGGTAGAGTGAGGTCGGGTAGAGTGAGGTCGGGTGATGTGAGGTCGGGTAGAGTCAGGTCAGGTAGAGTCAGGTCGGGTAAGTGAAGTCGGGTAGAGTCAGGTCGGGTAAAGTGAGGTCAGGTAAAGTGAGGTCAGGTAAAGTGAGGTCGGGTAGAGTCAGGTCGGGTAAAGTCAGGTTGGGTAGAGTGAGGTCGGGTACAGTCTGGTCGAGTAAAGCCAGGTCTAATAAAGTAAGGTCGGGTAAAGTCAGGTCGAGTAAAGTCAAGTCGAGTAAATATATATGAATAGCTTTTTTGCTGCATGCCATCCACGTCCAGAGTGTTCGCTATTTCCGCATGAGAACTGCGTGCTGTCCGCTTGTACTTGCCGCCCACGCGACGCATGCATCCTGTGTGTTCCTAGCTTTCCATAATTAGAATCACATCTAGATCACTGTGGTTTTTATTTTTTTTAATTGATGTTACCATCGGACTATTCAGCTTCATCTAACACTGTATAAAAACAAGGATGCTCTGCCGCTGTAAGCACCCTATGTAGTTACAAAACTCTCCCCCTTCATTTCACATGTGATGCAATCAGTCTAATCAATTTAACCATGTCTGCAAAGAGGAAGGAAAACTAGTCACAAGGATGAACAGTGAATAAGTTGTGCTTTATTGGCAGCAACTCCTGTCATCCCCCTTACATGTGACCTAGCACCTGTACTCCTCATATACTGCCCACACTATGTCTCATTGTCACTTTAGCCTGTATACTGAAACAGTGCCCACAACCCATGGGACAGGAGTCCTATGGCTGTGGATGCACTCAATTTGAATATCTGAATTTGGATAGCATCAGACAGAGTGTCTGGGGTCCTGCTCTAGAGTAGGTGTGTCTCACTCAAGAGCCAGGATGAGAGTGATTTTCCTTTAGTGTGTTAGAAGCAAAATCTTGAATAATTCATTAGCTGAGACTAGTGTGTGGTCAGGATAGGCCAAGGGAGTCAGGTGACCAGACATTCCCCAGCCAGCCAATGAGACACTCCCCACAGACTGGGTGGGTGACCACCCCATTAGAGGCTGACACTCAAACCAGCTGCAGGTGGTGTACTCTATACATATGCAAATTAGGCAGGTGGGTCAGTCGGTGGTCTTGGGTGGACAGGATGTTGCAACAGTTACAGATTTGTATATAGTAAAATCATTCTTTTCCTCCTTTGTATTCTTTATGAACACATAGAGAACATTTCAACCATCATGTACTGTTTCTTGCAAAGGAACTCTTTTCATTAACTCCAAACATCATATATAACAGATAGTTTACATCATTCAGCATCATGTACATTTCCCTCAACTCCACTCATAATATATAACGTATAGTTTACCTCACTCAGCATCATGTACAATGGGAGTGGGATTCTATTGATTTTAGTTACTTTTAGTTTACATAACTTAAGTCCCACTCCGACATCCAAGAATAATAATGCTCTCTGCCAATATATAATTCTTAACCGAAAATCCGTATATTTTTACAACTGGGCCTCACTAGGAATTGTATGGGATGATCTGGGAAAATCAGGTGAAATGATTTGACATTTGAGGATTTTATGTAAATTATAAAGTAGGCATGTGAATGTGATTGGCAAAACTGATGGAATAGATATGACTCACCGTTATCCATGAATATGCCTTGTTGTATTGCCAACACAGCATTATGTCATCAGCAATCAAATGAATCAATTGATCAGCTTAGTACAGTAAAGCTGCATAGTCCTCTAAAACCATCAACTTTTTAAAACCAAAAGATTATCCACATTGTATCCCTCATATCTAACTTAGATACTGATGCACATATTAAGCATTTGCCAGGATGTAAAACTCCACCAACCAACCAATACATTGTTTCACGCTGCAGCAGCATCAGCGTATACTAATATGTGGTGCAAACACCACAGCACTAGCAGCGTATACTACTAATGCCTTCACGGCGCAGCACTATCAGCATATACTACGAATACGCGCTTCTAATGCCGCAGCACTATCAGCGTATACTGATATGTGATGCAAACGCCGCAGCACTAGCAGCGTATACTACTAATACGTGCTTCAGACGGTGCAGCACTATCAGCATATACCAATATGTATGAAACCCGACTTCCGGCAATTTTCAGGGATTCCCTCACAATGCTAAGCCTATGGGAGAATATCAGCATTTCCGCTTTTTTTCCCGGAGACCACTTTCATCCCTGAGCATAAGATCATCATATATGAGATCAGCTGCCAAGGCAAAGAATGATACGTCCTAGTCAGTAGCATTGTCATAAGACTCATTCTCTGACCACTAAGCCACCACAAACATTTTGAGGTGAGTCTCAGAAAAAGTGATAAACATAAGTCATACCTGTTGCATTCCTGAACATGCCAATCATGATGTACACATCACAATTTCCCCAAACTCAATGGTATATAAGATTAATAATGGTTAGTCACCCCAGTCTACTTTAAAAAAAATGGAGATTGATATAAAAGGGTGGTGAATTTGCAGGTTGAAATTGAGTGAAACTTTTGAAGTTATTATTGGAATACCTAAAACTTCACCAAATTGAAATATTTTTAAACTATGCTTTAAAGGGATTCCCATACTACATAATAGACTAGGAATACCCAAGATTGACCAATGCAAACCAATCATAGAGGCGTTTTTCTAGACCCCTCCACAAACAAGGTGGGAATGGCTGGATCAGTTTTGTAGTAAGAAAATATAGTGCCACTGGTCGGCGGTTTGGCACATACCTACATTGTGGGAGAAACGAACATTCCAAGGGCACAGAACAATTTTGTTGTTAATGCACATGATATGCAACACAGGCATCGCATATATAACATATAGCACTTTCTACAGGTGCGATATATACAGAAGATAATAGGCATAGATGGTACATGAAAATAATTATCTCACAGAGTGTCTGCTTTCAAATGCTAAGTGTTTGCGCAACTTATCTATTCATTAATTCGTAAAAGCAAAAACAAAAAAGAAAGCTTGTTTTATTTAACGATGCATCTAGAGCACATTGATTTTTATCATTGGCTATTGGACATCAAACATAATGTCATTCTGACACATTTCTTTAGAGGAAACCTGCTGCTGCCATATATGCTGTGTTTACACCTCCAGAGTTAAATCGGTTTAGTTAAACTGACTTAGTTGAACCAACATAGCGCTGCTCTCACACTTACACATTAAACCATTTGAAGCTAAATCGATTGAACTAATCCACCTCCCTAACTGGCTAAACAAAAGCGATTCAGTTAAGTCGACTTAGTGCCACATTCACACTGGTGTCTTAAACCGGATTAGTTAAACCGACTGAATTAAACCAGCTCAGTGGAGCCGACAGCTTCAATCCCGACAATGCCATGCCTCTGTACGTTCTACCACATCTGACACCATGTAGTGAATGAATAGACACGAACGCCTTGAAGTCTGAATGCTTAGTGCCATCTATTCAGTTCGCACCTGACCACGTTACCGCCGTCACGTGACCCCCTCTGGCTTGGTCCGGCTTGTTACCTGTACACTACAAGTAAGACACACACTCCCTCCCTGGCGTAAGGGTGGGGAGTTGTATCAGGTGTAAGTGACCATGTTGTACTAACTTTATCCTGTTTTCTGCACTCTCACAATACATCCTAATGCATTCTGCCTGACACTTACCACTTTCCAAACTGAAAAAAAGCACCCACTCATATTTCGCTAAGCTTGCACCTATTTATGTATATAAACTTATAAAAAAAAAACATTCCCATATTTGCGTATCTAAATGGGAACACCATGCAACGTTGTGTAGGAGAGTATTTGTTGGAGGTTGGCAAAGATGGCGGTGGGTGTGTGGGTGTGTAGTCTGGAGAGGGCAATATAATACTGGCATATTAAGTCTGCCCTGGGACAATATAATAGTTAATACTGACATTAAGGCAATCTCATGACCTCATTAAGTCAATCTCATGACCCCAATAGTCTTGTCCGTTGTGTGTGTTACCATTAGTACTAGTGGGTGTCATATATGTACATATATGGAGGGCAGAACATTCCCTTGACAAGGGGGGGGGAAATAAACCACTCTCTACTCAACACACAACGTGTACGGACGTCCATCTCATATCACTCTGACATGGTGTCAGATGTAAAATGGTTGACACAAGTACCACAACATCTCTGACTGGCCTCAGACCACCAGGCCCACTAATTCTCGACAAAAATGCAGCCAGTAATTGGAAAATATGGTACCGGGCCTACAAAATTTATGCCACAGCAGCGGGAGTCAAAACCAAACCGGAGGACGTACAATGGTGCATATTCCTGCACGTCGCTGGGCAGGAAGCTCAGAAAGTGCACGCTACTTTCCAATTCACACACAGCGAGGAGGACAAGATGGAGCCATTATTAAATGCGTCTCTGTGTTTGGCAAACACACTGCATCAGTTTTCTAGTTTAATACAGCCTACTACATCCCCACCTAACCCTGGCCAGGAGACAAATGAGTCGCCTGCTAGGCCCAAACTTCAGCATATCATAAATCAGACATAGCGAGCAATGCCTGTACACGCTTAATAAATACAACAATATGATTTGTACTGCCTAATTCAATATTAAGATTAAGATTGATTTATTTTCACATGATCATTGTACATACAAGCTAATATTTATGTATCATGTATCATTTATGTAATGTTTCGCATGACAAAGGAGAAAATAGAAGTACAATAGTTATGAGGCGTTTTCCCCAGTTAAAAATAACACATATACATTGCTAATACAATGAAAATAATAAATGTTAAAATTGAAAGTAGAAAATATATTACTGTTAATACTGTAAATTACATTTCATTGTTTATATACTAGACTACTATGTATTTTCACTCTGGTAAAGATTAAAGATTTTCTTTTTATACATTTGTTGAAACATATATATCTTCTTTGAACATCTAATATTATTATCGAGTGAATTCCATATTTGTATACCATGTTTAGATATACATTCAGGCTTTAAGGTCATTCTTGCAAATACTTGTCTTAGATTGTTACTCTGCTGCATATCATGGCTACTATCTGAACTTATTTTGAATAATGACTAGATTTTGTGGCAGTAGCCATTCGTTTGCATTGTAAATTATGATACTAGATTTTATCTTAACTAAGTCTATTAATTTTAAAACATGTAGACTAAATAACAGTCAGCTTGTAGTATATACCAGACAGAGTAAAATACTCACCAGACCACGCAATACAGCTGATTTCAGGAGCTGTGTTCTTTTGCCAACGTTGCCCTATATACTCTCATTTCTTCGACATGCCTTCAAATAAAACGTTGTTCCAATTGACATAATTAAACTTCTTCAGTCTGGGGACTGATTCCTAGTTTTAAATCTATGCTGGTTTCGTCTGGGAAAGCCCGAGAATACACTGGTGTCACTGACCAATGGCAGGAGGGCTACCCCCTCAGGTGACCATTAACACTCTCCAGTCACCCCACCTGCCACCTCTCGAGGGCTAGCTATGCTGGGAGAGTGAGGCCCTCTCTACACTGCCCTCCGCTCTGTATACACGGGACCACCATGCAGCGTGCCTCGGGTAGGAAGGAGAGTGTGGTTCCAGCTCTGACTAAAAGCCGTGTTCACACGGGCAAAATGCAAAGCGATTCAGCCAAGGCGAATCATATGAATCGATTTAGATGCGCGTTCACACGGGCAGTACTTGGGCCGGAAATCGATATCAGCGCATGAGCAAGGCGATACTAACCAGCGTCAGTTTCGGTTAGTCGACGTTGCCACGAGAGAGTATGGGTTCGACCTAGATATGTATGGACTGAATCGTATTGTTTTGGAACGGCCAAAACATCTGCTGGGCAGTGACACCCTAAAAATAAATGATGAACAAAATATCTGTGCACAGCTAGCGGTTTCATAGTCCAACTTATATTATATAGTGTGACGTCCTTAATCCGCCTCAGTGCGTTCACACGGGCAAAATAAATTGATTCACAGAAATCGGTTTACGTAATCGACCTCTACAAGTGGTTTACAATATGCCGATCACAGAAATCGATTCAGTCCTAATTCGACTCAGACGCCCGTTCACACGCAAAATGTGCGTCGAACTAGGCAAGTCGATTTCTACGAATCGATTTACATTGTCCGTGTGAACACAGCTATAGTGTCTTCTCCGCCCTGATATTTGCTCAAATAGACTGAGCCCACTGCACAATAACGCAGTCGATAATATTTACACTGTGGTACTAACACATTAGACATTACCTTAGGCAGGGCATATATATGGTTTTTGTAGCTTTATATCCTAGCAATTCCTAAGGTCATATCAGGATGGGTACCGACTTATGACAGTGCGCACTCATAGCAACCTTTTAGTGTTGCCCCACTACAAGTCTGTACCAACAGCACCATGACCTGGATATGCAAAAATCTATGATGTCCAACATGTTAGTGTGCACAAGGTTGTGTGGACACTAAAAAGCTGGACATCCTATACAATAAAATAACGAACAACCCAATATATTTATCTCATAAATATGGCAGAAATTCAAAACTATCATATTACGTAACCTCAATTTTGTTCTTAGTAAATTATCTTAATGGGCCCAGAAGAGTTCCTGTGAACAAGAATGGAAATCACTCAACTGTCAAATTCAATGCATGATGTTGGCACATAGCAGGCGCATTAAGGACAATGGCTTCAGAAGCAGGTATGGAATCCCAAACCCACCTTAATAGACTACATTGCCATTCCAGCGGCACGGTGCATTGTGGGATGCATGGAAGAAAAACAAACCGGCGAGAAGCACATGGCACATCCTAAGACTCTGGGTGCAGCTATGAAATGTGCTATTTCAGCTCATCTCAGTTCTTGTTTGATACATAGAATACCAACTAAAAAAATATATATAATAAATTAAGATATTAATCTTTTATCCAGCATTGCATTCACATTAATATAATCAGCACATCTTATGCCATGTGCATTTAGATTTAGACAAATCTGGGCACTCAGACTAGTGTTAGAGCCAGAGCCAGAGTCAGTTTTAGTTATTTTATTCATGTTTTTATTGATATCCTATGGTTAATGACACATGTCAAACTAGAAAATGAGTAGGGTTAATCCAATATTGGTTATATATTTCTTTGAAATAAGTTGTTGTTGACACATTTGACATTTTAATACTTAGAACAAGAATTACTTAGGTCTAGTTATCAGCCTGTAAAGTCACTGAAACTGTGTGTTTCTTAGCTCAAAATGCTTAATTATGGAGAGTTGTGTCTTAAACTGATTCATTTTATTATTATATTGCATCCATCCATATATGTGCCAAATTGTCATGGTTTGCTGCCAGCGCCGTTTTCAGTGCATGCGCAGTCAGAACGGTGATCTCGTCTATTAACAGCTCATGCTGCTCTTTAAGTCACAAACGTGAATATCTAGTTCCTTAACGCCCCCTCTACTTATGCCTCCCTCCAAAATTAGACACCAAGGCAGATTAACTGATTAGCGAAGTATTCTGGAAACCTTTACACAATATATCACTTCAGCGATAACAATGTTGGGGTTCACCCACACACTAGTCACGTCATGAATAATTCTGATTAATTAATGTGTATTTGTCATGTTACTGAGCGTTTAAAGCATTATCCATGTTATGCGTAACGTGGGTAATTCGTGACGGAGGTAGGGCGGCTTGGCGCCCTACAAACTGAACCGCTGGGTGGCGCCACCTGCCGGACCGAATTCTCATAAGAAACCACCGCTGTCGGCCGTTCCCGTGCTGTGGTGGCGCCGCCTTGCGGTTCCTTTCCGAACTAACGAACCCGAATTTCCCATAGACTCAGGCCGCTGACCCGACGCGCCACCTATACTTAAACGACTGAACCACCGCCCCATACCTACAGCACTGTGTGATCGGCCACCGGGCTACGGTGGCACCCCCTTCCGAATACGACCAACCTTAATGAGGAATCGGATGACGTAATGACCCGCGCCCGCCAAAGACCGACCACGTGACCGCGGCTCGCGCCTTGCTCACAACGGACTCACCATTCGACCGGACACACCCCCGCAAAAGTGAAGGATAGAACCTATAATGAAGTCTAGGGCTGGAGAGGGATGTTCTCCGCACTTCCGGTTGACACGCTCCATAGTGGTGTGTTTTCCCTCCCAATCCCATCTTTCAAAATGTACCATATCATGTTTTTTTAATATCATGAACCTAAAAACTATATTGCTTCTAAGAAAATATGGTAGGGTGTCTGCCCTACATTTCTTTCTTTTTAATTTCGATTGTTTGTAATAGTAAATATTTTGCATAATACATTTTTTTTTTAAATGCGTGTGTTTGCGTGTGTTTGCCTGTGTGTTTGCAAAAAGTTCTGACAAGCGAGTCTTAAATTGGGGTGAAAAAATACATTGTTTTGGACACTCGGGACTATGCTGGTGGCGATGTCCACTATGTTGGAAACATCCATGTCAGTGGATACCACCATGACCATGAGTTATGTTGGCTGATATAAATAAAAACAAGTGTGTTTGTGTTTGATTGTTTGTCGGTGGGTTTGCAAGTAAATTCTGACAAAAGAATCTTAAATGGTGGTGAATATGAAATTGGTTAGGATTATGATTGGACCTATGATGTTGGCGATGTCCACTACGTTGGCAACATCCATGTCAGTGGTGTCCACCATGACCCTTAGTTATATACCCTTTTTTTTTTTTTTTTTGGTAAAGTATTTATTCATCTGAATATGACATTTGTCAGTGCCGGAGCACTGGTCTTCCGGCCATCTTACTATTGGAATTGACATTCTAAATAATCTAAGTTTGATCAGTGCTGTATTGGTCACAGCACGATCATGTAGAATTAAGGGAGTGGCTCCTGCTGTATAATGTACAGCACCAGTCACTGCGGTTCATACAAAAATGGGGAGCAGCACCGAGTAGAAGGTGTATACTCGGGGAAACTCACACAATCGTTGTGGGTTACATTTTTCTCTTATAAAACAAGCTAAATTTATAGTTGTCAAGACATTTTGTCTGTCTTATGTAATGTTCAATGTGTTTAAACAGATTGATAGTTGTGTAGGATGTTCGGTGTGTTGTTGGTTTGTTCATGATGGTTAAGGGTGGTGGCAGGGGAGCACTGAAGGTCGACATAGCCCTTTGCAGGAGCAGGCTTTAAAGTCTGTGCGGAGCATAGCTTTTAACCATATTTTACTTTGTTCATGTTAGGATAAGATGGGTATTTTGCAGCGGGGTGCGAGGGGTAGGGTCTTAAGCCATCTTACGACATTCACCCACCTAGCGACTTAAAGCTGAACCACACTGCTTGCTGCCCCCTAGTGTCAAATACTGGCAATTTCAGGCCTTACGCCATATGACCGCCCCACCTATATTCCAACTTTCAAACTAAATTTAACTGATGCTGCCACCTTGTGGGTTCTTGTCCAGTCTGTGATGTCACAGCAAGTGCCACATCCGCTCACTCGCCGACTGGATATGAACCTGCAAATACCACCCGACCACCAATTTGCCGCCCCCCACCCCTCAACTAACAAACAGGCTACTCAAGCGGGAGGGTTGAGAGTGTCGAGATTGATTGACCAATTATGATTTACTGTTGTTCCTTGACCTGATTATGTTGATTGACCTTGACCCTGATGATGTACCATTGTGGGTTGACCTGATTATTCTGAATGAATAAATTGCAAATTATACCATTCCTGTCTCACCGTTAATTACATAATACCAAACAGGATAGTCAATTCAGTAAGAGTGCTGGCTGGCTTCCCGCCTCAGAGATCGTGGGTTCAAACCCAAGCCAAGTCACACAACTGACTTACTAAATTTATACTTTTTGCTATCAAGCTTTGCAATGGGCATTATTTTTGTTTAAAATGGCAATGACTGGTTAGTGCAGTATCAGGATAATGCAAGTGAGTGTGATATTGGGTCATGATGTCGGGAGCCTGGTCTTCCACTGGGGCGACACTATTAAATCATCATGCACGTGCGCTGTCACAAGTCAGTATCCATCGTTATATGACCTTAGATGTTGCCTGGATGTGAAACCCCAACAACTCCCTGCAAACAAAAACATGCCACTTTTTGTGTGCGCATTCATAGCCCTATAGTAGGCCTACTCTGCCACTCCGGAGGGACAGTCCTGACTATGGGCACCTTCACCATAACCTAATTAGTAATAGGCCCCTGGGAAAACCCCACCCACCTAACTGCTGACCCATTTAGGCCCACTCTTGTCCCACCAATGCACCCCACACTGAGCCCCCCCCCCCCCCCCCCACGCTATGTGTATGGTCTGAGTGGCGGGCTCTGGGGGGTGATGGCGGTGGTGGGGTTTGGGGGGTGAACAGGGTCAGGAGCCATCCTGCATAGTCATTTATTGGAATTGTATGTACTAGCAACATCTAAGGTCCTATCAGGATGGGTACCGACTCGCCACAATGTGCAGTCATAACGACTTCATAGTGCTACCCCACTGGGAACTGGGCATTAGTACCATGATCCAATATACCACTCAGTCACATTATCCTGATACTGAGCAACCCAGTAGGTGCCCTCGCCTAATGTCAAGCGCCAGGATAGGTAGTGGCAATGTATCAATTGTGTAAGTCATTGGGTTCAAACCCACAAACTCTGACATTGGAAGCCAGCAAGATTTTGAACTGTTTGGAATCTACAAACAGTTACAAGCCATAAACAAGAAGCAAGAAAACCAAAAGTATTACTAAAACTATATTAAAAAGATTTGAATCAAATTGGACTAGTGCTGCCCAGTGGTGTAAACAAGTATCAACACACTTATCCATTATGAGCGGGGTAAATAAATTCATTTAAAAAAAAAAGAGACACACAAAAGCTAGCGAGCACTCTTATGGACACAGTGATGCAGTCTGGTATCCTGCATGAACATTGCACACATTATCTGGATTATGGTAGTGTGGGTTACCTCTATGTAAAAATATATGGATTTTCGGTTAAGAATTATATATTGGCAGAGAGCATTATTATGCTTGGGCGACGGAGTGGGGACAACGTTATGTAAACTAAAAGTGATAGTATCCCACTCCCATTGTACATGATAATAAGTGATGTGAAATATATGTTATATATGATGCCTGAGGTTACTGAAGAGGTGTTCCTATATAAGAAACAAGTACATGATTGTTGAAATACTTCTCTATGCTTCCATAAGGAGTGCAAGTGGAGAAAGGGTAATTTTAACAGAGATCTATTGTATCTGTTTGAAACTATCTGTCCACCCAGGACCACGGGGCGGGCCCACCACAACCTCATTTGCATATGCACCCAGGACACCACCTGCAGCTGAGTTGAGTGACAGCCACCACCATTGGGGAGTGGCTCCCACCCTGGCTGTGGGGGTGCCTGACTGGCTGACTGTGGGACTGCCCAGTCACCTACACTTACCTTGGCCTTCTGACCACACTAGCCTCATTCTGAGATTCATTAATTATTCAAGACTCTGCTTAAGACACACTGAAGAAAGATCACTCTACTCCTTGCTCTGGAGTGAGACACACCTACTCTAGAGCAGGAACCCCAGCCACTCTGTCTCATGCTGGCAAATTCATATATCTAAATTGAGTTGAGTGCAACACCCAAGGGACTCCGGTTCAATGGGCTGTAGGCACTGATTCTTATACAGGCTAAAGTAGTAATGAGATTCTGTGTGGACAGAAGGTAAGAGGTGTGGGTGATAGGTCACTAGTAGGTGGACAGGAGTTGATGCCATTAAAGCACAACTTCACCACTGTTTATCTGTGTGACTTGTCTTCCTTTTATTCCTTAGGAGTTTGTAGAAGGGTTGTTTAAGGGATGCATCAGGGAGTAAGATGAAGGGGAGAGTTTTGTAGTATTATCTGGTGTTCATGCGGCCGGGCATCCAGTAATATTATAGCTAGTTACTCCCATAGAATTCTCTCTGTGACAGGGATGATAAAGAACCCTATAGAAGGGCTTCATTACGGAAATAGCCATTTTATTTTGCAATGTAGTATGCTACATATATTGTTCAAATACTTATCACTTAGGTTGAATATTTTCTGAAATCATGTAGATTAATATACGCTAAAAGTCCAATTCTGAGCATTGACTGGTCACCTCCTTAGGTGGATTTTTGTCTGCATTCTCTCCGAGTTCCTCCACTGTATGCCAATATAGACAAATACTGCGTGCTGGAACAAGGACCTCCACAGCTTATCTATAGCTGCTGATTCATATGAAGGCAATTGTTGCTCGGATTTAGATGAATTGTCATTTACCTCCACTCGGGATAAGGGTGAAACCTTTTTCTAGGGCACCTCTAACGTATCAGACAGAGCCTTGAATAGGGAGTCACTTTGACATCTCGAAAGTCACATATATGGGGAGACACCTACACAAACAAAATGTGAATAAGAAGCTAAAAATGAATACCACTGCTCCAGTGTTAAAAGTTGAGATGCTGAGGTAGCAGTTCTGGCCCAGGGTTGGTCACTGTTTTATAACCCATAGAATGATCCCTGTTTTATAAACATGAAGCTTCCCTGTTTTGTGACCCGGGGACTTTCCCTATTTCATAACCTGAGGATGTTCTGTTTTATTGTCCAGGGTTTGCCATGGAAGATTTCTGTTCATATAGCCCTGTTTTTGTCAGCCTCCTCCCACACAGGAATGCACCCTCTTTTATATCCAGGGTATTCTCTCTGTATTATAATTGTTTGTTGTTGTTTTAGATCCTAGCAACATCTATGGTCATATCAGGACGGGTACGGACTTGTGACAGTATGCACTCATGGTGATTTTATAGTGCTGCCCCACTGGGAAATACAGGCTGCTGGCACCCTGACCCGATATCCCACTCAATCACATTATCCTGATACCGAGCTAACCAGTCCTTGCCCTATCCTAATAATGCTGACCACCAGACTAGGATGTGACAAGTATCAATTTTTAAGTCATTGGTTTGACTCGACCGGGAACTGAATTCGCGAACTCCAGATCTTCCACACGCGAGGCTTGTGCTTTACCGATTGGGCCATCGAGCTCGGCCCCCCGCCCCCGGCCCCTGTATTATAAACTGGGAATGTTTTATACCTTATATCCATGGGATTCTTCGTCATTTATAAGCTGGGAGTGCCCTGTATTGCATAACCCTGGGAATGCTCCCTGCTTTGAAACCTTGCAACCTGTTGTATACCCTTTGACTGCACTCCGTTTTATAACCCTGCAACATACCCCCGGACTATGCCCTGTCTCATACACTTGAGATGCTCCCTGTTTTATACCCCTGAGATGTCCCCTTTTTTATAACCTTGTGATGTCCCCTGTTTTATACCCCTGTTTTATAATGTTGTGATGTCCCCTGTTTTATACCCTTGAGATGTGCTCTGTTTCATGACCCTGAGATTTTCCCTGGTTTAACCCATGAGATGTTCCGCGTTTTATACCCCCGAGATGTTCCCTGTTTATAACACTGTGATGTTCCCTGTGTTATACCCCTGAGATGTGCCTATGTTATGACCCTGAAATGCTCCCTATTTTATACCCCTGAGATGTTCCCTGTTTTATACCCCTGAGATCTTCCCTGTTTTTATAACACTGTGATGTCCCCTGTCCCATACCCTGTTATGACCCCTTTTTTATAACCTTGTCATGCTCCCTGTTTTATACCACTGTGATGTGCCCTGTTTTATAACCCTGAGCTGTTCCCTTTTTCATAACCCAGTAATTCTCCCTGTTGTATAACCCTGTGATGTCCCCTCTTTTATACCCCTGAGATGTCCCCTCTTTTATACCCCTAAGATGTTCCCTGTTTTATAACCCTGGGATGTCCCATCTTTTATACCCCCGAGATGCTCCCTCTTTTATACCCATGAGATGCTCCCTCTTTTATACCCATGAGATGCTCCCTCTTTTATATCCCTGAGATATTCCCTATTTATAACCCTGTGATGTATCCTCTTTTATACCCCTGAGATTCTCCCTCTTTTATAACCCTGAGATGCTCCCTCTTTTATACCCATGAGATGCTCCCTCTTTTATATCCCGGAGATGCTCCCTCTTCTATACCCCTGAGATGCTCCCTCTTTTATACCCCTGAGATGCTCCCTCTTTTATACCCCTGAGATGCTCCCTCTTTTATACCCCTGAGATGTTCCCTGTTTTATAACCCTGTGATGTCCCCTCTTTTATAATCACGGAAGGCCGCGGCCACATCTGGTTTGTCTCAGGTAATAAAGACAGAGTGTTGATGGCTAAGGCTTGGGCCCGCTAGCTACGTAAGAGGATAAAGGAATTGACTGACACAGAAGTGGCAGTGCCAAGTGGGCTGGCACGACGGCTGGCGGCTGGGGGGGGGGGGGGGTGATGCTGATAGTATATTATTGTGGAGTGGTGTAGTGTTGTGGGTGAGAGGAAGGGTCATGTCAGGAGCGATGAGAATGGTGCTGTGTAGGTTGTTTAGAGCGCTGTGGTATGATGGTGCTGGTTGCAGTGGTGGTGGTTATTGTGTTGTTGGTTTTACTTGATTGGAGTTTGGGTGGGAGTGGTGTGGGTTGGAGTTATGTGGGTTGGAGTGGTGTTGGCTGGAGCTCTGTTGGTTGTGGTGGTGGTGGTTGGAAGATGTTTTTTGGAGTGCGTTGGTTGGAATGATGTTAGCAGAAGATACATTTATGTTGGTTGGTGTGGTGTGGTTGGAGGATGGTGGTTGGAGCAGTTTGGGTTGGAGAGATGTTGGTTGGAGAGCTTGTTGGTTGGAGCGATGTTGCTTGGAATGATGATGGTTGGAGAGATGTTGGTTGGAGAGATGTTGATTGGAGAGATGTTGATTGGAGCGATGTCGCTTGGAATGGTGTTGGTTGGAGTGATGTTGGTTGGAAAGATGTTGGTTGGAGAGATGTTGGCTGGAGAGATGTTGGTTGGAGAGATGTTGGTTTGAGAGATGTTGGTTGGAGAGATTTTGATTGGAGCGATGTTGCTTGGAGTGGTGTTGGTTAGAAAGGTGTTGGTTAGAAAGATGTTGCTTGGAGAGATGTTGCTTGGAGTGGTGTTGGTTAGAAAGATGTTGGTTGGAGAGATGTTGATTGGAGCGATGTTGCTTGGAGTGGTGTTGCTTGGAGTGGTGTTGCTTGGAGTGGTGTTGCTTGGAAGGATGTTGGTCAGAAGGATGTTGATCGGAAAGATGTTGGTTGGAGTGTTGTTGGTTTGAATGGTGTTGATTGGAAATATGTGGGTTGAAAAGATCTTGGTTGGAATGGTGTTGGTTAGAGTGGTGTTGGTTTGTTGTCATGCTCGTCACAATGATGTTGGTTTGGAATGGTATTGGTCACAGTCGTATTGATTGCATTGGCATTGATGTTCGTAACATTGGTTTAAATGTTATCAGGTTCACTTGCCTTGTTCGCAGCTATGTAGACTGTTGCTATGTAGGTTGCAATGCGTGTTGTTGGGGGTGTGGCAGGCATCTTTATTGCACTCATTTACTGGTTTCAGCTGAAGTAGTGATGATTGTGGCTCGATTTAATAGACAATTTCTATCACCACCTTCCCCTCTGATAGTAGGGGAAGGAATTGGGTTGTAATTAGCACCTCATTCTGAAGTATCTTTTGTGGAAAAAGTCTTATAGAATAGAGGATTTGCATCGACAACCTGCCCTCTGGTGGCAGTGACAAGCGTTAATCTTGTCGGTAGCAGGTCATAGTGCACGCTCTGTGGAAAAGTTTACTTTATTTATCCTGGCAACACCTAAGGTCATATCAGGATAGATATCGACTTCCTGCACTGTGCACTTATGGTGTCTTTATAGTGTTGCCCAAACTGGCAGCATGACCCAACATACCCTGATGCTGAGCAACCTAGTCCTTGTCCCTATCCTAAATATCCTGAATGCCAGTCTAGGTCGTGCCAAGTATCATTTTTGCAAGTCAATGCTTTGACTCGGCCTGGATTCGAATCCCGGACCTCCCGCAGGTTTATTACACATAGAAGAATAAATAAAATGATAAAATACCAGCCAGATTAAATAGACTAATATCGATCGAACTGAATAGTATTTGCACACTTGACCACAGTATAGTGCACTGGTAACAGTAGGCTTAGCGAATAAGCTGCTCTCACCGAGAAGACTGTCTGACCTACTTAGCCATTTCCGGTCACTCGACCCTGATCTATGATAATTGATATGTAACCTTTCCAGCCAATTCACACTATTCACGTGTGACCTAATTCGGCATCAGAACGAGTCTGAGTAAGCATCTGTATTGGAAATGGCCATAAGACACTACTGTGTGCCGATATGTATGAACTACTACATAAATTAAAGGAGTAACATTTGAAGATATTCACTTTTGAAACTATCATAATCATTGTTGCATACCTTTTTTCTATTTATTGGTCAATTTTCATGAAGATTGAGTGATGATCAGATGCATTTCAGTACGCAATGTCAACAAAGTCACTAACCTTGACTGCCAATCTTTTCATTAATTCAAAATTGCATAACTTTCTTAATATAGATATATTAAACGAATATATTTTAACCCTTTTAAAGCTTTTATTAATTTGTAATTACTAAGACTAGTTGTTTAACTCTGTTGCACAGATAGCTACCCTGACAGTGTTGCATTACATGATACTACCATAACTATGCAGACTTGAAGTTGACAGTCACATTGTAGTCAAAGAATGGGAAAAGCACCATGCAAGGGTCACCCAATCTGCGTAAATATTGGCCAATAGATAGAAAACAGGTATGCAAATATGAATACCCTCAAATTTGAGTGATTTCGAGAGGTATTGGTCGACGGAAAATGTATTCACATTACTTTTCATACAGAGGCACCTCGCAGATGTTTACTTGGCCTCGGTCTGGTTTCACCATGGCCGCAGCATGAATAGTGTGAATAAAGACCACAAGAGATTGATACAAGGGAAGTTTACCCTGAAAGATGAATCACATGAGTCAACGATATTGGTATCAATTCATATCAACTCCTAAGGTCATATTCACTATGAGTATTATAGCTTTATAATGACTCAGCATTCCCCTCAATCGGATTAAGTCAACTAATAATATCCAATGCCATTTGAAGCAACACCAACTGCATATATCTTTTAAATGTGCATAATGAAGGACAGTTTACTTCCTATGAATGCATGTCGGCATATATTATAAGACAATTAATATTGCTCTTGGCGATTCCCATTTAATTTATGCCACATTGCTCAATATCTTACTTTAATCAATAAATTCCCCCAAATCCAAAATTGTCAATTTTCGGTAAGAAAAATTGTGCGTTGCTTATTCGCAAGGTGCCAAAGCAGTAGGCCTATCTAAGCAAGAATCTGTTGCTACGGTGAATGTCTTGCCTCCATTGATGACGTCATAAATAACTCCTTCCAGGAAGACTACAGGCCAGAATGATTACCTGTGACATTCTTAATTATTGTTTGGTTGTTGTTTTATGTTCTAGCAACATCTAAGGTCATATGAGTATTGGTACTCACTTGGACAGTGCACACTTATGGTGACTTAATAGTGTTTCCCTACTGGGAGACTGGCCACCGACACCATGACCTGATATCCCACACACTCACATTATCCTAATGCCGCACTAACCACTACCAGTCACATCTTATTAACGTCGAGCCTCAGGCGAGGTAGAAACAAGTATCACATTCAATAGTCATTGGTTTGACTCTACTTGGAGTAAAACTCCCAACCTTCCACATGGGAAGCCTGCGCTCTACCGATTCGGCCACCACGTTATTGCAGCATAGAGGGGACTAATAAGTCAGATTAATAGATTTGCTTGTTTGTTTGTTCTGTTACGTCCTAGCAACATCTCAGGTCATATCAGGATGGGTGCCGACTTGTGACAGTGCACACTCATGGCAACTTTATAGTGCTGTCCCTCTGGGAAACCAGGCTGCTGGCACCATGACCTGATATTCCACTCAGTCACATTATCCTGACACTGAGCCAACCAGTCCTTGGCCTATCCTAATAATGCTGAGCATCTGGCTAGGAAGCGACAAGTTTCAATTTTTAAGTCATTGGTTTGACTCGACCAGGGTTCGAACCTATGCCCCCACGATCTACCAGCATGCAGATTAATAGAACATGTTAGTCACTTACTGTTGAAGCCTATGGTCTCAGAACTTTGATGTGCTCACTAATATTAATTTCTCATGCTTTCACTTCAAATATCTCCAAATTTAACCATTTCTGATAGAAGCACCTTCAAACTAATGTAAAGTAGATTATAATGATCAACCTAAGATATTCGTCTCAAATCCTGTTCTGAACTTAAAATCATCAGATTAAGCAACTTTAAGTAAGCATGTCATTCAAAGCTGAAACAGATGTGTCCAGGACAAGCCTATACATGTATTCTAAGTTGCTTTCCGCTGGTCCCTGGAGTAGGATTGAATCTGTGACCTTTCATGTTGGCACAATCAGAAGTAAGGTGGGTGACTCTCTTCATTACTATAGACTTTGAAGTCAATTTGAATCGATGACCACATGATTCATGATGACCGAAATTGGTATGGTTCTTGCCTACCACTAACAGTTGGTTCTGGTGTGTGTTGTAGTCAAGCGGTGATAGGACAAATGGTATTTTATCCAATATAGAATATTTGCTAGTTGTTTGCAGCAGTATGTTGTGATGTGGTGTGCTTCACCCCCATTAGATAAAACATCACTTCATGTATGTGTGCAGTGCTGATTGTTCTTCACCCCCTTTAGATAAAACACCACCCCCTGTTTGTATATGTATCAGGGGGCAGTGCTGAGTGTGCTTCACCCAGAGTAGATAAAACACCACTTCCTGTATTTGTGTGTAGCAATATGTAGTGGTGTAGTGTGGATCACCCACAATATGTAAGTATAGCCGTGTGTAGTTATGCAGTGTGTTTCACCCCCATTAGAAAAAAGACCAGTTCCTGTCTGCATGTCTTGCAGTGTGCAGTGCTGCAGTGTGTTTCATCCCCATTAGATAAAACACCCTTTCCTGTATGTAAATGTAGCAGTGTGTAGAGCTGCAGCGTGAGTCACCCCCATTAGATACAACCCGTTCCTGTTTGTAAACGTAGCAGTATGCAGTGTTCACCATCATTAGATACAACACATTCCTGTATGTAAATATAACAGTGTACAGTGTGTTTTTATTTTATCCATTAGATACAACTACTTCCTGCATCTAAATGTAGCAGTGCTGCAGTGTGCATCAGCCCCATTAGATACAAACACGCCCTGTACGTAAACGTAGCAGTGTGCAGTGTGCTTCACCATCATTAGATAACGCCACTTCCTGTATGTAAATGTAGAAGTGTGTAGTGCTGCAGTGTGCTTCATCCCCATTAGATACAACCACTTCCTGTATGTACATGTAGCAGTGTGCTTCACCACCATTAGATACAGCCACTTCCTGTATGTAAACATAGCAGTGTGCAGTGTGTTTAACCCCAATTAGATACAACCACTTCCTGTATGTAACCGTAGCAGTGTGTTTCACCATCATTAGATACAACCACTTCCTGTATGTAAGCATAGCAGTGTGCAGTGCTGCAGTGTGCTTTTATTTTATACATTAGATACAACTACTTCCTGTATCTAGAGGTAGCAGTGCTCCAGTATGCTTCATCCCCATTAGATACAACCACTTCCTGTATCTAAATGTACAGGTGCTGCAGTGTGCTTCATCCCCATTAGATACAACCACTTCCTGTATGTAAATGTAGCAGTGTGTAGTGATGCAGTGTGCTTCACCCTCATTAGATACAACCACTTCCTGTATGTAAATGTATCTGTGTGCAGTGTGCTTCACCCCCATTAGATACAACCACTTCCTGTATGTAAATATGTGCATCACCACCATTAGATACAACCACTTCCTGTATGTAAATGTAGCAGTGTGTTTCACCATCATTAGATACAACCACTTCCTGTATGTGAACGTAGCAGTGTGCAGTGCTGCAGTGTGCTTTCATTTTATCCATTACATACAACTACTTCCTGTATCTAAATGTAACATTCCTGCAGTGTGCTTCTTCCCCATTATATACAACCACTTCCTCTATCTAAATGTAGCCGTCCTGCAGTGTGCTTCACCCCCATTAGATACAAAGACTTCCTATATATGTGTAGCAGTGTGAAGTGCATAGTGCTTCAGTGTGCTTCACCTTCCACTATAACATGGTGAAGAATCTGCGGCATCGCGTTATCTCTACTCACATATCAGAGATCCTGCCCAGTCTGCCCCCACTAAATACCAAAACAACTCATAAGTAAGAAAGGGAAGACAAGTCACAAAAGATTGACAGTGATAAGGTTGAGCTTTATTGCTACAACTCTTGTTCACCTACTAGTGACCTGCCACCCTGACTCACTTACAACCTGCCACACAAACCCACATGGTTCCTGCTTGTTCAGTCTAAATCAGTGCCTACATCCATGGGTGTTACACACAACTCAGTGGTGAACTGCTTCTCTTGGCATCTCTAGAGTGAGTGTGTCTGTCTAGCAAGTGTAAGGAGTACAACGGTGACTGGGCTCACACAGCCAGCCAATCAGACACCTCTTGAGCCTGGGAGTGATCACACCCAAGATGGGCACCTGTCACTCAAGCCCCAGTGCAGGTGGTGTTCCTAATATATGCAGAATGGCTGGGTGCGCTTACCCAGCGGTCTTGTGGCAACAAGTAGTCATCATACAGTTACAATAAACATTAATATATGCTCCTCCTCCACTTGCATTCTTCCTGGTGCATGGAGGGAACATTTCTATAATTAATAACCGTATCTTAATATCCGGACGTCATAGTGCAATGCCAGTCACTGCACGACATAACATTTCCACACAGTTATTTATATGTCACACAGCGAGTGAGCACACATTGTGTCACTATTACATAACAATGGTCCCCAACTCCCTCGACCAAGATATTGATATGATTCGAATCTTGTCTATCATGACCGAAAGACCGTATATTTTTACAAGGGTGGTGTGTGTGGGGGGGGGGGGGGGGGGGGGGGCTAAGTAGTGAGTAGCTCGTAGCAAAACAATGTTATACCTCGGAGCTGCCATACTGGACAGATGTGCCTAAGATCTACGAATCTAGATTCCACGTGTGGTATTTAGTTCTTATTTTCACAGGGGATCAAGCCGATTGGCACAGTCACAATAAATACTGAACCTGTCTTGACTTATCATTTTGAATACTTTATCATTTTGAATACCTAAACGACATCAGTCATTGTCAATATTCCAGTCTTTTTCTTTTAATTTGAAATTACTATTCAAATGAAACCTTAACTCGGACTGCCCGAAAGATTGTTTTGTTTGTTGGAGTTTTACGTCTGGGCAACATCTAAGGGGATATCAGGATGGGGCTTCTTTAAGAGTTGAGTTCATGTTTCATGTGGTAGGCCATTGGAATTAAAACCCTGATTTGAACCTTAAGGCTCTATCACACCTCACCGAATAGGGAGAAATGGACAGACACCGAACAAAGTCCGTTTTGTGTCCGTACAAGTTTTGAATATGCACCAAACTAGGAATGGATGCCGCTGGACTGATGTCTATGGTTCTTGTCTGGTTTGAGTCTGTTTAGTTTGCTTACCATCCATTGGCTATCCGTTCACATAATTTTCATGTCTGTTTCATGTCTGTTCATCCAGTGGCCTTTGACCCGATATCCCAACATTTTGACACATTTTAATACATTTTGATACTTATGACACCCGGAGTAGACAATTCTGTCCATTGCTCAATCCGGCGAGGTGTGACAGCCACATTAGCCAAGTTCAAATCAATGGCTGAAAATAAAAGTTATAGTAATGACTAAGCCGGATGCGTGGCATGACTAGAACAAGGTAATAATAGAACAGGGCAAGGGGCAGTGGAATGAGGAATGAGTAAGAGGAAGACCAATTCTCCACAGTTGACATTTGCACTCCATAATCATCGAATGTAAAAATAATTGAAAAAGGCTGGTGTTGTTTCAATCGGAAGGCATGATTTATGGTTTACTCTACTTTCTCTTTCCTCACCAAATATTCCAATAATGCTAACTACCATTCATATTTAAAAGTAGAAAAAGGAAGTTTTATTCGGGATGAATGCATGGAGAGAAGAGCAAGTCACCATAATTACAATCTGGCATTCCGTAGTATTCCAAATATTGGATACATCCACAAAGACCTACAGCTAAGATTCCATATATATATAGGTGGTACACAGTATGCAAATGCAAATACAAATGGAAAAACATGTAAATGCATGGTGGTGCTTCCATATGTCTGGATGCGAATTGGAATGCAAATATGAATGCGAATGTGAATGTGAATGCGAATGCGAATGTGAATGCGAATGCGATAAAGTGGATCGCACAATGGACCGATCGATGCAAATGCAAACTGAATGGCATGCCACCAAAGACTTTATAATACTAAGATGGCTCACTCAGCCTGTACTGCGTAATCAAAATGATCAAACCCACCACTTAGTGCGCTGGCTGTTCTCTTGGTTAAACAGGTGCTATATTATATGTATAAATGTATATATGAATGTGAAAGATGTGTGATGATGGCGATGCTGATGATGATGCTGATGATGATGGGTATTTGTTCATAGCAATTTCATATTGATGTGTATTCATACTTACCTATCTCA
Source organism: Branchipolynoe longqiensis (assembly GCA_030323885.1). Taxonomy (NCBI): domain Eukaryota; kingdom Metazoa; phylum Annelida; class Polychaeta; order Phyllodocida; family Polynoidae; genus Branchipolynoe; species Branchipolynoe longqiensis. Next base: position 25,730,064 of record CM059200.1, read on the forward strand.
TGTATAATATAATCGCATGTGTTTACACGTGACACACCAACCAGCAGCCGGCTGATCAAACCCACCACAAGGTGGCACTGCGAAATTTACATTACCATTGGAGAGATAGGGAGTGAGCCATCTTAGTATTATAGGGTCTTTGATGCCACATACCACGCATATGGAATCTTAGCTTAATGCTTCTCCATATCAGCAAGACTGGACTAGGTGGGTGGAATGCCTGTGGAGTGTGTTGATGGCGTGCCTGAGTAGGTAATCACATCTCTCCGTGTTTGAGGTGGGGGCCTCTGCCATATAATCCCCGTCCCCGGTTGATGGGTACAGGATGGGGGTGGGTGGGGGTGAATTGTTAATTGGGAGTAGGTGTGCTTAACGCATGTGCAGGGGGGCCGACACATAGGTATGTGTGTGTGGTATGTGTGTCTATGGCACACTTAAGTCTTTCGGTGGATTGAAGTACATCCGGGGTGGTTGGTTGGTTGTTGGAGTGTTATGTCCTAGTAATATCGAAAGGTATACCAGGAGAGGTACTGACTTGTGACAGTGCACCCTCATGGTAACCTGATAGTGCTGTCCCCCTGGGAGATCGGGCCACTGCCATCATGACCCAATATCCCACCCTGTCACACAATCCTGACACTGAACTAACCAGTCCTTGCCCTATCATATTAATGCCAAGTGCAAGGCTAGGAAGTGACAAGTATAAATTTGATAAGTTATTGGTTTGACTCGACCCCGAACCGAACTCCCGATCTCCCGCACGTGAGACCCGCACTCTACCAATTGGGCCACTGTGCAGGTCACATCTGTGGTGTAGAGTTCCGCTTAATTTATTGATTGCTTGATTACCTGATTGGGGTCTGATGGCTTAGCACCAGCTGAGGAATGGGATTTTTTGTCCCAGCATCATCTAGGATGATATTAAAACTTGCATCGACTTGTGACAGCATTTAGGTGCATCAGGGGTGGGAAGGTTTGTTTATTTGATTGTTCGATTTCTGGATTGCTTGGTTACTTGATTGGTTTCTTGATTGAGATGTCATAGTTTAACACCATTTGAGGAATGGGATTTTGCATCCTAGCAACATCTTGTAAAATATTCTGATTTATGGCATCGGGGGGAATTCAAATGTTCTATTACTAAACAGGTGTATGTGACGAAGCGAATGTATGTATATATATATATGTGTAAGACTGGTGGTGCCTGAGTGGGATGTAAATAGACATAGTGGTGCTGGCAGGGCTGTGTGTCCGGGGCACTCAGGGCCTACCACCTCCGCCTCTGCTGGGTAGGATCACCACACTCAGGATCAAGGTTGGTGGTGGCCAGGGGAGCCACGCAGCTTGGTGGTGGTGGGCAGACCACTGGTAGCCATGGGGAACAGGAATGCTCGATCCCCATTGGCAGGGCCAAGAATGCTTGTTTCCCATTGGGGGAAAAGGATGGGGTGATACCCTACAATGAAACCATGTACCATATAAATAATAAACCAGAGGGCTTGACTCTCTCTCTTCCTTTACACTTTATGCTCTTCCTTTCTCTTTGTCTGTAGTCTGGTCTGTTAGGGGAAGAATTGTGCAAATTTGTCTACAAGCATGAAATTTGGCACACTTGTAGTTTGTGACCTGCTGAATTCAAATCTGCCGGGGAGCCAAAGCCAATTCTCAATGGGGTCGCCATATTGGACAATTAAAAATGGCCACCACAAAAAAAAAGATTTTTACATTACTTATCAAGAAGAAGTCATACAGTTAGCCCACTGATATACCCTGTTACCGACACAGCTGTAAAATATTTGGGAATTTCGGGGTGATTTTTATTTAGTGCTAGGCAAGTAACAGGGTGCCATGTAACGCTAACTAGGTCACCTGACTGGTACCCAGCTGCATTGGTACTTTGTAGCCAATGGGTTGCCGACTACAAGCTAAGGTCACCTGACCGTTACCCAGATTAAAACCTATAAATAAGGGTGCAAGTCACATGGTCTCTCTCTTTCACCATGGCCACCAGCCAGTCAAGACTATGTACATGTGCCTGTAGAAACTATGTTGAGATTAAAGATACCATGTGAGTACAATATTGTCTTCTTGTGGATGTTTCAGACACTGAGCCTACCAGCACAGCAGAAGTAGATAAGGGATATATAAAAAGAAAGACAAACTTTTCACAGCATTGTGGTATCTCAGTTACTAAAATCTGCCATGGAGGGCAGTCAGTCCTCGCTCAATTTGATTTAATCACTCTACCATTTATCTAATTTGGTAATTGCTTTAGATAATGACTAGCTGGAGGAAACCATTAAAGTCACATATTCCAGAGCGATGGAGCATGTCCCACACTGCCTGAAGAATAATTTAATAAGGTATCGCCAAAGTTACTTCAAACGACATTTCAACAAGGTTAGGACAGAAGTGACCTGTCACGGCCCAGCCGGGTCGCAGGTAAACTCTACTGGGGGGTGACTGTAGCCGTTAGCCATGGATGGCACAGTCCACCATTGGGACCCTCCATGCTACTATTTACTGGTAATTGGTATCAGCAAGGATCAGCACAGTCGGGACCAGCCGTGTGTGATAGTAGGACTCCTCACATACTATTACCGTATTCTCATGGATTAACGAGCTGGGTGTTTAAATTGGCAAATCACTGAATTGGGTGGTGGGCGTTTACCCACACATGGGCATTTAAGGGGTAGCCATTTATGAAATATTTGCCAAGTACAGGATGGGCGTTAACCCACACATGGGCATTAACCCGCGAGAATTTGGTACAATATTTTCAAAACAAAGACGAGACGGGATGACCCGATGAGTTGGATGTCCATTTCCCATTTTGGTAGGTCATGGGATTTATCCCCACCTGTTCGAACTCATGGTTGAATTAAACCAATAACTTAAAAATTGATACTTTTCACTCCATAGCCATGTGCTTGGCATCATTAGGATAGGACATAAGGAGCAGTGGAATGATAAAGACCAATTGGAACACCTAAGGTCATATCAGGATGAGTACCGCTCTGTAACAATGCACACTCATGGTGACTTTAGAGTGCTGCCCCACTGGTACACTGGCCGTGGACACCATGACCCGATTTCTCACTGTCACATTATCCTTACACTGAGCCAACCAGTCCTTGCCCTGTCCTAGTAGTGCTGAGTCCCATGCTAAGTCGTGACAAGTATCTATTTTGTAAGTTATTGGGCTGAGTCTGCCAGGTTTTCGAATTCCCAACTTTCCACACGGGAAGCCTATAATCTTACCGATTCAGCAACCATATCTGGTTATATATAAATTTATATATATATATATATATATATATATATATATAAATATATATATATATATATATGTGGTAAATTGAGATTGGATATTACAACCAGAATAGAGGTTAAAAGGTCAAACACCTGCTGTGTCAAAACTCCCTCCCAAATCGCTGGGACCGTGACATTTACCCCCAACAACAACAAACTACAGGAGTTAAACTATATTTTATAGTTCCCAGACTTGAATGAGTTAAAAAGCAAGTTGTGAAATGAACCAGTGCCATTAAGTGGCTTTGGAGTCTAGATTAGTTCCATTCACTTCACTGCAGTGTTTCATGAGTTCGCCGCTTGGGGAAGGGCGGGAAATCTGGGGTGCCACATCTGGGTTTACTCAGGCAATGAAGATTAACAGCTTGATCCATAGGCTTTGCACCCACAGGCCATTTCACGGGGAGAGCATCGGGGACGTGGGTGAGGGTGACGGGGAGGGTGAGTGGTGGTGGTGGTGGTGAGTGCTGATGGCGAGGGAAGTTGTAGTGGTGGTATAGTGGTGGTGGTGGGGCTATTGTGATGGTGGTGGGGCTATTGTGATGGCGGTGGTGCTATTGTGATGGTGGTGGTGGTGCTATAGTGATGGTGGTGGTGCTATTGTGATGGTGGTGGTGCTATAGTGATGGAGGTGGTGGCGGTGCTATAGTGATGGTGGTGGTGGTGCTATAGTGATGGCGGTGGTGGTACTATAGTGATGGTGGTTGTGGTGGTGCTATAGTGATGGTGGTTGTGGTGGTGCTATAGTGATTGTGGTGGTGGTGGTGCTATAGTGATGGTGGTGGTGCTATTGTGATGGTGGTGGTGCTAGTGTGATGGTGATCGTGGTGCTATAGTGATGGTGGTGGTGCTACAGTGATGGTGGTGGTGGTGGTACTATAGTGATGGTGGTGGTGGTGCTATAGTGATGGTGGTTGTGGTGGTGCTATAGTGATGGTGGTGGTGGTACTGTAGTGATGGTGGTTGTGGTGGTGCTATAGTGCTGGTGGTGCTGGTGCTATAGTGATGGTGGTGGTGGTGCTATAGTCATGGTGGTGGTGCTATTGTGATGGTGGTTCTATAGTGATGGTGGTGGTGCTATTGTGATGGTGGTGGTGTTACTATAGTGATGGTGGTGGTGCTATTATGATGGTGGTTGTGGTGGTGCTATAGTGATGGTGGTGGTGGTGCTATAGTGATGATGTTGATGGTGATGGTGATATAGTGGTGGTGATGGCGGTGGTGTTATAGCGATGGTGTTGGTGCTATTATGATGCTGGTGGTGGTGCTATAGTGATGGTGGTGGCGCTGTTGTGATGGTGCTGGTGCTATACTGATGGTGGTTGTGATGCAATAGTGATGGTGGTGGTGGTGCTGCTATAGTGATGGTGGTAGTGCTAGAGTGATGATGGTGGTGGTGGTGCTATAGTGATGGTGGTGCTATAATGATGGTGGTGGTAGTGCTATTGTGATGGTGACAGTGATAGTGCTATAGTGATGGTGGTGGTGGTGGTGCTATTGTGATGGTGGTGTTGGTGCTAGAGTGATGGTCGTGGTGCTATTGTGATGGTGGTGGTGCTATTGTGATGGTGGTGGTGCTATTGTGATGGTGGTGGTGCTATTGTGATGGTGGTGCTGCTATAGTGATGGTGGTGGTGATGCTATAGTGATGGTGGTGGTGGTGCTATAGTGAGGATGGTGGTGGTTGAAGTGGTATCCTGATATTGACTGAGTGAACCAGTTCTTGTCCCATCCTACCAGAAAGCCAAGTGCCAGCTTAAAGTTGCATAGTCCAATGGTTTTGAGTTTCTGAAATTTCCTGAGATAAATACAGTAGGTTGATCGTTATTATGTACCTTGCTTTAGCTTGAAGTAACTTTTATTTTAAGTGGCTAACTTTTGAAATATAGGAAGTGGAACCATGAAAAAATTATGTTGGCAAGCTTGTGAAAACTCTGACCCCATAGGCTTCTGCAGTAACAGGTTCTATTCAATTGCCTCAATCTGGTGACAAATGTTTAATAACTGCACCAGTTAGATATGTAAAATCAAATTTAGATAATTGTTTTGGTTTTGAAAATTTGATATTTTCATCTGACTATGCAGCTTCAGTTTAATAACGGATAAGGGAAATACTGTTGGTGGGTGTGATGGGTGAAGTGGTGGTGATGATTGAAATGGAGGGTGGGGGATGTAGTGCGGAAGTGGCGGGGGTGTTGTGATGGTGGTGTGGTAGTGGGTGAAATAGTGGGTGTGGTTGAAGTGGATATTGGATTGATGGTGGGTGATGTGTCGGTGGGTGTCGTGGATCTTATGGTGGTGTGGTGGTGAGTGACGTGGTGGTGCTGGTTGAAGTGAAGGTTGGGTTGATGGTGGGTGATGTGTCGGTGGATGTGGTGGATCTTGTGGTGGTGTTGTAGCGGTGAGTGAAGTGGTGGTGCTGGTTGAAGTGAAGATTGGGTTGATGGTGGTTGATGTGTTTGTGGGTGTGGTGGATCTTGTGGTGGTATTGTAGCGGTGAGTGAAGTGGTTGTGCTGGTTGAGGTGGACGTTGAATTGATGGTGGTTGATGTGTCGGTGAGTGTGGTGTATTTTCTGATGATGTCGTGGTGGTGTGGTGGTGGGTGACGTGGTGGTGCTGGTTGAAGTGGAAGTTGGATTGATGGTGGGTGATGTAGTGTGGGTGGGCATGGTCGGTTTTGTGTGGGCGGTGTTGTGGTGGTAGTAGTGAGGGTGGTGGTGGTAGTGAGTGTGGTAGTGGTAGTGAGTGTGTGGTGGTGGTAGTGAGTGTGGTGGTGGTACTGAGTGTGGTGGTGGTAGTGAGTGTGGTGGTGGTAGTGAGTGTGGTGGTGGGAGTGAGTGTTCTGGTAGTAAGGGTGGTGGTAGTGTTTGTTTGTTTGTTTGTTGTTGTTTTATGTCCTAGCAACATCTAAGGTCATATCAGAACGGGTACCGACTTGTGACAGTACGCACTCATGGTGATTTTCTAGTGCTGCCCCACTGGGAAATCAGGCCACCGGAACCATGACCCGATATCTGACTCAGTCAAAGTCAAATTATCCTGACAGCGAGCTAACCAGCCCTTGCCATATCCTAATATTGCTGAGCACCAGGCTAGGAAGTGACAAGTATCAATTTTTAAGTCATTGGTTTGACTCGACCAGGAACCGAACTCGCAAACTCCCGATCTTCTGCACGCGAGGCCTGTGCTCTACCGATTCGGCCACTGCGCCCGGTGGTTGTGGTAGTGAGTGTGGCGGTGGTAGTGAGTGTGGTGGTGGTAGTGAGTGTGGTGCTGGTAGTGAGTGTGGTGGTGGTAGTAAATGTGGTGATGGTAGTGAGTCTGATGGTGGTAGTGGGTGTGGCGGTGGGAATAACTCTGGTGGTGGTAGTGAGTGTGGTGGTGGTAGTGAGTGTGGTGCTGGTAGTAAATGTGGTGATGGTAGTGAGTGTGGTGGTGGTAGTGAGTGTGGTGGTGGTAGTGAGTGTGGTGGTGGTAGTGAGTGTGGTGGTGGTAGTGAATGTGGTGCTGGGTGAGGTGGTGGTATTGAACTTTTGTTTGTTTAACAGTCACCAGCACAAAAGTAAACATTTGCTATTAAGGGAAATTATATTTCAAACAAGTAAAATAGAACATAGACAAGTATGCCAAAAGAGCATAAAACTGTGTGAAAATCAGAAGTAGTATATCGTAAATAATGTCAACAATATCAGACTATTGGTGGTTGTTTATGTTACTTGTTAGTTTAACTGATTGTGGCGCCTCCTGGTGGTGGGGGTTTGAGGTGCTGGTGGCATGAGGTTGTTGATGTTCCTTGTTAGTTTAACTGATTGTGGCGCCTCCTGGTGGTAGTTTTCCTGCAGGTCGTGATGGTGGGAGGGGTGGTAGTGGTGGCAATAGTACTCGATGCGTTCTAAGTGTGTTTAATGGTGTATTTTTCCAAAGATTAATACACCGACATTCCTGCACCAATTTTCCTGATTCGCGTGCTAAATCAGAAGAGCGTCCACATGTAGAATGTAAGGAGTTCAATTACTTCGGTAGGACGTAAAACTCCAACAAGCAAATCTAGCACCATTTTCATTATCACTCACAGCAATGACCCTATTTGCCGTATCCAATCTATCCACACACACACTGCAGAAGTCGACACATTCACACTACCCTGCGCTCGAGCTGCAGTGCTTATTGCAATATCCGCAGCCGGTCTTTGGTGGAGAGCATCTGAAAGCGCCACTCAGGTCACGTGATGAGCAACTCTCGTGAGAGTGCAGCTTTGTTTGTGCAGCGTTCCGCACCATGAAAATGTCGTCTGCTGTCGCTATTGAGTTAAATCACCACTTTACGTGCTCACATAGGAACCAGTAGCAGGACAAGCGATATCGCTACCTGACTCAGCACGGAGACTACATTGGACTACATGATATAACTTATAAGCTTAAATAAGAATGTTATCTGTTTGTTCGTTGGGGCTTCATGTCTAGAAACATCTATGGTCATACCAATATGGGTGCTGACTTGTGACAGTGCACACTCATGGCGACTTTATGGTACTGCCCTACTGGGAGACCAGGCTGCTGGCACCATGCCCTGATATCCCACTCATTGCACAATATCCTGATACTGAGCAAACCAAACCACTAATTGCTCTATCCTAGTAATGCTGAGCGTCAGGCTATGTAGCGACAAATATCAGTTTTGGATGGCATCGATTTGACACGGCTGGGATTCAACCTCCCGACGTTCCGAACGGAAAGTGTGCACTCTACCGATTGGGCAACCGCATCCGATTCATAAGAATGGCGTAATTCTCAGAAAGTCCGGAAGCATGGGTCTTCCATATTCATGGCAAAAAGGTAATGGGATCTATACTCTCAGTTTTGTTAATTGCATTTAAATATGTGTACATTGAAATTCACACATAAATCTGAAATGCTCAAATTCGTGTTGAATTACAGACACAAATATCTGAGATGCAATTTTGAAGTGGTGAACTTGGTTCCAAATGACAGCTAAATTTAAGTCACAAAGCATAGTGATAATTACAGGAGGCGATACAGCCCCACAGGGGCATAACTGTGCATATGCGCATACGCCAAAACGTCCACATCGTTTTGTCAACAAACACAAAAATAACAAAATAATAAAGAGAGAGAGAGAGGAGGGATGTAGTAGTCCGGAGTGTCGAAAACTCAAGTCTAAAATGTGTCAAATCTGCCAGCTTAAGCTTAGGCGGCCCCCTAAACCCCCTGCCGAAATTAGGAGTACACATCGTTAAAGGTCTAACTACGCCCCTAGCTCAGTTGTTAGGAATTCTAAAATGTGTTGATATACATTGGTAAAGTGGTCGCACATGCCATTTGCATTAAAACGCTGTTATCGCAAGGCCATGAAATCTGCACACTCAAGCAGAATGTGTCTGCACGTATGGACGACGATCATCTAATTTACATATCGATGAAAGTGAAATGCTAGATAAAATTCTGATTATTTGGACATAAAGTTCTGATTGGCTGAAACCCCCACCCTATGGGGCTATGTTTGTGTTTGTGCTTTTCGATTTATGATATCAATAGAAGACAAGCGAAAGTAATATATTATACTGAACGTATTTTAAGGCTATACGCATACCACACTTTTTAATGAATGTTCAAATATTGCCTACAGTTTTGTTAATGTAACTGTCTTGAACATTTTATTATTTGATTTGATTTATCAACATGATTTTGTTTGTCAGTCACAAATATTATCACTGTTATCACAGACGATCTCATTGATGATGATATAGCTAGGCAGTATAAGAAAAGGACACCTCTATTGTCATGGTACCGTGGCAACAGAAGAATATTTTATTATCCCGGTACCATGAGAGCAGTGTGGCAGTTTACCATCATGGTACCATCGATATAGATTGGCAGTCTAGCATCACGATACCATTCTTTTAGATCCGAAGTCTACAGTCAATGCCTACCCAAAATAGCTAACCCTAACCCTGAGTGGAACCGTGGTTGTAAAATATCGTTACAGTACTGTTACTAAAGAGCATTTGCCTAGGGACATGGTACTGTGCCAATAGTCACTCCGATAAGCAAATCTATGCTCAGGCATGAAGCTGCATAATCCGGTGAAATACCAAATTTTCAAAAACAAACCAATTATCTAGAATTGATTCTACATATCAAACTGAGATACTGATGCACCTATTACCCATCTGTTTCTGCGTAGAAGGCAATACTGAGTCAATTTAACAGAACCTGTTACTGCAGAAGTCTATGGTGTCATAGTTTTGGCAAGTTTGCCAAAACTAATTTTCCATGTTTGCACCCAAAATACCTCAAAGGTTTACCAATTAAAATAAAAGTAACTTTGAACTAATGTAAAGTAGATACTAGTGATCGATCTAATATATTTATCTCAGAAAAAATACGGAAATTCAAAACCATCGGTCTATGCAACTTTAATGTCTTGAATAAAAGATTCTATATGCACATTGAATATTCTAAACACATTATATTCAAGGCTAAGTATATACATGTCAGTTGTATGTAGTGTAATTATAATGTGAACCAATTAACAAATTATGTATAGAATACTACATCTGCCACATTTTTGTCCGATAAACCAAAGCATTAACTTCTGATATTAATAATATTATTATGTTTTTCTAACGTGATTTATGTCTTTAGTTATAGTTATTCTTTAACTAAATCACATAAGATATAGTATTAATATTATATATACATTATACAAATCGCCTTTTTTTAAAGTTGCATAGTCCGATGGTTTTGACTTTCTGTAATTCTCTGAGATATCTCTATTACGTTGATCATTATAATCTACCTTACTTTAGTTTGAAGTACCTTCTATTTTTATTGGCTACCTTTTGATATATTCGAATTGCAAACATGCACAATTAATTTTGGCAAACATCGCAAATCTGAAACCATATGCTTATGCAGTAAAATGTTCTGTTATATTGACTCCCCATTCCCTTCCATGTGGTAACCAGTGCTCAATAAGTGCACCAGTATCTAAGGTTGATATGTAGAATCAAATCTAGGTTAGTGCTTAGGTTTTGAAAATTTGAAGTTTTATCCGACTATGCAACTTTGGAATGATGGCATTATTTTGGCCACATCATTCGTCAGAGTTCAATATACCATACATTGTTGGAAGGGAAGGTGAATGGCAGCAGAGGCAGAGGGAGACCAAGAACATCATGGTTTACAAATATTTCACAGTGGACAGGCTTGAATTATTCACAGTCTATCAGAACAGCACACCATCGGGACAAGTGGAGAAGCATTGCATCCAACCCTCGACTAGAGGACGGAACTTTTGATTGATTGATGCAACTTTAGTCACTGGAGAACTATACTATATACATAGTTTCCACTGAGTAAGTTCTAGTGGGATTATTTTGATAATATATGTAATATTCTGGAATAAAAATGATAGAATATTGACCTGTCAATAATAATACAATGCTGGCTGTTTCTTAGCCTATGTCCTTCCGAAATTACTGGCTTGGCATTGCACGATTATCATGATCATGATCATGATCATTATCACGTGCTTCTTCATTAGGAGCAGTAGCAGCAGAGGTCAAAGGTCATCCCATATTATGTAATTCGCTAAGCTTTAGCATTAATGAGGGAGATGTGCATTGCAGATAGCAGATAGCTGCATCCCTATCTGTGCTACACATACATGACATATTGCTAATACACTCCCTACTCATCTCGACACTGGCGTGACTCCACCAGTATTGCCCAGTCTTCTTTGGGATAAATAAGACAGACAATTATAAAATTGATACTTGTTGCTTCCTAGTCTGGCGCTCAGCATTAATAGGATGGGACATGGACTGGTTAGCCCAGTGTCAGGATAATGTGACTGAATGCGATATTGGGTCTTGGTGCGAGCTGGCTGATTTCCCAGTGGGGCAGCACTATAAAGTCACCATGACTGGGTACTGTCACAAGTTGATGCCCATCCTAATATGACCTTAGATGTTGCCAGGACATAAAACCCCAACAACCAACCATCTCAGCCATAGGATTCGGAACTGCAGCTTGTAGAATGCCGGAATGTGTTGCTGGTCTATTGCAACCTTAGGTTGTTTGTTTGTTGGAGTTTTACATCCTAGTAACATCTAATGTGATATCATGATAGGCACCTACTTGTGGCAGTGCGCACTCATGGTGGCTTTATAGTGTTGCCCCACTGGGAGACCAGGCTGCCAATGCCATGACCCTGATATCCTACTCAGTCATATTATCCTGACACTGAGTCAACCAGTCCTTGTCCTATCCTAATAATGCCGAACCCTTGGATAGGAAGTGACAAGTATCAATCTTTAAGTCATCGGTTGACTCAACCAGGATTTCAACCCATAGGTTCGAATCCCATGATCTACCAAAACGAGAGACAGATGCTCAACTCATTCGGCCATCCTGTCTGGTCGCGATGTTACCTAATTAGTAATTGTATATTGTTACCCCAGCAACATAAATAATACACAACACAGCAACATACTTCACAATGTGTAACCATGTGTGCAGCCTTCCTGACTAGGTAACGATAGTTTCAAATAATGTTGTTATGAATACAATTCAACTAAGCCGTCAATTACAGCCAGAGATTCACAAAGTAAACACCAATTGAGTATACTATAGATTTTCCATCCACCCACCCTCCTTACATGCTCTTCATGCTTGCTATTTAAGGTTCTCAGGGTCGACTTTAACATTATTCCATGAAATGGACAGTGAACGCCCAATATAATACACTTGTTGGGGTGCATAAAATATCATCACCAGAAAAGGTGCGCCGTCCCAAATCACGGTTCAGTTTACTGAATTACATTGGACTTAACGAATGTTTGGTCCACTTACATATTAGGGTATATCCAAATTTGATCTAAATCAGGGTGCATAAAACTTAAAAGGTTTCACGGCACTTAACACAATTAAAGAAACGTGGATTTTAATGATTGACTGAACTTATTTATCTGAGAAATAGGGCCGAAACATAAAACAATCCGATTGCGCAACTTTAAGATTTGCTATTCTCTATTCGTTCTCCATAAAAAGGTATCCCGGTCTGATTATATGTGACAACAGAGTTGCGGAGAGAATCAACAATATCATCATAATAGATGCACTGGCGTCTAAGTTTGATACGTATTATCGAATCTAGATAAGTGTACTGGTTAAGAACAATATAATGTGATGTTTTCATTGGACTATGCCGCTTTAATTTAACGCTCAGCAGTGATACCACAGGACGTGTGGGCCTACATCCGGTGCCTAGTGTTAGGTCACGTGAGACAAACACAAATCAATAAACAAACAACAATGGACAAATTGGTTTTTAAAAATACAAAATTCCCGATATCCTCTAGGCCTAATTATATAACCCCACAACAATCTAATATCCCGATCCGGGCTTACCTGGTATAATTCTCCAATATTCCATTTCCCGTGCTTCTCTGTGTTTTGTTGGTCTTGATTCTTTTTAATCGTTCTAAATCCGAGCAGGACTGGACGGTTTGTTAAGCAGTACGCGGGAAATGCCTTATGGATCGTACACGACTCTGCCATATCGATGACATGGACCCTGCATTATCGCCCAGTCACGGCGACAGGGATGACAACCACACGGTATCAAGCTTTCGCTAATTATTCTTCTAAACAATCATTTCAACACAATTTGTTATTGGAGATGCCACAAGGACTATTATCACTATATTTGCTAAAACGGCAATGCAGAAACACAGCAATTTGAAAGTAATATATTACAACGATTCAAATCGGCGGCAATAATTAATAAATTAGACGTGGGCGATAATTGGGGCTCCATTGTAACTTAGTGATTGAGTGACGGGGAATACTAGGGCATCTTGGGAAACATCGGCAGAGTTAAATGGCAGGATCGGATGAGCTAATGGTTAAAGTGTTTACTTCCCACGCCGGAGGTCGTCGGATCGATGCTCAGCCATGTCAAATAAACGATTATGAAATAGAGGCAGTTTTCACTCCCCTGACATTTCCGTGGTTAGGCCCCTCCCCCTACTGTGTGATTACCTTTACCAGGATGTATATATAACGACACACCCTGATGCTAAAGTGTGGTAGTTAGATATCAGATATGTATTTCCACCATTGAATTTCACCAGTCCAATACGGAAGGTAGGGGGTTCGAATCCAAGCTGAGTCAAAACCAATGGCTTACAAAATATGATAGCCTCCTTGTCGCTTCCCAGCCTGGTGTTTGGCATTATTGGGATAGAGCAAGGGCTGGTTAGCTCAGTATCAGGATAATGTGCCTGAGTGAGATATCAGGTCATGGTGACGATGATTTGATTTTTCAGTGGGATTGTAAGCCTACTACAAAATCGCCCTGAGTGTCCACTCGCGACCTTACTATAAAAAGGTCCTATTTGACAAAATGGTGCTTCGAGATAATGAGGACTGACGCTGTGCAACTGCATGATAGCAAAGCAGATAGAACAATATTATTTTTAATATATCTCAGTGAAAAATACCAGTTGAGAAACAGTTGTGTAACTGCATGATAGCCTTTTGTAGATAGAACATTTTTACATCCATAACACCAAATCGGTCACTTTGTCAGATAGAACATTTTTATAGTAAGGACACTGACTGTCACAAGTTGCTCCCATTTCTGATAAGGCCGTGTATGTCGCTAGGACGGAAAACCCGAACAAACAACGTTGCTGCACTTGTGCTATAAGTTGTTTATTCCAATGGCTTTGAGTTCGGGAGATATCTAAAAATAAATGTTTGCTAGCTCATTATGCTCTACATTGAAGAAACCGAAACCCAGTGGTGCATGCTATCTGTTTACCCATCTCTCCCTTCCAAACAATATTCAGATTATGAAGAGCAACATTTGTTTGTTTGTTGTTTTACATCCTAGCCACATCTAAGGTCATATCAGGACGGGTACCGACTTGGGACAGTGTACACTCATGGTGACTTTATAGTGCTGCCCCACTGAGAAATCAGGCTGCCAGCAAATGACCTGACATCCCCATCAGTTACATTATCCTGACAATGAGCTAAGCAGTCCTTTCCATATCCTATTAATTCCAAGTGCCAGGCCAGTAAGCGACAAGTATCAATTTTAAAGTCATTGGTTTGACTCAGCTGGGAACTGAACTCCTGACCTTCCGCAAGCGAGGCCCGCGCTCTAACGACTATGCCACCGCACCCGGTTGAAGAGCCATACATATGGACCGTCCATTACTAATAGCTTAAGCGGGCATTCCTTACATGCGGTATGCGGCATGCGGTATGCGAATGGCATGATTCCTTACATGCGGTATGCGGCACACGACTGGCTATATTAAAAAAATAAAAATAAACAATTATTCTCCATACTGCTCTGTATATGACCAAATATTGCATTTATATCTATGTACCTTTTTGTACGTCACATGGGGATTCCTACCTTTATTATAACCAAATTATAGATAAGTATTCATATTTCTGTGCATATGGTAGCATTTATAGCTTTCCCCTAACCGTATGTCTCCCGGGTGCCCAGCTCACCATGCGTTTCCCCTCCTCACCCCTGTGTGAGACCGTTCCCTAATGCTCAGTTACCTCTCCTGGTGTTAAACTAATGGACACATCAGACTCAAGTTTCTATTCACACCCAGCTTGACGGATACCGCATGCCGCACCGATCGCTACATGGACCGATCGGAAAAACGCATTCGCATTCGCATTCGCATTCGCATACTGCATGTAAGGAATGTAGCTCATAGGTTTCAAGGCATTTCTATTTTTTGTCGCATTCGCATACCGCATAACGTATGTAAGGAATGCGCCCTTTAGACTTTAAAACAGCTATCAGATCATTTTGTGCCGCATTTTCCTTGCTTGAATCTGATAGTGCGGTTTCTGGAAAAAATAGAGGGGGCCAGCCAAACAAAATAATGACATAGAGGTAAACAAATAATGACTTAGAGAAAGAATACACATAATGACCAGAGAGAAACAAAATAATGAATTACAGAGAGAGAGACAGACGAACAATGACTTGGAGAGAGACTGACAAGTAACGATTTAGAGGGACAGGCAGACAAATAACAATTAGAGAGAGGAACAACTAATTACTTAGAGAGAGACAAACCAATAATGACTTAGAAAGTCAGACCACAAATAATGACTTAGAAAGACACATACTATCACATAATATGTTGACTTACAAACAGAGACTTAGAGAGAGACAAATGGTGACTAGCATTAACAAAGATAGAATAATGACAGAGAGAGCCAGACAAATGATGACGTTGTATTTCTTATTATTAATTCCGGTCTTAAAAGTCCCTATTATTAGCTTCCAAAGTATTCCCTGTTATTTGCTTCCAGGAATGTTCTGGTCGGATGGCAAATTTTCCAGATTAAAGAGGTGGCATATTAATGAGAGTGTACTACATACGCTAATATTTGCCGAAAAGGAGAGTATTGCCAAATTGTCCTGACTGATTGCCAACATCTGAAGAGATGGAGACCCTCTGATATCTTATTGCAATTTGTACTGATCTGATCTCGCTCTTCATATATATATATATATATATATATATATATATATACATATATATATATATGTATATATATATATGTATATATATATATATATATATATATATATATATATATATATATAGGACACACACACACACGCAGTGTTCAGGTGCAAAAACCAACAAATGGCATTTATGCAAAAATGAAACCGCGACTACCAGGTTTGAGCGGAAGCTGCCATCATTCTGATAATGAAATATGTTTTCACCAAAACCAACACATCTCCTCTATAAATATAATATATTTCCCAATAGTAATGTTGATAGGCTTTACCTGTATAGCACAACAACACATTCTATTATACAGAAACCAACTGAAATAGATTTGTCAGTTTTTGCATCTCAACTATATATATATATATATATATATATACATATATATATATATATGCTTCATATATATATATATATATATATGTATCATATATATATATATGTATCATATATATATATAAATATATATATATACATATATATATATATATATATAAATATATAGGATGTATAATGAATTATGCAGATATAAAAACAGGCGGAGTTTTCATTATTATTTATTATTTCGTATACTTTGTTAGTTATATTATTGTCCAATCGGTGGCCTGCCTGGGATTTGCCCCGGCTAGCCGGGCCCGACCGCAACCACCGGGCGATATCTGCCCCGGGCAGTCAATCTGCCTCCTGATTTCACCATGTGTTTCCCCTCCTCACCCCTCCTCACCATGTGAGGAGGGGTGAGGAGGGGAAATAGATACATAAAAAGGGATCTTTTATATATATATAATGCCTGTAAGGCATTATATATATATAAATATATATATATAAATATATATAAATATATATATATATATGATGCATAAGCCTTATGCAAGTAAAAGGGCGTGGAAGGGAGATTAGTATTATTATTACTATATTTACATTTGTTATACCCATTTGTTGCGAAGCAACCCCCAAACCACGTGAGCAGTGGCGCCACCACCGCCACATAACCTAACTGCAGACGCTCTACTCGGTCATTCACACCCGAGAATATATATATATATAGGCCTATATATATTATATTACATACATACACATATGTATATATTAGTAATTATGAAAGCTCTTCATTAAGATAATACAAAGGCAGGGCCCTGCTGGAATATGTTACACATATGAATCTTCAGATGGGAGAGACTAGTTGGAAAACTAGACGTACATCAATGTTTAGAATAAAATCAATACCAGACTTCTGACTATCTTTATCCTAGTAATTCGCTGCATTGACGTGCAGGATAAACAAGTAGATAATTACAGATACTTCTTAACACGCCTGAGTTATGACAAGTAGCAATCTGAGTAAGGTGATTGCTTATGTGGGAAACCCAGTTGTTTCTTTGTTGGGATTTTATGTCCTAGGAACATTTAAGGTCAGAACAGGACGAGTACCGACTTGTGACAGGATGCACTAGTGGCTTTTCCGTGCTGCTCCACTGGGACACCAGTCCACCGATATCTCGATATCCCACTCAGTCACATTACCTCAATACTGAGCTACCCAGTCATTGCTCATGAATGACTACCCACCTGATAGCTAAGCCCCCGACCTTCCTGTCACCCAGTGACTTGACTTCTGGGTTGTTTGTAACCTTACGATGGTTACCGGTTGCAGAACTGCAACATTATAGACAGGCTCTGATAAATCGGCCCAATCTTTGGTTGAAGAATAATCTTCTGGTGGGACGGTTGTAGAAGCTGGGGAATGTCTTTACAACAATTAAATGACGAGTCATTGGGGTGGTCCATAATCACTCCGGTCCGGTGGTGGCACAGCAATTGTATCCAGCAGACAGCAGCAAGGGTTTCCGAGGAAGGGCGGGTAAAGATGAGTCCAGCGGTGGTTCCAGCAACGAGAACAAAGCGAGAGAAACATAAAGGTAAAGCGCCCCACCCAAGCACACAACTCGAGAAGTATGCCTGGGAGAAAAAAAAAAGAGCGTAGAGTCGAGGAAAGAGAGAGGAGGAGAGTTGAGTCAAAGGACCGTGTCTATTTGCTCTATGGTGACCAACCAGCGAGCCAAAGACACGGACAGAGTAAGAGTCGAAAGTGAAATGCTGGCGGGCTCCCCCTCCTGGAACTCTTTTTAGACATATCAAGGAGGAGCAAGGCCAGCAGAGAGGAGATAGAGAGAGGTGTGGACGAAGTGCGGTCCAGATAGCAAGTGTCACCCAGCATGCATGCATGCTGTAAATATGCACTCCAGTGGGCGCCACATGGATCTAGTATTTATCCCCTTTAGCTAATCTTTCAGGATGATCCTATGACCTTCTACCGGGTGATTCTACGGTTGTACATGAGAGATTGCGGAAGTTTGGCGTGTCAGCATGTCAAGGTAGTCAGGTTAGACTGATGTCAACAGAGCCGATGCTTCTTGTTACACGAGTAAAAAGTATGCCACCAAGAGGTTGTGAGGGAGGAAGTGTAATACTAAAGGGCGCATTCCATATACGCGTAATGCGTAATGCGTGTTGCGTTACGCGTTATGCGTTATGCGAATGCCAGCATTCCATATACGCGTAATGCTTAATGCGTTATGTGGCGCACGACTGGCTATATTTAAAAAATAAAAATAAACAATTATTCTCCATACTACTCTGTATGTGACCAAATTTTGCATGTATATCTATGTAACTTTATGTATGTGACATGGGGGTTCCTACCTTTATTATAACCAAATTATACATAAGTATTCATATTTCTGTGCATATGGTAGCATTTTTAGCTTTCCCCTAACCGTATGTCTCCCTGGTGCCCAGCTCACCATGTGTTTCCTATTAGCACCCCTCTGTGAGACTGTTCCGTAATGCTCAGTCGCCTCTCCTGCTGTTAAACTAATGGACACCTCAGACTCAGGTTTCTATTCACATCCAGCTTGACGCATAACGCATTACGCACCAATCGCTACATGGAGCGATCGGGATAATGAATTTCTGACGCATTCGCATTCGCATTACGCATTACGAGTGTATGGAATGTACCTCATAGGTTTCAAGGCATTTCGATTTGTTGTCGCATTCGCATTCGCATTACGCATTACGCGTATATGGAATGCGCCCTTAATACTTTTATTGAACTGGAATCATATACAGTTACTATTACAACTAATAGATCATTTATATTATGAATACTATTTTTATTATCGAAGAAGATTTGCATGTGGTCATTATTGCAACTGATAGTTTCATTTATGTACTAACAAATTGTACTGAACGGCTGGAAGAGCAATGCTATGGCGCTGACAAAAGGCATTATTCATCGAATAAACTACATTTAATATAACAAAAAAAAAAAGGGAGACAGAATCACAGAGATATAAAATGCCACGAAATCAAGTACTCAAACAACAAGCATCTCCGGCTATGGGACATAGAGAGGGAGGGTGCTTGGTTGTTGGAGTTTTACGTCCTGGTAACATCTAAGGTAATATCAGGACGGGTACCACTAGTGACAGCCCACACTCATGCTGACCCTATAGTCCTGCCCCACTGGGAGACCAGACCGCCAGTACCATGACCTGATATGCCATTTAGTCAGATCATCCTGACACTGAGCCAACCAGCCCTTGCCCTATCCTAATAATGCCAAGCAGCTAGTTAGGAAGTGACACGTATACATTATTAAGTCATTATTTTGACTCGACCAGGGTTCGAACAGGAGACGGCCGCTCAGGGTGGATTTGTTAGTTGGTGGTTTTATGTCCCAGCAATATCTAATGTCATATCAGGATGGGTCCCAACTTGTGACAGTATAAACTCATGGTAATTTAATAGTGTTGCCACACTGGGAGAACAGACTGCCAGTACCATGAGACAATTTCCCACTCAGTCACATTATTCTGACCTTGTCATATCCTAATAATGCCGAACGCCAGGATAGGCAGTGAAAGTATGAATTGTGTAAGTCCTTTGTTTGACTCGGCGATGATTCTAACTCTTGCCGGAAACAGAAAGCCTGTATTCTTTCCAATTCAGTCACCGCGTCCAGTCGGGAGGGGGCATAGGTGAGTGAAGTGTGTAACAAGTTGACAGCCTGTAGCAAAGTGGCACGATCAAGCAGTGAGCATAGAGAGCAGTGCCTATAAATAGATGCTTTCCACCACCCACCCACGCACCCTCTGACAGCAGTGGCAAGAACTTATGTTGCGGATAGGATTTCTGCTCGAATGCACTGGATCTTATCCACCTCTGAAGGTGTCGGTCATCTGATCGATCCTGCTTAGTGGACACAATTACAGTTTGGACTATTTTCCATTCCAACCAGTGGTCCACAACTGGTTCATCATGCTGTCCTGTCTGTCGGAAAGTGCATATAAAAGATCCTTGCTGCTTATCTGAAAGAGCAGCCTCATGTGGCGGCAGCAGGTTTTCTCCGAAGAAATATGTCACAATGACCATCTGTTTGACATCCAATAGGTGATGATAAAAATCAATGTGCTCCAGAGGCGTCATTAAATAAAACAAACTTTCCTTTGGATGTTACCCAAAGCCTAGACCTCACAAGAGAACGACAATAAAATAGAATAGCAATTCAAAGAGTACTAGCACCTTCCACCGTCCAGAAAGGTAAAATCTTCCCTTCAATGCCAGCTTAATAAATGCATTACTGTGTACTAATGTATTGCCAATACGGTGTATACTTCCGTCTTGATCTGGAAATGTTTGCCACAACGGAAATGGTTGCTCTATACCTAAATGGTAGCTACATTGGGTCTCATTCCATTACTGCTATAGCTACTGTTTCTGGACCATGGAGTTCGAGGCATTATTGCTCTAGGACCCTTTATGTAATCTCCCATCCATCAGATGGTCCTGGCAAATTCCAGTCAAGTTGTAACAATATACAGTCTTTCAGTCATGGTAAATGAGTTGACGAAAAACATGAATATCTCAAGCGACGGAGTTGGGGACCATTGTTATGTAACAGATAAGCAATGGGTGCCCAATTGCTGTGTGACACACAACAGCTGTGTGTAAATGCTATGATGCACAGTGACCGTGATTCTGATATGATGTCCAGATACAAATATACTGTTACTTATTACAGAAATGTTCCCTCCGTGCATCAGGAAGGGTGCAAATGGAGTGGGAGCATCTGCATATATTTGCTGTAACTGTATGATGACTACTTGTTGCCACAGGACAGCTGGGAAAGCACACCAGCCAGCCTTCCCTCCAGGTGGCACTTCTGCCCCATACCATCTGCCCACTCCTCCCACAGTTTTTGCTTAAAGTTGCATAGTCCGATGAAAAATGAAATTTTCAAAACCAAAACAATTATCTAGATTTGATTTTGACATATTTAACTTAGATACTGGTGCACTTATTGGACATTTGATTCTGCATAGAAGGGAATACTGAGTCAATTTAATAGAACATGTTACTGAGGAGGTCTATGGTATTATTTACTATTAGAATTTTGGCATGCATTCCAAAACTAATTTTCCTTGTTTGCACTCCAAATATCTCACAAGTTTACCATTTTATATAAAGGTAACTTTAAACTAATGTAAAGTATATACTAGGGATCGATCTAATATATTTATCTCAGAAAAATTACGGCAACTCAAAACCATCGGACTATGCAATTATAATAAAGGATGCGATCTAGGTCTTCTTATGAGGCTAGCCAGAGTTATTAACTCAATCCAACTAAATGTCTTGTCTGTCTTTCTTATGTAATGTAATAATAATATTCTTAAGACAACCCTGGCTATGCCAGCGCCCCTTACTGGACAATGTGGGGAGATAGCACAGCGGTGAATCGATAGATGGCGCTGTGAATGGGGTAATCAGTAATCACACCTCTTTGTAAAAGCTAAGGCTCGAATCTGTGGCTGTGTAGGCAGGCTATGGTGAAATCAATACAGACAAAGAGAAAGGAAGAGTATAAAGTGTAAAGAAGAAGAGAGAGTCAAGAACTTTGGTTTATTATTTATATGGTTACATGGGTTCATTGTAGAGTATCACCCCACCCCTTTCCCCCAATGGAAAACAAGCATTCTTGGCCCTACCAATAGGGATCCAGCATTCTTGGTCCCCATAGATAGCAATGGTCTGCCCACCACCACCAAGCTGTATGGCCCCATGACCACCACCAACCTTGACCTTTGTGGTGATCCCTATCCCAGCAGAGGGGATAGGCCCTGAGTGCGCTGACACCCAGACCTGCCAGCACCACTATGTATCCCACTCATGCACCCACATCCCACTCAGGCACCACCAACCCAAACATATATACATACATACATGCGCCTGGTCACGTACACTGATCAGTAATAGAACATTTGCATTCCCCCCTATGCCGTATATAGGAATATTTTAGATCTTGATCTGGTCTCAAGTTGGGCAGTGGCTGTGGCCACCCACACCCTCTCCCTACTGCAACCAATAAATATCCCCCGACTAATCTGTGTAGCGGAGAGATAAGGCGTGAGTCGCTGCCAGGCGTCGCCACTAGGTGTCGCCTCGTCCATCTCCCACCATCTGTGAATGTGTGACACTGATGGATAAATGACCCTATTAGCAGTGAGTTTGGGGGTGGGTGGGGGGGGGGGGAAGATATGGTAATAATGTAGACTTAATGGAGCACCCTAAGGTGCTGTGCAATCATGATACATTATGACATGTTTACAAACTGGTTATGAATGTTGGAATATTCATGAATTTTATTCACCAGAAAACTCAGTTTAATGATATGTACTGTCACGTGAGTTTACCGAGTGTTTAAAAAAACCCACTATTTCATGTATTTTATTTTATGTATCTTAATGAAAGATCACACTATTTGAGCTTGAACGACAGTAAGTAAGCATTGGTTTGTTCTGCATCCTTAGACTGTGTAGGGTCTATCCCATGGCTATTATTATTAGTTTGGTGGCGATACACAAGGAAGGGGCGGGTGGACTTAAATAGGAACCATGTGGGTCTGCTTGGAGCAGACCTCATGCTATCCATGCCACACACCAACAAGCGGCAATCAACTACCAACCACTATAGAACAAGGTTACAGGAGGTTGTGGGAGACAATATAGTGAACAACAGGATCATTACATTTCATCATAATATACACATAAGTACTTTACATATAACATATTCCGATGAAATATCAAATTTTCAAAACCAAACCAATTATCTAGATTTGATTTTACCTATCTAACTTAGATACTGATGCACTTATTAAACATCTGTTTCTGTGTAAAAGGCAATACTGAGTCAATTTAACAGAACCTGTGACTGCAGAAGTCTATGGTGTCAGAATTTTGGCAAAGCTGCCAAAACTAATTTTCCATGTTTGCACTCAAAATATCTAAAAGGTTTACCATTTAAAATAAAAGTAACTTTAAACTAATGTAAAGTAGATACTAGTGATCGATCTAATATCAGAAAAAAAATACAGAATTTCAAAACCATTGGACTATGCAACTTTAAGCCCCGGGGTAAAACAATGCATTGGGACCCCTTGTAAAATATTCCGATAAAACACATTGGTGGGGAATGTGAACTGGTCTATAAATGATTACAAATGGTCTATAAAGGTAAATGATGTATAGGGCCAGGTGCATGAATGTAGGTATGTAGTGCTGGTGATCCTTTACTTGTATTAAATAGTCATTGTGTATTCCATAGATAGTGTGAGAGGGGCACTACTGTTAGTGTGGAATGAACTCAAGAGCTCTCGTCACAACCCCCTCCCCCCCCCCCCCTCAGCTGTTAGTCACGGATCACCACACACACACAGACACAACAGGGCAGGTGAGGCCAATGCAGCCACAAGGCATGGTGCTGGTGGGTAGATCACAGTTGCCATGGTGACACAAGAATGCTTACTGTTCATTGGTGGACCTAGAAATGCTTGTTGTTCATTGGAGGGCATGGTCAGGTGGTATGCCATATCAGGTCCATAAACCACTATGTAATAATAAACCTGAGGGTACAAGCTCTCTCTTACTTTACTTTCACTCTTTACTCTGCCTTTCTTTTACCTTCCTGTATTGATTTCCTATTAGCCTGCCTACACGACTACAGCTGCCAGACGACGACTTTACACCAGGTTAGGAAGCGACAAGTACTGATTTTGTAAGCCATTGGTTTCACTTGACTGGGAATTGAACTCCCGATCATATATTATTGCTACTGAATCACGTCCTAAACCCAACTGGTGACGTCACCAGGCGCTTCCCTTCATTGAAGCTTTGTTTGTTTTGTTTATTGAGGTTTTCCGTCCTAACAGCATCTAATGCCATGAGAGTACATTACCGACTTGGGAGTGTGTGCACTCATGAGGATTTGATAGTGCTGCTCCACTCGGAGACAAGGCAACCAACACCATAAGTCACAAAAACCAATCCATGTGATATCCTAGTAATGTCCGGTGCCAAGCTAGAGAGTGACAAGTATAAATTTTGTAAGTTTGAGTTCCTGCCATATTACTTAGATAAAGATATTACGTCGATCAAGGCGATTTGCTCTAGATTCCCTTGAAGTAACTTTAATTTTCATGGGTTATCTTTGGAGATATTTCAAGTGAAAACATGCCAAGTTAATTTTGGTGTTGACACCAAAATGCTGAACATAGGCTTTGAAAACAAAGTACATTTTCTTTTTTTTTCTTGAAGATTTATACTGCCTATCATGGATAAGTCTGAATAGACTTGTTTTCACCATTAGGCAATTTGTTGATAGAAAGCCCAAGCCTACACTTTTACCGATCCAAGGGATTTTTAACCTCCCACACCACACAGACATGGTATGAGAGCAATTGGCCTTTGATGATGCTGTAAGTTATTCACAGCGGTGGAAATCCAAATTGGCAGAGGTGGGGTGGCATGAGGAATCGAACCACCAACCTTCAGATTAGGAGTCTGACATAGAAATAAGTTAGACACTCTAACCACTCCGCCACAGAGAACACCACGTGAACACCAAACTGCGACAAAATCTTTAATGCGTGCACCTGTATCCAAGTAAGCAATGTGGCAGGTGAGTGTTTTGGTTTCACACAATTGATGCTTTAATCAGACTGTGCAGCTTTAAGACCAGGGGCCATATGCAGGAGTCAGTGTTAGCGAGCCAAAATGCGTTTAGAGGGGATTTCTGGTTTAGCGCCGAAAAGTTGGTATGCACGAGTCAGTGATAGGCCTAACACCGCGCGTTTAATGTCCACGACACTAACCCCGTTTCATATGACGTTTAAGTGTGGTGTTAGCGTAAGGTTGTGGCCAAATCTATTCAATGCTATCATATTTAACAGAATTACAGACGCAATAACTGAAATTTCATTAAAGTAACCCTAAATCCGAAGCAATATTAACGCTGCCGCCGCATTGGCGGCGATGTTAACATTGTCAAATCGACGAACGTAAAGTAAACAAATCGCCGCCACCGCCGCATCGACGTCGCTTTCCATACTGGCGGCGGCGGCAGCTTGTTGACTGTACCTTCGTCGATTCGAAAATATAACTATTAATATCGCCGCCGTTATGGCAGCAGCGTTAATATTGCTTCGAATTTAGGGGTAATTTCATCAAATGTCACTTATTGCGTATCTAATTCTGTTAAATATGACAGCATTGAATAGATTTGGGCCTAATGCACTCGCTATACCTGCTATGGAAAACGGTGGCTGCGGCGATTTGTTTACTTTACGTTCGTCGATTCGAAAATATAACTATTAATATCGCCGCCGTTACGGCGGCAACGTTAATATTGCTTCGAATTTAGGGTTAATTTCATGAAATCTCACTTATTGCGTATCTAATTCTGTTAAATATGATAAAATTTCACTTATTGCGTATTTAATTGGTGGCGTTATTAATATTTATTCATATTGCCGAATCGACGAATGTAAACTAAAGAAATCGCCGTCGCGACCCGCCGCAGTGCTCACTGGTACCCGGCTCTATCGGCGGCAAAATTAATATTGTTGAATCGGGAAATAGCGGTGCTCGCCGGGAACCAGTTTCTTGTTTAGCTAACACACCCCGTTTAGGCGCCTCTGCATACGGCGTGACATACTTCGCGCGGGCGGTTATAGCTAAACGCGTTTACAGGCTAACACCAATCGACGATATCACCGACTCCTGCATATGGCCCCAGAAGGTTGGGTCCGACTGTAGGTAACAAGGACAAACAAGCATGCTGGATCGTGGATGAGACACTGCCTCTAGCGGCTGAGAGGGAAGGGGAGAGGGAGGGGGAGGGGATGGGGGGGTGGCAGCGGAGGGGAGGGAGGGGACCGGACGGGAATGGAGGGGCGGGGAGGGAGGGGGACGGGCGGGAAGAGAGAAGGAGGTGGGAAGTGAGAAGGAGGTGGGATGGGCCGGGAGGAGGGAGGGGGCGGAGGGGGGGGGGGGGGGGGCGAGGAGGAGGGAGGAGAGGGTTTAGGGCATTAGGCACAGCAGACTAATGCACGACTTCCCAGGGAGCACCATGGATCAGTCAACCAATCACTGCACGTCTCATCAAAACTCCATCTGTTCCGGCTTACCACCAATTCACCAACAGTTTCCTCTTAATTATCACTTGGAGATATCATACTTAGGGCCCGGGCTGGAGTTTCATTTGATAATATATATATGACATATATGTTATAAATATATTAGTTTATGTATATATGTGTATCTATGTGAATGCCTGTGTAAATATGTGTCTGTAAATGTGTATGTAGATATGTATTAATATGTCTACATATGTGTATATATATGTGTATATAGGTATATATATGTATATAATTATGTATGTATATATATATATATATATGTATAGATATGTACAGATACGTATATATTTATATATTTATATATAACGTTCCAGGCTCCCTCTATTAATAAACGAACACCATAGGTTAGGTTTAAACAACCCCACTTTATTCCATTTCCCCGGTAAATGCTTCCGATGAACACAATATACAAGTGTCACGTGCTCCAAGACAGCTAATCAGTTTGCAAGGAAAAGAACAACGAAGGCAGAGATCAAACGAAGCGTGCCCATATCTGCCAATCTCCGATGAGAAGGAACAACTGAGGGAATGGTGCTTCTTTATTTAATTACGCCTCTAGTGCTAATTGCTTTTTATCATCGGCAATTGGACGTCAAACCTATGGTCATTCTGACATATTTCCTTGGAGGAAACCTGCTGCCACCATATATGCTACTCTTTCCAATAAGCACCAAGGTGGTCTTTTATATGCACTTTCTCATGGACAGGAGAGCACATCCCACAGCCTTTGATGAACCAGTTGTGGACCACTGGTTCGAACGGAAAATAGTCCAAACTGCAAATTGGTCCACTGAGCAGGATTCGATCGGATGACACACACCTTCACATGTGGACACTCTACCGCCTGGGCTACGTCCCACTCCGCTGAGGGAATGGATGGATGAACGGGGTTCAATCGACCGACTTGCCATAGTGGATTACAATTAGTATAGTCAGCCACTACATCCAGGGCCGTATTCGATTAAGGCAACTCGGGTCACCCCAGTTGCTAGAATTTCAAATCGAACACTGCGAGTGGAGTTCACAAAAACACATGCTGTGTGCAAAAAGGCCCGACCCCAGTAACCCAGGACCTGCCTGGGGGGACGAGGAACAATGATGTCACATTTGTGCTGGTACTATCCTGCAGGATAACAGCTACCAGTACCAGTCCTACATGTTTTTGTTGGTAATAACCCAGATTAATGAAATGGAAATATAACTAACCTATGCAATCATAAAACACGTTAAATCCTATTTTGCTGTAGTTATATCAATTGTTAAAAAAAAAAAAAGGTTTTGGATTAAGCCACCATTTTTTTCACCCCAAGCACGAAGAAGTGTATTCGATTATTCGACCCGAGTCTGTATGATGTGCACATGCAACAAAAAGTGGCTCAGGTGACCCGAGTTGATTAATCGAATACGCCTCACCTGTGAGGGGAGAACTAGATGTGTCTAAAGCAAAGGCTACCACAACTGTGGACCAAGGGTCGATTTAGTACCTGAAAATAATGTAATCGTTCCCCCTCAAACGACTCGGACATTTCCCAGTATAATCCCGCACACTTCCCACAATTTAACCAACATGTTGCACAGTCCTGTAAAACACTATGTGAATCGCAATAAAGCCCACATCTGATATTTAGTGAGTTGGATTTTATTCACCATTTTTCTATATTTGTTGTTGTGAGCACTGTTCAGATTTCATTGTTGCTATATGCTGCATATTGTGTATTCAACAGCTATCATTAGCTTCCTTTATATACCTTACTCTATATACCATTTTTTGTGTAAATAATCCCAAATTGAAAAATGCCTGGAAGACCAGTGCTTCGGCGCTGACAAAAGAACTTATTCAGCAGAATAAACATATTTAACATAAAAATCACAGTTTACCTGCAGGTAATACGCAATCAACATCCAGTTGGACTTACTATCATAAGTTTGTTTTGTTTGTTTGTTTGTTGTTGTTTTACGTCCTAGCCACATCTACGGTCATATCAAGACGGGTACTAACCACATTTTGATATTGGTTAGTATGGTAGTATTCATACTATTACTTATATCCTATTCACATTAATTTGTATATCTACCTACTATGGACCAAATTATGTAACTACCATAATCCTGAGTCTGAAATAAAGAATTGAATTGAATTGAATTGTGACAGTGCACACTAATGGCGACTTTATAGTGCTGCCCCACTGGAAGACCAGGCCGCCAGCACCATGACCTCATATCCCCCTCAGGCTATCATAAGTAGGTTACCCACTTATGGTGAGACATTTGAATCGGTGGTCATTCTGATTAACACGTGTATATATTATTACTAGACTTTAAGCTTCATCAACGGAAGGCCACAACAGTATTGTGTGATTAGTGGAGTCGAGTAACCTCTGGCTCGTACCGTCAATAGCACCAGCCTACAACGTTTTCTTATTTATTTAAAAGAAAAAGAATTGTAGGCAGGCAGTCGCTGCTGGAATGACGGCAGCACCCAAAGGGACCCGCAAATATGTGGGCATGAGCCACAGGAGTTGCCAGTTCAGGTTAGTGAGTTCTCGCGGAAATAACCAGGTAGTACTGCTAAAATGGTACCAATATTGGCATATTAAAATATACAACACATATAGTTGCTGGTATATCACCCGTGTGCAGTTTCCCCACTTTACACTCATATACTGATATAGATAAACACTGCACACTGAAACAACCACCGCCACAGTCAATTCCTAGTGAAACAGTTGTTGTTCATATTTAGGCATGGGTGGCATTCATCCCTGCTCTGGATAGGGATGAATCTTTTATTTATAGTCAACATAATGACAAATATTAGTTTTATAATATTGATTTATCGATTGATTGATTGAGTTGTGGTTGCTTAACACCGTATCAGCAGCAAAGGCTATATTCATGGTGAGAAGTGTTCAACTTGTGTTCTGTCATAATTTTATTCAACCATCACTTTTACACAGAATGCAAAAGCATACAATCAATTACACGTTAAAAGACACTTATGGACTAAAAAACTCACACTCATACAACAGTGTGGTCAAGGAGAAATACACCCTGTGCGGTAAAAGTAGAAGAAGCTGCAATTTGGCAATAGTTTGGCTTTAGTATATTTATAGATGCACGAGTGAGAAGGTTGCTCGACCTGAAGTCGCGACCCTGCCAGTGTTTGTTCGCCCTGAACCCTCTCTGTGGGTGACCTCGATAAGGCTATTCCTACCGGCCAGAAGCGCTGATACCCAGCCAGCGCTACATCATTCAGGACCCTTCATATTGATACCAGAGAGAGGCTGGTATCGCAAACAAGCTCAGTGTTGACGTTGAGATATGGTGCATGTCTATATTCAGATATGCTGCAGCATTTTTGATATGTTTTACAGTGAATTTTTAATGATTGGATGGACACCACAAACAACCCAGTATTGATGTTGATATATTGTGCATGTCTATATTCTCTATCATTTTGGATATGTATTACTGTGAATTATTAATGATTGGATGGACACGGCAAACAAGCTCAGTATTGATGTTGATATATTGTGCATGTCTATATTCTCTATCATTTTGGATATGTATTACTGTGAATTATTAATGATTGGATGGACACCGCAAACAACCAAGTGTTGAGGTTGATATATTGTGCATGTCTATATTCTGTATAGGGAGATGTGAGGAAGAAATTAAAAGAAGGATAACAATAGCCCGAACAACATTCTCCAAAATGTATAGAGTGTTAACTTCAAGTAAGATATTAATACAAACAAGGAAGCGTATTCTTCAGTGTTATGTGTGGTCTACTCTAATGTATGGGGCAGAGACATGGACAATCTCTAAGAAAATGTACAAACGTTTAGCAGCATTTGAGATGTGGACTTATCGAAGGATGAGGAAAATATCATGGACAAAGAAGATCACCAACAAAGAAGTTCTCAGAAAAATTAAAAATAAGAAAAGCTTGTTTGCCACTATACAGACAAAGAAACTTATTTATTTTGGCCACATCATTCGTCAGAGTTCAATATACCGTACATTGTTGGAAGGGAAGGTGAATGGCAGCAGAGGGAGAGGGAGACCAAGAACATCATGGTTTACAAATATTTCACAGTGGACAGGCTTGAATTATTCACAGTCTATCAGAACAGCACAACATCGGGACAAGTGGAGAACCATTGCATCCAACCCTCGACTAGAGGATGGAACTATTGATTGATTGATATTCTGTATCATTTTGGATATGTTTTACAGTGAATTATTTATGATTGGATGGACACGGCAAACAGGCTCAGTATTGATGTTGATATATTGTGCATGTCTATACCCTCTATCACTTTGGATATGTTTTACAGTGAATTATTTATGATTGGATGGACACATTCCTACATCTATAGATGAGATGACTATACATCTATTGTTATTTTATTATGCTATTTGATTATACCGAAGGAATTTTATTATTTTCTCATGCTGTTATTTCAGTTGGCTGGTGTTATTTTATTATATCACTGCTTCATTATATTCATACTATTTCATGATACTGATTTATTTCTTCATTCTACTGTTATTGTTTCATTATTTGATTATATCTTTGTTTCATTATTCTGTTATTATTTTAGTATACTATACTTTTATTATAATGCTACTATTTCATTATTTATTATACTATTTCAAAATAGTGATTTTATTTTAAGTATTTTATTATACTCGTATTATACTCCTATTTCATTATGGTGGCATTGCTTTATTATCCTCCTTCTTTTTTTATCTTTTCTTTTATTGAGGCTGTATTTATACTGTTTCAAAATACTCATATCTATCCTATTCCAAAATACTCTTTTTTTAAATACTGGCCTTATTTCACTATTTTATTGTACTGCTATTACCATATACTGATATTTTATTACATTACAGTCATTGTTATAATTACAGTCATGAACACATCACTCCTAAATATTATTGCTGCGCGAACTATGAGATTGAGATGAGACAATTTCCTCCACCAACCCAGATTTTGAAAAATGTGACCAGAATAACTCTTGTCAGTGTCAGATCAATATGCAGCACGTCCTGCGGAAAGAGCATTATAGGAGATTTTCACTACCAAGTCACAACCTGAAAGCAGTAGGTTTGTATATTTGTTGGCAGTTTACGTCCTGGTAACATCTAAGGTCATATCATGATGAACGCCGACTTATGACAGTACGCATTCATGGCGACTTTATAGTGCTGCCCCATTGGAAGACAAAGTTACAAGCATAACCTGTGTAAATCATTGTGTAAAAATATATGGTATTTCGGTCGTGGTAGACGAGTAGGGGGAAAACATTGATATCTCGGGCGACGGAGTTGGAGACCATTTTTATGTAATAGAAAAGCAATGGGTGCCCACTCGCTGTGTGACATAAGAAAGCCATATGTAAATGTTATGACGCACAGTGACCATGATTGTGATACAATGTCTAGATAGAAAGATACTGTTACTTGTTAGAGAACTGTTACAGAAATGTTTCCTCCATGTGCCATGAAGGGTACAAATGGAGTAGAAACATCTACATATATTTACTGTAAGTGTATGACAACTATGTGTTACCACAGGACCAATGGGTAAGCACAGCAGCCAATCTGCATACATTATGGACCAGCACTGGAGTTGAGTGACAGGTGACCCTTTCGGGCACCGCCCACTCAGGCTGTAGTGGGTGCCTGATTGGCTGGCCGTGTGAGCCCAGACACGTTATATTCGTTGCACTTGCTATGCAGACACTCACTCTAGACGTACTGAAGAAACATTCCAAAACACTGCACTGTGGGCAACAACCATTGGACCCAGGTTCAATGGGATGTAGGCACTGATTCTGATATATGTAAGGAGGAACCTTGTGGGTCTGTCTAGCAGGTTGTAAGTGAGTCAGGGTGGCAGGTCGCTAGTAGGTGAACAAGAGTTGTAGGCAATAAAGCTCAACATTATCACTGTCAATCTTGCGCAACTTGTCTTCCTTTCTTCCTTATGAGTTGTTTAGAGTACTTTAAAGGTGGGGACTGGGAGACAGTTGTCAGGAATCGCCTGAGTAGCAGTGAGTAAGAAACAGTGAGTAAGAAGAATAGTTGATACGCCCATCGGCATATCTTTCAATTGGTTTCACTCGGCCGGGTTTGCGATGGTGTTTTTGTTGTGGAGGTCAATTTGTGGTGTTTTAGCTCAAAGAAAACTGTGGGTTTTTTAAAAAAGCGTAAAAAAGGGCAACTTGTGTACATGTCTATTTCAACTGTGCCCAATGGTTCCGTTGCGGTTACTGAGTCTTCTTCTGCTGATTTCTCTACTTAGGTCTCTGTTCCGAAGGAACAAAGCTCTCAGCTGAAAGTCTAAAACGGGACTACCTCGGTAATGACTCTGACAACCTCCCAGTTGGTGGTGTGTTTGTTTGTTCTTGTTTTACGCCCTAGCAATATCTAAGATCATATCAGGACAGGCACCAACTCGTGACAGTGCACACTCATGGCAAATGTATATTGCTGCCCCATTGGGAGACCAGGCCACCAGTGCCATGACCTGATGCCCCACTCAGTCACATTATCCTGACATTAAGCTAACCAGTCCTTGTCCTATCCTAATAATGCTGAGCGCCTAGCTCGAAAGCAACAAGTATAAATTTGAAAGTCATTGGTTTGACTCGACAAGGGTTCGAACACACAAACCGATGTGTTCGGATCCCCCGATATCTCAAAATAGGAGAAAGACGTTCAACTCATTCGGCCATCCCATCTGGCACCCAGTTGGTTGGTTGTTGGAGTTTTACATTCGGGCACCCTCTAAGGTCCTATCAGGACGAGTACCGACTTGTGATAGTGAGCACTCATGGCAGCTTTATATTCCTTCCCCACTGGTAAATCCGGACATTGGTACCATGACCCGATATCCCACTCAGTCACATTATCCTGGTACTGAGCCGTTGCCCTATCATATTAATGCCGATCGCGAGGCTAGGACGTGACAAGTACCAATGGTGTAAGTCATTGGTTTGACTTGACCGGGAATCGAACTCCCGACCTTCCGCACGGGAAATCTGCGCCATACCGATTCGGCCACTGCATCCGGTATATCCGTCTGCGCTAGGACACGACTTCTACCTTTCACAGCAATCAGCATTATTAGGATTCGTGTCAGGATAATCTGTCATGGTGCCAGTGACACGCCATCTCAGCGGGTCAGCACTATGAAGTCACAATGAGCGTGTGAACAGTCACAAGTCGGTGTACATCCTGGTTTCACGATATATGATGCCAGGGCCTAGAACCTCAATACATCACACACTCGGGGTCAATGATTGTATTGGGTGATGTTATTTTCATGAGTTTTGGCGTTTTCTTTGGTGTTTATTTCTGTTATATATATTTTTGCAATAGTACCTCCAGATGGGCCACCATTTTCAAGACCAACCTCGGACCACCAGAATCGATTTGGCAGTGTGTGTATGTAATTAATATCTACTTCAGTGGGAACGGATGGGGCTGCCCTCTATGGAAGATCTTCTGATCAAAAAGAATCTCCGGTGGACTGGACACCTCATGAGGAGGTCATCAGACAGGCTACCAAAGCAGATCCTCTATTCTCAACTGTCTTCTGGTTACAGAAAGAGAGGGCGCCCTCGTCTCCAGTTCAAGGATACCATCAAGAGAAACCTGAAGCTAAGAGACATTAAGACCGACTCATGGACATCACTCTCACAGCAGAGAGCTAAATGGAGAGCGGCAGTCAAGTAATGAAAGCAGTCTTTGTCGCATCGCGGCTGACAGCATTATGATGATGATGATGAGTGGGAACAGACGATTTGAACCAACAAAATCCCATCTGATGGCAGGGGCAGGTCCTATTTTTTTGTGGATGGCAGGTCAGTACACAACATGCTCTGTGGAAATTATTTTATAGAGGATTTCCATTTCCACCACCAAGCCAACAATCTACCAACCCACCGTCTGATGGAAGTTGCAATAAGGAATATGAGTTTTAATTCATTGCATGCTCAACGTGCTTTGTGCTAAATGACCCCGACCTGATATGACCTTAGATGTTGCTAGGACGTAAAGCAACAACAACACACACGGACAATGACGTACAAAGGATTTCTACAACCAATCCGCCCTCTGGTGGCAGTGGCAAATAATGATGTTGTGGGAAGAAGGCCAATGTGCAGCATGCTCTGTGGAAAAGGTATTATAAGGGATTTCAACCACCAACCCACCTTCTGATGGCAATCGCAATAACAAATATTGTAACTGACAGGTGAAATGCTCAACATGCTCTGTTGAAAGGGTATTCTAGAGATGTCAACCACCATCCCTCCCTCTGGTGGCAACAGCAAGGACTAATGTTGGGAGTAGCAGTTCCGTGTTCCTCTTTTGTCGGAAAGGTCTATTATATCTCCCAAAGAGGACTGCAATCCGAGACGACAGAGCAATCTCGTTAATTTGTGCGGCAATATCCTAATCAGCTCGATCAATAAAACCATTATTCATGAGAACCAACCGAAAACTAGACTCGAGTGGCAAATTAACAATTTCTAGCTATCAGACAATTATAGGCAATATGAAGTTGGAAGCTTTTTGTTTGTTTGTTTGTTGTTGTTTTATGTCCTAGCAACATCTAAGGTCATAACAGGACATGTACCGACTTGTGATAGTGTGCACTCATGGTGACTTTATAGTGCTGTCCCACTGGGAAACCAGGCCACTGGCACCATGACCTGGTATCCCACTCAGTCACATTATCCTGACACTGAGCACACCAGTCCTTTCCCTGTCCTAATAATGCCGAGCGCCAAGCTAGGAAGCAACAAGTATAAATTTTTAAGTCATTGGTTTGACTCGACCAGGGTTCAGACCCATGATCCCATGATCTACCAGCATGAGAGACGGACACTCTTGGAAGCAGCATGTGACCTAAGAACACACAAATGGACATAACAAATCAGAGTGTGTGTGGAATTTGTGTTCAATATGACTTATAAACAGTGTTGTGTCATCAATGGATCCAGAAGTATGACCTATATATGTGGTACATGACAAATTATGTGAGTATAAAGGCGCGGAAGGGAATTGTACTGATTATTTTATTCTACCTCCTCCGCTCGATTGTGGGGCCGCCACCGGTCTTCATTATCACTATCGTGCGCCCCAAACCGCCACCCGAACCAGAGGATTTTATATATATAAATTATTTATTTTAAATAAAGTGAATGTAGGCATTTGTTTGTTTCGCTATTCGCAAAAAAAGAACATGTTGCCTTAAGTGGTCTCAAATTTATTGATATAGTTATATTTTATAGTTTTTTTTTGTATACTGCAATACATTGTTTACTCATTAAAATTAGTTGTTATTAATTATTCTAAGCCCCTAGTTATATGGGCCGAAGACACAAGCAGCCGACCCTGCAGCAAGCTTTAAAGTCCACGCAGAGCACAGCTTTTTAAACTTGTGTATATATATATAAATATATGCATATATATATATGAAGAGTTCAGGCGCAAAACCACGTAAACATCAATCCAAAAATTGAGTTTAAATAAAAGAAAATAAGATTAGTGCTCACTAATTTCACCTTTCATATGATCACACGGTTATGGAGAAATAAACAAAAGAGTAATAAAATAAAAATATAAACTTTTTGAAGGTTTGATTCCAATGTTTCTCTCAATTTTTTGGATTGGAGTTTACGTGGTGTTGCGCCTATATATATATATATGCTGTGTAAGCCATTATACGAGTATAATAAGCTGGAAGATTCATCTACTCCCCAGCCACTAAGTCATCGGCTGGTCATCTACTCATTAGGTCATCTACTAGTTCCTCATGACCTGAGCACGTGACACCACATGCTCGCCCATGCCTCAGAGTCCCTGCATTCACTCACTGTACTGCTGACATTTGTTCAGTGTCAACCTTGAATACCTTCTTTCATCCTCTTTGATTATGCCTAAGTTAATTACTTATAGTTATATGTAATTTTATATACAATGTGTAATGATGTTTGTTTGTCAAGGTTTTACAACCTAACAAATATATGATCATATCAGGATGGCTACCTACTTGTGATAGTGTGCATTCATTGTGACTTCATAGTGCTGTCCTACTGACTCAGTCACGTAATTCCGATTCTGAGCGAACCTATTCTAGCCCCATGCCAACAGTCAGTGTAAGGATTATGTCGGGAAATTTAGCCTTGTCTCCCAGTGGGGCAGCACTATAAAGTCGCCATGAGTGTGCACTGTCACAACTCGGTTCCCACCCTGTTAGGACCTTGCATATTACCAGAATGTAAATCTCCAAACAAACTAACTTAAATAACATATGAATTTGCCAACTGAAACATAATGTATCTCATTAATTCTTTAAGTTAAATTCCCATCAACCAATGGACAAAAACCCAGCCCTATGTTTGTTTGTTGTTGTTTTACGTCCTAGGTCATATCAGGGCAGACCGACCCAATGATAATTCTGTATCACATTATCACATCTTACTCGTAGTGGCTTGGTCTTAACACCATGCAAAGCTGCGCTGCCGCCAGTATCATCTATATATTTGCAATAAATCTACGTCTCCCGCGACATTTATATACACTATATTCATACGGAGCGTGGAGAGTTATCAAATGAAACAAAACTCCTATATCGTGCGTGGTAGGTGAATTATATTTGAATTATTACTGGATTACATATGGCCTCACCATACATGCATCATACACATATGGTTTACATCCATCGTATATATAGTAGTAATTGTTTTATAAAATGGTTTTTAATTATTCTCAAGGTGTCCGTTAGTCGTTGCTTATATACATGAATAACATATATATATATACAGTATAACCCTGTTAAACCAAACTTGAAGTGACCCTAGAGATTTGTTTGGATTAACCGATCATCGGACCGGGCACGGTGGCCGAATTGGTAGAGCACAGGCCTCGCATGCGGAAGATCAGGAGTTTGCGAGTTTGGTTCCCGGTCGAGTCAAACCAATGACTTAAAAATTGATACTTGTGGCTTCCTAGCCTGGTACTTGGAATTATTATGATAGGGCAAGGACTGGTTAGCTCGGTGTCAGGATAATGTGACTGAGTGGGATATTGGGTCATGGTGCCAGCGGCCTGATTTCCCAGTGGGGCAGCACTATAAATCAACATGACTGCGTACTGTTACAAGTCGGTACCCATCCTGATATGACCTTAGATGTTGCTAGGACATAAAACAATAACAAACAAACCGATCAATTGTCTAACCGAGCTTGAGCTTTGGCTTTGACTTTGACTTTGACTTTGAGTCAGAGTGTATTGCACATGTAATATACAATATATGTGGACACTTTGATTATTGTTTTGTATGTACATACAGTATAACCCGGTTAAACCAAGCTTGGTTAAACCAAACAATCGGTTAATCCAAACAAATTTCTAGGGTCCCTTCAAAATACTACCATTTATCATATAAAACAGTTGGTGGGGTCTCAGATGACCTTATAACCACATGAAAGTTTGGTTTAACTCTACCGGAAGTGGTCTGAGGTCAGACAATTTTGTTTCGATTGACCGATAATTTCGATTAACCGACTTTGGTTTAACCAATGTTTTTATATGATAAATGGTAGTATTTTGCCGGGTCGCCGAAAAAGTTTGGATTAACCGATTGTTTGGTTTAACCGAGCTTGGTTTAACGGGGTTGTACTGTATATATATATATATATATATATATATATATATATATATATATATATATACTTGTTTTCTGTTTTATTGCGTTATATTACACAGTATTTTAATATGTTATAATTATCATTACACAATGTGACTGGACGCGGTGGCTGAATCGCTATAACGCAGGCATTCCATGCAGAAGCTCGTGAGTTTGAACCCTGGCCGAGTTAAAGCAATGTATACATGCATTTTCCATCAACTCATACATGCATATTACATATTACCACTGCTGTATTTCCAGCCTCGTTTTCAATGAACACATAGGGAAGTTCAACCTTAGAGACTGCGCTCTTCACTTAGTGACATCACCCCAACACGGGTGCATACGGCAGGAGCCACTTCCGGTAAATGAGATCCAAAGTTGCTAACTACATGGACTTCAAGAGCAGGCTCGCTACAGTACCAACATCATACACTAAAAAAGGAAATAATGAAGGAAGCGATGCACGGCCCCTTCTTACCCGCATCTGCACGCCAACAGCTCTTGCTTCTTGCTCTAGTTAGCAGCATCAAATTAGGAAACAGCTTCAAGGACATACAAACCTATCAACTCTCACATGTAGGGTATATACCCCCCCCCTCCCCACCAAACACACACACACATATTCACTCTGCTCAATTTGACCCAGTGGTAAACTGGCAGCTCCAGACAGGAAATGGTTGTCTATTGTTGTTTTATATCCTAGCAACATCAATGCTCATATTAGTAAGGGTACCGACTTGTGACAGTACACACTTTATAGGACTGCCCCGCTGGAAGATTACGCCGCTGGCAACATGACCTGATATCCCACTCAGTCACATTATCTTGATTCTGAACTAACTAATCAGTCATATCCTAGTAATGCAGAGCGCCAGGGTAGGTAGCGACACGTAGGCCTATCATATCAATTGTATGTAATTGGTTTAACTCGCCCGGGATTCGAACTCCCGACCTTCCGCACGGGACCAAAAAGGAGAGGACACTGGGTCTAATGACAGAGTCAAAGTGAGGCTCTACAAGCTATCCTGACGTTGCTTACTGTTCAGCGTTACTAGGATCGGGCATAGCTTGAGTTGGCTCATTGCCTTATGTCTCTGACTAGGATATAACTGAATGAGGTGGTCGAATTGGTAAGAGTGCAGGCTTCCCCTGCAACAGGTTGGGGGTTTGAATTCCGGCCGAGTCAAACCAATGACTTAGAAAATTGGTACTTTTCGCTACCTAACCTGGTATTCATCATTACTATGATAGGGGAAGGACTGGTTAGCTCAGTGTCAGGATAATGTGACTGAGTGAGAAATCAGGTCATGGTGTTAGTGGCCTAGTCTCCCAATGGGAC
Organism: Branchipolynoe longqiensis; assembly: GCA_030323885.1. Lineage (NCBI taxonomy): Eukaryota > Metazoa > Annelida > Polychaeta > Phyllodocida > Polynoidae > Branchipolynoe > Branchipolynoe longqiensis. Next base: position 25,769,567 of record CM059200.1, read on the forward strand.
CGTACTATAAAGTCACAATACGTGTGCATTGAAACAGGTCAGTACCCATCCTGATTTGACCTTACTTGTTGTCAGGATCTAAAACCCGAAACAAACAAACTGGGTAGTGTAACGGATTATTGTGCACCGGCATGGTACCCCAGTCTGGTACCACTATAAAGTCACCATGAGTTTGCAGGAAAGCTCACACTCTAACCAATTCAGCCACCCTGTCCTGTCCGTCGTGATATGACCTCGGGGTGTTGTTACGAGGCAAAATCCCTAAATTACCATCATTCACTTCCCACATTAGCCTTAGAGAAAATAAAATATCAAAATAATACAAGAAAAATGGCTCAAGAAAACCCCCCACATTGACGACGGTATAGTCCTCTGCCCCATTCTTTATGTTATATATATCTAAAACTACACTTCTTCAATGAATGGCAATAATAGAAGATTTCCATGGAACATGCTAACTGAGCTGAAACTCAAGTTATGGATCAATTCTGAACGCGAGCAAAACATTGGGATAAAGTTATAATTTAATACATCCTCCTGCGCATAAATAATCTTGAAAAGAATCAAATATGAAGCTGATCACCAGTATGTAATGCTGAACCAGATATATATTTTTCCAGAAATATAAAGAGACGTGGAAACTAGTACCTAGATTAGTACATACACAAATAGCTAGCTTTAAATCTAAATTAATCAAGTTCTAATATTATCTAGAATTACATTTTAATTTAAACGTTAAATGCAGATAATGTCAATTTGATCAACAAGCACTTGCCTCAGAGGATCGCATAAAATAACTGCTGGAACTTAACCATTCTGTCCACTTGCTATGAATCATCATAAATAATTAGTAGATGAAGGAAACGAGCATAATTGTCCATAAAAACTAATCTTATTCTGGATCTTAATGTAGGCTTATCTAGATGTAAATGTTGATTAATTGTGGGTTAAGAGGAACTTGCTTCGAGATAATGCATGCAATAAGCTGACACTGAATTGAAGACCCTGCCTTTGTAAAATGTGATATTATATTTGGGATTTCTCTTTCATTGTCCTATAGGTTTGTGCTGGCTTCTATAGTTTTGGGTAGTATTTCAATGCATTAGTTCTGAAGTCCTACCAGGAAAACAAATTCTTGTTTTGCTATAGTGAGCGAGTGGGCATTTGGGGAAAGAAAAAGTTCAGGTAGAAAAGTATGCTTTACATATTATATATATATGTCTGAACATTTTAGAGTAAATCTCTTTTTGTAAATCCATAAAAATACAGAAAACTACTTGGAACTCATTGCGTGTTAACATGAAATGTTAGATTAATCACAAACTGCACAGATGAACAACACATAATATCAGTGTAATATTTATTTTATTTTGCAATAAATTGGCAAAATCTCTTTTCACCACAAGGCCTTTAACTCGGTTTAAGTTAGCCTTCTAATGCCTACACACCTCTTATAAGGGACTTAAAGGTACATACTCCGATCACTTTGAGGTTCTCCCACATCTCAGTTAAATATATTAGGTTGATCAGGATAATCCCCGGTACATTAGCTTGCATTAACCTTCATAACAATTGCTCACCTTTGGATATATTTAAATTGAAAAGATGCAAAGTACATTTGATGTTCTGGACATCTGGAGTTGTATAGCGTGCCCCAATGTCCGGTTCTATTAACTTGAGGTAATCTCCAATCTGTTCAGAAATAACTGCTTAATAAGGTCAACATTCCTTGGTTTTAACAATTGCTTTAACAATTGTTTGCATTCATCGGATTACACGACCAATGTTAAGGTGTAATCCTTTAAATCGTTGAACACACCCTTAATTAATGAAATGTACACTGTTTATTTCAAGTCCCTATTATGCTATCAATAATAACAGTTTTCTGTTAATGAACATGAATAATATTATTATACATATGTATTAACAACATACCGTTAATCATCTTAATGGGTATATACTTCTATATTTATTTGCTATATATATGTTTATTTATATATCCATAAACGTATTGAGGATTTGCGTCAAACGATTAGCACCACGTGACCAGTGCCTCATCGGCCATCATGGTTGGATAGAAAGTACAGCATAACACTGCCGATCCCTTGGATTTTGGGTTTAACTTGACCAAATTTCACTTTTTTCTCATAAATAATATTATTTCAACCCCCGATTGAATATTCATGGTTCTAAATAAAAGAATTAGATCATCGTAGCAGTGAATAGATTTGTGCTATTTGTTTTGTTTACCTTCGACAATATCGCCGCATTGGTGGCAGCGGAGTTAATATCACTTGGATTTAGGGTTTAATTGACATCATTTCACTTTTTTAGCAAGCTATTTTCATAAATAACATTATTTCAACCCCCGATTGAATATTCATGATTCTAAGTAACATAATTATATCGTAGCAGTGAATAGAGTTGTGGTTTTTGTTTTATTTAGATACACTTGATAGCAGAATGAACTGTTTCTATCCAACCATGATGCAGAAGTAGTATGATGCCTACGTCACACACAAATCCTCAAAAACATACATATCATCAAATTTCCTTGTTGGGTGGGAGGGTATGGACACACTCTGCTCGTCATGCAGATAGATATATATATAAATATATATGTATATGTATATATGTGTAAATGCATATAGGATTGTCTTCGCGAACTGAACAGGCTTTCCCCTAACTACCCGCAAACCGCCAGCTTAGAGGCTCATAGACCATCCACTTAGGCAAGCAGTCGGGCAAGCAAACTTTTGCCAGTATGAAACATGGGTCAGGTATTACTCATGTTTTCTTGGTGGATAAAACCGAAATCGCTACATCACAGAACATACCAACAATGCTTTGCTGTCACGATATATATAATGATATATTTCATTATATTGCGCAACTGATCATATTCATTGAATGTATTATACATTACACATAGTATTTAGCCTGTTTGTCCGACATTAGATTGTTTGTCCGACATTCAGAATAGTCACTGCACAGGCGTATTGGGTTAGTCTATTTTTAGTATACAGTATCCTGAGTTATGCTGGTCGCTCAGTAAGAGGATCTTTACCAATTGATTGTATACTTTTACATTCTGTGTAATAGCGATGGTTGAATAAAATAGACAGAATACAAGTTGAACAATTCTCGCCGTGATTATAGTCTTTGCTGCTGACACAGCGCTAAGCAGCCACCAATCAATCAATTAAGCATAGCCTGCCAGGTCACAGCTGCAGTCTACATGGTCGAAGGTTGAGGAGGCAGCGAATCCACATACACCATAATACCGAACCAGACGGGATGGCCGAATGAGTTAGAGCGTCCGTCTCCCGTGCTGGTAGATCGTGGGGTCGTGGGTTCGAGTCCCGGTCGAGTCAAACCAATGACTTTAAAATTGATACTTGTCGCTTCCTAGCCAGGCGCTCGGCATTATTAGGACAGGGCAAGGACTGGTGTGCTCAGTGTCACGATAATGTGACTGAGTGGGATACCAGGTTATGGTGCCGGCGGCCTTGTTTCCCAGTGGGACAGCACTATAAAGTCACCATGAGTGTGCACTGTCACAAGTCGGTACCTGTCCTGATATGACCTTAGATGGTGCTAGGACATAAAACAACAACAAACAAACACACCATGATACCGGAAGTGATAGCTTAGCCCATGTAAAATATTTGCTAGGACAATTTAACTGCAATCTCCATTAGAAAGAACTGTCTACCAAGTTAAGTTATCATCAGACATGTGCTGGTAGGTAAAAGTGAGTTTGAAGTATAGGTGATATAGTGATGGAGAGAACTGGGAGTGGCACCAATCCGACTTACTCCCACGGCACTATCTGTACTATGGGGCCGTATTAGATTAACACGACCCAGGCGACATGGGTCACCCGAGTTGTTAAAATTTCAAATCAAACACTATGAGTGGAGTTGACAAAAACATGTGCCGTGTGCAAAACGGCCCGACCCCAGTAACCCACGTCTTGACTGGGGGTGGCTAGGAATGATGACGTCACATTTGCACTGGTACCATCCTGTAGGATAACAGCTACCAGTACCAACCAGTCCTACATATATTTTTTTAATAACCCAGATTAATGAAATGAAAATATAACAAAACTATGCAATCACAAAATACTTTTATATCAGTTATTATAAAAACATAAACAAGTTTTGGACTAAGCCACCATGTTTTCCACCCTAAGCGTGGAAAACGTGTTCGTGTATTCAACCCGAGTCTGTAGGATGTGCGCATGCGCCAAAAAGTGAGTCGCGAGACCGGAGTTGATTAACCAAATACGCCCTGGAGGAATGGTCTGCTAAACAACCCTACAACTTCCTGGTAGGATGACTTATGCGCGCCTGAATTGACAACTTATTATGCTAAATAAATTGTTATACTTATCTATCATAGGTCACTACTTTTGTAATGAAAAATTTATGAAATCATGAAGATTAATTATCTTTAAAAGTCAAATCGAGAGCATCTAGTGGGTACCATCATGTTAAAAGAAAACTTTCGCCCAATTCTTCAACTGTACACCAGGGTAGATAAACAATGTTCACTTGAACCAGGACCTCCACAGCTCATGTACAGTTGATCCATCCAACACAGTTTTGCTTGAATTTAGATGTGGTCATCATTGTGCGGGGTGGATGAATATTTTACCTACAACATCCCCAACTTCCGGTGTGTAAACTGTAGCTGAGGCTTGTCATGCTGTGTCCCACTGTCAATCCTCACTGAAGAACCAGCGGAACTCCGAATATACTACTGGGCGTAATCGATTAATCGACTCGGGTCACCCAAGCCACTTATTGGCACATGCACAGATCCTACAGACTCTGGCTGAATAATCGAATATGCTTCTCCACGCTCGGGGTGGAGAAAATGGTGGCTTAATCCACAATTTGTTGTTAATACCCGATGTAGCAACACCAAAATAGTTTTAAAAGTATTTTATGATTGCATAGTTTAGTTATATTTCCATTTCATTAATCTGTGATATTACCAAAAAAAAACATGTAGGACTGGTACTGGTAGCTATTATCCTGCAGGACGGTACTAGCACAAATGTGACGTCATCGTTCCTAGCAAACCCTAGCCAAGAGGAGGGTTACTGGGGTTGGGTCATTTTGCACATGGCACTTGTTTTTGTCAACTCCACTCACGGTTTTCAATTTGAAATTCTAGCAACTCGGGTGACCCGAATCGCCCGGGTCGTGTTAATAGATTACAGCCTATATGACAAACTCTATTTTATGAATCACCTGCAGTGCGAGTAGTGACAGCAGACGACATTCGGGATCAAGATGGACAAAACAAGATAGGGATACGGAGGTTTGGCACCATTCTATTATGGTCATTGAAGAGTTATCATTGCAAATGTTTTGTTTTGATACAGGGTCCCGTGTGCTTGTGCGAATGGCATTTGTGCCGTATCAGGTAAGTAGCATATATTTCCACAGTTAATAGCAAAATACATAAGCTAACATATTAATAACAGACATGGTTTTACGCAACTTTATGCATTATAATACACCTCAAATGTGTATGGAATGCTTTGTCATGGCCCTCATCCTTCAGCTACGCCTCACTTCTTCAATTCAATCAGACAAGTATGTGTGCTTAGGTGTAGGTAAAATCATGTCTTTCGGTTTATTGTTTATGTACTGCATGGGCAACCTTTTATTTAAAGTAATAATATGATTGATATGTAGTTTGTCACACTGTCTTGACAGTCGATTCATTAATAGCTTCACATTGGTTTAACATCTTCTCGGCAGTAAAGGCCATATTCAGCTTGAAAATTTAGCAGAAGTTATTCCGTCAGTTTGACTTTCCAAAAAGAAAATGCATCCGGCACATATTCACGTTAAAGTTTTCACAAAATTTCTAAGATGGCCCAACATGTGTCAAATGACAGCAAAGGTCATCTCAGACACAGACGTGATGGCCAAATCAGTTAGAGCGTCCGTCTCCTGTGTTGGTAGATCGTGGGTTCGAATCATGGTCGAGTCAAACCAATGACTTAAAAATTGATACTTGTTGTTTCCTAGCCAGACGCTCGGCATTATTAGGATAGGGCAAGAAGCAGAGGAATGAGGAAGATCAGTCGTCTGCGACTGAAATTTCACCTGCTTACTCAACTGATGTACGAAAAAGAAAAAAAAATTCTGAAGTTGTTAAACCTGGGTGAACTACCACCACTAGTAAACATCCCATGCAAATATATATTCTGTATATTTATTTACATTGGTGGATTTTGAATTTTAAACTTTGTTGAGGTGTTCTTAATAGTAATATCCTGAGTTCATATATGACAACCCAATGAACCAGGTACATAACTTTAAGAATTCAAATATAATTGGATAATATTACTCTCATCCCAGCTCTAAGAAGAAAGGATAGGCATAAAACAATGTTCTGACAAAGTTTTTTGAGAATCTCATTAATTTAGTTTGATATGAATTAATTGCAGTCCACAACTCAACACTGGCCGCAAAACATTGTAAGTCTAAAGCCACTACTATATAGCCAACCATGAACTTCCACAGCTTATTATTGGAATCACAATCTCTGCATTATCCTTTATTTATTTCATTCTCTTCATTATCTTGCTAATTGCATTAATGAAAGTGGACAAGTCGAGTACAACTAGTACATGTAAAGCATCACCTGTGACAACATTGAGAACTACCTTCAAAAAGTGCTGGCTCTTGCGGAAGATTGAGGATTCTAGTCCTGGCGGAGTCATACCAATGACTTACATAATTTATACTTGTCGCTACCTAACCTGACCCTCAGCATTACTATGATTGTGCAAAGATGTGTTAGTTCAGTATCAGGATAATGTGACTGAGTGGCATATCAAGTCAAGGTGCCAGTGACCTGGTCTCCCAGTGGAGGGCATCACTATAAATAAACTCACCATGAGTGCGCACTGCCACAAGTTGTTGCCCACACTGATATGACATTACATGTTGCTAGGACGTAAAACTGTGTCAGTATACTGAATATTCAATCCAACATAATTAATTTACACACAGTGTATCACTATACAAATAGAACATATATTATATCCATATATACACCACGCTGATGAATGTGCGATATTTATAATCCACCTTAAAGAAAAGCATTAATTTCCCTCCTTCTGAGTATTAATATCTGTGAAATGCAAATTTGACCTACTTAAACTAATCATCATTTTAGTGAAAGTACTACTATCATAAGGAATATGGTCACTAGTTTAATTTGAAGGGCTTTAGGTATGGAAGACTTCTTTCCCACACATATATATATATATCAATATATATATATATATATACATATATCAATATATATATCTATACTATAGATATATATTAATATATATATCCAGATAGTTATGGATGCACATAATTATGCACATACACATGATATATATATATGGATATATGTATGGACATACATATCCATATATACATACTAATATAGATATATATTAATATATACACCCATATAATTATGTATGCACACAGGATATATATATGGATATATATGTCCATATCCATATATATATACTAATATATATATTAATATAAATACCCATACATTTACAGATACACTTAATTATGCACATACACAATGACGATATATATATACTTATATATGTATGGATATATTATATATATATATATATATATACCAGTATATAGAAACCCTTCAAACAGAGCTGAATCTTTCATTTTCGTCAAACTCATATCTAGTATATTTCATTGTCACCCTTCCACAAGGAACTGCACTTTAAATTTAAATTTGCAAAGTCCGATGGTGTTGCAATTATACCATATTAATTGTTTCAGAAGACGCAGTAGATTGATCATCATAACATACTTTACTTTAGATCGAATTTAATTAATTTTGGAACATAACTTTGGAGATATTTGAAGGAAAAACATGCATCATTAACTATAAAACGCACAGACACATTCTGGACATCATCGGATTCAACAGTGACAACTTCTCTTGAATTAACTTATTATTCCCTTCGAAGCAGCAAACATGTTATATAAATGCCCCATTATCTAGATTCAATATACAGTAAAACCCTGTTAAACCAAACTTGAATGGACCCTAGAAATTTGTTTGGATTAACCGCTCATTGGTTTAACCAAGCTTTGGCTTTGACTTTGAGTAAGCATGTATTGCACATGTAATATACAATGTATGTGGACACTTTGATTATTGTTCTATTATGTAAATACGGTATGGCCCTGTTAAACCAAGCTTGGTTAAGCCAAATCATCAGTTAATCAAAACTTTTTTCGGATGCCTGGCAAAATACTACCATTTATCATATAAAATAGTTGGTGGGGTCTCAGATGACCTTATAACCACATGGAAGTTTGGTTTAACCATACCGGAGTAGCCTGGGGTGCGGCAATTTTGTTTGGATTAACCGATAATTTGGATTAACTGACTTTGGTTGAACAAACTTTTGTCAATGATAAATGGTAGTATTTTGCCGGGCCGCCGAAAAAAGTTTGGAGTAACCGATCATTTGGTTTAACCGAGCTTAGTTTAACGGGGTTATACTGTATAGTAGGACCATGTCTATGTAAGTGCCTTGGTTTGGAAAATGTTGTCCTTTCTTCGGACTAATCAGCTTCAAATTACCGACTTTTAACTTAACATAGATCATTAATCTTTTCGACGTATTAGTTCTGGTCACGTGATTCAATGGGAGTTTTGCAAACCTATCAAGTCTCCCCAAGGTGTCCCACTATTAACGTGGTAGACCATAAACCTATATAAGACATATGTTTATATATGCAGATACACATATATCTACATAGCTATACACATACCGAATGGAGAGCCAAATCAGTAAGAGCTCTAGCTTCCTGTGTGGAAGTTTTCATTTCGGAATCCCACCATAGTTAGGTGCAACGACTTACACAATTGATACTTGTCGCTAGCTAGTATAGCCTGATGCTCAGCATTTACTAGGACCGGGCAAGAACTGTTTTTTGGAGTATCAGGATAAGGTGACTAAGTGGGATATCAGGTCATGGTGCAAGCGCATAATCCCCCAGCGGGGGCAACACTATAGAGTCATCACGAGTGTGCGCTATCACAAGTTGGTGCCAAACCTGATATGACACTAGATGTTGGAAGGACGCAAACTCCCAACAAAACCCCAATAAACATGTAATATATATGTTTTAGCCGGTCATGCTGCTGGCGAGTCAGTGGTGGTGCAGGATAGTAGTGGCTCCAGGTGGCGTTAGTGGTCTGGTTCACCATAACTGGTAGTGAATGCAATAGTCATATATATAATAAATCATGTGATCACCTTTGTTGCTTATATTCACATAATGACTTACATAACATACATATGTACATATATATATGCGCGTGTTTTCTAACCCACGTACAACATTAGCGACCGCCATCTTTACTTAGCCAGGACTAGTGGAGGTGGTGGGATCGAATCCAATAGACATCGCCTTCACTCCGGCGATGATTGCGATGGTCACACAGGGATAAGTCTGGACTCCTCTTCCTCTTCCTTCGCTCCCACACCGGAAGTCCCCTCCCCAAACCTTTCAAGATGGCTGCCATTCATAGTCCGCCTGCTCAAATCCCGCAGTCTGTACCGCTTGTCGATGCTACACACATCCGACTCGAAACTATCCTCATCATCATCATCCTTTTCCTCATCGTCATCAGCATCAGCACCGTCTTCCTCGTCGCTATCGTCAACATCATCATCGTCGTCATCATCGTCATCATCTCCTTCGTCGTCCTCTTCCTCGAAGTCCCTGGCTGGGCGTGCATGGTGTCCGCCGCCGAGGATGTCGTCGCCGGGCCCGGTTAGCCCCGTTAGTCCCGCCTCCTCCCGCCAGGTGGCGTCCGAGGTCAGCGTCTGCGCCTCGCTACCGGGAGCCAGACCCACCCGGAGCGTGCCGTGCGCAAAGCGGCCTCGGCGCACCACCCATACGCACCAGCAGGTGCCAATCACGAGGAAGGCGGAGCCTGTCGAGGCGCAGAGCCCACCCACTAGCCGCCAGTGGAAGTCGGCGAGCCCGATGGACAGCAGCAGCAGGACGAAGGAGCTGGTGAGCAGCAGGAGACCCAGGCAGATGACAAACACCTGCAGGAGGGAGCGGTTAGTGGGAGTGGTGTTAGGGAACATGGGCCATATGCATGGGTCGGTGTTAGCGGCGTTTGGTGTTACAGCCTGATACCGCTTAGCTATCACCGACGTCGGGAACTGTGTCAAGTGGTATGCAGGAGCACGTAACACTTTCATTATAGCTAAACGTGAATTTATTTATAGATTTGGGAAATCCCTCTGCGTCTGTAGCCATATATTAGGCTCAAATCTATTAAATGCTATCATATTTAACAGAATTACATACGCAATAAGTGAAATTTCATGAAATTAACCCTAAATTCGAAGCAATATTAATGCTGCCACCGCGTCGGTGGCGATATTAATATTTTCGAATCGACGAATGTAAACTAAACAAATCGCCGCCGCCGCCATCGCATCAACGTCACTTTCCATACTGGCGGCGGCAGCAGTGGTTGCTGGCATTCATCGGTTGGACAATATTAATATCGCCGCCTTTGCGGCGGCAGCGTTAATCTCGCTTCGATTTTAGGGTTAATTTAATAAAATTTCACTATTTGACTATGTAATTTGACTGTTAAATATGACAGAATTGAATAGATTTGATACCTAACACCGCCTGTAAACCAGCTATTTTTCTGGTTTAGCTTAACCTAGTTTAAGCTTCTGGTGGTATCCCTATCACTGACTCGTGCATGCCACTTTTCGCCGCTAAACGGGGAATTCCCGCCAAACACCGTTTTGGCTCGCTAACACCGCATCATGCATATGGGCCCAGAACTGATAATGTATTACAGGGTTAGTGTAGTGGTAGTGGTAGTCTTCATAGGGTCAAGGGACAAAAACAGATTGTTTGCAAAAACGGTCACTGAACTCTGACAATACACTATCTGATATACCCACTCTGATATGAGACCACTAATTTTCGTTCATATCAAATGCATATGGGATCATTAGTGGGACAGTCATGCAAATAGCACCGTATATGACATTATCCTATCTGTGTTGGAAATCAGCAGATACTCATGTGTGTGTGTTTGGGGGGGGGGGGGGGAGAACCAAGCGGTCCTTAGCCACTGCCAAATTGGCCCCTTGTGACTTACACACTCCTTCCTGCTCAAGGGGGACCCTGCCCCTGAACATATTGGGTGTCAGTTCCCATTGATACTCAAATGCAGGTTATTGAACTGTGTTGATTTGATGGCCTGCCACCAAGAATTTCTCTATGCATACAGCATATTTTATTATGTTATTAATGTAAAACAAGAAGAAATTTGAGCCTTCTTGAGGACACCTCATATAACTTAGTAAACAATTGTCTTACCAATTTAGTAATACTGATACCATTCACTTTTATTTAGAATTGATTGTCCTTAGCCACATTTCTTTAGCATTTTGAGCATTTAACCTCACAAGTGTACTTTGACACATAAATGATCGTATTGGTTTAACAAAATTAGACAGACTACAAGTTGAACACTTCTTGTTGTGATTATCAGTGATTATCAGTGATTATCAGTGATTATAGCATTTGCTGCTGACCTTGGGGGGCGGGGGGGGGGTTATGGTAGTGGTAGTTGTAGTTAGTTTTAATCAAACACGAGAAACACATGTGGGCATTGCATGGTCCGATGAAACATATTTTGTTCAAAGCCAAAACACTTACCTACATTTGATTTTATATATCCAACTCAGGTTCAGGTGCATTAACTAAGGCTTTGGGGAAGCATATGCAGAATAATCAGTCAATTTATGACCCTATCCATTTGGGCACCTACTTTGAGACAGGCATCAGGCAGGGCAGCCACTCACCAATTAGGTCAATCTCATGACCTCATTAGTCTTGCCCCCATTCCCAGTAGCATATATGGGATTAGTCAGGTTCCAGATTACCTACACATTAATAGGTCATTCCTCATCACATGACCATCCCGAGATGTGAATGTGGGCCACATCAACAAGACTTTTGACAAGCTTGTCAAAATGAATTTGGGTTCTTTCAGCTCAAATTGCTCCAAAACTAGCCATTTTTCATTCAAATGACTGCTGAACCCTACTTTGCTATTAGCAGTTCTTAGCATACAACAGCTGATATATATTACATATATACAATATACAGTAAACCTCTCTAAGTCGACCAACCTTGGGACCGACTTTAAGTGGTCCATTTAGGGGGTGGTGGGTTTAGGGAGTTAGAATATGGTTGCAATGGTATTGCTGGGACCCAAATAAAGCAATCAGTATAGGGAAGTGGTCGCTCTGTGGAGGTGCTCGGTTAGAGAGGTTTTACGGTATATATATATATATTATAATATATATATATATATATATTCAAAATATATATTCTAGACATATATATATATATTCGATCTATATATTCTAAATATATATATTTAGATAAATATAGATACATTCTAGATATATGTTACATATGAGAGGCTGGAAGACCAGTGCTATGTCACTGAGAAATGACACCCATACGAATAAAATTCATTTGCTCCTCCCCTAAGAAATACAAATAGAACTAATATTTATGTTAGAAAAAAATGTTTTTAAATGCACGCTAACATTAGGTGTTGGGATTCTTAAAGCTGCAAAGTCTGATGAAAACATTAACATTTCAAAACCAAAACCGTGATCTAGATTTGATTCTGCACATCTGAGTTAGATACTAGTGCACTTATGAAACAGTTGTTACCTCATACAGCGGAATACAAAGACAAGTTATTGAACCTGTAACTACAGAAGCCTGTGCTGTCAGAGCTTTGGCATGCAAGCCAACGTTAATATTGCATGTTTGAGCTTCAAATATGTCAATAGTTAGCCATCTAATATATAGGTTACTTCAAACCAATGTCCAGTAGATGCTCATGATCAACACAATATGTTTATCTCAGAAAATGACAGAATCTCCAAACCATCGGACGATGCAACTTTAAAAGTTATACCCCAGTCACACGGGAGCCTGCGTTCGCCGCCAACCTCCTTACGCCCAAAATGTTGCCAACTACCCAGCGTCCCACTCGATACATTGATTCAAATACGTTGTAGGCGCCATGTCGGCGCCATATCGGCGCCAGGTCAGTGCGAGGGTGCCGCGAGGGCGCCGTGAGGGCACCGCAAGGGCACCGCAAGGGCACCGCAAGGGCGCTGCCGGGTCAGCGCCAGGGCGCCGCGGGTTGGGGAAAGGGTGGTGCCCTGGCACCGACCACATGGTGACTGCAGCATCACATGTGTTGGCGCCACCAGGTCGGCGCCATATCGGTGCCAGGTTTGCGCCATGTTGGCACCCCAGGGCGGCGCCAGGGCGGTGCCAGGGCAGCAACCATTTTGAATGGCGCCGCCGGAACAGGACATAAGGAGGTTGCACCTGCAGCAGCAGCAACCTCCTTGCGTCCAAAATTCCCGAAATGGACGCCGGGAGGTTGGCGTCCTCGCGGCGACAGCACTCAATCAGGGCGTAAGGAGGGCGCAAGGAGGAGGTTTTGACGTCGCGAATCGATCGTTAGCGAACGCAGGCCTCGTGTGACTGGGGTATGAGGCAGATTATACCAATCAGCCTAATATGATTTTCACAGAAAATTACAGAAACTCAAAATCATCGGACTATGCAACCTTAATATATTTCTACAACACATCAAGCAATATGAAACATCTGAGAAACCAATTGTTAGTATCAGGCCATGTTATGGTGAACAGGAAGCACACTGTAGCACTACTCACTATTAGTATTACACATACATATGGAAGGTGGCATTGTATGTAAAATAAAATAAATAACTACTAACACAATATAACTGCAACCCGATAGAGATACAAATGTATGACAAAAACATATTAATGACTTCAAACTGCGCTTAAAGCTTCATACTGTAATGTTACATTATGTTAGCATTATCTTTGCCAAACCAAAGAACTGACCTGGAATAGCCACTACTTATCCAACTTAAATACTGGCGCACACGCTACATGTCTATTGCAGCTTGGTGTTTCTACACTGCACAGCTCTGCTCGAAAAGGAGTGACCAAAGGATATTGTAGTGGTCTGTACTGACCTCTCAGGCAAGGAGCCGCATAGACAGGTAGGCGTGGGTAGTGTGTTGATATCAGGGAGCCTAGGTGGCATAATGGTTAGCACACTGGCCCGGAATGCAAAGAGATGTGGGTTCGAGTCCCGCTCTAGGCACAATATTTCCCATTTTCATCACCCCCATGACACTGGTTGCCGTGACCATGATGCTATACAAGCTACGCGCTGTATAGTTGTTGAACCTACCCTGTGTATGTAAGTGCGTTGCATTGCCTGTATGTATGTAATTGTAAGCATTATAAGACTTACAATTCCAGGGGGACGAGTGTAGTGGTCTGCACTGACCTCTCAGGCAAGGAGCCGCATAGACAGGTAGGCGTGGGTAGTGTGTTGATATCAGGGAGCCTAGGTGGTGTAATGGTTAGCACACTGGCCCGGAATGCAAAGAGATGTGGGTTCGAGTCCCGCTCTAGGCACAATATTTCCCATTTTCATCACCCCCACGACAATATGTAAACAAATAATTTCACATATTTTAATTAGTTAAATATCCAATGTTAATTATCTCTGACCTGCTTGGGATTGTACCTGCTAACACCAACGACAAAACCAAGAAATCAATATCAGCCCAAAACATCATTGTATTTCTTGACCTCAATACGATATTGATAGCGTTACTAACAATCTAGTCATACAAGAGACTTTAAGAATGTGGTTCGGATTACAACGAAGTTTCCTGGTTTAAGGACTACCTTACTAATCGTTTGTTTGTTTGCCGCCCCCGCCCCCCAACACAAACAGTAAACATCGGTTATTGGGGAGGGGGGGGGGTCCTTCCTTACTAATCATGGACAAGGAGGAAGCTTAGGTGGCAAACTTTCTAAAGGTCTACCAATAAAATATGGCGTTCCCCAAGGATCAAGTCATTGGCCCATTTTGTTCTCACTGGATGTAAAGGATATCATTGTTCTTATAAAAAGTAATTTATCTAAGTTATACCCCCATCACACCAAAGTAGTTCTTACTACTGTAAAAATATACGGATTTTCGGTTAAGAGTTATATATTGGCAGAGAGCATTATTAGTCTTGGGCGACGGAGTGGGGACGATGTTATATAAACTAAAAGTAATAATATCCCACTCCCATTATGACATGATATAAGCTGTGTGAAATATATGTTCATATATTATGCCTGAGATTAATGAAGAGATGTTCCTATATAAGAGGCAGTACATGATTGTTGAAATGTTTCTCTATGCATCCATAAAGAGTGCAATTGGAGAAAAGACCATTTTAACAGAGATCTATTGTAACTGTATAACTACCTGCCCCCCCCTGCCTTGACCACTGGGCCGGTCCACCAGCCTAATTTGCATATACACACAGGGCACCACCTGCAGCTGGGTTGAGTGACAGCTACCCCTACTGGGGGAGGGTGCCACCCACCCTGACTGTGGAGGTGCCTGATTGGCTGGCTGTGGACTGCCCAGTCACCTGCATCCCATTGGCCCTCTGACCACACTAGCCTCAAACCAAGATCTTAATTCTAGACTCTGCTTCAGACCCCCTGGAGAGAGATCACTCTACTCCTGACTCTGGAGTGAGGCACACCTACTCTTGAGCAGGAACCCCAGACACTCTGTCTGATGCTATCAAAATTCATCTATTCTAATTGAGTGTGTACACAGCCATAGGACTCCTGTCCCATGAGCTGTAAGCACTGCTTTCTATACAGGCTAAAGTAGTAATGAGATATTGTGTGGCTAGAAGGCAAGGGGTGTGGATGATAGGTCACTGGTAGGTGGACAGGAGTTGGTGTTAGTAAAGCACAACTTCTCCACTGTTTATCTGTGTCTTGACTTCATTCTTCCTTAGCATTGATTAATGAGTTGATAGACAAGTGATATGAAGGGGAGAGTTTCTGTAGTATTCTCTGGTGTCCCAAACGTGGCCGGGCATCCAGTAATATTATACTACGTTCTTGAAAATGTTGTCAAATGGGCTCAAACTGTGTGCGAACGTAGGGAATGTAGAAGCAATGTTTTACAAACTGTTTATGAACTGCATGGACGCTCAAGGATGGAAGGGTGCTCTAGAACTTTGAGCATGTTCAAAATGTTTGGTGGCCACGTTCTACCCCGTTTTAGAACAGGGTCAGATGTTTTGAGAACTAGTTTGGTGTGATGGGGGTGTTACCGGTAGATCGGAATCAAGTTCAGACAGTTTTGTGCCAACGTACTAACAATAAATGCTGCCAAAATGAAACGGATGATCGTATGCCCCATGAGATCTGCTCAAAATATTATCTTACAAATAATGAAATTGCCATCACTAAAAAGACTTGCTTAAAATAAAATGCGTTTCAAAGTAATATAAAGCAGATGACACCAATCAACCGAATGTATTCATCTACAACATGAAAGGAATTTATTAAAATAAAACTATTTGGATGATGCGGTGAAGGTTAGGACTGCAAAGGGCGATTGGGAAGCACTTTACATCCGGACATGTAACGACACCTAGTCGCATCTGTGGTCATTCCTCGGGGACCAAGCGGACAGTCACTCAGAATACACGCATTGAAACCACTCAGAAAGAGAGAGAGAGAGAGTGCGAGACAGAGTGAGAGAGAGCGAGAGAGCAAGAGAGTGAGAGAAGGTTTGTTTGTTGTTGTTTTGCGTCCTAGTAACATAGAGGGTCATAATAAGATGGGCGAGATAAGGTGAGAGAGAGTGAGACAAGGTTAGAGAGCGCGAGACCATGAGAAAAGGTGAGACAGTGACAGAGCAAGAGTAGGTGAGAGAGCGAGAGAAGGTGAGAGAGCGAGAGAGAGTGAGAGAGCAAGAGAGGGTGAGAGAGCAAGAGAGGGTGAGAGAGAGCGAGAGCGAACAAGAGAGAGAGAGGTAGGGAGAGAGTGAGAGAGTGAGGGAGAGCGATGGTACTTACCTGGAGGCGGTATGGCGAAGACCATATAACACCCATCCACACAATGGCAGATAGGGCGCGCCACCACTTCCGGTGGGGCGCTGCACTTCCGATTCCGCAACCACTTCCGGTCGGCACTAAGCCATATCCGCTCACAGTCGGCAGTTCTCGGCGGCCACTCCCGGCCTCGCATTGCTCAGGACGCCGCAGTCACACTGCACCGGAGGCAGTGTGGCGCGACGGGGCAGATGTATGGGTGGCTCGATCCTAGGGCAGTGCGCATGCAATTTGTCTGTGTGGATGGATGGATGGATGGATGGACAGGACCGCTGTCAGTTAGCTCCGTCACTGAGCTAGACTCAGCCGGTGTTATATGTCTATTTGAATACTGTCGGTTTATAGCTGTCAGTTACCTAGCGGCAGCCGACATAATGTCAAATATATAGGAACACTGTTGGGTTGCGCTGTCGGTTAAATACCAAATGCCGAATAATGTCAAATATATAGGAACACTATCATTTATAGCTGTCACTTAAGTACCAGCAGGTGATATAATGTCAAATATATGGGAACACTGTCGCTTAATGCTGTCAGTTAAATACCGGCAGCCAACATAATGTCAAATATATGGAAACACTGTTGGTTAGTACTGTCACTTCAGTACCAGCAGCTGACATAATGTCAAATATATGGGTGCACTGTCGGTTAATGCTGTTATGTAATTACCAACAACCAACATTATGGTGTGTATATATTTGATAACTGTTGGTTACTACTGTCAACTCCCAGCAGCCGATGTTCTGCCACAGCCATGTGTGGATATACACATACAACCAGTGCCAGTTACCACTGTCGCTTAACTTCCAACAGCTGACAGTATAGTAATATACATGTCTGTCTGCCTTTCATAGGTAATATTTGCAATGTTTACTAAATATATACACCAATGTGGAATGTAATTTTATTGTACACAATAAGCTACCACCACACCTAAATAGTTTGGTAGTTCTGATGGCTGTTAAGGGTTATACCATTGCCGAATACTCCTCCCCCCTCTCTCTAGTGATTCTCATTCACAACATATGAAGTATTCCCACTCCAGTCCTATTCTACAGGCCGTCCCACCTGCCCAGGAAAGGGGGCCACTGACGATGTGCTTGGAGAGCGTCGGAAGGAAACCGGAAATGACCTATTGGCGGGAAAAGAATGCCGTCAGCGAATCACGGCTGACCATGTCGTCTGATTCAATCACAAGGCGCAAATCTCGTCGTGACAATCACCTTGTAGGGACAATCAAGCTGGGCAGAGAGTCAGCGGCAAGAAGATACCCATGATGCATCAGGTTGTACGTTGGGAACCGGCAGTACAGCTCTGAGTTTTAACATATGCTGGTTATGTAAACAGCGCATTTAGGCACACATGACGTTGTGCCATGGGGATAATTAACCAATCCACAGAGGGCGGCATTATAATGCACAGGGGAAGCACACGATGCACGCAATCCAGATTCCGGCAGTAATGCATCTACACTGCACCGACTCACTGCGCAGGGAGAAGCGGTGGAGAGGAGGGGTGAGGTAGGGGTGGGGGGTGGGGGAACTAACCAGTCCCGCCTGCTTCTCAATCCAACAATGGCCACCGACCAGACTAGAGCAGCTCAGTAATCAACAGTCAGTCCACCAGATGGTTACCATGGAAACCCTTTGAGTTGGTGGGTGGGTTGGTGGGTGGGTGGATAGTGAGTAACTAAAGGTCAAGGGGTTGTATTTTCACATATTCAATTCCAGTACTAAATCAATCGATGTGAATCCGTTGAAGATTGAACTGAGACTTTCTTCCACTACGCATGCGCAATGAGCTGTTTAATACACTAAAATACTACTTCTTGCCACTGTCATCAAAGGGCAGGTTGGTGGTGGAAACCCTCTATTAAAGCTTTACCACACAGAATGCTACATGGTTAGCTGCCGAGCACAACACTAGTTCTTGCCACTGCAATGAGAGATGCCCTGGTGATTTAAATCCTCTATTATACATATATTTCTATCAGAAGTGATATCCTTGGTGTAGCTCCTCTATAAGACATTACCCAAGATCAGCCTGCACGGTCAGTGAGCTGCTACCCACAGCATGAATTCTTCCATTGCTATCAGTAGGTACATCGGTGGTGTAAATCCTCTATAAGACCTTTACCACAGATCATGCAGCACAGTGAGTTCCTATCTACACCAATAGTTATTGCCACTGCCGCCAGAGGGCGGGCAGTGGGGTGGTGGTGGTGGTGGAAATCTTCTATCGATGACGTCCAGACAGAGAGGCGTGGCACTTTGTATAGCCACAACCCGGTTCCTCCATTTGGAGAGTCGGAGCAGACGCATTCAGCTGTGGAGAAGAAGACAAAATAGAAAATATAAATAACCATATTAGCAGATCTCCACATATAACAACAGTACCACACAAACATGGGACAGCACATCAACGCTGCAACGGGCCTGCCACTGTCAAGTCGTAACTCTATGGATTAAGTGGCTATATTCTGTTTGTTTGTTTGAGTTTTACGCCCTGGCAACATCTAAGTTCATATCAATACGGGTACCGACTTGTGATAGTAGGCACTCATGGTGGCTTTATAGTGCTGCCCACTGAAAGACCAGGCCTCCAGCACCATGACCTGATATCCCATTCACTCACATTATCCTGACACTGAGCCAACCAGTCCTTGCCCTATTATAATAATGTTGAGCATCAGGTTAGGAAGCGATAAGTATACATTTTTAAGTAATTGGTTTGACTTGACCAGGGTTCGAAACCACAAAGCCATGGGTTCGGATTCCCCGATCTCCCAAAACAGGAGACGGACGGTCAACTCATTCGGCCACCCCATCTGGTAGTGGCTATTCTATTATAGTGTTATATGTGTGTTTGTCTGTGTGTGTGTGGGGGGGGGGGGTGATGCAAATGGCAAATGTCACCCTTAGACTTAGAGCAGGATTTGAATGCATAATTCGTGCATTTCGGGGCTACTGTGCTAACCATTAGACTACCTGGGCTCCCTGATGCAATCACCCTAACAACGCCTTTCTGTATATGTGGCTTCTTGCCTGAGAGGTACTACATTTATCCCCCTGGAATTGTAAGACTTTTACAGACCTTGTTTACTTCCAGATGTGGATCTGTGTGGGCAGTTGATAAGGAGTGAGGGTGATAGGTCGCCAGTAGGTAAACAGGAGTTGATGCCAATAAAGCACAACTTCTTCACTGTCAATCTTGTGCAACTTGTATTCCTTTCTTCCTTATGAGATTGTTGGACGGGACAGAGGTGGAAACTGACAGACAATTGTCAGAACACACCTAGGGAGACTAGTGATATTCAGGGCTCTGACGGCCAAGTTCCCAAGATATTACAACAGGGTATGTTCATCAACCAAACAGCACGCACCTTGTACAGGAACTTGAGAATAGCACCAGTGTCATGAGGGTGATGGAAATGGGAAATAAAGTGGATAGAGCAGGATTTAAACACACACTTCTGCCATTCTGGGGCTAACATGCTAACCATTAGGCTCCATAGGTTCTCTGATGCATTCACCCTATCCGCGCCCACATGTCTATATGACTCCTTGCCTGAGAGCTCAGTGAAGATTACTCCAATATGATTGTTTGTGTTTCATGTTCATAGAAACCTGTTAGGTCTTCTCAGGATGGCTGGAAATTTTAGGAGATTCAAATTCTTATCCACTGTTCTAACCTGGTTCAGCATGTCGGCTGTATAGTGCTGCGCAAATGTGCTAGCGATTGATCAACACCGTGTTGCAATATCCTACTCAGACACAATATCATGACACTGAACTGACCAACCCATTTTCTGTAATAATGTCGAGCATTCAACAAAATAGTGACAGCTATTGCAGTAGTCTGATGGTTTTGAGTTTCTGTCATTTTCCCCAACAAGTTTATTATTAGGTTGATCTTTGTAGTCACCTCAATTTAAGTTGAAGGAACTTTATTAGTAGTATAGCTTAACATTGGAGATGTTTTATGTCTAAATATACTAAATTAACTTCATCATGCAGGTCGAAATTGTGACAAAGACTTCAGCAGTAACAGGTTTGATTAAATTGACTTAATATACCTATATATATAGAAACATGTGTGTCAGATGTGAACCATAATCTAAGTTGGAGATGGACGATCAAATATAGAAGACTGTCTTGGCTTCGATAATGTGATGGTTTACCAACTAACTATACAACTTAAATTTTTTGAAGATTTTGGTTAGACATTTTTTAGAGATCGATCACACGATCTCTGAATCGCTCCCCCCATGACCTGTCGCACGGGAAGCATACGCTGTACCAACTCAACCAACTCCTAGCAGGCGGCTTCATAAGAACAATGGCAGTGATGTAGCTTTGCGAATTAACTGTTCCTGTCGAGAAATAGGTAGTCGCCGATTCCACTAATGAAAACCAACAAAAACAGCCAAATAAATTGCCTTAATCTTTGGTAGAATCACATTTCCTTTAATTCTACATTTGAAACCAGAATATTCAATAGATTCCCAATTATGAAAATGGTTATTAAGAAGAGCAATTTCTTCTTAATTAGTTATCTGCATAGCATTTTACTTGTGGGCTTTGTAATTATTAGAGTATTAATATTTAATGGTGTTATTTATTTGAGATATATACTACTCCACTCCCATTGAACCTGATAGTATTTCAATATAATTTGTCCAATTTGTCTAGTCACTCCAGTAACAGGACCCTCACTATGTCTGAAGAAATTTGGTGTGGATGCAGAGTGGTCCGGTGAAGCGTTGAAGACATGTGCGGGTAAGACTAAGAGGCAAACATGTCTGAATACAGAGTTGTCCATTGAAGACATATACTACTACTATGAGGACAAGATTGGTCTGAATACAGAGTTGTCCATTGAAGACATATACTACTACTGTGAGGACAAGATTGGTCTGAATACAGACTTGTCCATTGAATACACATACTACTGTGAGGACAAGATTGGTCTGAATACAGAGTTATCCATTGAAGACATATACTACTACTGTGAGGACAAGATTGGTCTGAATACAGAGTTGTCCATTGAAGACATATACTACTACTGTGAGGACAAGATTGCTCGGAATACAGAGTTGTCCAGTGAATATACGTACTACTGTGAGGACAAGATTGGTCTGA
Source organism: Branchipolynoe longqiensis (assembly GCA_030323885.1). Lineage (NCBI taxonomy): Eukaryota > Metazoa > Annelida > Polychaeta > Phyllodocida > Polynoidae > Branchipolynoe > Branchipolynoe longqiensis. The sequence goes on from CM059200.1 coordinate 25,791,838, forward strand.
ATACAGAGTTGTCCATTGAATACCCATACTACTGTGAGGACAAGATTGGTCTGAATACAGAGTTGTCCATTGAAGGAAGATACTACAGTGAGGACAAGATTGGTCTGAATACAGAGTTGTCCATTGAATACACATACTACTCTGAGGACAAGATTGGTCTGAACACAGAGTTGTCCATTGAAGACACATACTACTGTGAAGAGAAGATTGGTCTGAATACGGAGTTGTCCTTTGAATACACATACTACTGTGAGGACAAAATTGGTCTGAATACAGAGTTGTCCATTGAAGACATATACTACTAATATGAGGACAAGATTGGTCTGAATACAGAGTTGTCCATTGAGGACATATACTACTACTGTGAGGACAAGATTGGTCTGAATACAGAGTTGTCCATTGAATACACGTACTACTGTGAGGACAAGATTGGTCTGAATACAGAGTTGTCCATTGAGTACACATACTACTGTGAGGACAAGATTGGTCTGAATACAGTGTTGTCCATTGAAGATATATAGTACTACTGTGAGGACAAGATTGGTCTGAATACTGAGTTGTCCATTGAATACACGTACTACTGTGAGGAAAAGATTGGTCTGAATACAGAGTTGTCCATTGAAGGCAGATACTACAGTGAGGACAAGATTGGTCTGAATACAGAGTTGTCCATTGAATACACATACTACTGTGAGGACAAGATTGGTCTGAATACAGAGTTGTCCATTGAAGACATATACTACTAATGTGAGGACAAGATTGGTCTGAATACAGAGTTGTCCATTGAAGACATATACTACTACTGTGAGGACAAGATTGGTCTGAATACAGAGTTGTCCATTGAATACACATACTACTGTGAGGACAAGATTGGTCTGAATACAGAGTTGTCTTTTGAATACACGTACTACTGTGAGGACAAGATTGGTCTGAATACAGAGTTATCCATTGAATACACATACTACTGTGAGGACAAGATTGGTCTGAATACAGAGTTGTCCATTGAAGGCAGATACTACCGTGAGGACAAGATTGGTCTGAATACAGAGTTGTCCATTGAATACACATACTACTGTGAGGACATGATTGGTCTGAATACAGAGTTGTCCATTGAATACACATACTACTGTGAGGACAAGATTGGTCGCTATGCAGAGATGTCCATTGAAGACAGTTACTACTACTGTGAGGACAATATTGGTCTGAATACAGAATTGTCCATTGAAGGCAGATACTACAGTGAGGACAAGATTGGTCTGAATACAGAGGTGTCCATTGAATACACGTACTACTGTGAGGACAAGATTGGTCTGAATACAGAGTTGTCCATTGAATACACCTACTACTGTGAGGACAATATTGGTCGCTATGCAGAGATGTCCATTGAAGACAGTTACTACTACTGTGAGGACAATATTGGTCTGAATACAGAGTTGTCCATTGAAGGCAGATACTACAGTGAGGACAACATTGGTCTGAAGACAGAGTTGTCCATTGAATACACATACTACTGTGAGGACAATATTGGTCTTTATGCAGAGATGTCCATTGAAGATAGTTACTGCAGTGTGGACAAGATTGGTCTCTAAGCAAAGTTGTCCATTGAAGGCAGATACTACAGTGTTGAAAACATTGCTCTGGCTGCAGAGTTGTCCATTGTAAACAGGTACTATTACTGTGCATATGTTTCTTTCTATCGCTGTGATATGTGGGTGGGGGAGTGATAGCTGATATGCTAATCATAATTTGGTGTCATCTTGCAGGAGGATTCTTATTCAAATAGTTATCTATATTCGGAAATATGTGTTAATCAGCATTTTGCTGAACCCTCGGCTGAATTTCTTCTCTCTCTAAATAAGTACTTTAATTTGATCTCGCAATGCCCGTCCTGGTATGACCATGAATGTTGCTAGGATGCAAAACCCCAACAAACAAACTGGTGTAATGCAGCTAGACCTGGAGCTAGATCACCACCTTTTTGATAATCTTCAACAGTTACCTAAAATACCGAGGTATAGATTGTACATCTCACATAATTAGTATTGTGCCACACCGAGCCACTGTGAAAAAACCTATGAAGAATGGCGATTTCAATGTATTTGCTAATGCTGCAGTCACACTATGATGCTTCTCTCCAACGCGGGTCGACGTGTATCACTTGTTGGCGAGACGTCGGGAAGCGTTACGCGCGTGTTAGGCGCTCGTCGGTACATGTCGGTACACCTTGATGGATGTCGACGGTCGGTGAGGATCGTCGGCACGCGTCGGGGTGCGTCGAAAGTTTTGTGCTTGCACAAAGCTTTTCGACGTGTGCCAACGTGTGGGTCGAATGTTACGGGGACGTTAGGCACGCGTTGAGATACGTTGGATGCATTGGAAGATCATTATGCGAACGGTAGGCAGATGCCACATGCGCGCGAGGGTCGTCTCCACACGTTGCGCCAAATGGTTGCTTTGTTGTTTTATGCCCTAGTTACATCTAAGGTCATATGATGACGTCGCACCAAACTTTTTTTGTTTGTTGCCGCACGCGATGACACATATTAGCCGTGCGCTACTAACACGCTGTGTTGATGCCAAACCTTTTCCCAACACTGCCGAAAAGTTGGACGTGTCTCGACGCGTACAACTTCTTTTGCGCATTGGCGGCACGCCGGCGAGAAGCGTCATAGTGTGACTGCAGCATAAGATCACCCTGTGTGAGATCTGGGAAATGGGAAAGATCAATTACTCAGATTGAGATTGCTTCCACTAACTGGCACCGCCGGTGCTATCATGAGGAAAACTAGCATCCGCCTAGGGCACAGGCCTCAGAGGGGTCACAGTTTTATACCGACATTTGAGGGGTGGTGTAAGCTGGTAAGTAGTTAGCCTTACCAGGGTGCAAAATAGTCTGACACTGGCCCTGATAACCGAATGTAATAACGCCATGACTCGAGCACCCGTTTCACATATTGTTGTGGGTTTAAACCTTAATAAATCAAAGTAATGACTGAAAGGTTACATTGGTCACTATCTAGCCTGCCGTTTGGTCGTAGTACGATAGGGAAAAGAAACACTGGAATCAGGAAGATCAATTTAACATCTCTTCTACTTAATCAAGTTATGTAGCTAATAATAATATCAACAAAATAAAACTGAATTCTTTATTAGAAGGAAGGGCTTATATAATTGGGCTAGTTAGCAGTGGCCGAATCTGTAAGGGTACAGGCATCCCACACGAAAGGTCGGGTGTTCGAATCCCGGCTGAATCAAACCAATGACTTACAAAATTGATACTTCTCGTTACCTAGCCAGCTAATCAGCATTAGTATGACAAGGCTAGTCCTAGTTGGCTCAGTAGCAGTGTGACTAAATGGGGTATTAATGTGAGTAAATGGGATATTAGTGTAAAATGGCTAAAGCTCGAATATGTGGTTGCGTAGGCAGGCTATAGTCAAATCAATACAGACAAAGAGAAAGGAAGAGGATGAAGTGTAAAGAAGGAGAGAGAGTCAATCCCTCTTGTTTATTATTTATATGGTTACATGAGTTCATTGTAGAGTATCACCCCACCCCTTTCCCCCAATGGAAAAGAAGCATTCGTGGCCCTATCAATAGGGATCCAGCATTCCTGGTCCCCATTGCTACCAGTGGTCTGCCCACCACCACCAAGCTGTACGGCCCTGAGTGCCCTCACACCCAGACCTGCCAGCACCACTATGTCTATTTACATCCCACTCAGGCACCACCATCCCTTACATATATATATATATATATATATATATATATATATATATAAATATATATATATCTATATATACATACATGCACCTGGTCACGTACACCGATCAGTAATAGAACACTTGGATTCCCCCCTATGCCATTTATCGGAATATTTTACATTAGGTCATGCTGCTGACGGTCTGATCTTCCAGTGGGGCAGCACAATAAAGTACATGGTTGCACACTGCCACACTTCGGCAACCATCCTGATATAACCATAGGTGTTGCGAGGACGTACAACCCCAACACATGAGCAAATGGACTGCACTGCAAGGCGTGCTCCGGCTAAAAGACTGACATTAGGACAGTATGACCCTCTTCTGGAAGGATGCCTACAAACTGGCCGACATAGATTACAATGTCCACTTTCTATACGCTGGAGGTCGTGAGCTCGACCTTAGGCTAACCTAAGGCTAAGGGTTACAGATTACACAATTGGTACAAAATATCTACTTAAAGCTGCATAGTCCGATGAAAGCATCAAATTTTCAAAACCAAAACACTGACATATAATTCAAGCTACATGTGTAACTTAGAAACGGGTACACTTATTAAGCATATGTTGCCAAATGGAGGGGCATACTGAGTCAATTTAATAGAATCTGTTATTGCAGAAGCCTTTGGTGTCAGAGTTTGGGCATGCTTGCCAACATTAATTTTGCAGCTTTGCACTTCAAATATCTCAAAAGTTAGTTATTTGAAATAAAATTTATTTCAAAATAAAGTGAAGTAGATTGCAACGATCAACTTAGTATATATATTTATCTCACAAAATGACAACAACTCCTAACCATCGGACTATTCAACTTTAACCAGGCGAAATGAAGGCACACTGCCATTGAGTTTGCAGATACGTGCAGTGCAACATGTCGATCTTATTCAAAGTTATTAGAAATACAGAACCCTAACCTTATGAATTTAATATAATCCTTTCGTGGATTTGTTTTCTGTATATGTGCCAAGCGGGATGCTTCGAGGTGGTGTGGCTTTAGAGATATTTCACATTTTCTGTATGAAGATTGCTCACGGCCATTGAGAATGCATTGAGTTTGCCGATACGCGCTGTGCAAGACATCGATTTTATTCAAAATTAATAGAAATACAGAACCCATTGAGTTTGCAGTGTGACAGTGTGTCGCCCTGCAGCCTGGCTGCATGCGCACTGACCTAACTACCTATGCTGACATCATAGGTCTATAATGCACGAATCACATGTGAGAATGTGGTTCAGGGAATGGTGAAAATTGCAAAATAAATCTATCACTGGAATGTTATTAGGCCCCCAGGTATGTAGCAAGAACAGAGAAGCAAAGGTGGTGTTCACTGGATGAATTGGTGTCAACAGATGCATGGGAATCTGTTGACACCAGAATCTGTTGACACCAATTCATCTTTGTCACCAGCCTGACGCCTTCAGATGTGGCAGCTAAGGATGGTGGTTTGGTGTGAACATTATAGGATTCATTATTCCAAAGCTTACCTATCAAACCGGACGTGGTGGCCGAATCGGCATAGCCCAGGAGTCATGTACAGGAGATCGGGTGTTTGATTCCCTTACTTCCGGTTGAGTCAAACCAATGATTTACATAATTGATACTTGTCACTTCCTACTAGTACCCCAGCTTGGCACTCTGTATTAATGGGATAAGGCAAGGGCTGGTTAGCTCAGTGTCAGGATAATGTGACTGAGTGGGATATTGGGTCATGGTGCCACCCACCTGATTTCCCCGTGGGACAACACTAAACAGTAGCCATGAGTGTGCACGGTCACAAGTCGGTACCCATCTTGATATGACCTTAGATGTTGCCAGGATGTAAAATAACAACCAACCAACCATTGACCTAAAAACCACTTGTTTGTTTGTTGGTTGTTTTACGTCCGAGCAACATCTAAGGTCATACCAGGACGGTCACCTCAAAACCGCACCTTTTTACACTGATCAGATGTTATTAATATCAGCATAATACATTATACACCACATATATATATATATATATATATATATATATATATATATATATATATAATTTATATATGCATCATCATCACACATCGCCCTCAGAAACCGCGTGTCCAACACATGTAATATTACCAACACCACTGCGTCAATAGGAGGGACCATATTTCACACTGCAAAACGCCACAGACGTGAAGGTTGCCTGATGCATGCAACAGGCCACAAAGCAGTTGCACTGGGTTTGTCTTACATGTGTTTTATGATACACTTGTTTTTAAAAAAAAGAAAAAAAAAGTAAATTACACCATTTCTATGACTCCCTCAATTCATAAATACCATTGAGAATTATGACACAGCATTTCAGATTATACCGAGCAACCTAATGTATTTATCTCAGAATATGACAGAAACTCAAAGCCAATAACCAGGCTAGCTAGCAAGAAATTAGCATTTTTAAGTCATTGATTTGACTCTACCCATGTTTGAACCCAGGGTTGGTGTCTCGCGGCATGCCACATGGGAAACAGCAGCTCACCTCATTAGGTCATCCCATCTGGTCACTCACTCCACACTAATTATAACATGTTCTTTGTTTATATGTACAATGTAGAATACATGTATGTATATTTGTTTATGCCTTATCTCAAGGAGAGCTTAGCGGACGGGGTGGCCGAATGAGTTGAGTGTCCATCCCCTGTTTTGGGAGATCGGGGGCTCTAAACCCATGAGCTTGTGGGTTCGAACGCTGGTCGAGTCAAACCAATGACTTAAAAATTGATACTTGTCGCTTCCTAGCCTGGCACTGGGCATTATTAGGATACGGCAAGGACTGGTTGGCTCAGTGTCAGGTTAATGTGACTGAGTGGGATATCAGGTCATGGTGCTGACAGCCTGATTTCCCAGTGGGGCAGCACTATAAAGTCGCTATGAGTGTGCACTGTCACAAGTCGGTACACATCCTGATTTGACCTTAGATGTTGCTAGGAGGTAAAACAACAACAAACAAACAAGGAGAGCTAACGCCAGGCCCACTCTTGGACCACAAAGCAGATGCATACATTATACAAAGTATGCCAGTCTAAAGTTGGCTAGAATGGTTCCTGCGACTAGTGCGATCCGCGTGAGCGCGGGATCAGTGATGTACACGCATCGAGTGACTCGGATGAAATAGGATCAGGGGCCATGTCTGCATCCGGTAGGCGAGCACAGGTATCGATCCGCCGGTAAACCATCCACTTCCAGCCGGCCGACGGGGGCCGAGATGCCGGGGTAGGGGGTGGGTCACGGGGGGGGGGGGGGGGGTGAGGGAGAAGGAGGGGCGAGGGGCTGGGGGAGGGAGAAGGAGAGGCCGTGGACGGGGGCGCGGGAGGAGTAGACGGAGGGGCCGGAGGGGCCGGAGGAGGGGGCGGGTCCAGGGGAAGGCGCGGGTGCCGGGGGGGGGGGGGGAGACGGAGAGGCAGGCGGAGGGAGATGGAGGGGCGGCGGGCGGGGGGAGGGGGCGAGGGACGCGGGGCGACGGGGGAGGGCGACGGAGGGACAGGGGATGGGGCGGCGAGCCGGGGGGTGGCTCGGTGGGGAACTGGTGGTGTGGTGTGGTGGATGGGGGAGGGGTGGGGGAGAGGGTGGCAGGGAGCAGGTTTAGATATGGTGGGTGGTGTAGATGTAATGGTGAGGCGGGGGTGGTAGTGGGTTGAAAGGTAGTGCAGGGAGGGGGCATGGGGGAAGGGAAGAGGGGGCAGGGGGAGGCGGAGGGCCGGTGGTGGTGGTAGGGCGGTGGTGGTGGTAGGGTGGTGATGGTAGTAGGGCAGTGGTGGTAGGGCGGTAATGGTGGTAGGGTGGTGGTGGTGGTAGGGCGGTGGTGGTGGCAGGGCGGTGGTCGTGGTAGGGCGGTGGTCGTGGTAGGGCGGTGATGGTGGTGGTAGAGCAGTGATGGTGGTCTGCTGGTGGTAGGCTGGTGGGGGTGGTAGGGCGGTGGTAGTGGTAGGGCGGTGGTGGTAGGGCGGTGGTGGTGGTAGGGTGGTGGTGGTAGGCCGGTGGTGCTGGTAGGGTGGTGGTGATGGTAGAGCTGTGGTGGTGGTAGGGTGGTGGTGGTGGTGGTAGGGTGGTGGTGGTGGTAGGGCGCTGATGGGGGTGGTAGGGCAGTGGTGGTGGTAGGGCGGTGGTGGTGGTAGGGGGTGGTGGTGGTAGGGCGGTGGTGGTGGTAGGGCGGTGGTGGTCGTATGGGGGTGGTGGTCGTAGGGCAGTGATGGTGGTGGTAGGCCGGTGGTGGTCGTAGGGCGGTGGTTGTTGTAGGGCGGTGGTGGTTGTAGGGCGGTGGTGGTGGGACGGTGGTGGTGGTAGGGCAGTGGTGGTGGTAGTGGTAGGGTGGTGGTGGTGGTAGGGCGGTGGTGGTGGTAGGGCAGTGGTGGTGGTAGGGCGCTGATGGCGGTAGGGCAGTGGTGGTACGGCAGTGGTGATAGGGCGGTGGTGATGGTAGGGCGGTGGTGGTGGTAGGGCGGTGGTGGTGATAGGGCGGTGGTGATGGTAGGGCGGTGGTGGTTGTAGGGCGGTGGTGGTGGTAGGGCGGTGGTGGTGGTAGGGCAGTGGTGGTACGGCAGTGGTGATAGGGTGGTGGTGGTGGTAGGGCAGTGGTGGTGGTAGGGTGGTGGTGGTGGTAGGGCGGTGGTGGTGGTAGGGTGGTGGTGGTGGTAGGACGGTGGTGGTAGGGTAGTGGTGGTGGTAGGGCGGTGGTGGTGGTAGGGCAGTGGTGGTAGGGCGGTGGTGGTGGTAGTCCAGTGGTGGTGGTAGGGCGGTGGTGATGGTAGAGCTGTGGTGGTGGTGGTAGGGCGGTGGTGATGGTAGAGCTGTGGTGGTGGTAGGGTGGTGGTGTGGTGGTGGGATGGAGTGGAGTTTGGGGTGTAGTGGTGGTGGCCATGCATTCGAATGCATATATAGGCCTTGTTCTAGAGTGATGGTGAGTGGTGGGCAAGTGGTCCTGAAGTTCTGGTGGACAGTGATGGGTGGTTGTGCCGGAGTTTACTAGGAATATTGGTGGGCTGGAGTGGGGTGGGTTGGTTGGTGGTAAATTGTTGGTAGAGTGGTCCTGGTGGTGAGGTCGGTCGGTTGATTGTTGGGGTTTTATATCCTAGCAACATCCAAGGTTATATCAGGAGGGGTACCGACTTGTGACATTGTGACATTGTGACATTGTACACTCGTGAAACATTTATAGTGCTGCTCCACTGGGAGACCAGGCCACAAACACTATGAATTGATATCCCACTCAGTCACATTATCCTGATACTGAGTCAACCAGTCGTTACACTATCCTACGGATGCTGAGTGTCTGGCTAGGAAGTGACAAGTATAAATTTTTAAGTAATTGGTTTGACTCAACAAGCATTTGAATCCCAAGATCTATAAAAACGGGAGAAGGACGCTCACCTCATTCGGCCATCCAGTCTGGTCGTCGTGGTGAAGTGGTGGTGAAGTGGTGGTGGAGAGGTGGTAGGGAAGTGGTGGGGACTTGATAGTTAGGTTGGTGGTGGGGTGGTGGGGATGTGGTGAGGAGGTGGTGGTGTAGTGGTACCGTGGGGGAAATGGGGGTAGGGTGGGTTTTGGGGGAGTAAGGGGGGACAGGAAGTACACACAGGCCAGCTACCTTAATAACGAGCCTAATCAGAGGCCGGATTAAAAAATGTCATGCATGGGAATTTACCATGGCAACCGCTACTTTGATATTTCGGTGTAGTCTCAAACAACCCGACCTGCCTGGAGTCTCCAACCCCAAAGAGTGGCCCATATGGTTACTGACGCTTAACTGCTCTCGACTTCTGCAACCACTTGAAGGTTCACCACGTGTATCCGCTGTTGACAGCAGTCACTTTAACAACATCAGAGCAGTGCTCACGATGACTCAGTATGTGGCAGTTTGCTGCTACATTAATTTCACTTACCTTAGCTCAATGTTAAACTTGAATAATCTGAAGAAAGTAGCAACTTATCCAAAGCAAAACACTTATCTAGATTTTAAGCTACAAATCCAACTTAGAAGCTGGTGTACTTAGTACAGTTCCCTAGTCATGGTTTTGAGTTTCTGCAATTTTCTGAGGTCAATAAATTATATTTATCAATATAATCTATTTTACTTTAGTTTCAAATAATCTTTCTTAAACATGACTAACTTCTAAGATATTTGAAGTTCAAAATTCAAAAATAATGCTGGGAAGCATGCCAACACCAAGACATCATAGGAGCAGTAACAATGTTCTACTACATTGACTGTGTGGCAATGGAACTTGCATCTATTAATACGGAGAGTGGGACGTAGCTCAGGCGGTAGAGTGTCCACCTGTGAAGGTGTGGTCATCCTACCGATCCTGCTCAGTGAACCCATTTGAAGTTTGGGCTATTTTCTGTTCCAACCAGTGGGCCACAACTGATTCATCATAGGCTGTGGTATGTGCTGTCCTGTCTGTGGGAAAGTGCATATAAAAGAGCCCTTGCTGCTTATCGGAAAGAGTAGCCTATGTGGCAGCAGCAGGTTTTCTCTGAAGAAATATGTCAGAATGACCAAATATTTTACATCCAATAGCCGAAGATGAAAATTGATGTGCTCTAGAGGAGTCATTAAAACAAACTTGCTATTGATAGGCGATTCTTTTGCCCCATTAGGTTATTTGAACTATATATCTGTACATAGATATGGCTGGAAGATAAGTGCATTGCCGCCAAGAAAAAAAAAAGAATTCAGCTGAATCAAATATCTAACAACAACAAAAACAAAATAAACAGTGACAGTAAGCCAAAAGAACACAACAAAACACCGACAAAACTCACCCAATAGTAGGATCGGCAGAAGCTAGCAGAGAGGAAATGTTTGATACTGCAACTTCCACAGTCTGCTTATGGTTTCCATTAGACTTGCTCTGAGGCTATCCTCAGACTTGCAGATGATTGGTTGCGTATTTATTGGCTCCCCTAAGCCACACCTGGTAATTCTGACTGACACCACAATGGCCACCACCCATATTGAGCGCTGTCCGCCTTCCTTACTGCCGATTGGATAACTCTGACTACATGGAGGAGCCCCGCAGGTGATACCTCTACATATTTAATAAACATTTGCTGATTAGTTGGCCAAGCCACCTCTTGCCTAAATATCCAATTTAACCCTTCTGCCATCTGCCCAGGTATTTGCGTTAAAATTGTCCCACACATGTCTATTTCCTCAGTAATTGGGGTAAACATCAAATAAGTTTACAGTAGGGCACGACAACGATAAATATATCACGAAACAACATTCAGAACTAAAGGTGAAGTTTTCATGGATCAGACATTTCCTCAAACACAACATTACTGTACAGCATCATAACACGCAATATGCACTCTCAGTCTAGTGGTCAAAACTGAACAGATAATTATATATATTATTAACATAAACATATGCCTATATATATATGCCTTAACCAAACGCACATATATATATGCCTTAACCAAAGGCATATACATATATTCAAGCATATCTATGCATATATATATGTATGTGTATATATTCTAACCAAATAAAATTACTGGCTTGAATATTTATTTAATATTTAATGTTATATTCTATACAGAGTCACTTGTGTAATATATATCTGCGATGGTATGTAGCCTTTATATTATTGCTTCCTGCAAAGTATACAATTTTAATATTGCTATGGTTAGTAATAAATATTCTTAACTTATTCTGTGCTTCAAAGCTATCTTGGCAACGACCTGAGAACTGTAGGAATGGGAAAGAAGCAAAACCTATGCTTTGTAACGATCTCCAACTCATTTGTGTCAGGATAATGTCACTGAGTGGGATATCAGGTCATCCTGCTGGAGGCCTGGTCTCCCAGTGGGGAAGTACTATAAAGTCGGTTTGAGTACACACTGTCACAAATCGGTATGCGTTCTGATGAACTTAGATGTTGCCAGGATGTAAAACTCCAACAACTAGCCAATCTAGTTGGATGCAATTTCGAATTCAGAATGTGCATGGTATATTTGCATTCGGGTTTGGCTACCCATCAGGACGTACTAAAACTTCAACATGAAGCAGGAATTACGTGAACAGACTCATTGAAACACAGCTCTATTATTGGTTTTTCTTCCTTTGTCTTTGTATCAAACTCTTGTTGAGTTTAGACTATGAATGAATGTAGTGTCATGGGGGGTGACGAATATGGAAAATATTCCGCCTAGAGCGGGACTCGAACCCGCATCTCTTTGTATTCCGGGCCAGTGTTCTAAGCATTACACCACCTAGGCTCCCTGATATCAACACAATACCCATGCCTACCTGTCTATGTGGTTACTTGCCTGAGAGGTCAGTGCAGACTACTACAGTAGCATAATATGACCAGAAGATCAGTGCCTCGGCGCTGATAAAAATACCTTTATTTGCTGAATAAAATGATTCCCCCTAAAAAGAAGAAAAACTGCGTCTTACACGGCTTGGGGAATACAAGGAGAAACAGTGAGATAATGTCAACCCCCAGGGTGCTTCCTTGGTTTATTCCGTCAACGTGAGAATAGGAATGACATGTTATTACCTAGCCAGGTAGCACATACCCTCTCTCACAGTTGGCCGCCAGCAATAGGTAGATACAGTTATCATAAAGTTGCATAGTCCCATGATTTTGAGTTTCTGCCATTTTGTGAGATAAGTACATTAGATTGGTGGTACCTGGTATACTGGTCCTGCGGACAAATCAGTCCTTATCTACTGGATTTGAGCTCAGATCGCTCAGTCTGTGAAATGAGACAGGGAAAGGATGTTTATACAGTAAAACCTCTCTAAATCGACCGAACTTGGGACCGATTTTAAGTGGTCCATTTAGGGAGCTGGTCGGCTTAGGGAATTACAATATGATTTCAATGGTATTATCGGGACCCAAATAAAGCGATCGATATAGGGGAGTGGTCTATTTGTGGAGGTGGTCGGTTAGAGGGGTTTTACTTATTTATATTTGAATACATTACACGTGTACATGTTTATTACTGGATATTGTTGACAAGAGAACAAGTGGCCAGACTGACAAATTGGTTTATTAACAGTGGGCTTTTAGTGAGAATGAGGGCTAATTGAATGAGTGCTAATTGCGTGGGGGGAGGAGAAGGGGGACGGTGGGACGACCAGGCATCTAGGTCATGCGATATTACATATATATAGCACAACCCTGGGAAGGTCACCTTCTGCTGGTTTGTGTAATACCCCCATCACACCAAAGTAGTTCTCAAAACGTCCGACCCCATTCTAAAACGGGGTAGAACGTGGCCCCCGAAAATGTTGAACACGCTCACTGTTCTAGAGCATCCTTCCGTCCTTGGCCATCCATGCAGTTCACAAAAAGTGTGTGAAATGTTGCTACTACATTCACTACGCTTTCATACAGTTTGAGACCGTTCGGCAACATTTTCAAGAATGTAGTAAGAAATACTTTGGTGTGATGGGGGTATAAGGAGTGCTATGAGTTGGAGAGGTAAGAAGCTAAGTGTTGGAGCGCTACACCGATGGAACGAGATGGCAAATTATGGCATAAAGAGGATAGACCAGAGTGGGTAGCTAAACACACCACAAGAAACAGAGAACACATGGGCTGACAGAAGAATAAATTCACTACCGAATCATAATAGGACCATACAATGGAAATATGTTGTTAACTAAATGACTGAAATGTATAATCCTCCAAGCATAGTTTATCCCATCATTACTAACAACCTACTTACTCAAACTACTTCATGTAGTCAAAAACACACCCGAGGTATTAACCTTTTAAGCATAACCCTACAAGCTAACCACACTCTACCTAACAGAATAAACAAACCATTCTACTAACACTCGATCTCAAAATGTTATCTCCAACAACATGTTAATTATGCAATTCACAACACAGTAGGCATACACACCTATGGAGGGAAACTATGCACCTAAGCACTCCGTAATGTAAATGTCTAATCAATACACATGTATGTATCTAAGTATGTATGAATACAACATATAACTACTATTTTTATATGTGAATTGTCAAACTATATCATATGTAAGTCTTAATATTGTTATTTCAGCTGACTTGAGCTAGCTGCTGATGACAATATCAGATTACATCTACATATATATTGTAAATAACTGTATTGTCACATGGCTGGAAGACCAGTGCCATGGCGCTGACAAAAGACTATATTCAACGAATAAACTATATTTACAACAACAACAAAATGCATTCCGTACCAAATATTGTAAAACAAAAGGTTATAGCTTTTTTTATTGTACATAGACATATATATATTGATTAATTTGCATTTCATATTAATTAAAAAGTCTCTTTCAATATATAATACATATGTATTTCCTACAAAATAAAATGGCTATGTTTTATTAACGTATTGCATGAGGTATCCCATATTTGGATATCCACATATATTTACACATACATTTTGAGATTACTATATATATATATAGATATATAATTGGATATTATATACATATATATATATATATATAGGATATTATATATATCGGGGTGACTAAAGTGGTAGGCCATAACCCATTTACTGCTGCCACCACGACAAGCCAGTCTTTGTTCCTGCCTGGCTCACATCACAAGGTCAATTTTGTTTATGGCTGGCTGCTCATGTTCTTCTTTGAAAGCAAGCGGAAACTGCCAGTTTCATGGCACCAGCTAATGCCGATGTACCAAAGCAGGCCCCTCTCTGTGACTACCCATATGGATTCTGACAATACCAGCCTAGACCATTTCGACCACCAACCAGTCCGCCTCATGATGGCAGCAAAACACATAAAGCTGGGATGTTCAGCATCCATTGTGGAAAGGGCCTTATTGAGGATTTCTGCCGCTACCACGTCCTCTGGTGGCAGTAGCGCAGCGGGGCGTAGCTCAGGCGGGAGAGTGTCCACTTTTGAAGGTGTCGGTCACTCGATCGATCCTTCTCAGTGGATCCATTTGCAGTTTGGGCTATTTTCCATTCCAACCAGTGGTCCACAACTGGTTCGTCAAAGTTGGTTGGTTGGTTGTTGGAGTTTTACATCCTGGCAACATCTAAGGTCATATAAGGATTCATTAAATGTTGTGGTACCTGCTCTCCTGTCTGTGGCAAAGCATATATAAAATACCCCTTGCTGCTTATCGGAAAGAGTAGCCTATGTGGTGGCAGTGGGTTTCCTCAAACAAAAAATGTCAGAATGACCATATGTTTGACATCCAATAGCTGATGATACAAAAATCAATGTGGTCTAGAGGCGTCATTAAATAACCCTTTTTTTGTATGGCAGTAGTAAGAAGTAATATAGTGACTGTGAAGCATGCCTTGTTAAAAAGGTCTAATTGAGGGTTTCCAACACTAACCCGCCCTCTGATGGCAGTAGCAAAAAATAATAGAGTAACTGTGAAGCATGCCTTGTGGGATATGTCTAATTGTGGCTGTCCATTACCAACCATCCTTCTGATCGCAGTAGCAAGAGAAAATATAGGTAGCAGCTAATTCCCCGGTCACATACATGTTAGTTGTTGTTGTTGAACGTAGTTGAATGTAGCAGAGGCTACCATGGGTCAAACATGGTCTAAGTTAGATAAAAGATTTATCCGGTACTTGTAGTACATGGGTGAACGACAACGTAGTCTAAATACGGGCGAAAATAGCTTTAGTATGGAACAGGGAGTAGAATGCCTGCCTCCAGTATCAAATGGATACTTATATAGGCACAGAGTTGATGAAGTGGGAGAGAATGCAAAAAGACAAGATGGCGGCCACAGAATGCCATCGATTTCACTTTTAAATCTTATTAAACTAGATATTATATTATATTTTTCAACTCAAAGGTAGCGGGCTATCAATAAAACATATGTAAAGAATAATTGTTGCTTCTTAAATTGTGAAATTAGGCTCTTAATTCATTGACCCGCATTTTCGACCGTTTTTATATAGGGTTGGTATTCACCCGTGTACTGCGAGTACCGGGTGAATGCTTTATCTAGGTCTAAGTATGTTAAACTATGTTGAAATACGTTAAGGTATGGCAGGTTTGGGTACGGATAAATACATTATGGATAAATACGTTACGGTATAGATGCCTGTATGTTCACCTACGTTCACCTATGTTCACCTACGTTCACCTACGTTCAACTACGTTCAACTAAGTACTACTAAGTTCTACTATATTATACTAGTTCAACTACATTCAACTACGTTCAACTACGTTCAACTACTTTAGCCTCCACTATGTTTACCTATGTCCACAAACGGCTATGTGACCAGGGCTTCATCCAGTATGCTAGAGTATGCTAGAGTACGCTAGAGTATGCTAGAGCATGCTAGTGCACGCTAGAGTATGCTAGAGTATGCGAGAGTGCGCTAGCATCATGGATAACAATTCAGCGTCTAACATAACACTCTTTTGAACATGTCCAACAATTTTATCGGACACTACGGCTCACCCACATTATTACCACGTTAACATCACAGACAAGCATGGATCTCGGCATGTTCAACTACGTTCAACTACGTTCAACTACATTAGCCTCCACTACGTTCAACTACGTCCACTAACGTGTATGTGACCGGGCCATTACTGTGAAGTATACTGTGGAAAAGGTCTAATAGTGGATTTCCACCACGAACCAACGTGCAGATGACGAGTGAGAACTAAGGTTTTTGGTAGCAGCTCACTGTGCAGCATACTCTGTGGGAAAAGGTCTAATACAGGATCTTCACCAGCAACCTGCCCTCTGGTAGCAGTGAAAGAAACTACTGTTGTTCACGGCAGCTCACTGTACAGTATCTTTCTTTGAAAAAGGTCCTCATATATCGGTAGAAGAACTCATGTTGCGGATAGCAACCCACTGTGCAGCGTGCTCTTTAGGGTGTTGTTGTTGTTTTACGTTCTAGCAACATCTAAGATCATATCAGGACGGTGCTCTTTAGGAAGGACTGTTGTATAAATTCTCTCCCGCCAACCAATACAAAGATGCGGAGCAATGCATTATTATTTATATATTTATTTATTAATTTATTATTTATTCCAATGCAATTCCCAGATTCACTGCGGGTCAGCTACTACCGGTTTGGGTGGCGCCACCATCGCTCACTTTGTGCACAAGAACGTACTCTACACTGCCACGTGATCAATAACTTTGCTCGGCCAGAGTCTTGTGAAAATAAAGAGAGGCTTCCTTCCACCTGTCGTCTCGTATATCTCTCATTTATCGCAGCCAAATTTCTATTCATATATGTCCCAATAGATGGTACTGCGCGAGTGCAGACACATGGATGCGCATCTATTCAAAGTTAAAGAATTTCATGGATTTGTTTTTGTCGTGCCTCTGAAATAAAGTGGGATTGTCTTATTTTATGTGCTGGTTGGGTGATTATCAGGATAATGTGACAAATATGATCGTAAATTTTGATTTGTTTTTGGCGTGCCTCTGAAATAAAGTGGGATTGTCTTATTTTATGTGCATTCAGTCTGAATATGATCGTAAATTTGTGTGTGCTTTCACACACAAATCTTGAAATGGGGGTGTGTGTTTCTATTGGGTAGCATGCCGCTATTGGGACATATACAGTATTTAGGCAGTTCAAACGCTTTACAAATTCATTTCTAGGTCAACTGGAGATGATCCTAATAATCTTGAAGCTGCATAGTTTGATGAAGCATCAACTTTTCAAAAGCAAAACAATTATCGAGATTTAATTCTACATATCAAACTTAGATACTGATACACTTATTAAGTATTTGTTGCCATATAGAAGGGAATACTGAGCCAATTTAATAGAACCTATTACTGCAGAATCCTACGGTGTAAGAGTTTTGGCATGCTTGCAAAACTAATTTGACATGTTTACACCCCGAATATCTAAGAAAATTAGCCATTAAAAATATAAGTTACTTCAAACTAAAGTAAGGTAGATCATAACAATCAATTCAATATATTGATCTTAGAGACATGACACAAACTCAAAACCACCGGACTACAACCTTAAAGAGAACAACAGTGCGTTATTGGAGTTTTACGTCCTGGCAATATTCAAGGTCATATCAGGATGGGTACCGACTTGTAACAATGCACACTCATGTCACTTTATAGTGCTGTCCCACTGGTAAATCAGGCCACCTGCAGCATGACCTGATATCCCACTCAGTCATATTATCTTGACATAGAGCTAACCAGTCCTTGCACTATCCTATTAATGGCAAGCGCCAGGCTAGGAAGCGACAAGTATCGATTTTATTAGTCATTAGTTTGATTGGACCGAGAACCGAACTGCCGATCTGCCCCACGCGAGGGCCACGCTCTACCGATTCGACCGGTAAAGAAAACAAGATCTTAACAGAAAAAAAAGTGTTTAAAATTGACTACGTAAATTGCCTGCCGAGGTGGTTGCTGTGTGCGCGTGTCATGCATTGGCTGGGACAGTTTAAAAATTAAAGTCCTGACAGACCCGCCACCGGAACCGGAAATGACAGTTAAACCGAGGCTTACTACTTTTACCAGCGCTGGGCGTCGCGGCTAGAAGCTAGCGGGGGGATGAAGGGGCTGGGAGCTGAGTGGAGGCATGGACTGGTGGGTGTGGGGGTGTGGGGGTGTGGGGGTGTGGGGTGGGGGCATTGCGGTGGGGATTGTAACGGATTAATGGGGAACGGGAATTTCCAATACCGCAATGTTTGTTTTTGGAGGTTTTATGTCTTGGCAAAATCTAACGTCATATCATCACGTGACAGTCTCACTCATAGCAACTTTATAGTGCTGCCCCACTGGGATACCCGGCAGCCAGTACCATGACCCATTTTTATCCCGCAGTCACATTATCCTGATACTGAGCTAACCAGGCTTCGTCCTGTCCTAGTAATGCAAAGTGCCAGGCTAGATTAATTTTGTATGTCAGTGGTTTAAAGCTGAATAGTCCGATGAAAACATCAAATTTTCAAAACCAAAACAATTATCTAAATTTGATTCTACATGTCTAACTTAGATACTGGTGCACTGAACAAACATTTGTCGCTACATAGAAGGGACTACTGAGAACATTTAATAGAACATGTTACTGCAGAAGCCTATGGTGTCCGAGTCTATGGTGTCCGAGTTTTGTCATACTTGCCCAAATTAATTTGACATGTTTGCACTTCAAATATCTCAGAAGTTAGCCATTTAAAATAAAAGTTACTTCAATGGTTACTAAGGTTGACTATACCAACCAATCTAACATATTTATCCAAGAAAAAGACCGAAACTCAAAACCATCGGAATATGTACCTTTAACTCGTATAGGATTTGAACTCCTGACTTTCCGCCCAGACAGCCTGCGCTATTACGATTCAGCCACTCCCACATTGTTGTTCGCTTGTTTGCATTTTACCTCCTGGAAACATCTAAGGTCATATCACAACGGGTACAGACTTGTGATAGTGCACACTGATGGTGGTTTTATAGTGCTGCCTCAGTGGGAAATCAGGCCGCCAGGGTCACGACTAGACCAATATGCTTATCTAGATGTTATCTCAGTATGATGACTTGTGCACTACCTAGCTTCAGGAAAAGAGGACCCTAGGCTACGGCATCTTTTATTCCACCAGGCTACAATAAGAATAACCTGTCACAGGCCAGGTAGCATATAAACTCCCTCCGTGGGTGGGCGCTAGCCATCGGTGGATCATCCCACCCTAAGGACTGTGACTGCTAGCGTGCTGCCACCTGTTGTTACTTCTTAGCAAACAGCGGTCAGCGTAGTCACCACTGCCACCTTGTGGTAGCGGGGCTCATTGCAGACCACTACACTAAATATCCAATTCAGGTCATAGTGCAATTTTTAATCATGTGTTGCTGCATATAATAAGCACATAATAAGTACATATAATAGAGTACCAATGTATGTGTTCGTGGGGATCCTAAGTTACTACTACACACACACACACACATATACATATATATATATATATATATATATATACGACATAAGAACTATCTGAATATAAATAATTTGAAGGTTATTTTATTATTCTCCCCGGATAGGGTTCACTGTTGCATTAATCGCATCCATTACAACCTGAATAAAGCTGGTGGCGCCACCGCTCGGCCGTCTCCCTCACTAACGTCCTCTAAGCTAGCAGTGTCAGTCTGTGATTTTTAATCCCTTTCTAGAGATTATAACTCATCTCATCCCTTTCTTACGTTGTTTCCTACCTGCAGTCACTACTTATTTCTCTCTCTCTATTCTATATATATTTGTCTATATTATATTTATGTATCTATACAATATATACATGTAAGGTCATAGAATAACGGCAGTTATTCAGATAATTATTCAAGTTCAGAAGAATTCATACGTTTTTAAAATTAAATCCTTTTCAACACATTTTGCTGATTTCTATATTTATTTTAGGCGCTAATGAATGTTAACTTGGAAGTTGGAGAGGTAGAGAACGCAGCGACAACTTTTGATGCAGGAGAGTTACAACTATCAAAATTAATAGCATGCAGTGAGACAATGACAGCTTAATTTAACTAATGTTTGAGGAAATTAAATGGGCCATGGGTGAAGTTGCTGTAGTAAGACTAAGAGCTGCACCCCGCCCCCGCCCACCCACCACCCCCTTTTATTTGTTGCTGTCCCTCCGTTATTTCAAGTCAACCATATACAATGACAGAGACAGTCCAAATACAAATGTAAAATTTAAGACCAAAATGCACTGGGATTGGTCCCACTGCTTCACTGGTCACAGCTGGTCCAGTGTATTACAAACAACCCCACCCCAACATTATAATTGATAAACTCACATAACTAACTACACTAAATTAACACTAGAATATTTCTAACAAACTGACATTTATATACAGCTTGCCTACCTCCAACTGAACAGCCCCTGCATTAAAACTTACTACAACTTTACCAAATGAATACAGAAGAATACTTCGGCTTAACTCCTAAGTACCATGTAAGTACTCACATTGATCTGACTAATATTGATGTAGTTATATGATTGATTGATTGGTGGTTTATTTACGCCATGTCAGCAACATAGGCTATATTCAAGGCGAGAATATTTAGTTTTTTCTTCACTACTGGTTCCATATTACTACAGAATGTTTGGGTTACATAATTTCATTGTGTTACATGCTGCAAATTGTATATTCAACAGTTATTGTATACCTTATTCTAGATACCTTTTGTGTAAATAAGCCTGAATTGTAAAATGGCTGGAACTTGGAAGACCAGTGCTTCGGCACTGACAAAAGACGTATTCAGCAGAATAAACATATTTACCAAAAATAAAGTGTAGTTTCAGTTTCCCATAACGTAGTTCCCAGGTTTTAAGGACCACATGCATACTTTAGATCCCAAATACACCCTGCAAACCTTGATATTGCAACCCTTTGTATGAAGGGGCCATACTCTCAAACTAGTAAAACCCAGAGCCGTTTCAAAATTAAGGCCACACAGTTTCTCAAACAGGATCATAAATATATGGAATAGTCTCCCACAAAATGTTATAGATGCCTGCTCAATAAATTCATTCAAGAACAGATTAGAAAAAGCATGGGCTGATGATCCAGGGAAATTTGACCACTTATTCACCACATGCTACTAATATATTCCTTGTGGTGCTAATTACTTGCACTAAAGCAAAAATGAGAGACAAATAAGTGTTCACACTTCCTGTCTACCAATCGCTATATCGCTATTCGCGGTCTTAGTGAAGCTGACATTTGACTGGTGGCGTAGCCCCATGTGCCCATGCATATAGAAGTAGCGTAGGATCAGCCAGAGTGAAGACCACTGGGGCGAAGCCTCATTGTCAATATCTATTGCAGACATGTACTTTGACACAGATGTGGTTTCCGTATGGCCGTCTGACTCTACTACAATGTAATGTCTCAAAAATGTAGTTCCATAGAAAAGAGCAAAATATATCCATACACCTGTGTTAAAAATATGACTTATGCAATTGAGGATAAGTGGTGGTTGTTGGAGTTTTACGTCCTGGCAACATTTAAAGGTGCATAGTCCAATGTAAACATTCAATTTTCACAACCATAGCAAGGGTCTAGATTTGATTCTAGATATCTAACTTAGATACTGGCGCACTTATTGATCATTTGTTGTCACATGTAAGGGAATACTGAGTCAATTTAATATAACCTGTTATTGCAGAAGCCTATGGTGTTAGAGTTTTGGCAAGCTTGCCTAAATTAATTTAGCACGTTGGCACTTCAAATATCTCATAAGTTGGCCATTTAAAATAAAAGTTACTTCAAGCTAAAGTAAGGTAGATTATAACCAACAACCTTATATGTTTATCTCAGAAAATGAGAGAAACTCAAAACCATCGGACTATGCAACTTTAAGGTCATATCAGGACAGGTACAGACATGTGACAGTGCACACTTATGATGACAGTGCACTTTATAGTGCTGCTCCACTGGGATACCAGGCCCCCAGAACCATGACCCATTATCCCACGCAGTCATATTATCCTGACACGAAGTGAACCAGTCCTTGCCATATCATAATAATGCTGAGCACATGGCTAGTAAGTGACAAGTATAAATCTTTAAGTCATTGGACTCGATGTGGGTTCGAACCCATGGGTTCCCATGGGTTCAAATCCCATGATCTACCAACACTGTAGACAGACGCTGAACTCATTTGGCCATCCCGTCTGGTGTAGATAAGTGTTGCTATGGTAGTAGTCTGAACTGACCTCTCATGCAAGGAACTACAGACGCTACAGACGAGTGGATAGGGTGCTTGCACCAGGGAGCCTAGTTAGTATAATGGTTAGCATGCTTAAGAACTGTGGTTTTAATCCATACTCGAGATGCAATATTTACCATTTGCATCACCCCCATGACACTGGTTGCCATGATCTGGATCCCATATAACCTTTTACTTTGAATGGATCTTAAACCTACCTAAGTGCTTTGCCTGTATGAAGTTATAGAGAAAGCAAAGTGGTCAGCATTGAGGGCATGGTCATGAGAGCACCATTCAAGTGGGCTGGCCATCTAGTCCGCAAAGATGAGGATAGAATATAGAATACCAACAGCTCTCTTCTACTGTGATCTTGTAAAAGAACACAGCAATCACTGTGCTCAGAAGAACAGGTTCAAGGACTGCCTTAGATAGTTCGTTGTCCTCGCAACATCTAAGGTCATATCAGGACGGACACTGCCTCGCAAAAGTGCACACTAATGGCGACTATATAGTGTTGTCCCACTGGGAAATCAGGCTGCTGGCACCATAACCCAATATCCCACTCAGTCACATTATCCTGAAACTGAGCTAACCAGGCCTTGCCCTATGCTATTAATGCCGAGCACCAGGCTAGGAAGTGACAAGTATCAATCTTTAAGTCATTGATTTGACTCGACCGGGAATCGAACTCCCGATCTCCCGCACGCGAGCCCAGGCTCTAGCGATTCGCCAACTACGCCCGGTTTGGACTGCCTTAGATACACCCTGGAGAATGTAATCTCAACGCTAAAACCTGGGAAATAGTGGGCAAGGATGGGAGTTCAAGGCATGCTTCTGTTTGCAAAGGCACAAACAACACAGTCTGAAACTGATTGTATATCTCAAGCTAAATAAATGCGTCAGCAGAGAAAAGATCATCTCCGTCACCTAGCAGATTATCTGACTGCAGGTACACAAATATGTTCAATGTGCCACCATACATTCTGAACACAAAATGGACAGATCAGTCATTGACAAGTTCACGACAAATCATGAGTTGCTGTCATCATCGCCACCGATGGACAACCAAGAACTGGCCTCTCAGGCAAGTAACCACATAGACAGGTAGGCGTGGGTAGTGTGGTGATATCAGGGAGCCCAGGTGGTGTGATCGTTAGCACACTGGCCTGGAATGCAAAGAGATGTGGGCTCGAGTCCCGCTCTAGGCGCAATATTTCCCATGTTCATCACACCCACGACAAGTCCATTGACTGTACATATGTAATTGTAAGCATTGAAATAATTTATGGATGTAAACCATTTAAGAGTTTACAATTCCAGGGGGATAAGCGTATTAGAATCGATTCACCTTTCAGGCAAGGAACCACATAGACAGGTGGGCGTGGATAAAGTGATTGCAGCAGGCAACCTAGGTTAAGTAACGCCATTCCAGGCCACACAAACCCTAGAATGGCAACAAGTGTGCATTTGAAAACCTGCTCTAGTGAAAATCCTGTTGAAACAAAAGCAACACCCTGAATCGCTTGGTACCTTTAGTAATAAACACTATCAGGACCTGATATCATTACGCACAAAGACGCCACAGTCAGTTTCTCACCGTCACATGTCCAGCCCTGTGTTCACTGCCTACACCGCCATCACACGGCCAAACCTTCTAAGGCTGATTGCTTTTCTTCCTGCTCCGGCCCCGTCGCTTTCAGACGGATTTTCTCCCGGCTTCTCGCGGCTTCCGGTCTAATCTCACGTGACTCTCGGGTGCCGGCGCGGCGGGACGCATGCGCAGGGCGCGGATGATTGCCCCCAAGGCTGAAAAGACCGGAAGTGGCCGACCGTTGTATAAGTAAGCAAGCAAGCAAGCATGATTACTGGCATGTGTGCATGTGTAAACTGTGTGTCAGTAGGGCGTCTGCTTTTCACTCGGGAGGTCATGGGATCTATCCCCGGCCGAGTCCAACTGAAAATGTACTATGTTGTTTGTCTAGTGCTCGGATGTTGCTAGAATAATCAGTGGACTGGTTGGCTCAGTGTCAGCATAATGTGAGTGAATGAATGAGTGAGTGAGTGAGCGAGTGAGTGAGTGAGTGAGTGGGGTCATTTTAGGGCATGGTGTTATTGATTGTGGTGTGGTATCCTAGTGGGACAGCCATGAGCGTACCCTGTCCTAAGTCAGAACCAGGCAAGTCATATGTTGCTGGAACGCCAACATCCAATAAGCAAAGAAAAGACGAGTATTATAACTAGCGACTTATTGACCCAACACTGCATGACCTGTATCTTGCCGTGGTGGGACGTGTGTTACCATGATATTATAGTGCAGATGAAGGCTTAAGTCTAATACTTTGGATCCAGTTCTATGTAGAGAATGTAGCAATCAAGAGACCGGACGAGTTGGCTGAATCGGTAGAGCGCAGGGTTCCGGTGTGGAAGGGCGGGATTTTCAAACCAATCACATACAAAATTGATATTTGTAACTATCTAACCTGGCGCTCGGCATAACTGGGATAGGGCAAGGGATGATTAGATCAACATCAGGATAGTGTGACTGAGTGGGAATTTGGGTCATAATGCCAGCAGCGTCGTCTCTCAGTGGGGCAGCACTATACAGTCACCATGAATGCACAATGTCAAAAGTCGGTACCCATCCTGATATGGCATTATATGTTGTCAGGATGTAAAACCCCAACACACATACAAATAAACACACTAGTAAATCGCTCTGCCTTGAAATAATGGCCAAAGTGCAAGTGTTTTGTTCAGAGACAGCAATGGAAGCATTATGATATAGGGTAGTGGCAAAAACCCGCAGTATCACCATGCCTGGGTTATCTGCATGGATATGTATCTTGCTGCCGAGAAGGCTGCTAAATATTCACAAGTGTAGCAGTCTGCACTGCCCTCTCAGGCAAGGAGCCACATAGACAGGTAGGCATGGGTAGTATTGTGATATCAGGGAGCCTAGGTGGTGTAATGGTTAGCACACTAGCCCGGAGTGGAAATAGATGTGGGTTTGAGTCCCGCTCTAGGTGCAATATTTCCCATTTTCATCACCCCCCATGACACTGGTTGCTGTGACCATGATCCTATACACGCTACGCACTGTATGGTTGTTGACCTTGCCCTGTGGATGTATGTGTAAGTGCAATGACTGTATGTAAATAACAGTAAGCATTCAAAGACTTACAATTCCAGGGGGATGAGTGTAGTAGTCTACACTGACCTCTCAGGCAAGGAGCCACATAGACAGGTAGGCATGGGTAGTTTGGTGATATCAGGGAGCCTAGGTAGTGTAATGGTTAGCACACTGGCCCGGAGTGCAAAGAAATGTGTGTTCGAGTCCCGCTCTAGGCGCAATATTTCCCATTTTCATCACCCTCCCACGACACAAGTTATTCACCATGAAACCCTGTTAGTTAGCTATCACTATGGAAGATAAGCCCGACTCAATAATCATATGTCTATCAGAGATCATGATTTTAAAATGAAAACTAGTGCAGTGAGAGAAGCATTCACGACACACAATTGAATGTGTTTAGATAGTGCGTTTTATTTCCCAAAATCAAATCAGTAAACGCTATATCATGATCCAAATATGACTGCATAACTGTTGTATGGAGCTCAGCCCTGCTAATGAGAACCTGTACACCGTAGTGTAGTGTCTGTGGGCGGTAAACTCAGCCTGCTTCCACCCCACGTCATGCGTGTTCAAGCTCTGGGAGGCAAGTAGATGAGCTACTCACTGGGCGGAAGTAGCCCTGAAATCCGCTAGGTGGCGTGCCGGGTACATTTGATTACGTTGTGCCGTGGATTACCCACGTTACAGATAACATAGAGATTTTTTGTTTTGTTTGTTTGTTCTTGTTGTATGTCCTAGCAACATCTAAGGTCATATCAGGACGGGTACCGACTTGTGACAGTGCGCACTCATGGCGACTTTATAGTGCTGTCCCACGAGGAGACCAGGCCACCAGCACCATGACCTGATATCCCACTCAGTCACATTATCCTGAGCCTGAGCCAACCAGTCCTTGCCACATCCTAATAATGCTGAGCACCAGGCTAGGAAGCAACAAGTATAAATGTGTAAGTAATTTTTTTGACTCGACCCTGGTTCAAACCCACGACCCCACGATCTCCCAACACAGGAGACGGGCGCTCTAACTCATTGAGAAACAGCGCATCTAAATTCCCATATATATATTATGTTAATACATAAAGCTGCCTAGTCCGATGAAGCATCACATTTTCTAAACGAAACCAATTATCTAGAGTTGATTCTACATATGGAAGTTAGGTACTGATGCACTTATTAAGCATTTCATGGCATATTGAAAGGAATACTTAGGCAGTTTAATAGAAGCTGTTACTGCTAAAGCCGATGGTCTCAGAGTTTTCGCATGCTTGCCAAAACTAATTTTACATGTCTGCACTTCAAATATCTCAAAGCGTAGCCATCTAAAATAAAATTTAGTTTAAAGTAAAGTAAGGTAGATTGCAACAATCAATGTAAATTGTAATGTATTTAAATCAGCAAAATGACAGAAACTCGAAACCATCGGACTATGCAACTTTAAGTGAACATTACTTGCTTACTCCATTTCAAGATGAGAGTAAATTTACCAGAGAGAGAAAATGGTAAGGCTGATCAGATATGGAAAGTATCGTGACTGGTAGGAATCCACAACACATAGAAAAATACACCAAAGTAACTCCACAGGCTATCATTTGGCAACACAGCAGTACGTGACAGCCAAAAGGATCGCTATCCCTGGCTTTGAACCCGCAGTCTTTAGATCAGTAGAGCGCAGCTCTGTCATCTGAATCAAGGCTCTCTCTCGACGAGCTGTCCGCACACATACTGCAGCAAGCCGTATGGCTTCCGGCTTAATGGACACACTTCAAAGTGGATTTTTAGTTGCAATGTAATGGACCATCGGATATCAACCAATAGACGATTTCCACCACCAAGCCGTCCCTCTGATGGCAGGGACAAGAACTAATGTTTTGGGTAGCAGCTCTCTGTGCAAAATGCTTTTTAGTATGTTTGTTGTTGTTTACGTCCTAGCAACATCTAAGGTCATATCACGATGGATACCGACGTATGCCAGTGTGAACTCTTGGCGACTTTATAGTTTATATGTTTGTTGTTGTTTACGTCCTAGCAACATCTAAGGTCATATCACGATGGATACCGACATATGCCAGTGTGAACTCTTGGCGACTTTATAGTGCTGTCCCACTAGGAGACAAAACCACTGGCACCATGACACGATATCCCATTCAGTTACATTATCCTGAGCTAACCAGTCCTTGCCCTATCCTATTAATGCCGAGCGCCAGGTGAGGTAGCGATAAGTATCAATTTTGTAAGTCATTGGTTTGACTCGGCCGGGATGCAAACTCATGGGAAGCCACTGGGTCCGGTCATTTAAGGTGAGCGAAAAAGGAAGACATTGCATTAATGTGGTGGTGAATATGTATCACCAGCTAAGCGATAAGTGAGGAGAGAGCGCTGAGCCGGCTACTGCAGGAAGAAAGGAGTGAAAACCTGCTGGCCAATCAGGTGGATGGACAGTAGCCTCAACCGTCCACCCAGCAAGTCCAAAAAGCACAGAAGACAGGGGTGGTAGTGTGTTGTTCCCACGCAATCAAACGCAATGAGATATTGTGACAAATTTGTAGCAAGCGCCTCGCTTTGTGAAAGAGACCCAGTTTTATTTCAGCAGTCAGGGAGATTAGGTTTTGAAGTTACGCGGTGACCATTCAGACAAAGGCTTCGTTAGTGTGGTCGATGAGCATTCCGCTGTTTTCAATAGGAATTAGGTCAGGTTGGTTGAACCGTAGCTGCAGGATTTATTTTAATCAAGAGAATCAGGCAGTGTAATCTCATTACATTTGTGACTAGTAGTATTACATCATTTTGATGTCCGGAATTTCTGATCCAGAATGAGGTTGTACCCCAAAGGTACTGTACTGGTGTGTGTTATTCAATTCACTTAATTATTTCAGATTCTATCTGGGGACTGTCTACGGCTTGCCTGCTGCCACCTGGTGCCACAAAGGAGTAAAGGTGGTCGACGTTGTCCCTGTCACCACCAGGATCGTGGCGAGGCTCATGTATGGACTCCTACAATAACAATAAGTTGTTTTTGGGGTGTTTTTTTTTGGTAAAGTATTTATTCATGTCAGCGCTGGAGCACTGTTCTTCCGGCTATCTGACTATTGGAATTGACAGTCTAAATAATCTAAGTTTGATCAGTGCTGTATTAGTTACAGCACCGATCCTGTAGAATTAAGGGAGTGGCTCCTGCTGTATAATGTACAGCAGCAGCCACTGTAGTTCATGCAAAAATGGGGCGCAGCACTGAGTAGAAAGTATATACTCGGGGCAACTCAAACAATCATTGTGGGTTACATTTGTTCTCTTATAAAACAAATGTTGTGGGTTGCCACTCACTGAGCAGCATGGATAGAGTCTTATAGAGGATTCCTACCACCAACCTACTCTCTGATGACAACGGCAATTTTATTTCTGTTTGCTGTTGTTGTTTAAAGTCCTAGCAACATTTGAGGTCATATCCGGTTGTGTACCGACTTGTGACTGTGCGCACTCATGGCAACATTATAGTGCTGCCCCATTGGGAGAACATGCCGCCGGCACAATGCCAGATATCCCACACAGTCACATTATCCTGATACTGTACTAACAAGTCCTTGTCATTTCCTATTAATGTTGAGTGCCAGGCTAGGCTGTGACAAGTATCAATTTGATCAATTATAACTCATTGGGTTGACTCGACTGGGATTCAAACTCCCAACTTTCTGCATTTGAGGTCTGCGCTTTACCAATTTGCCCACCACGTCCAGTGAGAGTTCTGGCAGTGAATTTATACGACCGACCAGAAGGCACTTCAGCCACACACTGACCCCCACCCCCACCTCCTCCCCCTACCAACCCCCACATTCCAATCACGTTCATTCCGATCGGGAAAATAAAGCTTAAAGGCCCTGTCACACTATGACCCACAGCGTAAGCACGTGCTCAACGTTAGAAAATTTGCTAGTACATCGGCATTCGGCAAACTTTTCAGCAGCGGGGGATAAAAATGGGCGTATACACAATGTACATACAATGTACACAATGTATGCAGAACGTATCTCTGACCTATTGCTAGGAAAAGAGAGTGTTCATATGCCTAGCAAAACGTTTGCAAAATGCTCACATACGCTGATGGAATGCTGACCAACGTTACATATGTTACACCATCGCTAGAGGTATGGCATATATGTTAAATATGCTGGAGATACGGCAGGCATAAGTTTGTAGTACGTTAGGGGTACGTAATGCATCCATTGGCAGTACGCGGACTGTACGCGGACTGCATGTTCCCACCGGCTGAACATAGGCTAACGTGCAGCAACGTATACCAACGCATCCCTAAAATACTCCCAATGTACGCTGACATATCATGAACGTACACGCAGCGTACATTCAACGTATGAGCCACACGTCGACACATATTGGAAATTTTTAGTATGCAGAAATCTTTTTCGGAGCCTCGACGCACGGCGACGTATAACGACATACCCGGAACATACCCGACATACGGCCAATGTATACATAACATATAATGACATACGCTGATGTGTTGGTCGAAAATCACATACGTAGGCATAAGCTAAGGCTATACGTGGTAGTGTGACAGCCCCTTAAAGGAAACATTCATTAGTTGTTTCCACGTTTTGTCACCCCAAAAATAAATTCCACAAAATACCAAACTAACAGAATAACAAAGTACTAAAGGAACACACACCCAAATTAGCGAAACACAACAATAACAAACCACCAAAATAAGAAACTAGCAGAACAACAAAATAAGAAACTAACAAATTTACAGAATAACAAAACAACAAAATCACAATATAACAGAATAACAACATAATTGCCCCGATGGGAACAGGGACCACATGGCTGAGGCTGTTCAACCTTTCTTTCCTTTTTTTAAATGAATACAATAATTAAATTTATTTCATGAAATTAAATGAACCAACTAATCTCCGGCTCTGCTAATTGATTTCGTTCTTGCTCCGATTACAAGCAAACTGTTTTCTGTCAACGAAAGCAAATATTGCCGTTCAGTTATTTTTAGTTTTTTTCCATCGCTTCCGAATGCTGAAAACTTTCAATTCTGGCATTCTCGTGGGGGTGATGCAAATGGGAAATATTGCGCCTAGAGTGGGAATCGAACCCATGTCTCTTTCATATACCAATTAATCACAATAATTGTTTCAGAATATGTTCCAATATATGTTTCTTTAAATTAAGCCAGTTAAATATAAGGTGGTTTTGTCTATGCTAGCAATATAGTTTAGATGACATTTATTGAAATGATGTTTGCAATATTGTCATAAATCACCTCCGTGAAATAGGCCAGGAAAGCAGGGTACCAGATCATCTTGCAGAGTACGGTGCCATAATTATAATTTGAGTGCTCGCTTTTTATTATGCTACTAAACTGTGGGCTAATGAGTCTTAATGTTGAAGATCTATTACCTCATACAATGTTCAATATTCATACTTGTTTATAACAATACCTGACAATACATAACGAGTTGTCTTCTACTGCAACTTTTATTCAGCCAATCAGATATGGGAAAGCTTCTTTTAATTCCAGGTCCCAATTCTCATTCTGAGCCAGTAATAGTCCACTTGTTCGCATTCCTCTCTTGGCAAACTCATGATCTACTTTTTGACTTTGTTCTTTTAGCGATGAATTTATTTACCCTGCTCATAATGGATACATTTTTAACACCTGTGTTCACCACGGGGCAGCACTAGTCCAATTTGATTTAAATCTTTTAAATTTAGTTTCAGTAATAATTTAGCTTTTCTTGCTTCTTGCTTATGGTTTGAAACTGTTTGTAGTTGTAGATTGCAAACAGTTTTTTTTGTTGTTGGTCCATTAGTTGTTTAAGCAGGGGAAATTTCAGTCAAAGACGACTGGTCTTCCTCATTCCACTGCTGGTCGATAGGAAGCCCGAGCCTACACTTTTACCGACCCAAGGGATTGTTAACCTCCCACACCACATAGACATGCAGCTAAAAATCAGAGTGTACTATACTATACTTTGTGTTAGTCCATTTAAACATCATCTGTTTTTCTAGGTTACATTATTTTTTAGTAGCTTCTTAAACACTGCTATATTTTCTGAAGCCGCTCGAACACAATGAGCTGAACTGGATAATGCACTAGCAATGGTAATTTCACGACAACCAGGCAGTTTGTTGGGCGGTTTACATCCTAGCAACATCTCACACTATATCAGGATGGGAACCGGCTCGCGACAATGCGCACTCATGGCGACATCATAGTGTTTCTCCACCAGGAGACCAGACCGCCATTACTCGATATCCCATTCAGTCACATTATCCTGATAATGAGCTAACCAGTGATTCCCGTATTATCCTAGTAATGCCAAGTGCTACGATTGTTATGAAAACTATATAATTTCTAATTCATTGGCTTGGATCGACCATGATTAAAATATAAACTTTGTAAATGATTGGCACAGCTCGGCCATGACTCGAACCCCCGACCTTGAGTATGGGAAGACAGCGCTCTTACTGATTTGGCCACCACGCCTGGTCAACAATAAGGTAATAAGCTTCATATATATATGGTAGAATTAACCTTGGTTTTATCATTGAGGACCCAGTGAAGTTTCTTTGTTTGTTGTAGTTTTACGTCCTGGCAACATCTAAGTTCATATCAGGACGGGTACCAACTTGTGACAGTGCGCACTCATGGTGCCTTCATAGTGCTGCCCCACTGGAAGACCAGGCCACCAGCACTATGATCTGATATCCCACTCAGTCACATTATCCTGACACTGAGCCAACCAGTCCTTGCCCTCTCCTAATAATGCCGAACGCCAGGCTAGGAAGCAAGAAGTATCAATTTTTAAGTCATTGGTTTGACTCGACCTGGGTTCAAACCCACGACCCCACGATCTACCAACATGGGAGACAGACGCTCTAACTCATTCGGCCATCCCGTCTGGTAAAAGAATTGGTATATATAAGCACCCATGACAATGTAGTGTGTGATAGCCTGAGCCGGCTTGGCGAATTTAAGAACATTGCGAGGGTGAGAGACGCAGATGTGACAGGGGCCATGTGCTGTCATGACCTATTTCATTGTTAATCCAGCCTGGAACCGACTACGGACGGAATGTGAGGACTTTGAGGAAGCTCATTATGCCACTACGAGCAAACAGAACCGGTTGGTCCAGGTGAAAGCCTACCTGGAGTTCTGTGAGATTTTCGCTGACAATGTTGAACCGTATCACTGCCCACCCGATCAACTATGTATGTATATGTCATTCCTCGCTCGGAGGATGTGTTTCAGTTCTATAAGACAGTATGTTAGTGCACTGAATAAGCATCTTAAAGATTTGGGCTGTGTGCCAATAGATTATACTAATCATTGCATACAAAAGTGTATGTCGGGTATATGCAGGATGTTGGGAGATGCCGCTAACCAGGCTCCTCCTCTGCTACCATACCAGCTAGTAAGATTATTCACAGTTATCTTCCTTTCACCAGAACATACTTCGCTCCGGGTGGCCATACTATTATCATTTAGGGCCTTGCTCAGAACGTGCCATGTTTCAGATTCGCAGTCAGCCCTGCTCAGGTGGGACTACACTTTCTACAGGTGGGGAATGATGAACAAGGTGTGGTTATCAAGCACCATTCAGTAGCGGGAGCGAGATCACCGAATACCGGTTTCAACCATACCCAATCCGGCCTTGTGCGCAGTTTATTGGGTACGTAGGCACTTTGCAGAAGTAGCACCCCCCCCCCCCCCCCCCCCTGAGGGGCACGCTTTCAGAATACCGAGGCTAGGTGGGTCAATATCTATGCCTTACTCATTTTACCTGTTGTCTTTAAAATGCTTGCGTGCGTGATCGGGCCTGCTGACTGCAAAATTGACTACCCACAGCCTCCGGAGGGGGTAGAGCCACTTTCTTCGGGCTATGCGGTGCCTCGATCCTTGAGATAAAAGAGAGGGGTGACTGGGAGTCAGACGCTGTGTTCGAGTACTTAAGAGCACCAATTGAACAGAGATTTGCAGTTGACATGCATGTGCCTGCTCTACTAGCAAACGATCGGAGATAATCTTTGTGTGTGGGTGTGTTTGGGCCTTTAGAGGTACCAGCCAGAGTTTATCTCATCCAAGACCATGTGTGTTTACTTGTCTATCCAGAAGATATAAATAATGTGTGGTATAACTAGTTATGCTAATATTATTTAGGCTGTAGGGGGCCTATCATGCAGCGACCGGCTGGTGGGGTGGGCGCTGTGTCGCCTATGCTATCCCATCTCATGGAACGTCATGCCGGCATCAGCCAATAAGGGCGAGGGGCGACCCCGAGGTGTCAAACTCCGTCGCTACTGCCTCGAATCTGCATCCAGTCAGTCGGAAATTCGATTGATTTGATTAGTTTGCTTACTTGTTATGATTTTGACTCTTGATTCTTGTAATTGACTTGTGATTGAATAAATGGAGCGGCCTTTAGAGGTACCAGCCAGAGTTTATCTCGTCCAACTACATGTGTGTCTATCCGGAAGATATAAATAATATGTGCTGGCAACAGCTAAGTTCATATCCGAACGGTTACCAACGTGTGACTGCGCCCTCATGGTGACTTTATACTGCTGCTCCACGCATCCAGTCCATATATGTGTATACAAATTTGACCGTCTAAACGGGTCTATAGGCGGTAATGGGCAGACACAGCTGTCACACAGTGCGTAGAGCCCCTCACAGGTGCCGCCAGTGTGGTCAATACTGTATGACACAGGGCCAGTTAGATAGGACATAGTGAGTATACTATAACATAGGGAATTCAAGATAGATAGCGTCCTTGTTTATATTCCCATACTAGATTATAGAGTACATATATATATGTGTATATATATATGGATATATATGTATATATATATATATATCCAATCATTTCAACGAGAAGATATACATGCTACAAAGGAACCAACCCTCCAGGCACGTCTACCAATATCCATCTCTCACTATTTTTTAAGCCCAGCAACTTGATCCACCGAGTGACGCCTGGTGAGAGATGTGTTAACTAACCACCGGGCAGAACCACTAAGTCACAATCCACGCAGGAGTCGTAGCCTATATATTTATTTTGTATGGTTGCTTGTTGGATTTTTATGTCGTGGCAACATCTAAGGTCATATCAGGAGAAGTTACCGACTTGTAACAGTGCACACCCATGGTGACTTTATAGTGCTGCCCCACTGGGAGAACAGGCCACCAGAACCAGGAACTGATATCCCACTCAGTCACATTATCCTGATGCTAAGCCAACCAGTCCTTGCCCCATCCTAATTATGCTGAGTGCCTGGCTAGGAAGCGAGAAGTATCAATTTTTAAGTCAAAGGTTTGACCCGACCTGAGTTCTAATCCCACGATCTACTAAAACGGGAGACGGACGCTCAACTCATTACGTCAACCTGTCTGGTCATATATTTATATGGAGCACGGTTTTGCTATTAATTAATAGTCGTAATAATTTAACGAAATTAATTGAATTGAATCGATTTTTTGTTCACCATCTAAACCAGTCGGCATCCAACTAAGGGATGACCTTTCTGCCAAGTACACCCAAATTAATTTCTACAAACTAACTAGGGATTGAGCATAAGGTGTGTCTAGCTAATTAACCGATGGAGGTATGTCTAAACAAATTAGCAGTCTAACACATAACATAAAGATAAACAACAGGCCAGAAAGGTATATTGCATGTATATAGATCTGCTGTATATATGGGTTTGTGGGTTGTTTGGTAGTTACAGACTTGTGATAGTGCACATTCATGGCAAGTTTATAGTGCTTTCCCACTGGAATATCGGACTGCCAGCACCATGATCTGATATCGCACTCAGTTACATTATCCTGAGAGCTAGCAAACCATTCTTTCCCTATCCTTTTATTAATAGTATTAATGATGAAAAAGTTTCTTTTATTTAACGATGCCTGTAGAGCACATTGATTTTTATCATCGGCTATTAGACGCCAACCGCATGGTCATTCGGACATATTTCTGTGTAGCAAACCTGCTGCCGCCACATAGGCTACTCTTTCCGATAAGCAGCAAGGGGTCTTTTATATGCACTTTCCCACAGATAGGACAAAACATACGACAGCCTTTGATGAACCAGTTGTGGACCACTGTTTGGATAGCCCAAACTGCAAATGTGTCCACTGAGAAGGATCGATCGGATGACCCAAATCTTCACAGGTGGACACTCTAGCGCCTGAGTTATGTCCCGCTCCTATATATATCAAAGACCCTATAATACTAAGATGGCTCACTCAGCCTGTACTGTGTAATCAAAATGATCATACCCACCACATGGTGCGCTGGCTGTTCTCTTGGTTAAACAGGTGCTACATTATATGTATAAATGCATATATGAATGTGAAAGATGTGTGATGATGGTGATGCTGATGATGATGATGTGTATTTGTTCATAGCAATTTGATATTGATCTGTATTCATACTTACCTATCTCATGCATAATATAATTGTATGTGTTTACATGTGAAACACCAAACAGCAGCCGGGCTGATCAAATCCACCACAAGGTGGCACTGCAAAATTTACATTACTATGGGAGAGATAGGGAGTGAGCCGTCTTAGTATTATAGGGTCTTTGTATATATTAATGCGGAGTGGCAGGCTAGTACAAATTGTGTAAGTCATTGGTTTGATTTGGTAAGGATACAAACCCACAACCTCCAACATGGGAAACCTGCCAACGCTCTTTCCCATTCGGCAATGCTGTCCTTCCTGTGTATGGGAGACAATGATTTTTACATAACATGTGGCGTGGTGTATTGGCATAAGGCAGCAGGAGTTACTATTTATGTCGAAAGAAATTTAGTCTGGGACAGGAGAGAGGATTTGGAGTATGATCTAATCGTTGCGGTGGTATAATGGTTATTATAGGTGTTGTGTGTAATAATTATTAGAACCCTTTTTAGCTTCATACAAGGGTAGTAGTCTGTACATGAGCTGCACTACCACAAGGTGGCAGCAGACACTACGCCGCACACATACGCAGCTACACTGACCGGTGCTAGGTGGCGGCACGCTAGCCACTGGGCAGGGCCCCAACTTGGCTGCCCTCTACTGCGTGTGGCTAGCACACCCCCCACCCACCTCTAGAGGCGACGTGGGACCTGCGAGTTCGGGGGTGGGTCAGTTGACTGTTGATGCCGCGGAGACCGGACAGGTTTTGGAATAAACCAGTTGAAGCGTACTGTTACTCAATCTTGGCGTTCTTCCGTGAGTGCGTGGTAGTGTGAAGACCGTGGGCTATCACACATATATATGGCAACTAAACAGGTTTTTATAAAATATTCAACTCATATACTGGTACATTTATACCTGCTGCATAGAAGGGAATATTGAGTTAATTTAATAGAACCTGTTACTGCTGAAGCCAACGGCGGCCAGAATGTCAACGCGCATGCACAAATTAACTTCCCATATTTCATTTCTAATTACACCCACACAGTTAGCCATACATCATCAAAGTTACTTCATATTAGAAGTACTGACGGCACCATGATCCCGATATCCTACTCAGTAGCGTGATCCTGACTCTGAGCCCACCATACCTCCTCGCCTTACCCTAGTAATGCTCAGCATCAAAAGAAGCTGGCGATGCATACAAATGTTGTGGTTCTTTTGGTTTTACCCTGTTGGGGATTGATCACATGACGCAAGACCCTGAGTCCAGGTGAGCCATCAAGGCCACTTGAATCCCGGAGAGAATCCCAAAGTAGCTTGATCAGAATATCGACAGCATTCACTGCTGGCAAGGAGAGACATGAGACGGCTGTATGCCATTGAGGGCATCGAAGTGGGGCGGGGTGTAGGGTGGGGGTGGGGGTGGGTGGGGGTATGCAGTGGTATGGCCATATTTCCCGTTCATCAGGTCTGGCTAAAACCATCTTATACATCTGTCACACTACGACGTAACGAGCTAACGTGAGCCAAACGTGGTGATTTTTCGTCATTACGTTGACATACGTTGGATTACGTTTTGATGATGTCAGAATGACGTTAGACTGACATCGAGCTACGTCACATTACGTCGTGTTACGTCGAGTTACGTCGAGGTTTTGGACATGTTCAAAATTTTCGACGTAGCTCAAACATAAGGGTTTACGTTCGCCGTACGTTCTGTTCACGTTCAGCGAACGTCAATGACGTTAAACAGATGTTAGGCAAACGCTGCTCACTACATTCAACTACGTTCCACTACATTGACCCACATTAAACCGAGTGGAAATGCCCACGCGGCGTAATGGGAACGTCAGGATAACGTCAGGAGAACGTCAGGAGAACGTCAGGAGAACGTACATTCAACGTACATTCAACGTCTCATGACGTATGTAACGTCACGTAACGTTCTTCTGGCGATGGAATAACGTTCATACCATTCCGTGAGCGTAATGACGTTGTCCTCTCTCATTGAATGACGGTATCACTACGCATTACCGACGTGACGCTCTCGTCCACTATGCTGCATCCACATTCAACTTGTGCCCAAATTTGCATACTACGCCGAGAAGTTCAACGTTCTTCACGTTCTCCCTATGTTGACATCGTTACGTCATAGTGTGACAGGGCCTTCAGAAAGCACAGTGAAATGGGGTAGAAGACCAGGCGGACAAAGGAAGAGGTCAGAAGACAACATCAAGGAATGGAAAGGCCTGGAGTTCGGCAAATAAATGCAAGCTTCGCAGAGGGCAGCGGGGAAGACGGGAAAATTGGGAAAATTGCAAAGTCATCTATGGTGCCCGATGACCCTCACTGTTAAGGGATTGGTTGTTAAAGTTTTACGTCCTGGCAACATCTAAGGGCATATCAGGACGGGGGGATTGATGATGATGGTGAGTATGGAGGGGAGGGGGTCCAACGAGACGGGGTTAAATCCAGGTTAAATCAGGAGAGAGTAACAGTGATCAAAACTTCTAAAGGAACACAGGTGCTAAATATCAAGAAGGAGGAGTTCTTTGAAAGCCATATTAAGGGGAGTGGAACTTAGATCAGGCGGTAGGGTGTCCACCTGTGGAGGTGTGGGTCATCCGATCAATCCTGCTCAGTGAACACATTTGCAGTTTGGGCTATTTTGCGTTTCAACTAGTGCAATGTATGTGTGGACACCGTGAGTTCTTGTAATGTAACTGACTTTATTAAGAATACTTGATCATGACGTCATGCGGTAGTATGGTTGGGGGTGTTCGGATAACTACAATACATCACATCTTCCCCTTACACTTAACTATAATAAATACCTTATTATTTATCACTACCGTTTCTTGACGTCTGAATTGTTACATGTATTGACTTATCTCTATGCCTTTAAATTCTTTATTTCTGACTTATCTAGTTGTAACATACATAACATAATTCCTTAACTTATACTTCTCTTTATAACTAATATGTAATTTATCGATAACGTCTTACGTTAAATTCTAACATATTATTATATAAAGTCAAGGTGTGTGTGGATACGGCAGTAGAATAGAAATGTTTATGTCATATTCATCAACGTGATGGCACACGCCGTTGCCTTGTCCTGTTGCTTCTTCTTTTGCGTGTATTGTGTTTGACACATATATGTCTGATGCGGTAATGTATTGTTCTTGGGCGCTTACGTCATTTACGTTGTTATTCAAGTTATTGTTTTGCCCGGTGAAGGAACGTACGTATATACAAATGTACAGCAAGGTGACTAATAACAGGTAAGTAAGTGCAAGGTACCATTAGGCATCCTCAATATAATTGTGTTTTAACTTATTCAATACATGTATGTCGAAGGCCGTAACGAACTGGTGGCCTACTTACCCGACCATAACGTGTTGTATACTGTATTGGCGTTTTTGTGATATGTACATTTTTAACGTTAACTGATGGTGCGCGTTTTAGAGCCCTGTTTTTACGTTTATCAGGACAGTTGTAAATGAATCTCCTGTTACGTCTCACAATAGTGTCATTTTCATTTATTACATTGTAACTCCTTTTATTGCCTACATTAGTACGCACAATTTTACCTCTTTGCCAGTCCCCATTGTGGTTTTTATAACGGATGTTATCACCCCTACTCAAAAAGCGTTGACTACTACTCGCATGCTTGTCAAAATATCCTTTTTGTAACCTTTGATTATGGTACATTTGGTTAAGTTTTGATGGCTGTACCTTTGCCTTTAACTCTCTATCTAGTACAGGGATCCTGCTTCTCAATTTCCGTGACATCATTAATTGCGCTGGGGACACGCCAATTCCGTCTAATGTCGTATTTCGGTAATTGAGCATGGCTATTTGTACATCCCTACCGTCTTTTATGCATTTTTTTATTATACGTTTAATGGTTTGAACATAACGTTCAACCTGTCCGTTACTTTGTGCATGCATTGGGCTTGAGTAGAGTGACGTGAAGCCATATAGTGATGCAAATTTTTTTAATTCGAGACTTGTAAACTGCGGACCATTATCCGATACTATATATTTGGGTATACCAAAACGGGCAAATGTCTGTTTTAATGCCTCAATCACTGTTGTAGTAGATGTTTTATCTAATTCTATGAAATCTGGAAATTTAGAATAATAGTCAATAATTAAGATATAATTTCTGTCATCTACATGAAACAAGTCTATTCCATTTTATTGAACGGGATATCAATTATTTCGTGATTTATCAAAGGTTCCTTTGGTGGCATATTTCTGAATATCCATATAACACATCTGGATATTTTGTCTTCTAACTGGGTACTAAATCCTGGCCAAAAAATATTATCTCTGGCGAGTTGTTTACATTTAACCACCCCTAGGTGCGATTCGTGTAATTTGTCTAGCATATCGGTCTGCAGAATTTTGGGGATTATTATTTGGGTACCTTTTAGTAGTAAGCCATCTACCCATGTTATTTCATATCTAAATGTGTAATACGGTTTGACATCATTAGGGATATTATCGCTAGTATTTGGCCATCCTTCCAACGTCATAGTCTTTATTTTGTTGAGCGTTTGATCTACCTTGGTGGCTTCTATGACTCGTTGCACCACATCCATCCCTATATCTATAGCCCCCACCGAAATGTCACGGTCATATAAGTCATCAGGGGCTATACTGGATGTATGTGCTCTTGATAAAGTATCTGCAAAATACAAATGTGACCCTTTGAGATATGATACTTCTATATTATAGTTTTGTAATCGCATGCGCATACGTTGCATCCTTGCCGAAAGCTTGTGTATTGGTTTTAGCATAATTGCAACAAGTGGCTTATGGTCTGTGTTCACTGTCACTTCATTGCCATAAATGAAATTATGGAACTTTTTACGGCCAAAACATATGGCTAATAATTCCTTCTCAATTACGGCATAATTTACTTGTGACTTATCCAATGCTTTTGACGCCATTGCCACAGGCAATTTATTTTGAAACAAAGTAGCGCCCAAACCATCCTTTGACGCGTCAACTTGGATGACAACTTTTTGCGTACTATCAAAATACTGTAGTATGGGTGCCTTAGTTAACAATTTCTTTAAATCTTGAAAAGCTCTTTCTTGGTCTACATCCCAGTGCCACAAAATATTCTTTTGAATGACCGTTCTTAACGGTTTCGTCATGTTAGCCATGTTCGGAATAAATTTACTAACATATCCAATCATACCTAAAAATTGGTGTACACCTGCTTTATCGGTAGGACTGGGCATGTCAAGAATTGCCTGTATTCTGTCATTGTTAGGCTTCAGGCCATCTGAGCTAATTACGTGTCCCACATAGTTAACACTGTTTCTGCAAATTCTAGATTTCTTAGGGTTCAGTTTTAGATTAACTGTTCTGGCACGATTTAAAACTGCTTCTAATCTGATGTTATGTTCTTGTTCTGTAATTCCATGTACTAAAATGTCATCTGATATGACACTAACACCCGGCATCCCTTTTAAAATTTCGTTCATCTCTTCAATAAATATGTCTCCCGCAGTCTTGATCCCAAATGGCAATCTAGTATATCGGTATCTACCCCAAGGGGTATTAAACGTACACAGCTCAGAACTCTCCCTATCTAATTCTATCTGCCAATACCCGCTTTGTGCATCTAACACTGAGAAATATTTAGCTCCATGTAGCTACGACTTCTTCGACTGTTCTGACTGGATATGGTCCCCTTAAAATTGCTTTATTGAGCTTAGTTGGGTCAAGGCAAATTCGTAACTTCCCAGGTTTACGGACTATTGTTATTGAATTAACCCAAGGGGTTGGACTTTCCTGTTTGACAATGACTCCTAATTCTATCATGCGTTCTAACTCTTTTTGGACATCATCATTTATGGACAACGGTATTCTACGAGGAGGGTCTATAACTGGAGTCACATTTTTATCAATATATATTTTAGCATTAACCTTAATTAAACCTAAACCTTCAAACACGTCATAATATTTCATTACCACTTTATCCGCCTCGTGTGAAGGTGTCACATTCAAAGTGTCCAGTCTTGCTAACAGTCCTAATTTAACACAGGCTTGTTTGCCTATGATCGCACTGCCGGCATCCTTTACTTGAAACTTTAAGTCATGACCGTTAATTCGCAATGTCGTTTCTCCCGTAGGCGTAATTCTATGTCCTCCGTACGTGATTAAGGGACAAGTAGATGCTTTTAAATCAGCACCATTCATTTGTTTGTACACCGCCAAAGGCAAAATGTTGGCTTCAGATCCTGTGTCTAATTTAAACGATACTTCCACATCACCAACTACAAACATCACAAACCATAAGTCCTTGTCATCCATGTCAACATCATGGATTGATCCGACAAACAAATCATATCCGTCACTGTCTTGTTCATGTTCGTGATCTCGATTGCTGTAATGACCTGCCATGACCCGGTCATCGTCCATTTCCGAATTAACATTAATTTCATATATTGGTGCTGCATGCTGCTGTTTCTTCTGTAAATGGCACATTTTTACAAAATGGCCAATGCG
Source organism: Branchipolynoe longqiensis (assembly GCA_030323885.1). Lineage (NCBI taxonomy): Eukaryota > Metazoa > Annelida > Polychaeta > Phyllodocida > Polynoidae > Branchipolynoe > Branchipolynoe longqiensis. Next base: position 25,834,377 of record CM059200.1, read on the forward strand.
TCGACATCCCAGGCATTCTTTTCCTCGGGCGGGACAGTTTCCATCTCGGTGTTTATACCCGCATCGTCCACAATTGGCAACCGCCATCTTGCGGCTCTGTTGATACTGACTTGTTGAAGCCTGTCTCCATGGAGATATCCTGGTCCCTGGCTCACCTCGTCGTCCGTAACCATGAGATACCGCATCCACTTGCCCATTCGAAGACATTTGTACTTGTGACGATTTATTCTCACTTAATCTACACAATTGAACACACTCCTCCAATGACAACTTAGGTGCTTGTAGTAACCTATTCCTGAGTTCATTGTCCTTTATGCCACATACAATCCGATCGCACAATAGGGACGCTTCCAACTGCTCATAACAGCAAAACTGTACTCTATGCTTTAATTCGCGAATGTACGTGTCTATGTTCTCACTTGTTTGGTTTAAAGAGTTGAACTCATACCTTATCACCGTTATATTAGTCTTTCCCTCGCAGTATCTTGAGAACGCTTTTATCAATGGTCCGATTTTGTCCTTGTCACCAGTGTCAAACTCGAATGTACGGTGAACTTTTTGTGCCTCACTTCCAGCAACATGTAGCAGTACACAGCATTGTATCTTTTCTGGCTTCGTTCCTATCCCGGCTGCTGTCGCGTAAATTTCATAGGAATGTAACCATGATCTCCAGTTTATGGCCATTCGTTCATCTAAATTCAACGGTCCAGGGGGTTTTAATCCATGAAGCGCCATATCAGCCGTAGAACCCGTAACATCTGACACCATGTAATGTATGTGTGGACACCGTGAGTTCTTGTAACGTAACTGACTTTATTAAGAATACTTGATCATGACGTCATGCGGTAGTACGGTTGGGGGTGTTCGGATAACTACAATACATCACACTCCACAACTGGTTCATCAAAGGCTGTGATATGTGCTGTCCTGCCTGAGGGAAAGTGCATATAACATACCCCTTGCTGTTTATCGGAAAGAGTAGCCTATGTCGTGGCAGCAGGTTTCCTCCAAAGAAATATGTCAGTATGACCACATATTTGATGTCCAATAGGCGATGATCTGAAAATCAATATGCTCTAGAAGAGTCGTGAAATAACACAAACTTCTTTTGAAAGCCAGATTAGTACCAGGTGGAGATAATCGAAACACTTGTGTGATGTTAGAAGGTTGAATCTCGTACTGTGCGCTGTGGGTCTATAGACCTAATGAAATGAAGTTAAATTGGAAGTGCTCTATGAGTTCTAAATAGATTGATCGATATATTGATAGATTGATAGATAGATTAGAGATGAATCAGTGCAAGGTGACCAAAGCACAGTCCTCGCTTCGGTTTTCGGAAAGTTTGTTTTATTTAACGATTCAATATTTCCTACTCGTTGTTGCTGCGATCGATTGGGGTTGGTGAGGGTTGGTGGGGGTTGGTGGGGGTTGGTGGGGGTTGGTGGGGGTTTGTGAGAGCTGGTGGAGTGCTGGAGGTGGGGGGGATTAGGAAGGATGTCGCGGGTCTGTAAGGGTGGTTGGACCTGATTATAAGGCAAGTGATAGAAAAGGACTAAATGAGAGTAAATCAGATCTGAAAATGGTGCTGGCACACCGGAACCACAGTGTGGGAACACTATAAAGCTGTCAACACGGCGTACTGTGTTAAGGCAGTGCAAGTCCTGATGATTTTTTTGTATGATGGTGTATTTATGCTGCCCATAAGGGTTAAGTCTAATTACTTATTTTCGTTACTAGACAGTAATAGTCTCGTGGTTCCAGTTGTTTTATTACGTTCAGTTTTTTTTGTTAAAGTATTTATTCATCTGAATATGACATTTGTCAGCACCGGAGCACTGGTCTTCCAGCCATCTTACTATTGGAATTGACAGTCTAAATAATCTAACTTTGGACAGTGCTGTATTAGTCACAGCAGCGATCCTGTAGAATTAAGGGAGTGGCTCCTGCTGTATAATGTACAGCACCAGGTTAAGTTGTGTAGCTATCTACTTCATGCATGCATTCTTTCTCTCTTTGTAATGCCTACTACACACCGACCGTTTGTGCACCCACCTACTGTATACTATCTAAAACTGCCTGTTTCACGCACAAAAATCGCTAGGTGTGCGCGATTCGCGACTAAAAACTCAGTTTTAGGGCTAAAACGGGCCGATTACGATTGCGATTCGCGATTCGAAAAATGAATCGGCCCGTTTTCAGTTTTAAGCGGGTCGGGTCGAGTCGCGAGTTTTACTGTGCGAATCGTATACGGTAGGTGTGTACCAGGCATAAGCATTCTCTCACATCTCCCTACCCTCTGTGAGTCAGTTAGGTCTACAATATTAGTTAGGTGTTTGATTACCTATATTTATTTTCCCTGACTTCCTTCACCTTGTTGTGTTAGTGGTCATTAGTTGTTGGTTTAAAGTTTAAAAGTTTACCTCCTGGGTGTATCATGCTGAGCATGTGTAGCTTCTGCGAGTTTGCTTGAATTACCAGTGTATTTGTACTGGAGTTTGATATGAACTCAAAGGTTGCGAGGACTAAAACCACATTCACTAGAATGCACTCATGCATTGTTCCCATTCGATGGGACACTAGGAGAGTAGGGCACCAGCACCACGGCCCAATATCCCATTCACCCACATTATCCTATCCTAGTAATGCCAACCTCCAAGCTAGTAAGCGACAATTATCATGTTGTAAGTCATTGGTTTGACTCGACCGGGAGTTAAACTCCCGATCTCTTAGACGGGAGGCCTGCGCTTTGCCGATTCGGCCATAGCGCCTGGCCGAGGAAAAGCAATATTTGACAAGCATCCTCTTTGATATAAAAACTATTTTCATTATTAAATTATAATTAGTTATAATTATATCATAAGTGTGGTAACATAATTAGGTATACTAACATTACAATACGCTATAATTAATTCATAGTTACTTATAATTATATCATGTTTAAGTGTAAGAATATAATTAGCTTTACTATCATTAAAATAATTAATTATTAAATATACTTATCTGGAAATTATGAGACCTGAGCTTAACTCAACATCATCTCATTATTTCCTAACGGACAACTCTGCATCTAGGCCAATGTTGTTCTGACACAGCATGTGTCTTCTCAGCGGTGGCACCATCAAAGGAAACAAAGAGACTTTGTTATTGTTCACATTTACTGGGTGTCCGCCGAGCGCAGAGGTCGCTAAAGACAAGTATTACTATATATCTCCCTTCGAATCACAGGTAAGTCAAACCAATGACTTAAAAGATTTGTACTTGTCACTACTTAGCCTGGCACTCAGGATTAATAGGCTAGGACAAGGACTTGGTAGCACAGCATCAGGATAATGTGACTGTGTCGGGTCATGGTGCTTACGGCCTAGTCTCCCCGTGGGGCAGCACTATAATGACAGCATGAGTGTGTACAGTTACAAGTCGGTACTTATCCTGATATGACCTTAGATTGATTCGTTGGTTGGTTGGTTGTTTGTTGGAGTTTTACCTCCTGGCAACACATCTGAGATCATAACAGGACAGGTACCGACTTGTGATAGTAAACACTCACTCATGGCGACTTTATAGTGCTGCCCCACTGAGAAACCAGGCCCCAAGCACCATGACCTGATATCCCACTCAGTCACATTATCCTGACACTGAGCCAACCAGTCCTTGCCCAATCCTAATAATGCCGAGCGCCAGGCTAGGAAGCGACCAGTATATATTTTTAAGTCATTAGTTTTACTTGACCAGAGTTCGAACCCAAGGGTTGGAATCCAATGATCTACCAACACGGGAGACGGACACTCATCTCATTTGGCCATCCCACCTGTTAGAAGTTGATAGTCCATACTGTGATGATGTGAAAGTATTCAGGGATACATCGCCGTTGCAATATAAAGTATATGTATTGCAACATTGGCCTACGTTAAATAACACTGTTCCTGTTGCCGGGGATGTTGTAAATGATAATATTTTTCGGGCATATGCCGATATTTATAGGAATGTAAGAGCATCTGGTCTTCCCAATTATATGTCGGCGAGGATTCCTGTTCCTTCCGGACTGTTAATTGGCAACTGGAAAGCATTACTAGTTGGATATAGTGACATTGATATTATACCATTTTTAGAGTTTGGTTGGCCAGCTAACTTTACTGGCAAGTCTATCCCGACTCCATCTGAGGTTAATCATGCCAACTCTAAGGAAGACCTTTTTTGGATTAACAAGTATGTCCAAACTGAACTGTCACATAATGCACTACTGGGTCCATTCGATGACCCACCTTTTTGTCCATGGGCGCAAGTCAGTCCTATTATGACCCGCCCCAAGAAAAACACTGACAAACGTAGGATTATAGTCGATCTTAGCTTTCCAAAGGGGCGTGGTGTTAACTCGGGTATTAACAAAGGGTTTTATCAAGGGGAACCGTACAAATATAATTTGCCGACTATCATGTCGTTAGCTAAGCAGGTGACTAAATTAGGGAGTAGCTGTTACATGTGGTTAAGTGACCTTGCTAGGGCGTACAGGCAATTAAGAACCTGCCCCTTAAGTGTGCCTTTATTCGGTATTAAGGTTAATAGTAAGTTGTATTTTGACATTGCCCCGCCGTTTGGCTGCAGGACGTCCAGCATGGCCTGTGCACGGACTACAGCAGCAGTGGTGCACTTAATGAAAAAAATGGGTTTCTTTGCACTTTGTTTTTTGGATGATTTCATAGGGGTAGAGGAGTCATTGGAAAAGGCACAGGAAGCATATACTTATATTCTACAATTAACATAAACCAACAACAAATACACTATATATCTACTGCCTCTTTTATCCTAATAATGGCACGCCGGGCTTTCCGTCCTCGTCCAACTTTCTCACAGTCGCGTCGACTGCGGTCCTATTATTGGCTTTGTTAAGTCACACCAGCACCGTTTGCAATATTTATTTCTATTTTAGTTCAAGACAGCTGCCCTGCCTCATTTGGCAGGCTATCACCGCTCAGGCTATTTACTATAGCTCCCAGACCCAACAAATGGCAGCACTTTTCAAACACCACAGCACCTGACATGTATGCATTACATCAGCTGCCGCTAAAAGCCGGATAATACCACTGGACGACATCTAGTGTCCACATACTGAGAGATATGCATGAAAGCGACGACTTTTAGTGAAATTTTACCGACAATCTGGCAGTGATATGGGAACTATAGCCCGGGGCAGACGACATTCTGCAAGCTGTGGTTTCTTGGGCTAATGGTGGGTGTTTTCTAAAGCCAAGGCGCTCAAAGGCTTTGCAAAAGCGGAGTCACACACGTTGTAGCTCGGACCCGACAGCAGGTTGAAGAATGAGTGGAACTGACAAAGAAGCAGTCACGTGACCTAACACAACAATACATTATAAATATTGTTGGTTGGTCGGTTGGTTGACGTACAACATCACCAAACAAAACATCAAAACAAACCAAGTGAAATGAAAAATATAACTGATCGAACGTGAAAATAGTGCCCTTTCAATGGACAACCTATTTGCACATTCTTGCAGCTGCAATATTCATTTCACCCCGAGAATGGATGTTCTTGTTTAGCAATGTAGTCTTACTCTTTTTGAGTACATTCGGTGATTAAGCAGGGGAAATTTCAATTGCGGACAATTGGTCTTCCTCATTCCACTACGTCTTCTCCCTACCCTTATAATGCTAAATGCCTGGCAAGCTAGCGACAAGTATAAATATTTACGATATTATTTTGTTGGACTCGACCGAGGATTGATCTATAATAAGTGGGCGTCATTTGGCCATTCCCTCTATCCACGAATCTCATTGCCACCCTAATATGAATTAAGTAGAAAAAAGCGGAAAACTCTTCCCAAGAAAACCACAAAACACTAACATAGAATCCTAAGAAAACAACTAACATAGTAATAAGAATAGACCAACAACTCAATGCCAACAAAAAGAAACCCCAAAAAACTAACATAGGCTACTAAATGTACCAACAGATCTATCTGCTACTGAAATGCAGACAATCAAATAACTTATCAGCAGCTACTACTTGGTAAGACAACACCAACACTACAGCTGGCCCGCATTGAAAACAAGTCTGGTTACCCGGGCTTACATGCTACGGACAGTATAAATACAGCCTCAATTACAAAAAACTAATTTAAAGAATTAAATCCACGATGACAGGTGAGAGTAACGATTATATACACAACTCCTTAGCACAACATATCTTCATTTAATGTGGGTTTTTTTTTCGAGTAGCACACGCGCAATGTATTGATAATGTTTGTTCATTGACTTAGCAAATTCTATTCAGTGATTTGTTACCCAAAGGCACGGTTGGAATGGGAGGCTTTGGATCCAGTCTCGTTCATTCCAAGTACAGACAATTGGAGCCCTGATGGGCATTAGCTACGGAGTGCTTACTTTAGAATGCAATCAATTGGCTACAATTGATTTGAGACTTTTTGGCCACACATAGATCGCCGATTGCAAGGAGGGATATGATAGAGAGATAAGCCCACCGAACGTGCACCACATATTGCCCGAACCTAAAAATCCAATTACGTTAGATATGTTTGATCGAAGAAGAATGATGTGTTATGTTTGGCCCACTAACTTCATTGAAGCAGTGCAATTTCATTAAATAACTCACAATTGTCAAATGACTGACAACTGTCAAATAGCTGACAGATGTCAAGTGATTGACAGCTGACAAGTGACTGACAGCTGACAAGTGACTGACAGCTGACAAGTGACTGACAGCTGACAAGTGACTGACAGCTGACAAGTGACTGGCAGCTGACAAGTGACTGGCAGCTGACAAGTGACTGACAGCTTTCAAATGACTGATATCTGTCAAATGACTGGCATATGCCAAATGACTGACCGCTGCCAAATGACTTACAGGTGTGAAATAACTGATCGCTGACTGACGGCTCTCAACTTACTGACAGCCGACAAGTGAGTGCAAACTGTCAACTGACTGACAGCTGTACAATGACTGACATATGTACAATGACTGACATCTGTCAAATGGTTGACGGTTTCCAACTGACTGACATCTCTCAAGTGACTGACATCTCTCAACTGACTGGCAGCTGCCAACTGAGTGACCGCTGCCAAATGACTGACTAGCTGTCAAATGACTAACAGCGGTGTTAATTAGATGTCTGAACAATGAAGTGCAGAGAATCGGTCGTAGATTCTTGACTCTTCTCCGACACAGAACACCAGGGCCGCGTTCTTTTCAATTGCAAATGGCCATTTTCGAGGCAACCTACTGCCTTTTCCCCAGCTCTGCCAATTTGGATTTCCACCACTGTGTATAACTTACAGCGTCATCAAAGGCCGGTTGCTCTCATACCATGTCTATGTGGTGTGGGAGGTTAAAAATGCCTTGGGTCGGTAAAAGTGTAGGCTCAGGCTTTCTATCGACCAGCAGTGGAATGAGGAAGACCAGTCGTCTATGACTGAAATTTCCCCTGCTTAAACAACTAATGGACCAAAAATAAATAAATTAAAAAAAAATGATGTCAGGAATCTCTCCGAGAGGCCTCCGATGCGCACCCTGAGCACTGCCCCGGTTCCCTGAAAGCTGCGTGGATCGATATTTGATCATTTCTGCCATCTTTTGAGATAAAAATATAGTAGATTAATAAATACGAGATACCTTCTATTAGTTTGAAATATTTGTTTAATTATAAATGCCTAACTGTAACGATTTTTTAAATGAAAACAATCAAATTAATTTGGATTTGTTTCTTTCATATTGTTTTATGTCCAAATAACATCTAAGGTCATATCAGAAAGGGAATTAATTTTGGCTTGCATGAACAACTTCTGATACGATATGTTTCAGTAGTATCAGGTTTTACTAAATTGACCTAATATTCCCTTCTATATAGCAACACAATGTTAATATGTGCACTGATATATATCTTGGTGGAATAGGATTAAATCTAGGTCAGTGTTTTGGCTTCGAAACATCTCAGTTAACTAAAGCCCCTGTCACACCTCGCCGGATTGAGGACATGGAAAGAAACCGAACAAAGTCCATTGATATTCTGCAAAGTCCGGTTTGTGTCTGTTGCATATCTATTGCATATCCATTGATATCCGGCCCGATCCGGTACAAGTATTGAACAAAACTTGGAATGGATGCTGCCGGATTGACATCTACTGTTCTTGTCTGGTTTGAGTTTGTTTTGTCCGTTGGCTATCCGTCCATGTCCGTTTCATGTCCGTTTCATGTCTGTTTCATGTCCATTTCATGTCCGTTCATCCGGCGCCCTTTGACCGGATATCGCAACATTTTGACACATGTTAATACATTGTGATACTTATCACACCCGAACACCACTGGACTAAACAATTCTATCCATTGCTCAATTCGGCGAGGTGTGACAGGGGATTAAGGTAGATTAATTGGGTACATTCACCTCCCCAGCTGAAATCCAACATAAATAGGTAGGGTGGGTAAGGTTGGTTGTTGGAGTTTTACATCCTGACAACATTTATGGTCAAATCAGGATGGGTACCGAATTGTGACAGTGCACACTCATTGTGACTTTACAGTGCTGCCCAACTGGGAGACCAGGCTGCCACCACCCTGACCTGATATCCCACTCAATCAGATTATCCTGACACAGAGCTAACAAGTCCTTGCCCTACCCTATTAATGCCGAGTGCCAGGCTAGGAAGTGACAAGTATCAATTTTAAAGTCATTGGTTTGACTCGACCAGGAACCGAACCCCCGACCTACCACACGCGAGGACCGTGCTCTACCGATTGGGTGAGTTAGGGGGCTGGTATCAAGGAATTTAGATGTGCAAATGGTTGGGGCACTAACTAGCATTGGCCCGGTAGAATGAGGGGTTCGAGTCCCACATTCGGTGCACCGTGTCCCCTTCATTTAAAATCACCCCGCCAATAAAAACCCAATGGTGCCGTGACCAGGACACATGCTGCATGCTTGATGAACCAACCCTGTACATGTAATGGAACTGGATTACACGGATATTTGTAATTGTTAGGATCAGACTTACAATTCCAAGGGCATACGTATGGTAAGCTGCACTCGCTTCCATAAGTGACCTGTATGTTATCTGGGTAGATGTACATAGTAGGCTAAGTTATCATATGCAGGTTAGGAAAAAACTTTGAAAATTAAAAAAAACTAATATAAAAACTACTAACACTCAAAACCGCAAAAGGTTGGCCCGAGAAAGATCAGGTAAACATTCCTGAGTGCGGGACCAGACAAATCCTGTATCACAGCTGTCCAGCTTTGAAAACAAGCACCCTCACCAGAGCTTATATGTTATGGGCAGAATAAAAGACTTCTCACAAAATAAGAGAAAAAAATGTGAAATTCCACGTACACAGGTAGGCATGAGTCGGTATAGACAAATGTGTAGGATATTGGCCCCGGAATTGCAGATGTGTGGGTTTGAATCAATGGATACTATGATTTTCCCGTAATGGTACACCAACGGAATAGACGTGGTAGGGTGTGGTGGGCGGGCCCTAGCCCACGTCTACCCGAGGCTTATACCTCGGGAAAACAACAGTTATCCATCATCTATACCCAGGTAAGACTCGTATAACTATACTATTTTACCTCGGTATACAGCCTCAGGCTAGCCTCAGGCTAGGGAGACTTTTACATAATTCATTTTTATCCTTAATATCATTCATTCTTATTATAACATGTTTATGTGTCATTGTATTAGTAATTGTATCATTCAAAGTTTTTGTTCTCACCTATTCTTGTTAGTTGGTGAGCAGGCGCTTTGCAATGCCGGTAGGCTTTTCTAGTCGTTTGTTGTAATGTTTTGCAAACGACTTAGCCGTCTTCCAGCCTGCGTGCGCTAGTATTCTTTTTACAGAAATACCGAGCAACCGTGCCTTGGAAACCATGGCACCTCTGGTTGAGTGGGAAGAGTATTTGCCCGTATCCACTCCAGCCAATTTCAACACCGTGATTGTCCATCTGGCAAGGGTTGTCTCGTGAAATTGTGTTATGTGGCTTTATGAAGCTCACTAATAGTTGTTGTGATGCACGTAAGTCCTTTGTCTTGGATATATAAGCCCGTATGGCTGACACAACACATAATTTACGATCATTTGGGAAGTAGTCTAAGTGAACCGTAGATAAAGGGTCACCCAGCGTGTTCGATTTGAGCAATTGTGCTAAATCAAACGTAGCTTGTCTCTTGTCTATTTCTAATCCAGTTAAGGATAAAGCAACAATCGTCTGTCCTCTGTGTCCCATTACGAATAGTAACAAGACCGCGACCTTAAAACCTAATTGTTTTATATCTAACCAAGAGTTATGAGGCTAAGCCTGAAACAACTTAAATACTATAGAAACATCCCAAAAGCGACTCTACTTTGGTTTTGGAGGATTCCTTTGATAAATTGACCGAAGTAGATAATGAAGGACATAATGTTCACCAACTGTTTCGCCGTCAATTCTAGGTAATATAATTGATAAAGCGCATCTTGCCGCATTGACCGCCCCAAACCCTAGTCCCTCATCCTCTAGAGAACGAAGAAAACGGGCTACTTGTGCAATTGTTGGATTTGTTGGCTTAACTTTCATTAGCAAACAATGTACACCCCATTTCTTTAAATAAGTTGTGTACATTTTAACAGTTCCTGGCCTCCATGCATCAGCTACTATCCTGTCTTCCGTAATTTTGTCTAACCCAAATTGCTGCAGCTGTTTTGTTAGAAAAGGAATGCCAATAGGGGTGTTGCTGACACGTCGCCATGAACCACTAGCGGTCCGTGGTGCGTTAGGTTCCCGGGTTTTCTTGGGAATCGTATATGTTCTTTTGCCAGTTGTGTAACTGCTGGCAGCCAAGGTTGCGTGTCCCAATCGGGCACAATCAGTATGGCGTGTGTCCCCTCCATGCTGATTTTTCTCACTACTCGGCTGATAAAGCTAAACGGTGGGAAAATATAGAAAAAATTATTGTCCCAGGTAATAGTAAATGCATCAACTTTCCAAGCATCCGGTTCGGGATGCCAAGAAACATAACAGGGTAACTTGTTATTATTTCGTGATGCAAACAAGTCAACTTTAGGTGTCCCCCATTTCGTACAAATGAAGTTAAACAAAGGTGTTGATAGGGACCATTCTAAATGGTCGTGGAATTTTCTACTCTTATGGTCTGCAAGTGTATTTTGTGACCCTGGAATATGCGCTACAGTCAGCCAGACTTGTTGAGCCTGTGCCCAGTTCCAAATCAGTTTAGATAACTGATTGCAAGGCTTTGATTTGGTTCCACCCATGTTACGGATATATGCCATAGCAGTAGTGTTATCAGTTAGTATTCTAACTTGTGATTTAGGTATCTTTACTAAGCTACGTAGGCCCAAATAAATAGCACGCAACTCTAGCGCATTAATGTGATCTGACTCTTCATCATGTAGCCATCTACCTCCTGTTGCCACCCCATCGCGATAGGCTCCCCACCCTTCTAACGAAGCATCAGTGGTAATTACTGTATTTGGTTCCGCCATGCGGATTGGATTGGGTGAATTTGCGAGATGTTGCATCCACCATTGAATATCCTGTAACCCTTCTTCAGAAATAAACATCTTTCGTTCAAAATTACCTTTAGTTTGTGCTAATCCCAAATTTGTATCTATTTCTAGAGATTTAATATGGGCTTTCCCATATAGAATAGCGGGTGCATACGATATCATTATCCCGATAAGAACTGCGACCTGTCTAATCTTAGGTTTCGGTAACTTAAGAAGCTGGGTCGCTGTGGTCATAAACTTAGTTAATTTCTGTTCTGTTATCGACACTGTGAGGGACTGTGTATCAAGAATAAACCCTAAACATTTGAGTTGTTTTGTTGGTTGAAGCACTGACTTATGCGGATGTACATAAAACCCCAATTTAGTGAGTAATGCACATAAATCCAAAATGGCGTTTACACAACCAATGTGTGTTGACGCCATTATAAAGGAATCATCTATGTAAGGAAACATTATGTGACCATTCCGTGCCATAAGTGAGAAAACAGGTTTAAGCAGTTTAGTGAATAAACGAGGGGCACAAGCTAAGCCATTCGGCATACAGGTAAACTCATAGAGTTGGTTATCCCAAAGAAAACGGAGAAATTTCCGATGTTGTTCCGCTATGGGAACTGTGTAATATGCATCTTGTAAGTCAACACTAGCCATCCACACATTTGGTGTAATGAGGTCTCGTGCCGTATCTAGTGAAAACATTTTAAAATGTCGATATTCGATCATTTTATTAAGGGTTGTTAAATCCAGGATCATTCGAACGTCCCCATTAGGTTTCGGTCTCGAGAAGATGTTTGAGATAAACTCTCCAGGGCAGTGTGTAACCTTTTGTATAATGCCTTTGTCAAAAAATGTTTGTACCTGTTCAGTTAGTGCCTCTCGTTCAATTGGTTCAATTTTATAGGGAAACGGAACTCTCCCTTGTACGGGTATTTGTATGAAGGGAATTTGAACACCTTTAACTATTTGTAAAATATCCTGTCACTGGTAATTTTGTCCCATTCAGAAATATGATTATTAATATTCCCAGCCACAAAGTTGCTTACAGTTTCTGTGGTTTTAGAGGCCGCGGGGACTTGTAAGGTCTGTGTTTGGGCCTCTACTTGGGGACGCCCCTGGGGAAGGGTCTCGGGGAGTTGAAGCCTCGGCCCAGTGGCCGTGCGGTGTTGTCGGTCCAGCCTGGGCGGGCGCCCCAGCCCCGGAAAGACTGGCTGAAGTTTGAGCCCGGTCTGGTTCCCCTGCCGAGCCGTCGTGGGCGAAAATCCCCTCGTGACCTTTTGAAGCATGGGGCTTCCTGCTTCTTCTTGCCATCCATGTTTTTGCCACTTTTCGCTGCGGTTTCTACCTCTTTATAGAGGTATTGTAGTTGACCGCCAAACATTTTCGTTTTGTCCAAAGGCTTCCCTTTGATCGGCTCTGGGGCCAGAAAGAGCGTATACTCTTTCCCATCATTGTCCGTGACCTTCTTCGAGCGGGCCACCTCTTTGCCGGCGTCTGTGCAAACCGACTTAAAGACATTCTCATATCTTCGGTACGACAAGTAATTACCTGCCGCCGTTAACAGTGCAATGCCTTTGTCCATGGTTTTTGCCAAGGATGAGAACTTGTTTTCTCTTTGTATTCGATTTGCCACCGGGGTGATGACCTTTAATGCCCGTCAATTCATCTCCTAGCTTGGAGATGATTTCCGCCGGTTTGAACGTACGGAAATGACCATTTATGGTCTCACACATAAGCGTGGTAGTTTTAACTCGCTTAGCTTTCGGCTTCTCCACCTTCTTAGACAATTTGCCACCAATGGCAGCATAGACACCTTCATATTGTGTGTCTGAGTCTGATTCCGTGGAAGTGGAATCCGTGGAGGAATCGGAAGAAGAAGAATCTTTCCTCTTCTTCTTCTTCTTCTTGGACTTGGTCTTTCGCTTCTTGCGAAGTCCGGTCTTGTTACGTTCCTTGGTGAACTCGTCACCAGAAGAAGTGACCTGTTTCTTCTTCTTACTCCGTTTAGGAGGAGGAGGAGGAACCTTCGGCTCGATCGCCGAGTCTGTCTCTGAGAAATCTTCCCAGTCCGACTCGTCTTGGAAACCCGGCCTTTGCCGTTTAAGAGACGGCGGTGGTTTGAGAGACAGGATATGACTCTCCACAGCAGCCCACCGAGCCTCCCAGTCCGGAACTGTGGGGCCGTCAGGCACTGTCTCTTCCGCCGCCTCGGAGAGTATATGCGCCCTGGGCTGTGGTGACGGCATTGCCGACAACACCGGTGAGGAGTCGTACTCCTCGTCCGAGGCTCTGGGAGCACGTCCCTCGGCTGCTGCTGCAACGCGCTTACTCATGGCCATCGGGACCTGAAACCAAACATGTTGGTCAGTCTCGGTATTTATAAATGTCACAATTTTGTTGTTTAAAACGTAATTGGACATCTAGTGGTGTTAGAGAACGTGTTTAGACCGTTATAACACAGGCGTAATAAGCTAAATTTGTGCGTGGATTGTGGGTCAAGCCCAAATCTTACGCGGGGTCGGGACCAGTGTATCGGCTCGCCCATCTCTCTGTTCCGCACACTTCTCCCCCCTGCGACTACTACGCCAGCAGGTTGGAGAAAATGCTACGAAACTCGGAGAAACGCCTGAAAATATTGTGGGGAGTCTATAAAAGAAACCCAGGAGCATCTCCAACATCACTCTCTATTAGAGTCCGAGAGAATTTCCACAGGAGATGAGGCAGAGCCCACATCTCTACCCATGGTCACACGGGTGTTGATAGAACCGCTAAGTATCGGTTTCGTTCCTTCGAGAAGGAATCTAAAGCGTTCTATCCTTGGTTTTTTATAACCGAATAAACTAGTCCAAAAAGGACCAAAGAAAGTTCTGAACTTTCCATAACGATGCTATAATGCATCATAATTAAGCTAACCACAGTTTTTATATACTTACTGCGTATTTGCTTGTGTGTAGACTAAATTTGCGGGAGCAACTCAACGAAACATAATCCAATCGTGAGTTGTTTATGCTAATTGCTGGACCCGGATGTGCTTCCTTCTCCCTAGCCTGAGGCTAGCCGGAGGCTGTATACCGAGGTAAAATATATATATATATATATATATATATATATGTAAGTTCACTAAGGCGAACACGGGCTATGTGAACAAGTGATATGTATTAGTGTGTTCATTATCACAATGATAATAACAATAATAATAAGCATATCCGTTAACCATCGGTGATATGCTCAATCATTGGAGAAATAAGCAATCAGTGTGACTTTCAATAGGAATGCTGAGCCTAACTCTGCCCTAAAAAAAAATGTACCGATATGAGCAGGAGAGTGGAGGTCCGCTGCACCCGTCGTCTGAGGAAGCAGTGGCGAGCTGTCTCGTCACGGGTCCTGGAGCTGGGACCAGATTCAGAAGCCGCCTGGTGGATCAAACCCAAACCTTGTCAATTACGTTGACTACACGTTAAACCCCGGCCGCCTGGCGGATCGAACCCAAACCTCCCTCAACTACGTCAGTTGTACGTTCACCCCGGTTGCCCATTCCCTTACACCGGCATATACGAGTCCATATATCCTGGCTGTATATATATAACTCAACTGTCTTCTGGTTACAGAAAGAGAGGGTACCCTCGTCTCTGGTTCAAGGATACCATCAAGAGAAGCCATGAAGCTGAGAGACATTAAGACTGACTCATGGACATCACTCTCAAAGCAGGGAGCTAAATTGAGAGTGGCAGTCAAGTAATGAAAGCAGTCTTTGTCGCATCGCGACCGACAGCATGATGATGAGGATGATA
Source organism: Branchipolynoe longqiensis (assembly GCA_030323885.1). Classification (NCBI taxonomy): domain Eukaryota; kingdom Metazoa; phylum Annelida; class Polychaeta; order Phyllodocida; family Polynoidae; genus Branchipolynoe; species Branchipolynoe longqiensis. Next base: position 25,849,692 of record CM059200.1, read on the forward strand.
TATATATCTCCTTTTCATCATTTAGAAATAAGTAAAACATAAGCTTCTTAAGTTGTCACCATTTCCACTTTATCTAGCGGTAAGCACTACATGAGACATTGATTTAGTCTCCAGTCTTGAACAGCCCAGTTTTTAGTGAGCCACAATTATTTTGTTTTGCTTAATATTTTGGAAGGAACAGTGAAGAAAGAAGGGTGAGCGATGGTCAAAAAGCGAGAAGATCTGAAAGCCCAGTGGCTATTCAGGTAGACAAAAGATGGTTGGTTGTTGGGCTTTTACATCCTGGCAACATCTAAGGTCATATCAAGACAGGTATTGATTTGTGACAGTCCACACTCATAGTGACTTCATAGTGCTGCCCCACTGGGAGACCAGACCACTAGCCCATGATATCTGACTCAGTCACATTATCCTGAAAGTGACCGTCCAATCATTGCCCTATCCTAATAATGCCGAGCCCCTGGCTAGGAAGCGACAAGTATCAATTTGTATGTCATTGGTTTGACTCGAACAGGGTTCTAACCCATGGGTTTGAATCCTAAGATCTACCAAAACAGGAGTCGGAGCCTCAACTCATTCGGCCATCCCGTCTGATCGACAAACGATGGAACTTATCCGTCCACTGGAAGAAGAGTCACAGCGCAGAAGGTGGTGGTGGTGTGGGGGGCTGGGGCTCGGCGAATCAAACACAATGCAAACATTGTAACTCCTCTGAAATTCCCTTTTGTGATGCAAGAGCTTTGCTTTTTAATGCCCTATTTTATGTTCAGTACTTTGATGATGTTCTTCTATTCTATTGTGATGGGGCCCTCTGTTGGCCGCCCGGAACTTGACCCTCATGCGGTAGAACCCCCAAGCAAGCAGGAGAACGAATACGCTTGCTTCACAGTCATCTTTATTCTCCGCTCACTGCTGCATCCACGATCAAGTGACCTGCCTCTGCCCTACCAGGTCCCACATCAACTTCCGGGGGAGGTTACGCTAGCCACATGCAGAAGGTAGCAGCCCTGTCATGGTGCTGCCCAGGGGCTACCATACTGCCACCTCTCGCTATAAACTGCGACGGTGAGGGAGCAGTCCTTCCTGCGACCGTATGGTAGTTGAGCTCATGTCTGGACTACTACACTATTATAGTTCCAGACACTGTGAGTCATGTTCCACTGCCTTTCTGGCACCCATTATAGTTGTGTTTCTTTTCTCTCTTTAGCTCAGCCGACTTGCTGCTTCACTATACTTCCAGTAATAGACATGTTTGGCTCTCGTGGCAGGTTTTAGCGCCAAAAGCGAAAGCTGCAGTTAATGTGCGTAAAAGAAACAACAGTAGATAGAACCATAAGAAAAGACTGAAAGCCCAAAAGGGGTAAAAGCTGAACAAAATTGAAACACTAAGTCTTGTGAAAGAAGAAAATAGAAACTTTAAATACAATTGAAGGACTACTACCCAGAGTGTCTAGCTTTTTCATAACTCCATATTTCAAAGATATATAATTAATTTAAATAATCACAGCCTGAAGAGAAGTGCTTGGATGTGTAAAAAGGTTTACTGTATACTAATAAAATACACACACACATTATATATATATATATATATATATATATATATCCTTTAATCACAATGACCCAACTTCCCTATGCCCCAAATTAGACATGCATTTTGCAAGCAAATATACAATACTTTAAAGATGTTCAGAGCTAGGGTTGCTCGGTTTCAACAGTTGATTGATTTATTGATTGACGCTGACTCTATGCCATTTTGGCAGCAAAGGCCACATTAACGCTGAGAAGGATTTTCTTTTCTGTTTAATGTTTTTCTATTACATTTTTTCTGTTTCGTTGTTTTCTGTTATGTTTCTTTCAGTTCTTTCTACTTCATTTTGTTTCTATCCCAGTGTTCTTTTTTTACAAAGACTATTTATTACACAGCATCTAAAAGGTCAGAATCACATATAAATGTCTGTCCAATGATAACTGAAAAGAAAGTAACAAGCATATTAAATAGAGTGTAAAATGTGTGGTCAATATATAGTAAAATCCTTATTACAATATGAAATCCTTTTTTTTTTAAATTAAAAGAGGGGTATTTATCCAAGCTCTCATTGTCTTTTATATAACTCATGTAATTCCACCTCTCTCATCCCTGCAAAATGTAACCAAATAGGCTATTTTGAATGTTAACCCTGTATGTAGGCCCAGACCTGTCTGGCATCATTAGACCAATATTATTTGTAGGATTCATTCCACGAATCTTTATGTTATTCATATGATTCAGTTCACGAATTTGTGTATTATTTCTATAATTGACACCACACATTTAGTATAGCTGTATTGATGAATGCATAGTAAAACCTTCAACAAGCAACCAACCCTAGTCTGTCTATAGCCGTGTTCACACGGGTAAAATGTAAAGCGATTTAGACAAGGCAAATCATATGAATCAATTTAGTTTGAAAGTGTTTCGCGTTCACACGGGCAGTGCTTTGAGTCAGTTTAAGGCGGAAGTGGATATCTGCGCATGAGCAAGTCCAAACTAACCAGCGCCAGTTTGGGTTCGTCGACGTCGGCACGAGAGAGTGTGGGTTTGACCTAGATATGTATGGACTGAATCGTATAGGTTTGGAACGGTCAAAACTTCTGCTGGGCAGTGAAACCCTAAAAATAAATGATGAAAAAAATATCTGTGCACCTCTAGCCGGTTCATAGACCAAAATATATTATATAGTGTGACATGCTTAATCCGCTTCAAGTAAGTCGGTTGCGTTCACATGGGCAAAATAAACCGCTAAGCAGAAATCGACTCACGTAATCGACCTCCACACATGGTTTACCTTATCCGCATCACAGGAATCGATTCAGCCCTAATCCACCTCAGCGGCGCGTTCACACGCCAAATGTGAGTCGAACTAGGCAAGGCGATTTATATGAATCGAATCAACTGCCCCGTGTGAATACAGCTTATGTGGCTCCTTGCCTGAGACCTCAGTACAGACCACTAAACTAATTAATTCTCCCTTAAGACAAATGCATATCAAAATACTTCTCATAATGCACCCAAACTGCAATTTTCCATCGAAAACAAAACATTTGACAACATAATGTGGTTGGTTGTTGGTTGTTCTACATCCGGCAACATCTAAGGTCAACTCAGGGCGAGCTGACAAAAAAAAATTCTTTCCTGAATAAACATGCCTGAAACAAGAAAGAAACCATAACAAAAAAAAACACACAAAAAAACCACTACCTCCGCCTGCTAGTTTGTTGCCTGATGAATAGCTGGTACTAAGACACCCTGCTTGGTGGCACCACCAGCAGCGGCGCCATGTTGATCCCCGATCAGCGTCAGGGCCGAGGTAGTTTGCAACTAAACCCAGAGGGAGCAATAAAATAGCATTGAGGCTAAATTGGGCCATCAGCGGGACTATGTCGCCCTGATGTCCTATTGATGCTCGGCCATGTCCCAGCTACCCAGCTACCCAGCTACCCAGCTACCCAACAAGGCTTTCAGCATTATCAGTTTCTATGGGCTGTTTTTCGTTGTTATCTCCACCCGCCACCCCAACCTTTTTCTCCCCCTCTTCCTACCTCTCTTTAATAATCTTATCGTAGAGGTGATGGAAATGGAAAATATTGTACCTTGAGCAGGAATCGAACCCACACCTGTTGCCATTGGAGGCTTCTTTTCTTTTATCCCACCAACACCCAACTCTTCTCTCCCCCTTTTTTGTCTCTCTTTCTTATAATCTTGTCGTGTGGGTTATGGAAATGTGAAATATTGTGTGTAGAACAGGACTCAAATCCACACTTCATGACATTCCGGGACTATCGTGCTAACCATTACACTATATACTATAGGTTCCCTGAGGCACTCACTCTATCCATGCATACCTGTCTATGGACATATCAGGACGAGTTGACAACAAACAATTTCTTTGGTGAATAAACATGCCTGAAACAAGGAAGAAACTATGAAAAAAAATGAAAAAAACCACTACCTCTGCCTGTAGTGGAAGTAGAGGATGTAGAGGACGTCCGAACTACCCGAGATCTGGTTGAGAAGTGGTTTTATTATCGGTGACAATAACTCGCCTCGGTGGGCGTTTCCACTGGTCTTTCCTTCGTGCGTACATCGATACCAATATATATGACATCCCCCTTTCATGTACAATACGGACAGCGGTGATGACCATACGCATTTCATGTACATTTGCTACAGAGTGTTCAGGATGTTATATTTTACTGATAACTCTTATTGCACTGTAATGTCCCCTCGCTATAATCTGTCTTTTCATGTTTTACCTCATGAACCTTCTAATTTTCTGTCTGATGAATAGCTAGTACTAAGACATATCAGTAGCGGCGCCATGTTGATCCTCGATCAGCGGATGGGTCAAACATCCTACCCAACTATCAACCCATTAAAACAAAATGTCTTGTCAACTATAAACTTACCTTGTTTTATAAGATTAAAACTGTAACCCTCAACGATTGTTTGAGTTGCCCCGAGTATACACTTTATACTCGGTGCTGCTCCCCATTTTTGCGTGAACTACAGTGACTGGTGCTGTACATTATACAGCAGGAGCCACTCCTTTAATTCTACAGGATTGGTGCTGTAAGTAATACAGCACTGATCAAACTTAGATTATTTAGACTGTCAATTCCAATCGTAAGATGGCCGGAAAACCAGTGTTCTGGTGCTGACAAATGTCATATTCAGATGAATAAATACTTTACCAACAAACAAACAGACAAAAAATGTCTGAACAAAATTGAAACACTAAGTCTTGTAAAAGAAGAAAATAGGAAATTTAAATACAATTGAAGGACTACTACCCAGAGTGTCTAGCTTTTTCATAACTCCATATTTCAAAGATATATAATTAATTTAAATAATCACAGCCTGAAGAGAAGTACCTGGATGTGTAAAAAGGTTTACTGTATACTAATAAAATACACACACACATTATATATATATATATATATATATATATATATATCCTTTAATCACAATGACCCAACTTCCCTATGCCCCAAATTAGCCATGCATTTTGCAAGCAAATATACAATACTTTAAAGATGTTCAGAGCTAGGGTTGCTACACTCATGCTCGTGGCATCATTTAAATGGTTTATGTCCGTAAGTTGTTTAATAGTTAAAATTATACATATGTATGCAATGCACTTACATATATACACAGATAGGCTAGGTTCGACAGCCACACAGCACATAACTCGCACTTCATGAACTTCACCCATGTCACATCGACCAGTGTTATGGGGGCGCGGGGGGGGGGATGAAAATGGCAAATTCTATGCATTTATATAAATGACCATACACACTCTTGTGTTTGATAATTGATCGGACAAGGCAATAAGACTACCATGGTTTAATCAAATTTACATGACATCAAGTAGACTAAAGGGCGCATTCCATACATGCGTAATGCGTAATGTGTTATGCGGTATGCGAATGCCATCATTCCTTACACACGTTATGCGTAATGCGTTATGCGGCACACGACTGGCTATATTTAAAAAATAAAAATAAACAATTATTCTCCATACTGCTCTGTATATGACCAAATATTGCATTTATATCTATGTAACTTTGTGTACGTCACATGGGGGTTCCTACCTTTATATTAACCAAATTATAGATAAGTATTCATATTTTCGTGGCTCTGGTAGCATTTTTACCAACCCAAACCCCCACCACCACCGCTACCATATGTTTCCACTCAGCAGCCTTGAAGACTGCTTCCTAACAGGTCCGCGCTCCACCTTGTCCCGGCTGTCCGTAATTATCAGTCGCTTCCTCCAACCATATATCAATGGACAAAGGCGACTGAGGACTTTCTATTCGCACCACCTTTATGCATTACGCACCGATCGCTACATGGAGCGATCGGGATAATGGATTTCATTCGCATTCGCATTCGCATTCGCATTACGCATTACGCATTACGTGTGTAAGGAATGTAGCTCATAGGTTTCAAGGAGTTTCGATTTTTTGTCGCATTCCCATTCGCATTCGCATTACGCATTATGCATTACGCGTGTATGGAATGCGCCCTTAACACCAAATACAATCGCAGTATATTCCCCATTCAGCAAAACCCATGCATAATCAAAGAGGAACCAATGCAGTAGCGGATAAGGACCACTTGGTCCCACTGATCCCCTCATATGGGTCTGCGGTATTTTCCCCACAGATTGGACGATCTGCTGTAATTCATTGTTTGTGTTTTTGGCCCGCTCAGGCAACGATATTGATTTAATGTCACTAAATATGGGCAGCATCAGACAGAATTGGGGGGTATCAGACACAGTGCAATGCTCGGCTGTGTATCCATAGACTGTTCCCATGTGGCATATTCCCTTGTTCCGTGTTTACTTGTGACCTTGTGATGTGCCACACAGACAATGAACCTATGTTTTGCTTAGTGGTCGCTCCCATAGGTTGGACTCAGGGTCCGTATGGCCTTCTGCATGGCACATGTGACATACTGACCAGGAACATAGAGAATGAACATGTTCATTGTCTGCGTGTCATGTCACAAGCGAACACGGAACAAGGGAACATGCCACAAGGGAACAGTCTATGGATACACGGCCTTACAGCTCACAACCTTCTTTCTAGCCTGATCTGTTCACTCGTGTCCTGGAAACATGGCCAGGCACCCAAGACAAGTGGATGTCATTCCCAGATGTTCAACGAGATCATTTTATGCGCGACCTTTTCTACAAAAAGGGTTGTCTGTTTTAAGGCCAGCAACAACCAGGACCCATGAAAATGAATCACTGCAAACGATGAAATGTTTTGCTTGGAAGCCTCGATGTACTTAACACAACAAAGAGTGGCGGCTTTATAGTGCTGCCAAACCATTGCGATATCCCTCCATCAACATCATGACCCCAATATCCCGCTCAGTCGCATTAGCCAAAACCTGAGCCTAGCCTACCAATACTGACTGTCAGACAATTTAGCAACAAGTGCCAATTTTGTAAGTGTTTGGTTTAGACTCAGTGAGGGACTGTTCCCGTCCTCCCACATGTAAATCGGGTGTTCTACCCATTCGGCCATCCCACCCGATGTGTCTCTGTACTTGTGGCTCTATCATTATCTACTCTCAGAGTGTGTCCAATAAAGAGACAGCTTTTTGTCCAATAAAGAGCCAGCTTTTGGCTGATGGCGCTTCTTGGGTGTGATAACGCATTAAGTGGAGGGTCCGGCTACACTGCTTTGTGCTTTGGCTTTCATTTCCTTCTTCCTTTCCCCAAACCGGACGCGGTGGCCGAATTAGTAGAGCATAGGCTTTCTATGTGGAAGGTTGGGAGTTTGAAACCCAACGAAGCCAACGCAATGACTTAGAAAATTGATACTTGTCATTAGCTAGCCTGGAGCTTGGCATTACTAGGAAATGGCAAGGACTGGTTAGCTCAGTATCAGGATAATGTGGATGAGTTTTAAATTGGTTCAGGGTGCTGGCGGCCTGGTATTCCAGTAGGACAGTGCTATAAAGTCACCATGAGTGTGCAATGCGAAATGCCAGTGCCCATCCTGATATGACCTTACAGAAGGTGGAGGAAACCTGCTGCCGCCACATAGGTTACTCTTTCCAATAAGCAGCAAGGGATCTTTTATATGCACATTCCCACAGACAGGACAGCAGATACAACAGCCTTTGATGAACCAGTTGTGTGCAGTTGCGGAACATAGCCCAAACTGCAAATGGGTCCACTAATCAGAATCGATAGGATGTCCGACACCTTCACAGGTGGACATTTTACCACCTGAGCTATGTCCGGCTCCCCTTGAGTTCAACACAGTTGGTGAACACTTGACCACATGCCTTTTGACCTATTTCAGTGAGATACTATAAAAGGAGGTGAAGACTACATCTTGGAAAGAGTCATGCACTCTGACTGGTCACTAAAGACCTACCAACAATCTATTAAAGAAAATTCTAGATGTAAATTGAACCGGTGATTGTGCCACCAGGCAAACCCTGCAGGACTTTGCGGTTAGATACTTGAATGCAATAGACAACCACTCTCCAGGTTCCTCCAACTCCAGGTAAGCGGAAAGCATTATCATATTTCAAGCAGTGGTAAGTGTGGACCCATTACATATTTAAAGCTGCATAGTCCGATGAAATATCAAATTTTCAAAACCAAACCAATTATCTAGATTTGATTTGACATATCTAACTTAGATACTGATGCACTTATTAAGCATTTGTTTCTGCGTATAAGGCAATACTGAGTCAATTTAACAGAACCTCTTTCTGTAGAAGTCTATGGTGGCAGAGTTTTGGGAAGCATCCCAAAACTAATTTTCCATGTTTGCACTCAAAATATCTAAAAAGTTTACCATTTAAAATACAAATAACTTTGAACTAATGTAAAGTAGATACTAGTGATTGATCTAATATATTTATCTCAGAAAAAAACCCAGAAATTCTAAACCATCGGACTATGCAACTTTAATAATACGATGTATAATTATTGATTATACAAGTATAGATGGACGGAAACGCCACTTAGATTATTTATTATTGATCTGCTTTGAAAGATTACCTGCGGGAGCGAGATTCATTCACCCTGAGCCTCAGAACTACTACCTGTACTCAACTGAATCTCTGCCTCACTCGCCTCAAGATTTTGATTTTGATGGATATTGTTGTACAGGTGAGGGTACTTGTTCTCGACAAGGTGATATAAACTTGTCAACACATTACCCTTTGTCTGGTTATGTGTAGCCCCTTTTCTCTATGGATATAATGTGTATACCATATCCAATTCCACCACTTGCTATCCAGACTGCACTTCGTCCACACCTCTCTCTATCTTCTCTCCACTGCCCTTGCTCCCCCTTGATATGTCGAGAAAGAGTTCCAGGAGGGGGAGCCCGCCAGCATTTCACTTTCTACTCTTACTCTGTCTGTGTCTTTGGCTCGCTGGCTGGTCACCATAGAGCAAATAGACACGGTCCTTTGACTCAACTGTCCTCATTTCTCTTTCTTAGACTCTAGCCTTTTTTTTTCTCCCAGGCCTACTTCTCCCCCTGACCAGGGGAGTTGTGTGCTTGGATGGGGCCATTTACCTTTATGTTTCTCTCGCTTTGTTCTCGTTGCTGGAACCACCGCAGGACCCATCTTTTCCGCCCTTCCTCGGAAACCCTTGCTGCTGTCTGCTGGATACAAGTGCTGTGCTACTGCCGGACCAGAGTGATTCTGGACCGTCCCAATGACTTGTCGTTTAATCGTTGTAAAGACATAAAGACATTCCCCAGCTTCTACAACCGTCCCACGAGAAGATTATTCTTCAACCAAAGATTGGGCCGATTTATCAGAGCCTCTCTATAATGCTGCAGTTCTGCAACCGGTAACCATCGTAAGGTTACAAACAACCCAGAAGTCAAGTCCAATTCCACCAACCCTCCTCCCCTGTTTGACACTGCAGAATGGACTATTCCAGCTCAAACTCAATTGAAAGGGACACATCTGTCTACGACTATTAGACCTAGTCTGTCATCACTATGCAGTTGACATTTCTAGAAAATGAGTATTATATTTACCATACAAAATAAAACATACCTAGTCTGTCATCACTATGCAGTTGACATTTCTAGAAAATGAGTATTATATTTACCATACAAAATAAAACAGACCTAGTCTGTCATCACTATGCAGTTGACATTTCTAGAAAATGAGTATTATATTTACCATACAAAATAAAACAGACCTAGTCTGTCATCACTATGCAGTTGACATTTCTAGAAAATGAGTATTATATTTACCATACAAAATAAAACAGACCTAGTCTGTCATCACTATGCAGTTGACATTTCTAGAAAATGAGTATTATATTTACCATACAAAATAAAACAGACCTAGTCTGTCATCACTATGCAGTTGACATTTCTAGAAAATGAGTATTATATTTACCGTACAAAATAAAACATACTCCAATCTATGGCAAGGTGCATTGTAATGACCAACCTAATATGAGCAAGGTAAGTAAATTCATCACCAACAAATATATATATATAGATATATTTCATCAAAAACATAGAGCCTAACTTATATATAAAAAAACAAAAAACATCGGATTATGCTGCTTTAAACTAGGATGAAGATTCAATTAGGGAATTCTAATTCATAAAAGTTAACATCACGTGACCAGACCTTCAGGGACTCTCTACATGTGGGTCGGTGCGGGTCGGTCATGTCCTGGTGGTTGTCTGATTGCTTTCATATCTCATTTCCTCACAACATATCCCAACAGAATCATTTCCTGACCGGCATAAGGCCAACTTCTGTCCATTACGCCACCTGTACTCACTCCCCCCGTTCATTGAGCCACCCTTGTCGGCGTCACACCATTACCTCCCCTGCCTCCACCACGTCCATCTAATATCCGCCCAGCAGGAAATAAAAGAGAAAAAAGCAGAGAATAGAAGGCAAAGGGCTTCAAGTCCCATCAGACTGCCTGGACCAGAAAGCCCTATTTCAGACAAATCTAGTGCTCCGACGCCTACCCACTTATTTCCCTTCTTTTTCTCTTTTTTTTTTGGTGGTTGTGTCTGTGTGTGTGTGTGTGTGAAGTTTTATATTTATTTATTATTTTATTATTTCTTTAGGAGGGACGGGGATATGCAAGCATTGTTTTTGGAGAGTAAATGTTATAGTATTGACTACATCACCATTCCGACTGCGCATTCGCTGAAAACGGCGTTGGGAGCAAAGCAAATGCGTACGCCCATTGAGTTTGCCGATACAAGTAGGGCAAAACTGGCATTTTATTCAAAATAATTAGAAATATATAACAATTTGGTATAAACATGGACGGAAGGATGCAATATAATAATATAATGCATATGTTTAAGACACAACTCTCCAAAAACCATAGAATATAAATAAAAACATGAATAAAATAAGTAAAACTGACTCTGGCTTTGGCTCTAAAACTAGTCTGAGTGCCTAGATTTGTCTAAATTTAAATGCACATGGCATAAGATGTGCTGCTTATATTGATGTAAATGCAATGCTGGATAACAGATTAATATCTTAATTTATTATATATATTTTTTTAGTTGGTATTCTATGTTTCAAACAAGAGCTGAGATGAGCTGAAACTAGCACATTTCATAGCTGCACCCAGGATATTAGCATGTGCCATGTGCTTCTTGTGGCTTTGTTTTGCTCTGATGCATCCCAGAATGAATCGTGCCGCTGGATCCGTGATGTAGTCTATTCAAAATACATCACTTGTTGCCGACAAAACATATGCTGGCATAATACATAAATCGACATGGAATATTATATATTGGTCGGTTGTTGGAGTCTTGCGTCCTGGAAACATCTAAGGTCATATCAATAGTGGGTACAAATGAATAATACCATAATAAAAGAACATGCGGTTTTATAGGGCTTTCTTTTGTAAATATTTTGTATTCATCTCAATACATATTTTGTCAGCACTGAGCCACTTGTCTTCCAGCCGTTGGAGCGATCACATTTGATTTGTACATAGTGGAAGTGGAATGTGTTGCATTGTGTGCAGCACAACCCATTCTGAACATAAAAATAAAGTTGCGGAGCAGCCTATGCTGTATAGTGTACAGCAGAGGTACTCAACATAGTGCAATATATATATATATATATATATATATATATATATAGTATAGTTATACGAGTCTTACCTGGGTATAGATGATGGATAACTGTTGTTTTCCCGAGGTATAAGCCTCGGGTAGACGTGGGCTAGGGAGAAGGAAGCACATCCGGTCCAGCAATCTTTACCTACTTATTCAGGATAAAAATGATCTTTAATACAATGGATACTATGATTTTCCCGTAATGGTACACCAACGGAATAGACGTGGTAGGGTGTGGTGGGCGGGCCCTAGCCCACGTCTACCTGAGGCTTATACCTCGGGAAAACAAAAGTTATCCATCATCTATACCCAGGTAAGACTCGTATAACTATACTATTTTACCTCGGTATACAGCCTCAGGCTAGCCTCAGGCTAGGGAGACTTTTACATAATTCATTTTTATCCTTAATCTCATTTTTATTATAACATGTTTATGTGTCATTGTATTAGTAATTGTATCATACAAAGTTTTTGTTCTCACCTATTCTTGTTAGTTGGTGAGCAGGCGCTTTGCAATGCCGGTAGGCTTTTCTAGTCGTTTGTTGTAATGTTTTGCAAACGACTTAGCCGTCTTCCAGCCTGCGTGCGCTAGTATTCTTATTACAGAAATACCGAGCAACCGTGCCTTGGAAACCATGGCACCTCTGGTTGAGTGGGAAGAGTATTTGCCCGTATCCACTCCAGCCAATTTCAACACTGTGATTGTCCATCTGGCAAGGGTGTCTCTTGAAATTGCGTTATGTGGCTTTATGAAGCTCACTAATAGTTGTTGTGATGCACGTAAGTCCTTTGTCTTGGATATATAAGCCCGTATGGCTGACACAACACATAATTTACGATCATTTGGAAAGTAGTCTAAGTGAACCATAGATAAAGGGTCACCCAGCGTGTTTGATTTGAGCAATTGTGCTAAATCAAACGTAGCTTGTTTCTTGTCTATTTCTAATCCCGTTAAGGATAAAGCAATAATCGTCTGTCCTCTGTGTCCCGTTACTAATAGTAACAAGACCGCGACCTTAAAACCTAATTGTTTTATATCTAACCAAGAGTTGTGAGGCCAAGCCTGGAACAACTTAAATACTATAGAAACATCCCAAAAGCGACTATACTTTGGTTTTGGCGGATTCCTTTGATAAATTGACCGAAGTAAATAACGAAGGACATAATGTTTACCAATTGTTTCGCCGTCAATTCTAGGTGATATAATTGATAATGCACATCTTGCCGCATTGACCGCCCCAAAACCTAGTCCTTCATCCTCTAGAGAACGAAGAAAACGAGCTACTTGTGCAATTGTTGGATTTGTTGGCTTAACTTTCATTAGCAAACAATGTACACCCCATTTCTTTAAATAAGTTGTGTACATTTTAACAGTTCCTGGCCTCCATGCATCAGCTACTCTCCTATCTTCCGTAATTTTGTCTAAACCAAATTGCTGCAGCTGTTTCCTTAGAAAAGGAATGCCAATAGGGGTGTCGCTGACATGTCGCCGTGAACCACTAGCGGTCCGTGGTGCGTTAGGTTCCCGGGTTTTCTTGGGAATCGTAAATGTTCTTTTGCCAGTTGTGTAACTGCTGGCAGCCAAGGTTGCGTGTCCCAATCGGGCACAATCAGTATGGCGTGTGTCTCCTCCATGCTGATTTTTCTCACTACTCGGCTGATAACACTAAACGGTGGGAAAATATAGAAAAAATTATTTTCCCAGGTAATAGTAAATGCATCAACTTTCCAAGCATCCGGTTTGGGATGCCAAGAAACATAACAGGGTAACTTATTATTATTTCGTGATGCAAACAAGTCAACTTTAGGTGTCCCCCATTTTGCACAAATAAACTTAAACAAACGTGTTGACAGTGACCAATCTAAACGGTCGTGGAATTTTCTACTCTTATGGTCTGCCAATGTATTTTTGTGACCCTGGAATATACGCTACAGTCAGCCAGACTTGTTGAGCCTGTGCCCAGTTCCAAATCAGTTTAGATAACCAATTGCAAGGCTTTGATTTGGTTCCGCCCATGTTACGGATATATGCCATAGCAGTAGTGTTATCAGTTAGTATTCTAACTTGTGATTTAGGTATCTTTACTAAGCTACGTAGACCCAAATAAATAGCACGCAACTCTAGCGCATTAATGTGATCTGACTCTTCATCATGTAGCCATCTACCTCCTGTTGCTACCCCATCACAATGGGCTCCCCAACCTTCTAAAGAAGCATCAGTGGTAATCACTGTATTTGGTTCCGCCATGCGGATTGGATTGGGTGAATTTGCGATATGTTGCATCCACCATTGAATATCCTGTAATCCTTCTTCAGAAATAAACATCTTTCGTTCAAAATTACCTTTAGTTCGTGCTAATCCTAAATTGTTATCTATCTCTAGAGATTTAATATGGGCTTTCCCATATAGAATAGCGGGTGCATATGATATCATAATCCCGATAAGAACTGCGACCTGTCTAATCTTAGGTTTCGGTAACTTAAGAAGCTGGGTCGCTGTGGTCATAAACTTAGTTAACTTTTGTTCTGTTATCGACACTGTGAGGGACTGTGTATCAAGAATAAACCCTAAACATTTAAGTTGTTTTGTTGGTTGAAGCACTGATTTATGCGGATGTACATGAAACCCCAATTTAGTGAGTAATGCACATAAATCCAAAACGGCGTTTACACAACCAATGTGTGTTGACGCCATTATAAAGCAATCATCTATGTAAGGAAACATTATGTGACCATTCCATGCCATAAGTGAGAAAACAGGTTTAAGCAGTTTAGTGAAGAAACGAGGGGCACAAGCTAAGCCATTTGGCATACAGGTAAACTCATAGAGTTGGTTATCCCAAAGAAAACGGAGAACTTTCCGGTGTTGTTCCGCTATGGGAACTGTGTAATATGCATCTTGTAAGTCAACACTAGCCATCCACGCATTTGGTGTAATAAGGTCTCGTGCCGTATCTAGTGAAAACATTTTAAAATGTCGATATTCTATCATTTTATTAAGGGTTGTTAAATCCAAAATCATTCGAACGTCCCCATTAGGTTTGGGTCTCGAGAAAATGTTTGAAATAAACTCTCCAGGGCAGTGTGTAACCTTTTGGATAATGCCTTTGTCAAACAAAATTTGTACCTGTTCAGTTAGTGCCTCTCGTTCAATTTGTTCAATTTGATAGGGAAACGGAATTCTCCCTTGTACGGGTATTTGTATGAAGGGAATTTGAACACCTTTAACTATTTGTAAAATATCTTGGTCACTGGTAATTTGGTCCCCATTCAGAAATATGATTATGAATATTCCCAGCCACAAAGTTGCTTACAATTTGTGTGGTTTTAGAGGCGACGGGGACTTGTAAAGTCTGTGTTTGGGCCTCTACTTGGACCCGCCCCTTTGGAAGGGTCTCGGGGAGTTGAAGCCGCGGCCCAGTGGCCGTGCGGTGTTGTCGGTCCAGCCTGGGCGGGTGCTCCGGCCCCGGAAAGACTGGCTGAAGTGTGAACTCGGTCTGGAACCTCTGCCGAGCCGTCGTGGGCAAAAATCCCCTCGTGACCTTTTGAAGCGTGGGGCTTCTTTTTGCCATCCATATTTTTGCTACTTTTCGCTGCAGTTTCTACCTCTTTATAGAGGTATTGTAGTTGGCCATCAAACATTTTCGTTTTGTCCAAAGGCTTCCCTTTGATCGGCTCTGGGGCCAGAAAGAGCGTATACTCTTTCCCATCATTGTCTGTGACCTTCTTTGAGTGGGCCACCTCTTTGCCGGCGTCTGTGCAAACCGACTTAAAGACATTCTCATATCTCCGGTAGGACAAGTAATTACCTGCCGCTGTTAACAGGGCAATGCCTTTGTCCATAGTTTTTGCCAAAGATGAGAACTTATTCTCTCTTTGCATTCGATTTGCCACCGGAGTGATGGCCGTTAACGTACCGAGCACCGCCTTATGCGCTATGTATAACACGCTCTCAAATTTCTTACGGTCTTCCGTCATGTTAACATCTCGATCCATCTCTTTAATGATGGAGTTGGGGACACCTTTAATGCCTTTCAATTCATCTCCTAACTTGGAGATGATTTCCGCCGGTTTGAAAGTACGGAAATGACCATTAATGGTCTCGCGCATAAGCGTGGTAGTTTTAACCCGCTTAGCTTTCGGCTTCTCCACCGTCTTAGACACTTTGCCACCAATGGCAGCATAGACACCTTCATATTGTGTGTCTGAGTCTGATTCCGTGGAAGTAGAATCTGTGGAGGAATCAGAAGAAGAAGAATCTTTCCTCTTCTTCTTCTTCTTCTTGGACTTGGTCTTTCGCTTCTTGCGAAGCCCGGTCTTTTTACGTTCTTTGGTAAAATCATCACCAGAAGAAGTAACATGTTTCTTTTTCTTACTCCGTTTAGGAGGAGGAGGAGGAGGAGCCCTCGGCTCGATCGCCGAGTCTGTCTCCGAGAAGTCTTCCCAGTCCGACTCATCTTGGAACTCCGGCCTATGTCATTTAAGAGACAGCAGTGGTTTGAGAGACAGAATATGACTCTCCATAGCCGTCCACCGAGCCTCCCAGTCCGGAACTGTGAGGCCATCAGGCACTATATCTTCCTCCGGCTCGGAGAGTATATGCGCCCCGGGCTGTGGTGAGGGCATTGCCGACAACACTGGCGAGGAGTCGTACTCCTCGTCCGATGCCCTGGGAGCACGTCCCTTGGCTGTTGCTGCCACGCGCTTACTCCGCTTCGTGGCCATCGGGATCTGGAACCAAACATGTTGGTCAGTCTCGGTATTTATAAACGTCACAATTTTGTTGTTTAAAACGTAATTGGACATCTAGTGGTGTTAGAGAACGTGTTTAGACCGTTATAACACAGGCGTAATAAGCTAAATTTGTGCATGGATTGTGGGTCAAGCCCAAATCTTACGCGGGGTCGGGACCAGTGTATTGGCTCAGCCATCCCTCTGTTCCGCACACTTCTCCCCCCTGCGACTACCACGCCAGCAGGTTGGAGAAAATGCTACGAAACTCGGAGAAACGCCTGAAAATATTGTGGGGAGTCTATAAAAGAAACCCAGGAGCATCTCCAACACCACTCTCTATTAGAGTCCGAGAGAATTTCCACAGGAGATGAGGCAAAACCCACATCTCTACCCATGTTCAAACGGGTGTTGACAGAACCGCTAAGCATCGGTTTCGTTCCTTCGTGAAGGAATCTAGAGCGTTCTATCCTTGGTTTTTTATAACCGACATAACTAGTCCCAAAAAGGACCAAAGAAAGTTCTGAACTTTCTATAACGATGCTATAATGCATCATAATTAAGCTAACCACAGTTTTGATTATACTTACTGCATATTTGCTTGTGTGTAGACTAAATTTGCGGGAGCAACCCAACGAACGTAATTCCAATCGAGAGTTGTTTATGCTAATTGCTGGACCGGATGTGCTTCCTTCTCCCTAGCCTGAGGCTAGCCTGAGGCTGTATACCGAGGTAAAATATATATATATATATATATATATATATATCTTATGCATATATGCATCAAGATAGAGTGTGCAGTAAAGTACACTAGTGGTTAAATCACATGCTGTGTTTGTAAATATATCAGTTAGATTTGGTTTTTAATAACGGTTAGTCTTTTAATAGTGCCATGTTGTGCATGTATAGTGGTTTATATTGTCTGCATTGCTGGTTGAAGATGTAGCTATCCAGTGGTGGTAGCGGGTCTGGAATGTTATGTCATTGAGGTATAATAGTTGTTTGTCAAAATGTGGATGATTATGACTGGTACAGTGTCAAATGATTCATGTAATGTCTTTTTTTGTGCTTGATTGGTATTTTGTTTCAATAAATCAAGAAGATGTGTCCGAGTCGCAGTGGTCGAGACCAGGCTTCCCATGTGGAAGGTTCAGAGTTTGAATCCCAACCTAGTCAATCCAATGACTTACAAAATTGATAATTGCTGCTATAGAGCCTGTCACTTGGCATTACTAGGATAGGGAAGATATCCTAGTTTGTATTTGTTTGTTAGGGTATTATATCCTAACAACATTTATGGTCATATCTGGTCAGGTACAGAATTGTGACAGTGCGCACTCATGCATACTCAGTACTGCCCCACTGGGAGATCAGGCCGCCGGCACCATGACCGGATATCTCATTCAGTCACATTATCCTGATACTAGCGAATCAGTTTGAATTCCTAGTAACTATGTACAAGGCAATGGAGTTATCGTTGGAGGGGATGATTGGATCAAACGGGGAATATAATCATGTCTAGGGTGGGACTAGAACCCATGCATTTGCCATTCTGAGGTGAGTGCATCCTAACCATTAGCTCAGGTAGGCTGCATAGTGTGTATTCAGCCTCCCCACACCTAGCTGTGCGATTATCATTTTACCTGGGTAGGTGAGTGCATCTCACTGCAAGGTCCCTCGCTGGAATTGTAAATCTCATATATATATGTACAATTACCACAATAAAACTTCCACTTGTTCTGATATGACCTTACATGTTGCCAGCACGTAAAACTCCAAAAACCGCCCAACCATCCATTTAATACACAGGGAAAGTTCAAGTCCATATAACCCTGAGCTCATACAACATCATTTTCAGGACATCAGTTTCATGGGGGGATATTGCAACAAAGGGATGTCTCTTTTTTTAGGCTTTACGTTCTAGCAACATCTAAGGTCATATTACTCGGTCAAGATTCGAACCCTAGACCTTCCGCACGGGAAGTCCTCTTTCTCACCGATGCATCTATCACGTCCAGTGCAACAAATGGCAACAACATGTTGACTCGAAATGGGACTCGAACTCGAATGTCTGCCATTCCGAGGATAGCATCTTAAGGATTAGAGTACCTAGGCGCCCTGATGCAGTCCATCTGTGAAACAGTTACCTGTCATTTCACCTGGAGAGCTGGGTGCAGCTCACTACAGATTCGAACATGAAAGTTAACGCCTGTGAAAAGAAACTATATCTGTGGATAAGACTGATTTGCTTCATTAAGCTAATGTCCTCATTTGCATCCCAGAATAAAGTAGGGTGGGATCTGTGTTGTCTGTCCTCCCTTCCCTTCCATTCCAGCCTCTGAACCTTCCCTCCATCCCAATCCAATTACATTTGTAATTAGCGAAAAGTGACTGGCATCGAAAACCACATCCGAAGCTTCAGTGTATTATCAGCCAGTAACCATTAGAGAGAGAATGGGTGCCTCATACTAATTATTCACCGACCAGATAGACCAATAAAACACGATATTGCCACCATTTTATTACAGAGTTTGCTTGTTTCCTGGGGTTTTACATCCTGGCAGTATCTAAGGTCATATTAGGATGGGTAGAGACTTGTGGCAGAGCATACTCATGGCAACTTTCATAGTGCTGCCCCACTGGGACACCAGGCTGCTGGCATCATGCTCAAATTTCCTACTCAGTCACATTATCTCGATATTGAGCTAACCAGTCCTTGCCGTATCCTAGTAATGCCAAACACCAGGCTAGGTCGCAACAAGCATACATTTGGTAAGCCATTGGTTTGAGTCAGCCAGGTTTCTAACTTGCGACCTTCATCATGGGAATCCTAAGCTCTACAGGTTCAACTACCGCGCCTGGTTTATTAGGGAGGAGCTTGGCAGGGGTGGAGGAGCTTGTATGAAGGATCGAATGTTGACCCGACATGCAAGTATGCATCATCACTGCAGCAAGATGCACTTGCTTAGTGGGGAGTTTCATGTCCTGGCAACGTCTAAGGTCATATCAGGATGGACCGAAAACAGGTCGACGTGTCCCATAATGCAGTTCCGCTCTGATAGGCTTCATACATCCCGTTCTCCGTGGTATGTCTGTTGAATGCAGCGGGGAAAGACAATCACAAGAAGCAATGTATGCTTCCATGTCTATTTCCGGTATTCCGCCTACTGCGGCATCACAGAACCAAGTGACCCGCCCCCTGATCAGCCAAATCGCAGGTAATCTCTCAAGGTGGGGGTAGCCGCTAGCGGGACACAGATGGGGGGTTTCCACCTAAGGACCCCCCCCGCCCCCTCTAGCTAGCCTTCTGCCACCTGTCGCGATAACAAAGCAATAGTAGGCGGTGTAGTCTCTGTCACCACGAGCAGATGGTGAGGCTCATGTATGTACTACTACACTGCCATACATTGATCATCTGCACTTTTGTAAGAATCATGTGTAATTGCATGATTGCTTTTACTATGTAAAGTGCAAGATTAAAATGGTTTATATATAATTAATGTTAATGCTCACAGAGAAAAAGGTAGATATTAAGCATTCCTATCCGTACTTAGGGAATTGAAAAAATTCACCACAGTGGGGGAACATTCAATCAATCAATAGTTCCGTCCTCTAGTCGAGGGTTGGATGCAATGGTTCTCCACTTGTCCCGATGGTGTGCTGTTCTGATAGACTGTGAATAATTCAAGCCTGTCCACTGTGAAATATTTGTAAACCATGATGTTCTTGGTCTCCCTCTCCCTCTGCTGCCATTCACCTTCCCTTCCAACAATGTACGGTATATTGAACTCTGACGAATGATGTGGCCAAATTAAATAAGTTTCTTTCTCTGTATAGTGGCAAACAAGCTTTTCTTACTTTTAATTTTTCTGAGAACTTCTTTGTTGGTGATCTTCTTTTAGAAGAAGAATATTGTTATGAATTAATTAAGAAATTATCTTAATAATCCATATATAACTCCAAGTCGTTCTTGTACTATTCATACTGGCCTTATCGCACACCTTATTGTCATCGCTTTCATGTTTGTGTCTTTGTTGTTGTTTTACAGCCTAGCAACATCTAAGATCATATCAGGATGGATCGCTTTCATGCAAAGTTCTGCATGCAGTATAATATGGCATACTCACTGCGATGCCGGTTGAGGTGTCCCCACGTAGATAACAGGTAGCGCACACTGATACATCTGTTCAGAGTAAAAGGCAGGTGCGAATGGCAACTCAGTGCAGGTAGCACCACGTGATCAGGCCTTGTGGTGGCGCCACCAACGGCCAAGCCAGCTGACCCGCAGCAGAGGACATATCATGCATCGAATATATATTTGTTTGTGTGTTGTTACTTTTCATCCTGGCAACATCTAAGGTCATATCAGGACGGGTACCGACTTGTGACAGTGCGCACTTATGACAACTTTATAGTGCTGCCCCACTGGAAGACCAGGCCACCAGCACCATGACCTGATATCCCACTCAGTCACATTATCCTGACACTGAGCCAACCAATCCTTGCCATATCCTTATAATGTCGCGCACCAGGCTAGGAAGTGACAAGTATCAATTTTTAAGTCATTGATTTGACTCGACCCAGGTTCAAACCACGAATATATAGCCTTTGCTAGTAATAAATAATAATAAGTAAATACATCAAAAGGGGTATAACTCAATGAGTAATGTGTATGTATAAGTGTTTATCCTTCGCATGAACAATTCTGTCTGGAAATGGGCATATTCAGAGTGATGACAGCAGCCCCTCCCACCCCCCCGAAGCTCTCTCACTGTGTCCACTAAAGAGCTCAAATAGCAGTTGGACGTTATACTCACTTATAGCAGTTAGTTGACATATATCAGCACAAATACAATTAGAGTAGATAACAATTACAATTACGATTATAAGATAATTACCCAATTAATAATATGATAATATGCGTATAAATAAATTGATACATTCCATAATGAGAATAGATTATCCTGTTTTCTGTTGATTTCGGAAGGTTTACTATGTGCACAGTTAGAGCAGTATGGAACTCGCTTCCTTGTGTGGGGCAGGTAGGCAAAGTTAGTTGTTGGAGCTTTACGTCCTGGCAACATCTAAGGTCATATGAGGAAGGGGGTAAATGCATGGGTCGCAACAAGCATACATTTGGTAATTTATGCTTGTTGTGTAACGACCTAACTACCTCAGCGTAGGGAGAACGTGAAAAATGTTGTACTTCTCAGCGTAGTATGCAAATTTGGGCACAAGTTGAACGTGGATTCAGCGTAGTTGACGAGAGTGTAACATCGGTAAAGCGTAGTGATAGCGTCATTCAACAAGAGAGGACAACGTAATTATGCTCACGGAACATTATGTATGTTATTCCATCATTAGAACTACGTTGCATTACATTACGTTACGTTACATACGTCATGACACGGTGGCGAAACACTGAACGTACATTGGACGTACATTCAGCATACGTTCTCCTGACATTCCCATTACACCGCATGGACGTTTCCACCGGCTTTAATGTGGGTCAACATAGTGCAATGTAGTGTAGTGTAGTGCAATGTAGTGCAACATAGTGCAACGTAGTGCAATGTAGTGAGCAGCGTTTGACTAACGTCCGTCTAACATCATTGACATTCGCCAAACATGTACAGAATGTACGGCGAACGTAAACCCTTAAGTTGGAGTTATGTCGAATGTTTTGAACAGGTTCAAAACCTTGATGCGCGCTGACGTACTATGACGTAATGTGACATAGCTCGACATCAGTCTAACGTCATTCTGACTTCATCATAACATAACCCAACGTACATCAATGTAATGACGAAACATGAGCATGTCAGACTTACGTTGGCTCGTTACGTCGTAGTGTGACAGGGGTATAAGTAAAGTGAAGCTGGTCAGCAGGTGCTGCCTTCCCCAATACAGGTTAATCAGTTCACCCAGATTTCTTTATTTTTAAATAAAAGATTTAGGGGGTTAGGGTAGGGCCAGCCAGAGCTTAGCTAATGACACCATTTACATATATATTTCTTTTTTGTAGTACAGATAATATAAATGTGTTAAAAGACCCATGTACAATTACACTAACCGCTCATGTGCTGCGCACTGACAGATCATTTGCAGAATGGAAAAGTTAGTCAACTTGTATCGCACAATACAGGTTTGATTGATTGGCAGTTACTTCATGCGGTGTCAGCAGCATGTGCCATATTCATTGCGAGAATTCTTCTGCCATCTTCTATTCGAGCAATACTTCTACACAAAATGTTTGTTTGGTTGTTGTTTGTTTGTTGTTGTTTTACATCCTAGCAACATCTAAGGTCATATCCAGACTGGTACTGACTTGTGACAGTGCGCACTTATGGCAACTTTATAGTGCTTCCCCACTGGAAGACCAGGCCACCAGGTCTTGATAGACCACTCAGTCACATTATCCTGACACTGAACCAACCAGTCCTTGCCCTATCCTAATAATGCCAAACATCAGGCTATGAAGTGACAAGTGTAAATGTTTAAGTCATTGGTTTGACTCGACCAGGGTTCGAACCCACGAACCCACGATATACCAACATGGGAGACGGACACTCTAACTCATTCAGCCATCCCGGCAATTCACTACACAAAATGTAGAAGCATACGAACAATTATGTGTCAAAAGACACTTCTGAATTTAAAAGCTCACAATTATACAAATTGCGGCCAATTACAATAACATTCTAGATAGAAGTCAATTGCATCTTTATTCTGAAATTGATAAAAGTGGTTTCGCAAAGGACAAGTTTTTGGTACTGAAAGGGACAAGAAGGGTTAGCTGTTGATGTTAGCAAAACTTTCAAGTTCCTTTTGATAAGCAACCACCAATCAAAAACCTTTCGATAGCAGCATAGATCTGCCTCCCTTCTGTCCACCAGACGGGACGGCCGAATGAGCTGAGGATCCGTCTCCCGTTTTGGTAGATAGTGGAATTCGAACCCACGGATTCAAACCCTGGTCGAGTCAAACCAATGACTTAATAATTGATACTTGTTGCTTCCTAGCCAGGGTCTTTTACATTATTAGGATAGGGTTAGTTCAGTGTCAGGATAATGTGACTGCGTGCGATATCTGGTCATGGTGCTGGTGGCCTTGTCTCCCATAAAGTCGCCATGAGTGTGTAGTGTCGGTATCCATCGCGATATGACCTTAGATGTGGCCAGGATGTAAAACTCCAACAACCAACCAACCTCCCTTCTGCCTAAATCCCATATCATGCAATAAACTGTAATACTGCCATTTTTATCCCCATATGCGGTGTTTGGATGCCTGTATATATATATATATATATAGTATAGTTATACGAGTCTTACCTTGGTACAGATGATGGATAACTGTTGTTTTACCGAGGTATAAGCCTCGGATAGATGTGGGCTAGGGAGAGGTAAGCACGTCCGGTACCAGCAATCTTAACCTACTTATTGAGGATAAAAATGACTTTCAAACAATGGATACTATTACTTTACCGAAAAGGTACACCAACGGAATAGATGTGGCAGGGTGTGGCGGGAGGGCCCTAGCCCACATCTATCCGAGGCTTATACCTCGGTAAAACAACAGTTATCCATCATCTGTACCAAGGTAAGACTCGTATAACTATACTATTTTACCTCGGTAAACAGCCTCAGGCTAGCCTCAGGCTAGGGAGACCTTTACATAATTCATTTTTATCCTTAATATCATTCTTTCTTATTATTATAACATTCTAAATTTTTGTTCTCACCTATTCTTGTTAGTTGGCGAGAAGACGCTTTGCAACGCCGGTAGGCTTTTCTAGTCGTTTATTATAATGTTTTGCAAACGACTTAGCCGTCTTCCAGCCTGCATGCGCTAGTATTCTTTTCACAGAAATACCAAGCACCCGTGCCTTGGAGACCATGGCTCCTCTAGTTGAGTGGGAAGAGTATTTACTCGTATCCACTCCAGCCAATTTCAACACCGTAATTGTCCATCTGGCAAGTGTGTCTCGTGAAATTGCCTTATGTGGCTTTATAAAGCTCACTAATAGTTGTTGTGATGCACGTAAATCCTTTGTCTTGTATATATAAGCCCGTATGGCCGACACAACACATAATTTCCGATCATTCGGAAAACAGTCTAAGTGAACCGTTGATAAAGGGTCACCTAACGTGTTCGATTTGAGCAATTTCTCTAAATCAAACGTAGCTTGTTGCTTGTCTATTTCTAATCCAGTTAAGGATAAAGCAACAATCGTCTGTCCTCTGTGTCCGGTTACTAACAATAACAGGACCGCGACCTTAAAACCTAACTGTTTTATATCTAACCACGAGTTGTGAGGCCAAGCCTGAAACAACTTAAATACTATAGAAACATCCCAAAACCGACTATACTTTGGTTTTGGAGGATTCCTTTGATAAATTGAACGAAGTAAATAACAAATAACATAATGTTTTCCAACTGTTTCGCCATCAATTCTAGGTAATATAATTGATAACGCACACCTCGCCGCATTAATCGATCCAAAGGAAAGTCCTTCATCCTCTAGAGAACGAAGAAACCGAGCTACTTGTGAAATCTTTGGATTTGTTGGTTTAACTTTCATTAACAAACAATGTACACCCCATTTCTTTAAATAGGTTGTATACATTTTGACAGTTCCTGGCCTCCAGGCATCCGATACTATCCTATCCTCAGTAATTCTGTCCAATCCAAATTGCTGTAGCTGCTTCCTTAGAAAAGGAATGCCAATAGGGGCGTCGTTGACACGTCGCCGTGAACCACTAGCGGTCCGTGGTGCGTCAGATTCCCGAGTTTTCTTGGGAATCGTATACGATCTTTTGCCAGTTGTGAAACTGCTGGCAGCCAAGGTTGCGTGTCCCAATCGGGCACCACCAGTATCGCATGTGTCCCCTCCAAGCCGATTTTTCTCACTACTCGGCTGATAATGCTAAATGGTGGGAAAATATAAAAATAATTATTTTCCCAAGTAATAGCAAACGCATCTACTTTCCAAGCATCCGGTTCAGGATGCCAAGAAACATAACAGGGTAACTTGTTATTATTTCGTGATGCAAATAAGTCAACTTCAGGTGTACCCCATTTTTCACAAACGAAGTTAAACAAATGTGTAGAGAGAGACCACTCTAAATGGTCATGGAAATTTCTACTTTTATAATCTGCAAGTGTATTTTGTGACCCTGGAATATGCGCTACAGTCAGCCAGACTTGTTGAGCCTGTGCCCAGTTCCAAATCAGTTTAGATAACTGATTGCAAGACTTTGATTTGGTTCCACCCATGTTACGAATATATGCCATGGCAGTAGTATTATCAGTTAGTATTCTAACCTGTGATTTATTTATCTTTACTAAACTACGTAAGCCCAGATAAATAGCACGCAATTCTAGTGCATTAATATAGTCTGATTTTTCATCATCAAGCCATCTACCTCCTGTTGTGACCCCATCTCGATGAGCTCCCCAACCTTCTAACGAAGCATCAGTAGTAATTACTGTATTAGGTTCCGCCATGCGGATTGGATTTGGTGAACTTGCTATATGTTGCATCCACCATCCAATATCCTGTAACCCTTCTTGCGAAATAAACATTTTTCGCTCAAAATTGCCTTTAGTTCGTGTTAACGCTAAATTTTTATCTATTTCTAGCGACTTAATATGGGCCTTCCCATATAACACAGCAGGTGCATATGAGGTCATTATGCCAATAAGAACAGCAACCTGTCTAATTTTTGGCTTTGATAACTTAATAAGCTGAGTCGCTGTAGTCATAAACTTAATTAGTTTTTGTTCTGTTATCGACACTGTAAGGGACTGTGTATCCAGAATAAACCCTAAACATTTGAGTTGTTTTGTTGGTTTAAACACTGACTTTTGTTGATGTACATAAAATCCCAATTTAGTGAGTAATGCACATAAATCCAAAACTGCATTCACACAACCAATTTGTGTTGAAGCTATAATAAAAGAATCATCTATGTATGGAAACATTATGTGACCTTTCCTCGCCATTACCGAGAAAACAGGTTTAAGCAATTTAGTAAATAAACGTGGCGCACAAGCTAAGCCATTCGGCATGCAGGTAAACTCATAGAGTTGGTTATCCCAAATAAATCGAAGAAATTTTCGGTATTGTTCCATTATGGGAAGCGTATAATATGCATCCTGTAAATCAACACTAGCCATCCACGCATCTGGTGTAATCAGATCTCGTGCCGTATCTAGAGAGAACATTTTAAAATGTCGATATTCCACCCTTTTATTAAGGATTGTTAAATCCAGGATCATTCGAACATCACCATTAGGCTTCGGTCTCGAGAAAATGTTTGAAATAAACTGTCCTGAACAGTGTGTCACTTTTTGTATAATTCCTTTCTCAAAGAATTTATGTACCTGTTTAGTTAGTGCGTCTCGTTCAACTGGTTGAATGTTATATGGAAAAGGTATTATACTTTGTACAGGAATTTGTGTAAAGGGAATTTGAACACCCCTAACTATTTCTATAATTTCTTGGTCACTAGTAATTTTGTGCCACTCAGAAATATGATTCCTAATATTACCAGCCACAAAGTTGCTTACAGTTTGTGTGTTTTTAGAGGCTGCAGGGACTTGTAAAGTTTGTGTTTGGACCTCTACTTGGACCCGCCCCTGGGGAAAGGTCTCGACGAGTTGAACCCTCGACCTATTGGCCGTGCGGTGTTGTCGGTCCAGCCTGGGCGAGCGCCCCGGCCCCGAAACCCTTGACCGAAGTTTGAACTCGGTCTGGTTCCTCTGGTGAACCGTCGTGGACGAAAATCCCCTCGTGACTTTTTGAAACGAGGAACTTCCTGTTTCTTCTTGCCATCCATGTTTTTGCCACTCTTGGCTGCAGTCTCTACCTCTTTATAGAGGTATTGTAGTTGACCGCCAAACATCTTGGTATTATCTAAAGGTTTCCCTTTAATCGGCTCTGGAGCAAGATAGAGCGTAAACTCCTTCCCCTCATTATCGGTAACCTTCTTAGAGCGAGCCACTTCTTTGCCAGCATCTGTGCAAACTGACTTGAAGACATTTTCATATCTTCGAAACGACAGGTAATTACCTGCCGCCGCTAACACTGCAATGCCTTTGTCCATTGTCTTAGCCAAAGACGAGAACTTATTTTCACTCTGCATCCTATTAGCCACAGGAACAATAGCTGTTAGGGTAGCCAACACTGCCTTATGCACTGTGTGCAACACATCCTCAAACTTCTTACGGTCATCCGTCATATTGACATCCCGATCCATTTCTTTAATGATGGAGTTGGGAACACCCTTTATGCCTGTTAACTCATCTCCTAACTTGGAGATAACCTCCGCCGGTTTGAACGTGCGAAAATGACCATTCACGGTCTCGCGCATAAGCGTAGTGGTTTTAACCCGCTTAGCCTTTGGCTTCTCCACCTTCTTAGCCACTTTAGTGCCAATGTCCGCATAGACCCCTTCATATACGGTGTCTGAGTCTGATTCCGTAGAAGTAGACTCAGTGGACGACTCAGAAGAAGAATATTTCCTCTTCCTCTTCTTCTTTTTGGACTTAGTCTTCCGCTTTTTGCGCAAACCAGACTCTGCCCGCTCCTTGGTGAATTCATCACCCGAAGAAATCACCTGTTTCTTCTTCTTCCTCCGTTTAGGAGAAGGAGGAGGAGGAGCCTTAAGCTCCACCGCCGAGTCTGTGTCCAATAAATCCTCAAATGAATCCTCTTGGACACTCGGCCTACGCCGCTTCCGAGACACAGGCGATTTGGCAGTCAAGATGTGGCTTTCCAATCTTGCAAAGCGAGCCTCCCAATCTGGAGGCGCAGGCACATCAGGCACTGCGTCCTCGTCCGGGTCGGAGAGGATATGCGCCCGGGGCTGTGTCGACGGCCCTGCCGACAACACGGGTGAGGAGTCGTACTCCTCGTCCACTCCACTCGGAACACGCCCCTCGGCTGCTGCTGCACCGCGCTTACTCCGCTTCGTGGCCATCGGGAACTGAAACAAACATTTTTGGTCAGTCCCGGTATATATATATGTCACAATATGGTTGTTTCAAACTCATTTGGACATCTATTGGTGTTAAAGAACGTGTTTATACCGTTATAACACAGGCGTAATAAGCTAAATTTGTGCGTGGGTTGTGGGTCAAGCCCAAACCTTACGCGGGGTCGGGACCAGTGTATCGGCCCCGCCCATCCCTCTGTTCCGCACACTTCTCCCACCTGTGACTACTACGTCAACAAGTTGGAGAAAATGCTACGAAACTCGGAGAAACGCCTGAAAAAGTTTTGTCTAGGGGAGTCTATAAAAGAAACCCAGGAGCATCTCCAACATTACTCTCTATTAGAGTACGAGAGAATTTCCACATGAGATAGGGCGAAACCCACATCTCTACCCATAGTCACACGGTGACCCGGGTGTTGACATAACCGCTAATGACCGGTTTGGTTCCTTCGAGAAACCCACTCGAGTGTTCTATCCTTGGTTGTTTATAACCAAATAACTCGTCCAAATTGGACCAACGAAAGTCTAAACTTTCCATATTGATGCTCTAATGCATCATAATTAAGCTAACCACAGTTTTTATTATACTTACTGCGTATTTGCTTGTATGTAGACTAATTTTGCCGGAGCAACCCAACGACACGTTATCCAGTCGTGAGTTGTATATGCTAATTGCTGGTACCGGACGTGCTTACCTCTCCCTAGCCTGAGGCTAGCCTGAGGCTGTTTACCGAGGTAAAATATATATATATATAAATATATATATAGAAAAATATGCCGCTCTGCTTCCTTGATTGGACTATGCAGCTGTAAGGACAATACACAAATTCTAGACCACTTAATACCAATATTGGCACCTGGAAACACCTGGAGACTCACCCAGTCTGCGGATAGGTGTTCCAAATAACTGCCACGCCTTTATTTGGAGAGAATGCACCTGGCTCCCTCTGGGTATTGATATGGAGGTCAAAGTCCTCAGGTGCATCTACATTCCCTTTCATCTCGATCGAAAGCGAATCTAGTTTCTAGTTCCTAGATGGTCAACCAACCTATACTAGGTATAATATGCATAACATATACACCTGTGACACATGAAAGGAAAAGGTACCGCTTGATTGATTGGTGGTTGCTAGTTTGTTTGGGGGTAAATAAGTTTATTCTGCTGAATAAGTCTTTTGTCAGTGCCGAAGCACTGGTTTTCCAGGCATTTTTCAATTCAGGGTTATTTACACAAAAGGTATATAGAATAAGGTATACAATACCTGTTGAATACACAATTTGCAGCATGTAACACAATGAAATTCTGTAACCCAAAAGTTCCATAGCAATATGGTAACAGTACTGTCATATGACTAGATCAATATTAGTCAGATCAATGTGAGTATTTAGATAGTATTTAGAATCTAAGCAGAAATTATCTTCTGTATTCAGTTGGTAAAGTGGTAGTAAGTTTTAATGTTCAGTTGCAGTTAGGCAATCGGTATATAAATGTCAGTTTGTTAGAAATATTCTAGTGTACCTCTAGTGTAGTTAGTTATGTGAGTTTATGAATTGTGCATGTTATAAGTAACATGGGTAATTCACTGGGTAGGGACCTTCCCCGGCCCGTAGTTAATCCCCGGCCCGGGTTCCCAACGACCCGGCGCCCTCCTTTCACACTATATACTGGATTAGCTGGATTAACTCCACCGCTGCCCCTAGCGGCATTCTACCTGACCTGACCATTTTGAATTTCCCGCCAATTTGATCAAGGGGTCCCTCCCAGTCGATCTCAAGTCACAACTCCCTCAGCTCCGGTCAGAGAAGAACCTAACTTTGTCCCACCCACCCACACCACTGATTAAGTGGCTAGCCAGTGGGGTTGAGGGGTCGGGTCCCGCCCTCTTCTGAACTGTGAATCAGGACACTAACAGTGGACCTGACCCATCTAGCCATGTTCATAGTGATTGAATTCTAACCTCTTTCTGAATTAAAAGAGATATCAATTATGTTGTATATATATATATATATAGAGAGAGAGAGAAGCATCAACAAGAATTAAATGTATTTAAGCTATTCATATATTACTGATCTGTAGTATATTAACTATCGTTTGATTTGTGAGGCATAGAATCGGTTAGTTGTTGGTACAGTAGGACCCTGGACTCAAATCAAATCGAGTTAGCGTTAACATAATGACTGCGACAGTCGGTGCAAGAAGTGCAATTATAGCGAAATCACTGAGGTGGAACGAGAAGCACTGTGTCACTGAACCGTGCTGAATGCCATCGAGAAATTTGAGTCACTGTTCATCAGTCAGCGAAAATAGTGAAAATATCGAAAATAGTTTAGATAGTGAAAATAGCTAAATTAATATTTTAAAAAGCTAAAATAGTGAAAATAGCGAAAATAGAGTAAATAACTAAGCAAGTTCATTATGTATCTCGTGAGAGTGAAAACGTGAATTTCTGAGATGCTGATTTTGGATCAAGCTAGGGTCATTTGTAAGTTGTAAGTATCTGAATAACCTGATAGGATTTTAATAAATAATAAATAATAAAATTGCTTGTTTTTTTTCTTTAAGATTTATACTGCCTATCATGGATAAGTCTGAATAGACTTGTTTTCACCATTAGACAGTGTATCGATAGAAATCCCGAGCCTACACTTTTACCGACCCAAGGGATTTTTAACCTCCGACACCACATAGACATGGCATGAGAGCAACTGGCCTTTGATGCTGCTGTAAATTATACACAGCGGTGCAAATCCAAACTGGCCAAGGTGGGGGAGCCTGTATCAATCAATACGGCTCATTATTTCTGTGAATTACAATTCTCTCCAAGCGCAATCATAATCATAAATCTCATTCAGTTATTCATTTATTCCATAAAGAACGTTATGGTGCCATTTTATATTCCGAAGCAATATTCAGTATACATAATATCTGCCTCATGATTTACATCATAAATCTGTCAAGCTTTTATGACATTACCAGTCACAAAAGCAGTTTTGTTTGCAAATTATTCACAAACAGTTTTGATGGCGGCTAATCTGCAATCTCGTTAAGACGTTCGTTCATTCTAGGCAGAAACGGTTGGGAATCCCTTCTGGCCAAAATCACCGTTACCCACTGCTCCTTAAATTACAAGACCATCAATTCGCAACAGGCGAGTTGTGGCCACACATTGATCAGCAATCGCAAAGAGCAAAAGATCCGTTTACTCTAACTTACTTGTGGAATTAATTGTGATTAAAAGTGGCAATATCTATTAAGCAAGTGTAGTAGCCTGCACTGACCTCTCAGGCAAGGATTCACATGTTCAGGTAGGCGTTGATAGAGTGATGACATCAGGGAGCATATGTGATGTAATGGTTAGCACACTAGCCAGGATTTCAAGAAGTTTGGGTTCGAGTCCTGCTCTATGTTCCTTGTTTCCTGTTTCCATCACCCGCATGACACAAACATTATTCTGTCATAACCAAAGAATCAACTTATTTCGTTTTATGATTGGAGTATTTCAATGCATATTTTACTTAAATTATTGACCCGAGGGGATGGCCCAATGAGTTAGAGCGTCCGTCTCCCGTTTTGGTAGATCGTGGGTTCGAACCCTGGTCGAATCAAATCTTGTAATGTGAAACATCAGGCTAGGTAACGACAAGTATACATTTGTTATGTCACTGGTTTGACATGGCGAGGATTTAAACCGAGGGCCTGGAACCCCATGACCTACTAAACCAGGATCTACACAAATTGTTACAAACTACCAAATTCAATTCACTAACTTATATTCCAGTATATTACGAGTATATAAAAGAAACTCCACGAGAAGCTTGAAGCAATAACTTTATAAGTATCTAGCATATCTCTCAAGTCATTACACGATCGTGATGTGCATAATATATCACTATTAATAATACATTGCAATAATGCATCACCAGATTTAGCTAGGCATGTCATACAATAGACGACATCGCCATTCCAGCGACGCGGTGCATTGTGGGATGCGTCAAAGCAAAACAAACCCGCGAGAAGCACATGGCACAGGGTGCAGCTATGAAATGTGCTAGTTTCAGCTCTTGTTTGAAACATCAAACAGTAACTAAAAATATATATAAATTGAGATATTAATCTTTTATCCAGCATTCCATTTACATCAATATAATCAGCACACCTTATGCCATGTGCATTTAGATTTAGACAAATCTGGACACTCAGACTAGTGTTAGAGCTATGGCCAGAGTCAGTTTTATTTATTTTATTAATGTTTTTATGTATATTCTATGGTTAATGACATACATGGAAATAAGAAGTGAATAGGTCTAATCAGATATTGGTTATATATTTCTTTGAAACAAGTTTTCATTGACACATTTGACATTTTAATATTTAGAACAAAAATTATTTATGTCAAATCAATGGTGATGTAAACCTCAGCCTGTAAAGTGACTAAAATTGTATGTTTCTTAGCTCAAAATGCTTAACTATGGAGAGTTGTGTTTTAAACATATTCATCATATCATTATATTGCATCCATCCATCCATGTTTGTGCCAAATTGTGATGTATTTTTTAAATTATTTTGTTAATAAAATCGAAGTTTAGCCTTACGCGTATCGGCAAAGTCAATGGCTGTATGCCTTTGCTTTGCTGCCAACGCCGTTGTCAGCGCATGCGCAATCGGAACGGTGATCTAGTCTGTTAGTAGGCCTTTTTCCTGATCAGCATTTTGCCTCAAGATACAGCCTGTTCTACTAACAAAGTAACAACGTGTGAGAACTACAATTCTTTGGACCCTTGGCTAAAAATGCTCTGATAAAAATAGGAGGCATGAAAATGGCTTTCATTAATAGCTCCTTGTGATATTACGTAGTTATGACTGCTTTCTAGTGCTGCCGCACTGAGGGATCTGGCCGCCAAAATAAGGGCCTGATATCCCACCGAGTCACATTATCCTGATGTTGAAACTAACCAAATCCTTGCCAGTTCGTAATAGAGTAAGACCCATTAAACCAAGCTCGGTTAGACCAAACGATCGGTTAATCCAAACTTTGTTTGGCGGACCGGCAAAATACTACCATTTATCATATAAAAAAAGTTGGTTAAACCAAAGTCGGTTAATCCAAAGTATTGGTTAATCCAAACAAAATTGTAGGGCAATAGGCCACTTCCGGTACAGTTAAGCCAAACTTTCATGTGGTTATAAGGTCATCTGAGACTTTTTTTAATATAATAAATCTAGTGTTTTGCCGGGCCGCCGACAAATGTTTGGATTAACCGATCGTTTGGTTAAACCAAGCGTAGTTTAACGGGGATATACTGTATATAAATATTTAAAAAAACAATAATCAAAGTGTTCACATTCATAATGCACCCACGATTTTGCCAAAGCCAAGTGAAAGTCAAAGCCAAAGCTTGGTTAAACCAATGATCGGTGAATCCAAACAAATTTCTAGGGTCCCTTCTAGGGTCCCTCCAGACTACAGAGCAAAAAAGTATCAATTTGATAAGTCATTGGTTTGATGTGCCAGGATTCGAACGCCTGACCTTCCAGATGAGAAGCCAGCGGTCTTACTCTTAGCAATTCAGCCACCGCATCCAGTCAGTACTTCAGTTCAAATGACAACTCTGTGTACCGACCAATGTTCTTCTGTCAACGGTGGGGCATACAAAGGCAATGTTACCAAAGAGGAAGTCCGTGCCAAGATCTAGCAGGCAATTGGACCACATGATGATATCCTGACGATCCTAATGAGATGCAAACTGTGGTGGTACGGTCATGTTTCCCATTCATCAGGTCTGGCTAAAACCACCTTGCACAGCACAGTGAAATGGGAAAGATGACAATGATGACAAAGGAAGATTGGTTGCTTGTTGGAGTTGTACTTCCTTGCAACATCTGGGGTCATGTCAGGACGGGACAAAGGAAGAGGTGAGAAGACAACATCAGGGTATAGACAGGCCTGGGGCCGTATGCACCAATCGGAGTTAAGGCCTTAACCGCGGTTTGACTATCCCCACACGGCTAACTGTGGAAAATCCGTATGCATCAATCGGTGCCAGCGCAAACCGCGGACCGTAGCCTAGGCTAAGCTATCCCACCTTCAAATCAGGTTTAACTGCTAGCCGGGGCGGTTAGTGTGCGTGTGTGGCTCTCAATCTATTCAATGCTGTCATATTTAACAGAATTACATACGCAATAAGTGAAATCTTATCAGTTTAACCCTAAATGCGAAGCGATATTAACGCTGCTGCCGTAGCAGCGGCGATATTAATATTTTCGAATCGACGAATGTAATGTAAACAAAACCGCCGCCTCCGCAGCGACGTCGATATCCATACTGTCCCAACGTCAACTAAATATGGCCACCGCCGTCGCCGCCGAATCGGCGGCTATATATTAGCCCAAATCTATTGAATGCTGTCATATTTAACAGAATTACATATGCCATAAGTGAAATTTAATCAAATTAACCCTAAATTCGCAGCAATATTAAAGCCGCCGCCGCATTGGCGGCGTTATTCATATTGTCGACTGGAGGGAATTCCCAAATCTATAAATAAACCACGTCACTTCCGCCAGTCTAAAACATTGCGCATACAGTTATCTTTTTGCGGACCCCCACTACCCGAGCTAGCTGACCGAGTTAGCGCCTGCCCGTTAAGCTGCTGCCGTAGCAGCGGCGATATTAATATTTTCGAATCGACGAATGTAATGTAAACAAACCGCCGCCTCCGCAGCGACGTCGATATCCATACTGTCCAACGTCAACTAAATATGGCCGCCGCCGTCGCCGCCGAATCGGCGGCTATATATTAGCCCAAATCTATTGAATGCTGTCATATTTAACAGAATTACATATGCCATAAGTGAAATTTAATCAAATTAACCCTAAATTCGAAGCAATATTAAAGCCGCCGCCGCATTGGCGGCGTTATTCATATTGTCGACTGGAGGGAATTCCCAAATCTATAAATAAACTCACGGTCAGCTATCCGCCCAGTCTAAAACATTGGCGCATACCAGTTAATCTTTTTCGCGGACCCCCCACTACCCGCAGCTAGCTGACCGGAGTTAGCGCTTAGCTCCGGTTAAGGCTAGCACAACTTGGTGCATACGGGCCCTGGAGTTCAGCAAGTCCCAGAGGAAAGAGGAGAAGAGGGATAAAAGTGACGTCATCTGTGCTGCTGCAAAGACCCTTGCGGTTATGGTTTGTTTGTTTGGTGTTTTATGTCCGACCAACATCTGGCAGGTAAGGAATGGATGATGATGATGATTGATTGATGGTTTCTTTACACCGTGTTGGCAGCATAGGTCATGATGATGATTATGATGATGATAATAATTTGTTGTTGGTACATTAGTTGTTTAAGCAGGGGGAATTTCAGTCATAGACGACTGGTCCTCCTCATTCCACTGCTCCTTGCCCTATCCTAGTAATGCCGAGCGCCTGGCTGGGAAGCGACAAGTATAAATTTTTAAGTCATTGGTTTGACTCGACCAGGATTTGAACCCACGATCTACCAACATGGAAGATGGACGCTCTAACTCATTCGGCCATCCCATCTGGTGAGGAAATGATGAGGAAATGAGACAACAACAATTTGTAGATTGAGAAAGTGTTACCAAAATGCAAATTGCACACAGTATCGTGTGTGCCCAGACCCATCTTGTACCGAGGACAACACCACACAGCTTGCTAGCCTCTAAATACTGCAGGTGTCTGGCAGTTATTTACTGCTGGCGAATCAATATGGCCCCTGACAGCAGTATTTGCTTCAGGAGAGTGTTATATGTCACGAGACATAACGTACCACACACAAATCATCTCATTTGTGACCCGGGCTCAGAGACAGACACTTCACCGTCATGCAAATCTACCATCATTCACTGCAAATAAGTAGCCTGCCAAACGGAAACAGCATAAGCATTGATCACGGAAATGGATTACGATTGACCAGTGACGGATTGGATAGCTCTACAGGAACGGACACTATTTGGATGTACACACAAATGCAATACACTACATACATACCTTAATACACACTATAACGGGTTTATCACTATCTCTATATATGTATGTATGTATGTATGTATGTATGTATGTATGTATGTATGTATGTATGTGTGTATGTGTGTATGTATGTATGTATGTATGTGTATGTATGTATGTATGTACGTATGTATGTATGTATGTATGTGTGTGTATGTATGTATGTATGTGTGTGTGTATTATGTATGTGTATGTATGTATGTATGTGTGTATGTATGTATGTATGTGTATGTTTGTATGTATGTATGTATGTATGTGTGTGTATGTATGTATGTATGTGTGTATGTATGTATGTATGTGTATGTATGTATGTATGTATGTATGTATGTATGTATGTATGTATGTATGTATGTATGTATGTATGTATGTATGTATGTATGTATGTATGCATCGATGTATATGTATATATGTCTATGTATGGATGTATCCAAGTATGCATGCATGTACATTCCAACCCCATCATTCACCACCAAAATTGTCCTATCAAATATTGTAATTAAATAAATTACCACTTCCCACATGTGTGTTCTTCACTAACTTCCTCATCCTGTGCTAACTTTGGTCACTCACACCCTGTCCTAATTAGTAACTCTGGTTACCCTCACCCACCCCTGTTTGCAAGCAGCAGGGTCCTCCTGTTGTTCACCAGTGCACCACAGATTGTCCTCTGTGAGTGACCTTGGGGGGGGGGGGGGGGGGGGAGGCATGTGCACGGGTGTGGGAGGCCTGACCAGGAGTTCAGTCACGGAGATACCGACATATAACCCAAACACATACATTCTCTGCAATGTCAGGAGGCAGCAGCCTGATCCCATAAATATAACATCTACAAATGTTTTATTTAATAACATAAATATTATTTGCAGTTTTACAATACAACCATGATCTGAGGTGCAATAGATAACAATCCTTCTGTTTTAATGTAAATTCAATCCTTAATTAATCTTAAATAAAACACCAAATGTGGCTGATAGTCATTTAAGTAGTGCAACATATTTCATTCCGGTCACACGTTAAGATGCAACCAGGTTCATCCAGCTGGTAAGAGTCATCTGCATCCCCCACCCTAATCCTAACCCCACCCTGTACCTAGTGACTGTGAGTGGGCACGTGTGTGTTGGGGGGAGGGGGTGGTGGACGAGGATGGCTGTATGGGATGCATTTCTGATTGGTCGGGTGGAGGGGGTGTGTATGAAAGGGAGGCTATTGACCAATTTCATATGACGTCAGCACATGTATTTAGGTCAGTGCACACGCTGCTTGGCTGCAGGACAACATCCGGTCACACTGCAAACTCAATGGCTATGACACAGTATGAGCAATCTTCATAGAGAAAAGGTGAAATATCTCTAAAACCACACCACCTAGAAACCAACGACTTGACACACAAACAGATAACAAGCTTAACAAACAGATTATATTAAGTTTATATGGTTAAGGTTCTGGATTTCTATAAATTTTGAACAAAACTAACGTTTTGCACTGCGCATATCGACAAACTCAACACATTGTTCATGACCGTGAGCAATCTTCTTACAGAAAAAGTGAAATATCTCTAAAACCACACCACCTAGAAACAAAGCACTTGGTATACATATAGAAAACATATTCACGGAATAGATTATATTAAATGTATATGGTTAGGGTTCTGGATTTCTATTAATTTTGAATAAAATAAAAGTTCTGCACTGCGCATACCGGCAAACTCAGTGCATTGTCAATGTCCATGAGCAATCTTCTTACAGAAAAAGTGAAATATCTCTAAAACCACACCACCTATAGACAAACCGCTTGGAACACATATAGAAAACAGATTCACCGAATAGATTATTTTAAATTCATAAGGTTAGGCTTCTGCATTTCTATCAATTTTGAATAAAATAAACGTTTTGCACTGCACATACCGGCAAACTCAGTTGCAGTGTGCATTCGTTCTGCAGCCAAGCTGCGTGTGCATACACAATGTTTACAAACATTGAAATAGGTCTATAAGCTGGTGTCAGTATCAGTGTGTGTGGTGTTTGTGTGTAGGGAGGGGGGGGGGGGTTATGTAACGGATGCCTTGGCAACCGATTCAGTGTTGCGGGGGGTATTACCAATTTGAGCACACGCAGCAGACTCAGCTTTGGTTTCCTGAAGTCGGTCTTGGGAGAGGAAGAGGCCAACTCTGATCAGAGCCTATTTAAGCACATATTTGGTTTGCTATATAGAAACTATATATAATAATTCAACTTGCAATAATTCTTAATGAATTTTGCTTTATTATTCAAATAAATCCACGATACTCCCCTATGGATATAACATGGATACATATATATATATATATATATATATATATATATATATATATATATATATGTGTGCATATATATATGCATATATATATGCATATACACATATATACATATACGCATATATGTAAATAGCTGTGTTCAAGGAATTTCGCTCCTACTCCAACCCCCGATCCGTAGGACTCCCATCCAACCACATCAGGAAGACAAGAGGTGCCAAAAAGGGCCGAGGGTGGTGGGGTTGGAAGCGGGATTACTGGAGGTGTGAAAGCCAGAGTCTGACTAGGCAGGGGTGTCAGTGTCAGGTTCCCCAGGCCCCACCCCGCACCCCCACCCCCACCCCGCGACGAATCAAAGGCAATGCAAAGCATAACGACCAAGTGTGTATATATTATTACATCGGTATATATCGGTATATATATATACATATATATATGCATACCTATCACAATATATATTTTCTTTCTTTTTTAAGTACAATGACTATAAGGATACAACATATTATATATATAAATATATATATATATAGATATACTATATATACACACATGTACACACTTATTTATACATATCATTCATACTCCTGCATATATATATATATATGCAGGAGTACGAAATAATATATTAATGTAATGCAACTCCACGCTGTCTAGTTTATACGCTGCATAAGTTCGTGTTTACAGCATGCCTATATATACCTGGCTCTACGTATATGCTGTTAGTATGTGGAATATAGACAGGCACTACTCACAGAGCAGTTTCCCCCTCTAGTGTACTCTACACCTGAGATGTCATGTGACTTAGCTAGTACCCACTCCTATGTCATTGCGTTACTAGACTTTGCACAATACCTGCGTATGCCTAAGCGAGACAGTTCCTGCATGCAGGCCACTGACATAGCCACCTGGGAGTGGGCTCATGACTGCATGAATACCAGTCTGCGCGCTGATCTATACATGCAGACTCTGCCTGTATTATCTGTTCATCATGGGA
This sequence comes from Branchipolynoe longqiensis, assembly GCA_030323885.1. NCBI lineage: Eukaryota > Metazoa > Annelida > Polychaeta > Phyllodocida > Polynoidae > Branchipolynoe > Branchipolynoe longqiensis. The sequence goes on from CM059200.1 coordinate 25,889,400, forward strand.
TACATGTTTATATATATATATATATACATGTATATATACTTGCAAACACATGTATATACACATTCATACACATGAACACACATACATACCAACAATAATATGTATCCATATATACATGCACACATATGCATATGTTTTATATATATATGTAATATATGCATACAAATGCATTCACCTGGGGCATATGGGTGGGTACCCATTATGTGACATTGCTGGAGATGGGCAGCAGCTGGGCCCCTTCACTCCCAGTCGCCTGCCGCCCTGCTGGGGCCCTAATCTCGGTCATTGCTTCCTCCTCCCTCACCCCCTCCTCTTCCTCTTCAGCAATGTGTGGGTGGAAAGGGGGGGGGGGGGCTCATTGAGTTAAATGACCACGGAGGTGGTCATTTGCTGTCATTGCTGGGGGCAGGGGGAGGCCAGTGAAGCAGCCACGCCCACCTCTCAGTCACAAGCCCACCACTGCCCTGATGGGCTAATCCTCTCACCCAATCACAGGCCCCCCTCCCTCACTCTCACGCCGACTCCATGTCGCACACACCTCCTCACTCCTCCACCGACGCTCGGCACCTACACACCTCCACGCAAAAAACAACCCACCCACCCACTACCCTTGTCTCGATAGAAATCAAAACACTACGAGACAAATTAAAACAAAAAACATGTAATGATACAAAAACCACCCCCACGTCATTATCCTAAAAAATATCAATAGGTTAACTTCTCATGTTAGCCACTCATCACTATCCTAATATATACCTCTCCATCAGGTCACCAACCTGATCAACTACCCTAAATAAACCCCGCTCAGCTATATGATCAATACTTATAACATGGATGAGTCGTCTCACTCACTCCACTCATTTACCCTCATATATTGTGTGTATATATACTGTATTGCTATATTCTCATATATTCTGATATATTGCCTTATATATTCTGATATACCTCCCTCACATGATGAAATGTTACGTTTATAAAAACCATTGTACTTATGTTCTTTACGATTACATTTATCTACTTGCATAACTTCATGTTCATGGCAAGACCTGGCCTGCGGGCAGGTTCGAAACGCGAAACACTGTAAACGAGACTGCCGTTGGATGAGATTGTCATGAGAATAAAGTTATGTCATTCCCAGCTCTGCTTCCTCGTTCATCCCTGCCCAAATGCCGGTAATGAGGCACGGCCTCTACACTCTCACAGCACCCCCTGCACCCATACAAACTGGATATATGCTTGGAGTTATCCCATAATGAATTACATCAATGGAACCGATTGTACCAACAGTCTCTCATTTCAGGTGTTTCCCCAACCTGGGAAAGAAAGACCAGTACATAGCCTCCCTAAAATCGATGGAAATGGCATTTCAGAGCCACTAGATACAAATAATCCTTGAGCTGGGAATTTTGTTGTTTGTTTTTTGATGGGTGTGTTTATGCTGTCCTTAGCATGTAAGTTTGGATGATCAAGCTTGTTTTCAATGCTGGGCAGTTATAGTTTTGTGCTTCTTAAAGCTATATCTTGGGTTAGTGATCTATGTGAGTGTTTTTTTGGTTTTCTTGGGAAGACTTTTCCACTTTTTGTCTCTACTTAATTCTATACTAGCCTACTCTATTTACATGTTATAGGCTTGTACGAAATAGGTGGTTGGGTTATGTTTGTTTGGATTTGCTTTGATTATATTGTTGGTGTACGTGTTATCTGGCTTTTATATTTCCGGGTTTCCCAACATGGGCTATCCAGCTGGTGGGCCATGACATATCACATGCCCCCTTGTTGTGCAGCTTAGTTGGGTTACCTCACACAGTGCTAGTGCCTCGGGTCTTCGATGCTTGTCCGTTCCCAGAAATCATCTGCACGCGAAACAAAAATGACTAGATATGGCTTTAGGTATTTATATATATATATATACATATATATATATATATATGTTTATATATTCATGGCGTACCCTTGTGTCGCTCCAAATGGAGGAGGCTATCCACGCATTATTGTGGATCCACGCTCCTCAGGCCACGATTCGCATAGAGGTCCCCACCATGGATTCAAGGCTCTGCCCTTGCGGTGAAAGTATTTACGGCTAGGCGCAAAATATAACAGGAATACCACGTGGGTAAAGTCATCATTCGCAACAATGCTACCCCAGTACGCCGTAAATTGTCAATATCACGTCGTGGAGCATGAAGACGGTGACCGTGTGTCACTTTCAACTCTACCCGAATAATCTATAAAAAAAATTAAAACAATTTCTAAGCATACAGAAGTGAACTAAAAGGTATTACACTCCTTACTATCCTGGTCACAGCACCAGTTTAACCATTGGGCTATTCCACCCCCGCTTAAGGTGAGCCTAACATGTTAATATAAATAATTGTTTCCATGTGAATGTCTGGTGCCTCCCGCCGCCGGTTGTCTGTCCCTCCTGCCAGCCTGACCCTTGACTAGCAATGTCCGAGGTGGAGAGTTTGACTCCTGACAGACCATGGGCAGAAGGCCCTTAATTAAATAAGATTATAGAGCAATCCAAATAGCAATCTGAAGTTGACCATAGCGGTTAATAATATAAGTCTGGAGAACAATAAAGAATGCAAGGAACGTTCATGTCACTTCTTAGGAGCTCACCGTTTTATTCTTACCTCTTACTAACAGAATGGATTTAGCAATATAACTTCTGTTATGAGTTAAATATAGTTCAACAGTGGAATGTATGTTATAAGTCAAATCCCCTCCCATATAATTAAGTTAAATAAGTTTGGAATTTCGACCATAAAATCCTAAATATTCGGCTGAAACATCGGAGCGTGCAAAAACACGTCCGATGGGTCTGGGTCCGAATGCCCGACCTCTCATTGCTAGGATAGTCACAATCGACGTATCCAAGCAACGCTTTACAGCAGGGAACCCGGCAGTGGCGAGCCCGTGCAAAATGTGCGTCCGCGCAAAATGCGTGCCCGCGCAAAATCCGAGCCCACGCAAAATGTGAGCAAATAATCGGTCGAGTAGTCTCGCCCACTTCACATATATATATATATATATATGTATGTGATGCATAAGAATTATGCAAGTACAATGGTGCTGTCACATTACGATGCTTCTTGCCAACATGCGTCGATGTATGTGATTTTTTGGCGCAACATCAGGATACGTCAGGAAGCGTTACGGCAATGCCCGTCAGGGTATCGGCAAAGTTTTGTGCTTGCACAACACTTCGGACATGCGAGAACGCATGGGTGCCAACATTATTGTGATGTTAGGAGCACCTCGAGATATGTTAGAGGCGCTGGAATAACATAATGCGAACGGTAGGCACATGCCGCGCGCGTGTGAGTGTCGTTTCCACATGTTGAGCCAAACTTCTGTGTTGTTGTTTTACATCCTAGCAACATCTAAGGTCATATTTATTTTTTTTCTCACTCGTCGATATACGTTACCACAACGTCGGCTGCACACTACCAATACGTTGCGATGATGCCGAAAAGTTTGACGTGTCTCGACGATTGAAAGTGATTTTGCGCGTTGGTGGCACGCAAGCGAGAAGCGTTGTAATGTGACAGCACCATTAAGGCGCGCAAGGGATGCTCCCTAATATTATGACCCATATGTTGTGTACTACTCTATGGGTGACCCTTCACCAATTGGTACTGGTGGCGCCACCACGGCCCAACCCTGCCAGTGGCGCATAACAGTCACTGGCTGTTACTGAAATTTGTGCTCATGGCAAATGAAATGAAATAATGCTATGGCAAGGTAGACCATGATGGCATAATCGCAGAGTGCCCGCTCCCTGTGTGGAATGTTCTAGGGTTCAAACCCCAGCCAAGTGAAACTAAATGTTATATGCTATTTTTAATCAAACTGACAATTAATATGTGTAGGATATTACTACATATGATGCGTAAGTAACCATTAAATGGTATGTCGATTACTGACCCTTGGCCTCAGTAGGATATTACTATATATGCCGCTTGGCTTAGTGTCAGGATACTGTGACTGAGTGGGATATCAGGGCACGGTGCTGGTAGCCTGGTCTCCCAGTTGACAGGCACTATACATTCGCCATGAGTGTACACTGTCACAAGTCGGTACCCATCCTGATATGACATTAGATGTTGCTATAACGTAAAACTCCAACAACCAAACTCCGACAACCAACCAAAAGAGCATAGCGATATCAATTCAGTTGGTCGGTTGTTGGAGGTGTACGTCCTGGCAACATATAAGGTCAGATACCAGTGTAAGAACAGTGAACAGTGCAATAAGATGAGCCACAGCGAGATAGGATATAACATATATAATATAGGATTCAGGGTATAACATATATACCCCTTTCAATGTTCATAAACATTGTGTATGCGCACACAGCTTGGCTGTAGAACGAAGGCACACTGCCATTGAGTGTGCCGGTATGCACAGTGCAAAACTTGTTATATATATATTGTAGTGGTCTGCACTGACCTCTCAGGCAAGGAGCCACATAGACAGGTAGGCGTGGGTAGTGTGTTGATATCATGGAGCCTAGGTGGTGTAATGGTTAGCACACTGGCCTGGAATGCAAAATTAATAGAAATGCAGAAACCTAAGCATATACATGTAATATAATCGGTTCATTGAATATGTTTTCTATATGTGTTCCAAACGGTTTGTGTCTAGGTGGTGTGGTTTTAGAGATATTTAACTTTTTCTGTATGAAGATTGCTCACGGCCATTGACAATGCATTGAGTTTGCCAGTACGCGCAGTGCCAAATGTCTATTTTACTCAAAATTAATAGAAATGCAGAACCCTAACCTCATAAATTTAATATAATCTATTCATTGAACATGTTTTCTATATGTGTACCAGGCGGTTTGTGTCTAGGTGGTGTGGTTCTAGAGATATTTCACTTGTTCTCTATGAAGATTCCTCATAGCCATTGAGTTTGCAGTGTGACAGTGTGTCGTCCTGCAACCAAAAGGCTTGTGCACTGACCTAAATACCCATGCTGACGTCATATGAAATAGGTCTATAGGATTCAGCTGCCCGGATAATCTCTGTAAGAATATTGCAGGCCAATAAATCACATACAGTTCTAGGTTATAAGGATAATCCGAGTGAGGCGCCCCAAGTGATGCTCGGCGCTAATGCCGCCCTGTGTATGCACGCCCCTGTCCGGGTGATGGAGCGATCCAGGCTGACCCTGGATGAATGCACTTAATGCCTTCCCTGGGCCCCCTCCATCCAGGGGGCGCTGGCCGTACAGACACAGCCCTCTGTGCCCCTCCCTCGTATGTTAACCCCCTAATGAGGGCCCGGATCACTGTTAGCAGCAGGAAGGCTGCCGTTATGTGAGGATAGATTTGAGTAACCGCCGCTCATCATTTTCTGTGAACCCGACCGGACTAATGCCTGGTACACACCTACCGTATAGGATTCGCGCACTAAAACTCGTGACTCGGCCCGACCGCTTAAAACTGAAAACGGGCCGATTCATTTTTCGAATCTCGAATCACAATCGTAATCAGCCGGTTTTAGCCCTAAAACTGAGGCTTTATGCGCGAATCGCAATTGCTAGGTGTGCGCGGGGAGCGCACACCTAGCGATTTTTGTGTGCGAAACGGGCAGTTTTAGATCATATACGGTAGGTGGGTGCGCACAAACGGTAGGTGTGTACTAGGCATAAGGATGCATGGCCGTCTGGTTGGGGCGCACGCTCTCCCTCTCTGTTGGGATCAATCCCCGGCCAATTCAAACTGAAGAGTTCGCGAATGCATCACTTACGGAAATTGAGAGATTTGGTGTCCTTCCAGGCACTATTCATGTCCCTGGATGTGGTATGCTGTGTGATGGGGTCTTTGATTGATTGATTGATTGATTGGGGGTTGCTTAGAGTCATATCAGCAGCAAAGGCCATATTAAAGACCCTGTCACACTTTACCGGATTGAGGAAACGGATTGAAATGGAATAAAGTCTGTTGATATCTGGCAACTTCAGGTTTGTGTCCATTGCATATCCGTTGATATCCGATGATATCTGGCCCGATCCGTTACAAGTTTTGAGCATGCACAAAACTTGTAACGGATTGTGCCAGACTGACGTATGCGGTTATTATCCATTACTGTATGTTCCCCGTCCGTTGCCCATCCAATACCTGTCTGTTCCTGTCCGTTGCCGTCCATTACACATCAGTTGCCGTTTGTTATAGTTCTTTTTGCATACTGAATTCTCCGCTGATCGTTAGATACGTTATCAACCGTTACCATATTTTACCCATCTGTAACCTGTCTGTTGCCATCTGTTACCCGTCCGTTACCATATGTTACCCTTCCATTACCGTCCATTATATAATCGATACATTTCACGTCTGAATCACACCGGACTAGAACATTTTTGTCCAGCTCTATCCGTTTCCTCATTCCGGCAAGGTGTGACAGGACCTTTACGGTGATAAGTGTCCAGCTTGTATTCTGTCATATTTGATTCAACCATCGCTTTGGTGAGAGTGGTGAAGCATACTGCACTGGGTTGAATGAGGTTGTTTGTTGTTGTTTTACCTTCTACCAACACCTATGGTCATATCAGGAAAGGTACCGACTCGGGACATTGCACATTCATGGTGAGTTTAGAATGCTGCCCAATTGGAAGACCCGGCTGCCAGCAGCATGACCCAATATCCCACACAGTCACATTTCCCTGATACTGTGTTAACCAGTTCTTGTCCTATCCTATTACTGCCGAGCGCCAGGCTAGGTCGCGACAACTTTCAATTTCAGAAATCATTGATATGACTCGACGGCGATTTGAACAAGGTTGAATGAGAAGGAGTGTCCTACTGACAAGGAGGCATACTTGAGTTACAAAATGGTTGAAATATAATTACTTGTTACCCCAAATATACTGCTTAGTACTGCCGCTCATTTGCTGTCATTACTGGGGGCGCAAACACCAGCAAAGTACAACCATCTCCCCCAAAGCCAACCAATCAATCCCACACTGACATTCACCTTCCCCCTCATTGGCTGACCCAGGTTATGCCAGCTAATCACACTCCACCCTGCCTAGGTACTGTTACTCGTCGTTTATGGCCACCTCTTCACTCAATCCACCGCTATCCGCCTTCCAAGCACACCTCTAAAGCTGTGTTCACACGGGCAAAGTTTATGTCGACTTAGACAAGTCGATTTATATGAATCGATTTAGTGTCGTGTTCACACACGCAGTACTTTGAGCCGGAAGTCGATATCTGCGCATGAGCAAGTCCAGTCTGACCAGCGCCAGTTTTCGGTTAGGCGACGTCACCACGAGAGAGTGGGTTCAACCTAGATATGTATGGACTGAATCGTATTGGTTTGGAACGGTCAAAACTTCTGCTGGGCAGTGAAACCCTAAAAATAAATTATGAAAAAAATATCTGTGCACAGCTAGCAGTTTCATAGACCAAATTATATAATATGCGCTTTTGATCGACCAGAAAGTCAACAAACTAAGGTCTCGACTGCGCATGCGCGTTACATGCTTAAGCTAGTTCGCTTCATATAAAACACCTATTTAGGTGATTTATAAAATCCGATTTATATGAGTCAAATCAGCCCTAAACCGCCTCAGCCGCGCGTTCACACGCCAAATGTGAGCCGAACTAGGCAAGTCGATTTATATGATTTGAATTAACTGCCCCGTGTGAACAGGGCTAATGTCTACCCACCCACCCACACCTCCGCCTGATTGAATGATATATTCACCCACTCAAACCAAATGTAACTAATTATAACTTCACAATCATTATACTATGACACCGTGCCGATATGCCCCATTAAAAGGCAATAACTGGATCCCACCCCACTGAATAAACTTCTTTTAAAAGTACATTTTTGCAGTATCGTGATTTTCCCTATCGCTGACTGCTCATGCGCTCTGTGATCCTTGAATTCTACCAAAAATTAGATTTTCTTTTGCCACAATCATTGTAAGCCTTTAATTTCATATTTGATCGTATTCTGTGTAAAAAACGATGGTTGAATGATAATAATACGACAGAATAAAATTTGAACAAATCTACTTGTGAATGTAACATTTGCTGCCGGAAAGGCATTGCACAGCCACCAGTGCTTCGCTATCCTGTCCACTTTCATTCAACCATAGCTCTTCTGCAGTTTCTGAGTTGCGACAGTGTGTAATCATGATGACTTTATAGTGTTGCGCACACTGAGATCAAGTGCTGCCATAACCATAATAGAAATTCCTCCTCAGTCATACTGGTTCATAATACATTAGAACCGCATCTAATTGTCAGGGGAGGAGACATACTTCTGGCACTTTTAAATTATAACAGCCACACACACACCAATCACACAGGACTGGCCGCAGCGCCACCTGTAAGGAGTCGAGTGAACCACCTTGTCCCACCACATCTTTGCCAGCAGGCACAGTGCAGCCCACACATTGACTTTTCCACCCACACACCCACCCAACAAAGATGAAGTTAGTTTATCTTTACTTACAGCTCCATTCACATGGCTTTAATTTGTTTATTGGGGTTTTACGTCCTATTAACATATATGGTCATATCAGGACGGCGTGCCTTTGAAGGCCATATTTACTCCAAGCCGTGCTAAATAAACAACTTGTACATCCATTGCCCCTCCGATGCCATCCTTACACATCAATCTGGCACTGAGGCAACTAATCACTTGCCTTATCCTAGCAATACCAAAAACCAGGCTAATTACCTACAACCAATCATTAATTTAGTCAATGTTCTTCATCGCAGGATCGATCACTAAGTGAACCAAGTTAGACACTCCTCTTGTAATCAGCATTTTGTCGGTCCCTTGAGTGGCATTTACAATTGCTAGGATAAGGCAAATAATTGGTCTGGGAAATGCCACGATAATATCACTGCGTTGGATTTTGAATCATGGTTCTGATAGCACATGGCAACCCAGTGTGGGAAGCACTATAAAGCCATCATGGGTTCACACTGCCTCAAGTCCAATGCAGTTATGATCAGCACTCTTTGTACCATGCAGGGTTTTGGCTGACACCAAGAAACCTGTGTAGCATATAGACCTTACCAGATTATATCATGCTGTAAAATATTCCGATATTAAAGCATTGGTGGGGGAATGCAAATGTTCTATTACAAAACAGGTATATGTGAGAAGGTGCATACATGTGTTTATGTAGGTGCTGGTGGTGCTTGATTGATAGGGAAATAGACATAGTGGTGCTGGAAGGACTGTGTGTAAGGGGCACTCAGAGCCTACCCCCGCCCCTCTGCTAGTCAGGATCACCACACTCAGGCTCAAGGCAGGTGGTGGCCAAGGGAGCCACACAACTTGGTGGTGGTGGGCAGATCAATGGTAACCATGGGGACCAGGAATGCTGGATCCCTATTGGTAGAGCTAAGAATGCTTGTTTCTCATTGCGAGAATGGGGTGGGGTGATACTCTACACTGAATCCATGTACCATATAAATAATAAACCAGAGGTCTTGACTCTCTCTCTTCTGTCACACTTTCTGCTCTTCCTTTCTCTTTGCCTGTATTGATTTCACTATAGCCTACCTACACAACCACAGATTCGAGCAGTAGACTTTACATACTGGTGACCACGACGAGTGGTAAAACTACTACTTGGAGGAAGGATTCAACTTGACTTTATGGAGACCTAGTTTTTACAATGCAATATTACAGTTAAACAGGCAGGAGTACAATGTATGCCAGCCATTGTATGAGCAAGCACCATGTCCCAACCTAAATACCAAGTCACAATCATTGGCACCACCATTGTTCAAATAAAGAAAGCAATCCACTAATAATAGTTATAATTTGTTTGTACCTATTATTCAATTATTTACCACTCAAAGCATTGAGTAAATTTGAAAGTCTGCCATAACTAATAATTTAATTCATTAGCTAAATTACCCATTTCGAAATGCCCGTAGTAAATAGCTGAGCAATATCCAATTCCAGTCATTCAGATTTAATTAAATTTTGGTGCCGATCCATTTTGTCGACACAGATCTCATTTCTACATTAAGAACCCCTCCATGCGATGACACTACAGGCTATGAAATGAATGAGCCACTCTGATTAGGCACATAGATATTAAATTTAATTTTGTTTCTTCATAATCCTCAATAATTATAGGGTTTCTTTGTAGGGGTTTTCTTTCGAATTTGAACACAATGCTTGTGGCAGAATATCTGAAGCGACATAAATACATCGGATGATGGATGATGGATGATGTAGAATATTAGTACATTAGTTGTGTAAGCAGGGGAAATTTCAGTCGCAGACGACTGGTCTTCCTCATTCCACTGCTCCTTGCCCTATCCTAATAATGCCGAGCGCTTGGCTATGAAGCGACAAGTATCAATTTTTAAGTCATTGGTTTGACTCAACCAGGATTCAAACCCACGATTATCAACACAGGAGATGGACGCTCTAACTCATTCGGCCATCCCGTCTGGTTGAGAATATGAGAATTTCACATGTGATATCCGTTGCAATATACATTGCGCGTGTAAGTGTGTAAATAAATGCTGATAGTAAACACCCATGTGATATGAGGCTGACAGTGACAGTTCCAACATGTGCAGAGCACTGAGAGAGCAGATACCGTACACTGTCGCCGAATCGGTAGAGCGCAGGCCACAGTCGCTGGAGATCAGGAGTTTGATTTCCGATCAAGTCAAACTAATGACTTATAAAATTTATACTTGTCACTTCCTAGCTTGGGGTTCAGCATTAATAGGATATGGCAAGGAGTGGTTCGCTCAGCATCAGGATAATATCGCTGAGTGGGATATCGGGTCATGGTGCTGGCAGGCAGATTTCCCAGTGGGCCAGCATTATAAAATCGCCATCAGTGCGCGCTGTCACAAGTCGGTACCTGTCCTGATATGACCTTAGATGTTGCTAGGACGTAAAACAACGACAAACAACAAGTCGGTAGCAGTCCTGATATTACCTTAGATTTTGCCAGGACGTAAAACTCCAACACCCAACCAACTGACACAGAAGGCAGAGAATTAAAACGATACAGACATTTGTTAAATCATTTATTGCATGATATGGGTTTTAGGCATTTGGGGATAGAGCGAGTGGCTACATAAATCCTCACTAGCTCCTTTTGCTATTTGCAAAGTTATACCTCCCTTGTGCCCAATACCCATATCACGCAATAAACTGCAATAACTTTCTAATAAAAGAAAGCAATCACCACTCAATCAATCAATAGTTCCGTCCTCTAGTCGAGGGTTGGATGCAATGGTTCTCCACTTGTCCCGATGGTGTGCTGTTCTGATAGACTGTGAATAATTCAAGCCTCTCCACTGTGAAATATTTGTAAACCATGATGTTCTTGGTCTCCCTCTCCCTCTGCTGCCATTCACCTTCCCTTCCAACAATGTACGGTATATTGAACTCTGACGAATAATGTGGCCAAAATAAATAAGCTTCTTTGTCTGTATAGTGGCAGACAAGCTTTTCTTATTAAAAAAAAAAAAAGAATTAAATTAAATTAAATTTTTTTTAAAAGAAAAAAATTAAAATCACCACTAAGTATATAAGTGTAGTGGTCTGCACTGACCTCTCAGGCAAGTAACCACATAGACAGGTAGGCGTGGGGAGTGAATTGATATCAGGGAGCCTAGGTGGTGTAATGGTTAGCACACTGGCCCGGAATGCAAAGAGATGTGGGTTCGAGTCCCACTCTAGGCACAATATTTCCCATTTTCATCACCCCCACGACACTGGTGCCATGACCAGGATCCTGTACAAGCTTTGCGCTGTATGGTTGTTGAACCTACCCTGTGTATGTATGTGTTAGTGCATTGCCTGTATGTATGTAATTGTAAGCATTAAAAGACTTACAATTCCAGGCGGACGAGTGTAGTGGTCTGCACTGACCTCTCAGGCAAGTAACCACATAGACAGGTAGGCGTGGGGAGTGTATTGATATCAGGGAGCCCAGGTGGTGGAGCCGGTAGGGACTGCTGCGGTGGTTGCCTGTCCTGCTGCGAGTCCTGTGGTCGTGAAAACTACATCCTCCATGTTTTTTGGGGGAAATTCAAACCGCACATGGTGCTTTGATCAGTTGATTCCACATTGGCAGGAAGGCTGGAAAGATGTAATAATGGGTGGAGATTTGCAATTTCCTTGCCTCTTTTGGACATCCCCCCCCCCCTATTTCCTTACCGGTCTTTTCCAACGTAGGTGTGGTAATCAGATTTACTTTCCCAAGTCACCGAAGTTTTATCCCATAATGCATCTAGCTAGTTTTATTTGTATCATCCTGGGCCAGATTTAAAACAATTAATAACAAAAGTTCGAAATTACAAAGCCTGATGGTTTTCAGTTTCTATCATTTTCTTAAAGTTGCATAGACCGATGGTTTGGAGTTTCAGCCATTTTTCTGAGATAAATATATTAAATGCTTTGTTATAATCTACGTCACTTTAGTTTAAAGTAACGTTTATTTTAAATGGCTAACTTTTGAGATATTTTAAGTATAAACATGTGAAATTAATTTTGGCAAGCACGCCAAAACTCTGACACCACAGGCTTCAGCAATAACAGGTTTTTTATTAAATTGCCTCAGGATCCCTTTTTATATGGCAACAAATGCTTAATAACTGCACCAGTATCTAAGTTAGATATGTAGGATCAAATCTAGATAATTGCTTTGGGTTTGAAAATGTTATGCTTTCATCGGACTATGCAGCTTTAAGTACACATATTAGGTTGATTGTTTTAATGTAGATTACATTAACTTGGAGTAACGTCAATTTCAAATAGCTCACCTAGGATATATTGAAGCATAAAGATTCAAAATTAATTATGACACACAGGTGTCAGCAGTAACAAGTTCGCTATTACATTTTTATTTATTTTTTGTCCATTAGAAAGGAGGCGTGCGTCTGGCAGGAGAGGGAGGCTGAGTGGCGAGAGAGGGCAGCGAGGCTGGGTTATAAGGGAGAGAGAGAGAGGGGGGGGTTACGCGACGCAACGGTCGCGGGCTGGGGGGGTGGGGGGGAGAGGTGCTCCTCCTCCACTGCGAATCAAGCGCAATGCAAGCATTACGACCTAAGCAGGGGAAATTTCAGTCATAGCCGACTGGTCTTCCTCATTCCACTGCTGGTCAATAGAAAGCCAGATCCTACACTTTTACCGACCCAAGGGATTTTTAACCTCCCACACCACATAGACATGGTATGAGAGAAATCGGCCTTTGATGACGCTGTAAGTTATACACAGCGGTGGAAATCCAAATTGGCAGAGTTGGGGGCACGTGGAATCAAACCGCCGACCCTCAGATTAGGAGTCTGACCTAGAAAAAAGTCAGACACTCTAACCACTCCACCACAGAGAACGCCACGCCAAATTGACATAGCATGTCCTTATATGCAACAACAGATGCCACCATATTAAGGGCGTCACTATCTAAGTTAGATATATAGAATCAAATCTAGCTATATTTGGTTTCGAACATGTTCTGCTTTTCATCTGAGCTTGCAGTTGTAAATAAAATATATGCAGTTTGTTGCGGTTTTACGTTCTGGGAAATAAGGTCATATCAGGACGGCTACCGACGGGTGACAGTGCACAATTATGGCAACTTTATAGAGATAAAATAGAAAATTCAAAATCAATCAATTTGAATAAAGGGAGGAGGGTTAAAAATAAACCTGTTATCTAATGCCAAACTACGATTCGCTAGAAGTGTTTGGGGAAAGCCAGATGGGACGACTGAATGAGTAGCACGCTCACTTCCGGTGTGGATGGTCACGTGGGTCAATCGCCCGATGAGTCAATCCAAAGACTTCAACAATTGTTGCTAAATTGAGGCTTCACATTATTAGTCTAGGGCAAGGAGCAGTGGAATGTGGAATATCAGCTTCCTTCAGTATATTAGTCATCTGGCAGAGTATCACTGACTCCGGAATTTTCAAATTAAAAATCAAAATAGATAACAATATTTGCAAAATATGCCTGGTTCACAAAACCCACCTTTGATAATGTGCTTACTGAGACAAGTCTCTTATCTTAGTTCCTCGCATTGGAGACAGCTTGCTCACATTGCGTTTGATTTGGTGGGAACAACACATTTCCTCCTCTACGCACTGCACCTTTGCCTCTCTTCAGATGGATGGACAAGTTGACCGTCCATCCAGCTGGTTTTCACACTTTTCCTGCCATCAAGCAAAACTTTCCCTCCTATCGTCACTTAATGGTGAGCCAGAGACATGCACACTTTTGCCCCCCCCCCCACCCCCCACCCGCCTTACTAGAGCATATTTTATTTGTCTAGTACAGGTGGCCCGGGCCCTCCTGTCACTGCTTAAAGTTACACTGTATAGTCCACTAAGATGACAAACAAACTCAGAATATAATATATAAATGACGTTATGTATGGGATTCCCTCATCACATCACCTACAATGGTTCCCCATACGACAAAATATGGTTCTCCGCAGACCAGGGAAGCCCTTTAGGTTGCACTTGCCACACAAACCATTGTGGCACTCTTCCTCCACATATTCGGTGACACAAACTGAAAAGGTATGCTTGGAGAGCATTTGTCGGAGTACAGTTCCAGTTGCAGTGGCCTATACCGGGTCCCTTTAAACTCTTTGTTATCTGTACTCTTACTGCATGCTGCTCCTTTGCCACCCAATCCATGGGTGCATCTAAATGAGCTACATGCTAGTTATGAACCTCGGCAGCGGGACATAGCTCAGATGGTAGTGTGTCCACCTGTGAAGCCGTCGGTCATCCTATTGATCCTGCTCAGTGGAACCATTTGCAGTTTGAGTTATTTTCCATTCCAACCAGTGGTCCACAACTGGTTCATCAAAGGTTGTGGTATGTGTTGTCTTGTCTGTGGGAAAGCGCTCATAAAATACCCCTCAATGCTTATTGGGAAGCATAGCCTATGGTCGGGCCATGGGTTTCCTTCAAAGAAATATGTCAGAATGACCATATGCTTGATTTCCAATAGCCGATGATACAACAAAATTATTGTTCTCTAGAGACGTCATTAAATAAAACAAACTTTACTTTAGTGATGAACCTTAAAATTGTAAACTCCTTTTTAGAAAGCAAACCATACATCATTCTCAGCTTCACTATTCGGTGAATCTTATTGATCCAGTGGTCCTTTTGGATCCCTCACTGTATCTGTCCAATTGCTCTGGCAACCGTTCTGGATCGATTATGGTCCTCCCCAATCCCCACCCCAACACTCACCTCCCATTCCACCCCACCCCACCCTACCCAGCCCCACCCTGTCAAACCAGGCTCATCAACCAGGCTCATCAAGCCTTATAAGCTCCAACTTAATACAAACGGAGTGTTAATTGTTTGGTTCTATCCAGCTACATTGTGCTATTTAACCATTACTTTTACATATAATGCCAAGCTCACAATCAATTATGCCAAAATGATAATTTTCGAAAGAATAAAAGTTCAAATTTAATTTGTCAGCAAATAAAGTAAAGATTAAAATACAATGGAATTATTTATTCGTAAAGTTACAGATTGATTGATAGATATATTGATTGGTGATGGTTGTTTTCCGCCATATGGGCAGGAAAGGCCATATCCAAGTTGAGTAGTGTTTACTTTGTAGTCTATCCATTTTCATTACATATATACCGTGAAAATATTCACATCGAGCCATTTAATATTGATGTAGTCATATTACACAGGTGTTATATTGTCCTCAGTTTGATGTGGTAGTTATAGCAGAATATCGTTAATCCATTGTCCTATATGCTGCAAATGTTCTAGTTAACTCAATAACTGCTATTGCTGTCTCACTTCAAAACTTGTATTCACATAATATTCTAAATACTATTTTTGTGTAAATAATCATGACTTGAACAACAGCTGGAAGAGCAGTGCTTTGGTGCTAATAAAAGAACCTATTCACCAGAATAAATTATATTAATCATCCCCAAAACACCAAACAAATGTCAGCACCTAACATATGTGATGACAAAAGAAACTATTTAGCTTCTTTGTTTGTTTGTTGTCTTACATCCTAGCAACATCTAAGGTCATATCAGGACGGGTACCAACTTGTGACAGTGCGCACTCATGGCAACTTTATAGTGCTACCCCACTCAAAGACCAGCCCCCCAGCACCATGACCTGATATCCCACTTAGTCACATTATCGTGACACTGAGCCAACCAGTCCTTGCCCTATCCTAATAATGCCGAGCCCCATAATCCTTTTGGCAAGTCATGGCAGACAACACATTTTGGGTGCTACGGTTCTCACCCTAGAGTCTCCGCATAGTAGGAAACATGGTTTCATGAACTGCATAGTGACCAACTACTAGAAATTGGTGGGTACAGGCTTGGGAGAGAGGATATAAAAACATTGACCAATACACAAATACAAAAAAGGGGTGGGGGAGTTGCACGGAAACAAAATTAAACTCCGAACATAAACCATTACATGGCAGTCAACATTGTTAATACTAATAATATTAAAAATAATATAATAAAACAGGATACATTCAACCCAACTGAAGCTTATGGCATGCCTGGTACGAGGCAGGCGTAAACATAAATGGAGAAACTTTTATGACACACCCATAGAAGGAGCAAAATTTGGCAGGCATGAAAATCCTGAAGTAACAGAAACGCTAGTGATCTGTGAACTAGTGGGAATGGACATGGAAGCATACACAGCACGTAATGATCATTGGGAATATCAAACACTAATGGATCGCTGTATATCTGAAATCAACGGCTTCATCCACAGGCTGAACGAAGGCCTGCCGGACGCCAGCCTAAGAACTCCCAGATATGCGACTTATGCCCACAAACTACTGAAAAGGAAATGGATGGCTCGATATGCGTACAGACTATGTGATGGTGTCCATTACACACAAGTACTCCCCCTCAAAATTGCAGCCAAAATATCAGACTCCATCATCGCGAATGGAAAGTGAAGCAGATGGGTGCACAAATGGATAAGTGCGACCTTTCTTTTCTTTCGTCTTCCCGCTTTCCCTCTTCTCTGCACACTCTTAACTGTCTACATGTTTCAGTTGCAGATGCATGTAACCTTAAAACACTAAATATATATTATGAGATCCTGCACACCTCCTACCCAAAGGAGCACAAGTGGATATGGTACAGAAATTAAGAAAATGTACTAAAACTGATACCTAACAAAACAAAACAAAACATAACAAATCAACATGGATAACATATAGGGAAAAATATACTGGTGATACCAAAATATAATGTCGAAATGGCTCTTTTAACAACCATAACATAAATTGCCACAATACATCCTTCAATAATTATTCAAAGTCTACTGAATCTGGTTATTTTAATTGTAAAATAATATTGGAATATATAAATACTCCCGCGCAAATATGGTGGGAGAGATTGATTGTAGACTAGGCAAAGGCATGCATTTTGCCCACCTAAACTGCCAAAGTGCCTACAACAAAGTTGAGAGCATTAAACTACACTTAGATATCTGTAAATCTGATGTGTTAACACTATCAGAAACATGGTTTCATTAACTGCATAGTGACCAACTACTAGAAATTGGTGGATACAGGTTTGTGAGTGAAAATAGTAATACCACATAATACATATAAAGAATTGATTACCCTATACAACAACGAGCGAATGGAAATCAGCATCAGTGATAGGGATAATATAAGGAACATACATTTTTCTACCATAGGGAATAAACTATCCAAACAGTTCAACACAAACCGGACCACAAAAACACCACAATTAAACGCAGATATTGGCGATTGCACAACCACAACACAAGAGATAAGTGAGCTCATAAAATCAATTGATTGCAACAAGCCCTCTGGAAAGTATAGTAGTGAAAGAATAAATAACTTGTCCAAAAAAAACCCCAACAAAAACCCGATTTCAAAACCTGGGAGAGTCAAACAGATGACGTTAGCACTAAAATGGATACTTGTCACTACCTAGCCTGGCGTTCGACATCCCTAGGATAGGACAAGAAGTATTGGAATGAGGAAGAGCAACTGGTTGTGCTTGAAATGTCCCTCACTTAAATCGGCATAGTACAATGAACGTATAAGATGTTTCCAAACCAAAACACTTACTTAGATTTTATTCAACATTTCGAATTGAGTTAATAGGGCGCTTATTAAGGATTTGTTATAGCATAGAATGAGACACTGAGTCAATTTGACAGAACTGATTAATTCTGAAGCCAATGAAATCGAGTATTTTAAAGTGCAGGTCCAAATAAATTTGGCCTGTTTTCACTTCAGAATCAGATATCTCCAAAGTGTGACATGTATAATGAACGTTACTTCAAACTAATGTAAGGAAGATACGAACGATTAACTTAATATATTTATTGGAAAATAAAGCAGAATTTCGAAATGACGTGGTTATGCAACATTAATGAAACTAATGTAATGTTTCTTAAGTTTCCTAAATTACTGCCTTGTTTTTCAGAAGCATAAGGAAATAAATAATATGCAGTGTCAGCATCGAAGATTATATTCCCGACTAGAAGTGTGCGCAATTTATTCTGTCACTTTGTTAACGTTTAGCCAGCACACGAATGCTGCAATAAGGAACTCATATTACCCATCAGGGCATAATCGACTTGACCTAATTTCCATTGAAGCACTGTTGCAGCCATTGTACACCCCAACTTTGTCTGCCTTTAGGTGAGCTGCTAGTAGAAGTTGAATTTATATAAGTATAACACTTTTTTTTTCGTAATACAGTTTATTCATCAGAACATCAATTTGTTTGAGCGCCAATGCACTGGTCATCCAGGCCGTTTACATTACATTGTAAATGGCTAGATCAGCAGGTAGTTAGGTAGGGCATATTAGTAGATTATTTGTTGGGGGTTTACACATGTGAGAGCCATGTCCAGCTGATTCTCCCTGGTGTCTAAGTTGATGCAACACAAAGATGTTTGTTTGTTTATTGTTGTTTTACATCCTAGCAACATCTGAAGGGTACCGACACGTGACAGTGCGCACTCATAGGAAGTTTATACTGCTGCCCCACTGGGAGACAAGGCCGACAGCACCATGACCTGATATCCCACTCAGTCACATTATCCTGACACTGAGCCAACCAGTTCTTTCCCTATCCTAATGATGCCAAGCGCCTGACTAGGAAGCGACAAGTATACATTTTTAAGTCATTGGTTTGACTCGACCAGGGTTCGAACCCATGATCTACCAACACGGACGGACGCCCTAACTCATTCGGCCATCCCGTCTGGTTAACACAAAGAGAAGATAAGGAGAGAAACGTATGCTTCACACTTAATTCCTTTGCTCGGCCCACTGCAGCAACTCTGAACCAAGTGACCCACCCCCTGACCAGCCAGATCGAGGGTAACCTCTCATTGCGGGTCTCACCTAGAAAGGGGGTGCAGGTGGTCCACCCAGAGATCACCCCCTCTGGCTAGCCTGCTGCCACTTGTCGCCATAGACTGGAAACTGTGGCCAGGGGAGTCCTTGCTACCACCGCATAATGGTGAAGCTCATGTACAGACTACTACACACCGTAGCCACATTGCTGTGTTATTATCAACTTATTGGCACCAGTCCATAAAATAAATATAATTCAATTGAAAAAGTGCATTTGCCTGTCAGTGGATACTGACTCCCCAAGCTATTTGGTGGGACGTTTCGCCGGCGAACAACAAAAAAGTGTGTCAGCCATGAGTGGCCAATATGGCAGCAGCTGAGGACCACTTATTGCTGCCGAACCCCATATGAGACTGTCTCAAAAGGTGCTAAGCAATATGAGACAAAACTTTGTCCATTGTAACGATCAACATATTCTCTGCTTATGCATTTGCTCAGGATAAACTGATTTGTTTTTTACATGGTTTTTCATAATCCCAATAGAATACATATTGATTTGAAGCAAATGTCCTTGTGTTTTCAGTGTAACCATTTCTGTGCTATTTTGTGTCAATTGTTACAATGGACAAAACGAAAAGAATTATCACGTTTTGAGACAGGCTCATATAGAGTATGTGGTGAAGATACTAGGTGGATCACTACCACCTCATGATTGGACCAGCTCAAGAGTCCTTGTCTAGGTTTGTGAGACTAGACGAGATGGTATTGTAGTAGTCACTGATGTGCCCCACTACCACATAGTGACAGTCTCGACTGTGCTGACCCTTACTGGTCAGAAGTATCGGCAGATGACAGCACACTAGTAGGATGGTCCACACTGTGGACTAGTCCAGGCCTTGCTAGCGGCCATGCCTCAGTAGAGATTGTGTGTTACCCATCTGTATGGGGGTGGGTCAGGTCTATTCTAGACTTTAGTGGAATGAATCGGGAAACAAACCCCAAAGACTGAAGCAACTACCATGTATTGCTCTTTCTTCCATACTCTATAGGTTTGTTTTGTTGTTTTGTTTGTTGTTGTTTTACGTCCTAGCAACATCTAAGGTCATATCAGGACGGGTACCGACTTGTGACAGTGCGCACTCATGGCGAATTCATAGTGCTGCCCCACTGGGTGACCAGGCTGCCAGCACCATGACCTGATATCCCACTCAGTCACATTATCCTTTACACTGAGCTAACCAGTCCTTGCCCTATCCTAACAATGCAGAGCGCCTGGCTAGGAAGCGATAAGCATCAATTTGTAAGTCATTGGTTTGACTCCACTAGGGTTTGAACCCACGATCCCATGGTCTGCCAACACGGGAGATGGACGCTCAACTCATTCAGCCATCCTGTATGGCTATACTCTTTAGGAGCATAGTCACTGTCACCTTACCATCGTTCAGTCTAGATCTAGAAGGTCAAAGAGAACTGATTCACCTTATTCAACATCAACTCCTGGTGGTCATGACATAAGATTAAGAAATAAATAATGTGACACACTGTGTCAGTTGCAGAAAGTAGGGGGGGGGGGAAACAGCCCACAGGCATAGATCACTGTTGTGCATTATCTGAATAGACCTTTTTATTAAGTAGTACGTTACTCAGTTAATGTGGTTTTACATCCTTGAACCATTCTCGGGAATATCTATTATCGGTATGAAACTGACTGGTGAGAGTGTGCACTCACGACGACTTTATAGTGCTTCCCCACTGCGATATAGTGCAACAACGCATCACGGCTCACTATCCCACCTAACAAATCATAATCAGTAACTGCCTTATTCAGTTATTTTCTTCAGCGCCAAGCTACTGGTCTGCCAAACCTACTACAGTGGAGTAATTTGCATATAGAATATACTCAGGGATCCATTGTTGGAGTGCAGAAGGAATACTGAGCTGAAACTCCATAGACAATGGTGAGTGCTTTACATTGTAAATAAGATTTAATGGATTGATTGGTGGTGGTTTTATACCATGTTGGTAATAAAGGTTGCTTGATTGGTTGTTGCTTTATGCCGTGTCAGCAGCATAGGCCATATTCATGGTGAGAAATGTTTGTTTTTGTTCAAACCATCGCTTTTATATGTAAAAGCATACAATAAATTTTGTGTCAATAGACACTCATGAATTTGTTTAACTCACAATCATATAGTTTCTGATCAAGTTAAATAAAATTCTAGATGATAGTATTATTCAAGGATGACATTTATTTTAAAAGCTATATGAGGTGGTACAAACCAGCTGCCCTCAAAAAGGCTGAAATGTTTTCTTGTTTTAATTTAGTAAAAAGGTAATGCATGCTGTTTGCAGTGTACAATTGTTTGCGCAGGGCCATGAAATCCACACAGTTTATTAAAGTGTGTTTTAATGTCAGTGGGGACTGACATCCAATACATTCAGGGGGAGGGTCCGCCTTGAGCAAAAAAATATGTGTTAGCCATGAGTGGCCAATATGGCATCTTGTTAAAACAACCTGGTTGTGTCGCCCTTCCAGGCGACTCTGTGGCAGTCCATTCACAGAGGGGGTAATTCTATGGAGTTTGTCATTTGGGTGTTCATCCCATTCAATCTGCCATAGGTTCCAGATGTATTTTTGAATGGTAGGGTCCGGATCAGAATGGGGAACATGACGGTGTTCCAAAGGAGGAGTCAGGGCTCGGGTGGCCACTTCCTGGGATACCCACATGACTCGCCACCCAACATAGGTGAATGTGAAATTTTGCTATTGAAAGAGAGTTTAGTTTAATGAGTACTTTAAGTAGTATTGGGTGGTCCAGTTTCCTATTGTTTAAAGCCTGAAGGCAGGAAAAAGAGTCAGTGAAAATGATGAATTTATGACTGGCTGAGGTTTCGATGCACTCTATGTGAGTAGGGGTGCTCATGCCTAAGCAGTAAAGATGGAACTTTGATCTGGAATACACATACCTAATGAAGATTCCGGCTCCAGCTCTAACTGATGTTGGGTTAAGGGAGCCATCGGTGTAGTCTTAGCGAGAGGGAAGTCTGCCTTCACCTGAGTTATGGCCTCAAGAGCCAGGGAGAGGAGTTCTGGGGTGGTGTAAACCGCCTTGGCAGCAAGTAGGTTGGTGGTTCGGGTTTAAACTGGAATGGAAAACCATGGTGGCTTGTGAGGGCTCAGGGCAGAGTCTACAATGTGGAGTCCGTGGGAGTCCTTGAGGGTGGTGATGGCATCCTTGAGGCGGTAGGAGATGTGAGGGTGACCGAGGGTCCCATCTCGGAGTTAGGCCATGGCTCTGCTGATTGTTGATAAAAGACCTGAGGAGAGGGTTCTTGTGAGGTGGGTGGTGAAGTTGTTTGCCTCGGAGGTGGAGGGGAGGGAGGAGGATCTCAATCCTGGTGGTGCTGGGAACACGGAGGACAAGCCTGGCAGCCCAGTGTTGGATGTTCTCAAGTTGCAGGAACTCATTCAGGAAGATCTTGTTCTTGGGTAGTTGGGTTGTCAAGCCTGAGGGCTGTGAGAGCGAGTGTGGGTGTGGCGTAGTCGAAGAGGGAGCGGACTGCCTGGCGGTAGCACAGTGCGAGTACACTGTCCGGGGCGTCCCAGGAGAAGCCAGAGATCCTCTTCATGAGGAGGAGTCTGTTGTTCATTCTTGTGGCCAGGTGCCGGCAGAGGGCTCTCATGTTAAGGTCTCGGTGTAGACGGATACCTAGGTAGACGAAGGTGGAGGTCCATTCGATAGGGGATCCATCTAGAAGGGAATACTGAGGCAATTTATTAGAACCCGTGACTGCGTGCTTTTGGCATGCTTGTCAAAATTTAAATTGTCCATGTTTGCACTTCAAATATCTCGAAAGTTGCCCATTTAAATACAAATTACTTCAAACTAAAGAAAGGTTAATTATAACGATCAACCTAATACATGTATCTCAGAAAATGACAAACTCAAAACCATTAGACCAAGCGATGTTAAGAGTGAGGAGAAAAGTGGGAGGACTATGTTGTTATTTTTACGTCCTGGTGACATTTACGGTGATATCAGTATGGGAACCGACTTGGGACAGTCCGCACTAATGGCGAATTTATAGTGTTGCCCCACTGGGAGGTCAGGTTCTCAAAACCATGACCTAATATCCCACTCAGTCACAATATACTAACATTAAGCTAACCAGTCCTTGCCCTATCCAAATAATGTTAAGCCCTAGGTTAGGAAGTGACGAGTATCAATTTTGTAAGACATTGGTTTGACTTGACGAGGAATGGAACTCTTGACCTTCCGCACCGGAAGCCTGCGCAGTACTGATTCGGCCATGGCGTCCGGTCAGTGGTAGGAGGAAAGAGGTAAGTGGTGAGAGGCATGCCTAAAGCCCTTGTCACACATCACCGGATTGAGCAACGGACAGAATTGTCTAGTCTGGGCGTCATAAGTATCAAAATGTATTAAAATGTGTCAAAATGTTGCGATATTGGGTCACAGTCCACTGGACAAACAGACATGAAACGGGCATGAAACGAACATGAAACAGACATGAACGGATAGCCAATGGACGGTAAGCGGACTAAATGGACTCAAACGGGACAAGAAACATAGACGTCAATCCGGCGGCATCCGTTCCAAGTTTTGTGCATGTTCAAAACTTGTACGGACACAAACCGGACTATCAACAGACTTTGTTTGGTTTCTTTCTGTGTCCTCCAATCCGGTGACGTGTGACAGCCGCTTTAGGCAGAGTGATGTGATCTCGTTATTTTATAATATTCCATGCACCGATTCCCATCGCATCGTAGACGTTAAATATCAGGTTACTCGATTTTATATGTATTCTTTTAATGAATAGTCTATAACGAAGTATTCACATTCTAGAATTATTAACTGGAATTAAAATGTATCAATTTTCTAAGTTATTGGATTGAGTCAGTCAGCGTTTGAAAGCATGACCTATCGGACAGGAAGACGTAAACCCACTTAATGTTTCCCGTACGTGACGTTAATATCCCCGGGCACTGGAACCCTATGGATTACTGTGTTACAAGTTCTAGTCCCGCAATTTGTCTTACGACCGATTCAATGTGTATAAGCTGTCAAGGCTAATGGCATACTCCGTCACCGCTACCAATAGAATCACCCGAGATACTATCAACTACTTTACTTGTCTATAATTGTATACTGGTTAGGAATTCAAGGAGAAGTGTTACTCTCGATTAATTGTTATAAATGTGTAAGAACCAGTCTATAATAAGTATAAAACTATGGACCAATGTTATTAAGTTGACCGTTCGGTTAATGTCACTAAGGACCTGTTCGAGTAGGGTAAGCAATACACGAAACGTCTCAGTAGTAACAATTTAGAGCTCACAATGTTATTACCATCTAAACTCCTCCAGTGTCAGCCACACGAATATATCAGCTATATCAAACTTCCCCACAGTCAAGAAACTTTTGATTACTGCATTTAAAGTGAGAATATCGTTGAAAACATCAGAGCGCACATGAAACACATCTGATGGGTCCGACCCCGATGACTCAAACCTTTGACTTTGCTAGAAGAGTAACTCAGGATGCAGCGGCGCATCTCCCAGTGACAGGTTACAGCAGCGAACCCTTTCCCGCATTTGATAACCATTGCGGACCTGCATCGGCGAGCAGCCCGAAATTAATTGTGGGTTGTTCACCCCAGGCCCACAACAGTAAACGCTTGTTTATAGTCTTCCCCACATCACATATATGTATGTATATACGTACAATATATCTCCACAAATAGAGAGATATTGTATGTACATGTATTATTGTACTACAATATCTCTCTCCATAACCAGAAAGACTTGACATGTATTTCTCCATAAATAGAGAGATATTGCATGTATTATATTTATATACAGTATGGTCCGGCTGTAGCATAATCGATGAAGTCCACATCACCACGAGACAAAATAGGGTCGTGCTAAATCGGATTCAAGAAAATCAACAACGGTTGAATTCTTTGTGGGGGGGGGGGTAGGTTTCATGAATCATTGAGTTGTATCTGAATTTGAGTAAAATCGGGGCACTGTATATGTAATACTCTGCACTGACATCTCAGGCAAGGAGGCATACACTCAGGTAGGTGTGGATAGACTGATTGCATCAAGGAGCCTAGGTAGTGGAATGGCTAGCACACTTGCCCAGGAATGGCAAGAACTGTAGGTTCTTATCCTGCTCTAGGCACAATATTTCCCATCTTCATCACACCCAAGATATATTTATATATTTGTACAAATTACAAATGTATAAATGCATAAATATATAAGTGTATGGATTGATATCCTCCGGTGTGACTGACACTGGTCTACATCCGGTGGAGGTGAGGAGGAGAAGGTGGAGCCGCCAGTACAAGGTTGCTCTTACGGAGTATAACAATAATAATAATAATTAGCCCTTAGATATCTTTATACTCGCATAATTCGTTGTACATCACGTAAATATATAAATAAATATTTGAATATATATATATATATACATAAAAGTATACTCCATTTTTTCCTAAGATGCAATGTATATCGATGGTCATCGATTAAATACTTTCAACCACAAATACAAAGACTGAACGCACAGAGATGCCCATTGAATAAGTAATTATAACTTACAGCGTCATCAAAGGACGGTTGCCCTCATACCATGTCTATGTGGTGTGGGAGGTTAAAAATCCCTTGGGTCGGTAAAGGTGTAGGCTCAGGCTTTCTATCGACAAGTAGTGGAATGAGGAAGACCAGTCGTCTATGACTGAAATTTCCCCTGCTTAAACAACTAATGGACCAAAAAACAAAAGAAAATTAATCAGTTTTGTTCGGACAGAGAAGACGAATGCTAACTGGAGTCCTGTACGTTCTCATCGAATCCCATATCAGAGTGGGTGATTTGAGGCGGGAGTGGGGACACCATTCTGGGTCTTTGTGGCAATCCGATCAGCTAGCTCATTACCCCAGGTAATTGAAGGTACACTAGCCCCCCTGACGAGCCTCCCTCCACTCCCCCCACTCCCCCTCCCCCCTGGCTCTGTGTCATTTATCAATGGTCCCTGGTGGGATTTAGTGGTCAGTCCGCTAACTAAATAACGATGGACACACCCCGCCCCTTCCTCCGCATCTACCATCCCCCATGCCATTCTCTTTTGGATTTTTTTTTTTTAAGTTGTACAGTATTGATGTACAACCATATCGCATTAATTTTGTAAAGCATGCTAAAGCTCAGACACCATAGGCTCCTGCATTAACAGGTTCTATTCAGTTGCCTCTGTGTGGCGAGAAATGCTTAATAAGTGCACCACTATCCAAGTTAGATATGTAGAATAAAATCTACATAATTGATTTGGTTCTGAAAATTTGATGTTTTCTTTGGACTATGCAACTTTAACAACATGAAAATAACTTTAAAAGTAGAAAAGGGTAAAACAACTCCACCAGAGTATTCAGTCCTATTGAAACCCTATATGATCATCTACAAAAGGGAAGTTGAAAACATTAACTAGAAATATCACGATGTATTTCTGTCAGCACTTTCTCGATATCCTTTTACGCAACGATTAAACAACAAATATATTACTGATCCTCTATACTTAACCAGCTGCACAATTATTTTTATTTGAGTACAATCTCATACCCGTCCTGATATGATCTTAGATGTTGGTAGGATGTAAAGCCCCAACAAAAAACAACCAAACACAAACTATAGCCGTGTTTACACGGGCAATTCTAAACCGATTTAGACAAATCGATTTATATGAAGCGATGTAGTGGCGCGTTTACACGGACCGAGTTTGAAGGCGGAAATTGATATTTGCGCATGAGCAAGTCCATACAAACCAGCGCCAGTTTTGGTTAGTCGACGTCGCCAGTAGAGAATGGGTTCGACCTAGATCTGTATGGACTGAATCGTATTGGTTTGGAACAGTCAAAACTTCTGCTGGGCAGTGAAACCCTAAAAATAAATGATGAAAAAAATATCTGTGCACAGCTAGCGGCTTCATAGACTAAATTCTATAATATGCGCTTTTGATCGACCGGAAAGTCAACTCGACTGCGCATGTGTGTGATGCGCTTAAGCTAGATCGCTTCATCTATACTACCTCGCAAGGTGGTTTACATATACCGATTTATATGAATCGATTCAGCCCTAAAACACCATAGCGTCGCGTTTACATGCCAAATGTAAATCGATCTAGACAACTGGTTTTATATGAAGCGTTTTAACTCGCCCGTGTAAACACGGCTTATTTCATACACAAATCTGTTACAGTGTTAGTGTTCCCGGGCCTACATACCTCACCTTGCGCTCTAGGATAATTACTCCTGATTGACCCCGAAGGTCAGTGTCTGACCCAGAGATCATCAACCTAGATGTGGCCATTAATTCGACTATTAATAATCACCTTAGGATACAATATTTTTGAAGTTCTTGTTCACGTTAGTAAATCCTGGACGCTGGTCATGTCAATTAAAGGTTGTTCTAACTTCTATTGTGAAAATAGCCTTAATTGGATCTTTATTTTCTAATAATATCTCCGGTTGTTAGCGGGAGTGAGTGACTGGTGGTTTTACTAACGATTCTGTAGGCCTAGATCGTCGAGTAAAACCAACCACTTAAAAATTGATACTTGTCGCTTTCTAGCAAGGCGCTCGGCATTATTAAGATAGGACAAGGACTGGTTGGCTCAGTGTCAGGAAAATTTGACTGAGTGGGATATCAGGTCATGGTGCTGGTTAGATCAAAGATTCACCTGGTACTTGTAGTACACGGGTGAAGGACTAAGTACTGTAACTATGGGAGAAAATAGCTTTAGTATGGAACAGAAACTAGAAACTGTGGCTCCAGTATCAAATGGCTACCCATATAGGCACAGAGTTGGTGAAATGGGCGAGAATGCAAAAATACAAGATGGCGGTGCTAGAATGCCGTCGATTTCACTTTTACATTTTATTAAAGTAGATATTTTATTATATTTTTCAACTCAAAGGTAGCTGGGAAATAATAAGACATATGTAAAGAATAATTGTTGCTTCTTAGATTGTGAAATTAGGCTCTCAATTCATTTCCCCGCACGCGCTGACTCCCAGCGCATGCCGGCCGGTGGCCCGCCCCCTCCCCCCACCCCTCCCAGCCCAGCACTCCTCGGGCGCGGTGGTGCGGGCCCCGGCAGGGGCAGCACCAACGGTCAGTCTCGCCCCGAGCGGTTGTGGAGTCCGGCGCCATCAGCGCATTACTGGGCCGATCTCACCTCACCGGCCATAATCATGCCCGGTTTCGCCACTCACCGGCCTCAATCATCTGCGAAGGTCTGACCACCACGCGAAACTCGTACGACCCTGAGACAGGATGTGCCTCGCCCATTGATCAGCCGCGCCCCACCCTCTCTCCCCCAGCGGGAGGCAGCCAACCCCACTCACCAATCCTGCCCCCGCCAGAGTCACGCGAACCACAGACGCCCAGTGGCCGGAACATCGCGCCGCCGCGCACCCACATACGGGCCCGTGCGAGCAGCACGGGGAATGCGGGCGCCCGATGGATTGCGGGCAACGGCCCAGCACTAATGCGGGCAGCGCCACATACGCGGGCGCCACGCAAGTATTCACCATGTGGCTGCCGCCGGCGCTGCCGCCGGGGGCCGGGACCCCCGCCCGACATCAGCGGGGCCGACGCCGGGGCACACACTAATGGCCCTGGTGCACTCAGGACGCCACAACCCTCCCCGGGAGCCGCATCGACCCCACCCAGCGGGCATTCATGGCGCACGGCCATGACCACTGGCCGTGCCCCACCTCCGCGGTAGATGGCGGCATAGCGAATATATACGCGGCCGTCCACACCACGGGGATGCCCAACACGGTGGAGGCCCGCATACCGGTACCAAGTGGCATTAGGGTCGACCGGTGGAGCACCCTGCTCTCCGGGTCCCCCGACCACCGCCAGCTGGTCGACTTCCTCTGGTTTGGCTTCCCCCTGGGCTACCTCGGCCCCACCTCCGGGACAGGACAGGTCGGGAACCACCCCAGCGCCGCCAAACACCCAGAGGCCGTGGGGGAATACATCCGCAAGGAGATGGAGTGTGGGGCGCTCCATGGCCCCTACCACGAACCACCCTTCCAACCATGGTTCCATGCATTGCCCATGATGACGAGGGAGAAGGCCGACCCCAGTAAGAGGAGGATTATCCCCAACCTCTCCTTTCCCCGCAAAACATCCGTCAATGCGTACATCATCAAGAACACTGCGCTGGGCCACCCCCGTGACCACTGCCTCCCCTTCCGGATCAGGGAGGCCTCCACCCGACCCCTCGACCACATAACAGTGCGACTGGCGATGGACGCACTCCGCAGGTCCAAGATCCACAGGCACAAGGTCCCCCTGCACGCACCCATGAGCGTCATACGGCAGGCGGTCATCGACCTCCGGCCCAACCCGCCCGGGGTGGTGGTGGCCTTCGCACTGCTGGTCATGTTCTTTGCGGGGGCCCAGCAATCCGAGGTCGTGCCGAGGTCAGCGGCCACATTCGATAGAATGCGGCACACCACCAGGGCCGACGTCTGGGAGTGGGACGGGGCCCTGTGCATCGACCAGAAGTGGGCCAAAAACATGCAGGCCAACAACCAGTCACGCGTTCTGGTGCTGGCCTCGGCTCCGGACCCCCGCTTCTGCCCGGTCTGGGCATACCGCGCGATGCTCCGCATTGCCCCCACCTCTGCCCCTGCCCAGCCCCTCCTGCTGTTCCCGGGGGACAAGCAGCACATGACCATCCCCTACATTGCGCGGAGGTGGAGGGAGGCCCAGGTGGCGCGGTCCGACCGCCCCCCATACACACTCCACGCCATAAGGAGGGCGGCGGCGATGGTCGCATTCGCCTCAGGCAGCTCTGAGCTCGAAGTGCAGCGATTCGGGGGATGGACCTCCGATGCCTACAAACGCTACATCAGCACGCAGGCCTCCAAGAAGGTCAACGCCACGCTCGTACGAGCCATGACACAGTAGCGTCCGGTACAACCAAACCTACGACAAATGCCGATACTACATTGGCTTGGCCGGAAAAATATAAACAATACCAATAAATCATCAATTAATTATATTGCGGGGGCTCATAATTAAACAATGGTCATGACCATTCCTTTAATTGACACTTATTAATTAATTAACCATTAATTATTATTATATAATATTCTAAATTACTCAACCACTGCTGCCCCTGGTTGACATCTCCTCACCTCGCCTTGCTCACCTGTCACACCTCCTTCATGCCATTCTCATCCTCCACTCTGATCTCCACATGACACTGATTCTTTGCAGCTCGCGGACGCCCGCAAACCAGAAAGCTATTCATGTAATGCCCCCAGAGGCTGCCCGGAATAAAGACATGTTATCCCATCCGTGCCTCCTTGTCCTGTGTGCCATGGCCGCAATGATAATATATGCATACATAGATATGCAAAAGTATATTTACATACATGGGTATAAGTATATATATATGTATAATTATGTATATTTACATATACATCATTACCTACATAAATTATATATATATATATATAAATATATATATATATATGTATAAATCATACATATATATTATGCATATGTATCATGAATATTATATAGCTACATGGACATGTACATATAAGACAAACTATGTATATGTATATAAGCTCATCCCGGCCTTGTGAGGGCCGGCTTGTGATGGGAATATCCAGTGTACTTTATCATGCCGCTCACTCATACTTACCTCAACCAGACACTGGCGCCCTCTGACCCAGGCCCGCTACCCGCCACCCCCCACCAGGGGGCGCCCGGCCGCTCTCACCCCGCAATCAATCGCGCGTGAAGTTGCTGCACCCCAAATCTCACCGGTTGCTGCTGCGCATGTCTGACGCCACTCTCCCCCTGCCCCCTCTCCCGCCCCCCCCCTCCGATACCCCCACCCACTCCACGCTCTCCACATGTCCACCTCGTCCACCCCTCCACCTCCTCCAGCCTACCGGAGCGGGACTTAGCTCAGGCGGTAGACTGTCAACCTGTGAAGGTGTGGGTCACCTTATCGATCCTGCCCAGTGGACCCATTTGCAGTTTGGGCTATTTTCCGTTCCAACCAGTGGTCCACAACTGGTTCATTAACGGTTTTGGTATGTGCTGTCCTGTCTGTGGAAACGTGCATATATAAGACCCCTGGCTGCTTATCGGAAAGAGTAGCCTAGGTGGCGGCAACGGGTTTCCTCCAAAGAAATATGTCAGAATTACCATATGTTTGACGTTCAATAACCGATGATAAAAATCAATGCGCTCTAGAGGAGTCGTTAAATATAACAAACTTTCCTTTCCTCCACAGACTCTCCTAGCCAGTACCCCAGCCCCACCTCTAGTCTGTCCATCACATTATCTCCTATCCAGCCAACTTGAAAACTGTCCCCTAGTTACCGCATGTCAGACGCAGTGGCCGAATCGGTAGAGCGCAGGCTTCCCATGTGAAAGGTTGGGAGCTGGAATCCCAGCCGAATCAAACTAAAACTACTTACTAATATTACCTACTTCCACAACTGCCAACGTCACAACTATACCTTAGTAACCGTGTGGTGGCAGAATCGGTAGAGTGCAGTCTTCCCATGCGGAAGGTCGGGAGCTGGAATCCCAGTCGAGTCAAACCAATGACTTGTCACTCACTACCTAACCTGGCACTCAGCATTAATAGGATAGGACAATGACTGGTTAGTACAGTGTCAGGACATTGTGACTTTATGGGGTATCAGGTCATGGTGCCAGTAGCCTGGTCTCCCAGAGGGGCGTCACTATAAAGTGACCATGAGTGTGCCCTGTCACAAGTCGGTACCCATCTTGATATGACCTTAGATGGTTGGGTGGTGGTTTGTTGTTGGAGTTTTACGTCCTGGCAACATCTAAGGTCATATCAAGACGGTATGTCCTTAGATATTGCTGGGACATAAACCAATAATAAACAATAACGACAGTCACCATGTTCACCATCCTCTTCACCCAGTTACCCCTCCCTATGCTGCCTCCCCGACCTCCAATCTATCATCACAGTTTCTGCTAAGCAACCAACTTCACAACTGTTCACCCGAGCACTTTTTGGTGCATTGGCAGGCCATACATTAGATACAAGATTCACCATGTACTTGTAGTGCATGGGTGAACGACAACGTAGTGTAAATACGGGCGAAAATAGCTTTAGTATGGAACAGGAACTAGAAACTGTGGTTCCAGGATCAGATCGCTACATATATTGGCACAGAGTTGGTGAAATGGGAGAGAATGCAAAAAGACAAGATGGCGGCCATATAATGCATTGGTTTCACTTTTAAATCTTATTAAACCAGATGTTTTATTATATTTTTCAACTGAAAGGTAGCAGGAAAATATGAAGACATATACAAATAATAAATGTTGCTTCTTAGATTGTGAAATTAGGCTCTCATTTCATTAACCCGCTTTTTCTACCGTTTTTATATAGGGCTAGTCTTCACCCATGTACTGCGAGTACCAGGTGAATCCTTTATCTAGCCATACATACAACATATGGTT
Source organism: Branchipolynoe longqiensis (assembly GCA_030323885.1). NCBI lineage: Eukaryota > Metazoa > Annelida > Polychaeta > Phyllodocida > Polynoidae > Branchipolynoe > Branchipolynoe longqiensis. The sequence continues at coordinate 25,922,293 of CM059200.1, forward strand.
GCATAAGCGGTGGAAAAATGGTGGCTTAATCCAAAACCTTTTTTTTTTAATAACCAATATAACTACAGTAAAATAAGATTTAATGTATTTTATGATGTCATAGTTCCATTTAATTAATCTGGGTTATTACATTAAAAAAACAGAGGTAGGACTGGCACTGGTAGCTGTTATCCTACAGGATGGTACCAGCGCAAAGGTGACGTCATTGCTCCTAGCACCCCCAGCCAAGACGTGGGGCACTGGGGTCGGGTCTTTTTGCACACGGCACGTGTATTTTTAGACTCCACTTGCGGTGTTCTATTTGAAATCCTAATGACTCGCGTGACCCCGAGTTGCCCGAGCCGTCATAATCGAATACGGCCTAGGTGACTGGTCAGTTATTAGCTTGTTACCATTGTTACACCTTACACAACAATATTTATTGGCGATATCGGCAATCGTTCAAGTGGTATGTGTTTTGAATGGAAAATTAAATTGTATTCTTTAATTTAAGTGTATATTTATTTATTTATTTATTCATTCATGTACTGCATTTTACCCATGCTTCTGTTCTCCTTTGTAGCAATCTTATAGGATTGTGATATTTTACCCTTATAGGTATCATTTGAGACAAATGATTGTAAGCTTTAAATGCAAAAGCGACTGTTGAATAATAATATGACAGTGTAAAGGTTGAATACTTCTTACCATGGATATGGCCTTTGCTGCTGACATTGGGTAAAACAACCTAAAACTAGTAAAAGAAAGAAAGAAAGATAGATAGATTGTTCATTTTTCTAGGTCGGACTCCTAATCTGAAGGTCGGTGGTTCGATTCCCTGTGCCCCCACCTCTGTCAATTTGGATTTATAACTTACAGCATCATCAAAGACCCGCACCTCTCATACCATGTCTATGTGGTGTGGGAGGTTAAACATCACTTGAGTTGGTCAAAGTGAAGGCTTGGGCTTTCTATCGACAAACTATTCAGACTTCTCCATGATAGGCAGTATAAATCTTCAAGAAACAAAATATCATTGACAGTGATTATACACCACGTCAGTAGCAATGACAACATTGATGGCGAGAAGTGGTTAAAGTCTATTCTGCCATCTTGGTGTTTGATTTATTCAGGAACCAGACATGATAGCTGAATGAGTTGAGCGTCCGCCTCCCATTTTGGTAGGTTGTGGGATTCGAACTGTCGGGTTTGAATGCTGGCCGAGTCAAACCAATGACTTAAAAAGTGATACTTGTCGCTACCTAGCCTGGCACTCGGCATTACTAGGATAGGGCAAGGAGCAGTGGAATAAGGAAGACCAATTGTCTGTCATTGAAATTTCCCCTGCTTAATAATCTAATGTACCACACCAAAAAAAAACACTATAAATAGGGCATATCTTCCTTGTTGTGTGGTTGTCCATGTTATGTTGTGGTTAGTTGCTTGGAAAGGACTGGGTTCCCGTCCAATCAGCACCAATCCAACAATTCATCACAGAGCAGTCACGCCACCTCTCGGAAGGAAACTAAAATTTAAACAAAGTGGCCATCGTGTTTCCCTTCTCAAAAAATGTACAGTCGCTCACTCAAATCTGAATCTGTAACAGAGCAATCCAAATAGCCTCAAACCCCCAGGCCCTTCCTCTGATAATACCATCTGATAGCTGCCAATACTGGATTATACAGACTATATTTATTGTTTCCTACATTAAGAAAGAAAAGGAAACCTTCAAAGTTCATAGTCGCCATTGCTCACTAGTGGACTTTGGCAACATTGTGTGTTTAATTCTTCTTAAAATGCGACCATGTTGCATTACATATTCACCAATGAGTCTAGCAAATAGGTGAATGTACACGCACACATGCAAGATTAATTGTAGAGGGAACTCCCCTAGATACTAATAGTCACACCCTTCAGCACGGGCTGGGTGAAGGAGTTGGCAAGCTTAGTCTTCAGCTGAAACTAGACGGGATAGCTTTAGTAGGGCGTCTGCTACCTATAAGGTTTTGTTGGTTATTGGAGTTTTAGATCCAGACAACATCTAAGGTCATATCAGGATGTGTACAGACTTGTGACAATACACACTCATGGTGACTTTATACTACTGTCCCTCTGGGAAAAATCAAGCCGCCATCTTCATGACTTGATATCCCACTCAGTCTCATTATCCTGATACTGAGCTAACCAATCGAAATAGCGAAATAGCGAATGGTAGACAGGAAGTGTGAACACTTATTTGTCTCTCATTTTTGCTTGAGTGCAAGTAAATAAGCAACACAAGGAATAATTAGTAGCATGTGGTGAATAAGGGGTCAAATTTCCCTGGATCATCAGCCCTTGCTTTTTCTAATCTGTTCTTGAATGAATTTATTGACTCGGCATCAATAACAATTTGTGGGAGACTGTTCCATATATTTATGATCCTGTTTGAGAAACTGTGTTGCCTTAACTTCGAAATGGCTCTGGGTTTTACTAGTCTATCCTATTAATGTCAGTCGAATGCTGTTCTGACACGACAGGTGTCTTGTCAGTGGAAGGACTGACAAATGAAAGAAAACTCATACCTGTGCACATGACAGCAATTTCCTAATCGAGAAGGGTCACTGAAGACAGGTGCTGCTGTACATAGCAAAGCTTGCCTCAATGTCGCGATACTGAGACTGGGTGAGATATTGTATCCAACTGGGGCAACACAGTAAAGCTGCCAGAGATGCTTACAATGCCACAAAGCCAGTATACTTAAACAAGACGAGCCCTTTATCGGTAATGTCTATTTTAGACATGGAAAACAAATAGCAAAGAGGGAGAAATCCAAACTGCTTTGATTTAATTGGTTAGTGTTTTTTAATGGCGTGTAAACAGCAAAGTCTGCCATATTCACGGTGGGAAGTATTTAATTTGTATTCTGTCCATTTTCAGTCAACCATCACTTTTACGCAGAATATAAAATGTAAACCCACATGACCAATCTAGTACTGGGCTAGGATTATGAACGCCTTTGCATTCACTCCATCAAATATATTATTTAGATGAACTTGGCTTCTGTTGGGTAGTTATTTCTCTTACTGTAGCTTTGATCAGTTCGACAGTGGGGCTGTGGTATGCAAGTGCTAGCACACCACCCTCCAATTAATTCCTGCGTGTATATGGTTGATTGATTGATTGATAAATAATTGCATTGCACCATATCGGCTAGAATAGACCATATTCACGCCGTGAAATGTTTAAACTTTATTATGTCATGTTATTTGAGTTAACTTGTGTATGGAAATGTAGCAATTCTGTGTTACATATGCATCTCAGGTTGTTCTCCAAATGCGATTGACTAATTGATGAAAGTTAAAATTGTACTCTGTCATATTGGTGTAGTAGTCTACATGAGCCCCACTACCATGTGGTGGCGGCAGACACTACGCCGCACACCTACGCAGTTACACTGAACTGCGCTAGGTGGTGGCACGCCAGCCACCGGGCAGAGTCATGACTGGGCTGCCCTCTACCTACTCCATGTGGCTAACACACCCCCCACCCACCTATAGAGGTGACGTGGGACCTGGCGAGTTAGGGGCGGGTCAGTTGACTGTTGACGCTGTGGAGAGCAGAGAGGTTTTGTAATAAACCAGGTTGAAGCGTACTGAAACTAAATCTTGGCATTCTTCCGTGAGTGCGTGACAGTGTGGAAGACCGTGGGCCACCACATTGGTATCACCCCAGAAAAATCTGTTCAGTCAAGTTTGCATAAATGTACAGCAACATGATTAATAAGTTCACTCCGTCATAGAGGTTTCACACATACACACACATGTGTTTAAACTTTAATCAATTCCGAGATAGTTAATTTTACATCAATGTATGGCAACATTTATCTCAGATGCAATTTTAAAGTTGGTAAATTTGTATCTAATGATTGGAAAATTCCACTCGCACAAGAAGTGGACATAGCCTAGTTTTCATTAGAGAAACGCAAGTGAAGTGATTGAATGCTTGATTGATTAGTTGATTGATTGATTGGCTGGTACTTTGTTTGTTTGTTGTTGTTTTATATCCTAACAACATCTAAGGTCATATCAGGACGGGTACCGACGTGTGACAGTGCGCACTCATGGTCACTTTATAGTGCTGCCCACTGGGAAATCAGGCCACCAGCACCATGACCTGATATCCTACTCAGTCACATTATCCTGACACTGAGCCAACCAGTCCTTGCCCTATTCTAGTAATGCCAAGTGCCAGGCTAGGAAGTGACAAGTATCATTTTTTAAGTCATCGGTTTGACAAGACCAGAGTTCAAACCCACAATCTCATGGGTTCGGAGCCCCCGATCCCCCAAAACAGGGGACAGACACTCAACTCATTCGGCCACCCCGTCTAGTCTTGCCTGGTACTGGTTTGACACAGTGTCGACAGCAAAGGGCAACATGACAGTGTTTCTTTATTTGTTTGTTGGGAGTTTTTCGTCCTGACAACATCTAAGGTCACATCAGGATGGGATTCATAGTGAGAAGCACTTAACCTTGATTCTGCTATATAATCATTCTACCATTACTTTTACACATAATATAAAACCCCACAATCAATTAGAAAATATGTCAATATAAAACTAATATAATACAGGCTCATAATTGTACAAATTGGGGCAAGGACAAATAACATCCTAGATAACATTCAAGTGTGTGCTCACCCAATTCACACTGCCATTTAGATATTAAATATTTAAGAATGATGGGGTCTGACATCAGAATGCAGGATGTGACATCATTCAATGACACCACTCACAGCCTTCTTTGCAGCTCGATCAGCGTACTCATTTCATGGATGCTAAACATGGCTAGCTACCCAGCGCAAGAGGACATCATATCCAGCTGTTGCTAAGCAATTCATTAGAATAATTACTTTGTCCACGATCGGTGTCATTAGCAACAGACAAAGGAGATGAAAACGAGTGGATTTAATTGATTTGATAATGAGGCAAAATTAGTATTTAAAGCAAGACAATCAATTTTCTCAGCAGCCAGTGTCAGTCTGTGTTCAGAAGATATACAGAGGAGGAATCTTATTCGTTATTTATATTTGTATAACCAATATTATAGCACATATATGCATGAACATATTGGGTGGTAGTAATTAAACTGCTTAGTGAGCTTAAATGGATTGTTTTAATAAAACTAATTTTAAAGCACAGTTCGCTATAGTTTGATGATTGATTGTTATATAGGAGGAATCATATTCATTATTTATCTTCGGCTAATCATCTATATAGCACATATATGCATGAAGATATTTGGTGAGAATATTATTATTAAAAAGCTTAGTTGGTTTACTTTTAGGTTTCAAGACTAGACTGAAGTGCGATTTGTGAAAAGAAGGAACTATTAGGTTACAAATCGGATGCATACTTGGTAAAGATTGATGGTTGATTGGAATAAAGGAGCAATCCTATTCGTTTTTTATATTAGCATAATCAATTATGTAGCACACATACTTGAACATATTGGGTGAAAGTTGAAAGACTTGTTAAAATAAAATATGTTAAGGCACATTCCGTTATACTATTATAGATTGATGATTGATTTATATAAACAAAGAATCTTATTCGTCACAATCATTTATATAACACATATATGCATGAACATTTTGGGTGAAGGTATTAAACAGTTTACTCAGTTAACAGTATTCTTCTAAATAGATTATTTGTAAAGGCATATTCTGCTATAGATTGATGATTAATTGGTTTGTTTGTTATTTTACGTCCTAGCAACATCTAAGGTCATATCAGGATGGGTACCGACTTGTGACACTGCACACTCATGGCAACTTTATAGTGCTGCCCCACTGGGAAATCAGGCCACCAGCATCATGACCTGATATCCCATTCAGTCACATTATCCTGACACTGAGTGAAACAGTCCTTGCCCTATCCTAGTAATGCCGAGAGCCAGGCTAGGAAGTGACAAGTATCAATTCGTAAGTCATTGATTTGATTTCGACCAGGGTTTGAACCCCCAATCTCATGGGTTCGGATCCCCCGAGCTCCCAAAATGATTTAATTGAAGGGCAATGTACATCATACGCGGAATGTATATAATAAGCATCGTGTGCTTCTTTCATTCTCCTTTTCTTCATCCACTGTAATTAGGTTTTATGGAACTTATAACTGTATATAATGAGGATGTTGACATAAACTTTATTCAATTTAATTGATTGATAGGTGGTTGCTTTACCCTGTGTCGGCGAGAGATGTTCAAACTGTATTCTGTCACGTCATTCCGCGATAAACCCACTCTCTCGGCGGTCATCTTTATTTGTAGAGTTTACTGCGCTCCTCAGCCTGGATTGAATGGTGCCTTATGCAGGCATGTCACGTGATGTATGGCTGCTGGGACCAGGGATCATGCTTACATTAACTGACACTCTATACCTCGCGCATGGCAAGCAGCAATATGGGCCCAGCAAGACAGCACCCAGCGCCCCCCTAGAGGCGCCACTGTCACACTCAGCTACTTCCGGTTTAGTCCATCTCATAGGTCAGTGTATGCATGCAGGCTCTATTCGAAACTATGTGGATATATATATATATATATATATATATATGTATATGTGTGCTGTATAAACCATTATCCGAGTATAATAAGCCAGAAGATCCCATCTACTACCCAGCCACTAAGTAATTGTCTGGCTACCTCTATTAATTTGGTCATCCACTGATACTACCTCACCTCCTCATGTGGCGCCACCTACTCGCCCATGCCTCAGTCGCCATTACGCTCACCTATTGTAACGCTGAAAATGTGTCATCATCATCATCATGCTGTCGGTCGCGATGCGACAAAGACTGCCTTCATTACTTGACTGCCGCTCTCCATTTTTGTGCGGTTGTACATTTCATGAAAGCTGCCTGCAAAAGTGTTGAAGTGCTGCTGGCTTTGAAAATGTGTATATATATATATATATATTGAACTTTATATAATGGTGTACTTGGTAGGTTCAGCTTAAATGTCGTAGTCATGGTTTCGTTTTGGCCTGTATGGCATTTATCGGTTTTTGCACTTGAACCCTTCATATAATACTTCTGAGCGAGCGGAGTGTCACACCACATGCAGGGGGGTTGCTGGCACCCCCCCTCCCAGCCCCCACCAGAGGGGGTGAGAGTGGGGAGAGCAGGACACTACAGAGCTTGCTGCTTGCGATAAAGGGTTTATCACCATCCATAGAAAGAAATTCTCCGGTGCGACTGACAGTGGTCAACATCTGGGCGAGATGGCGCCACAGGTAAAGTGTTGTATCTTACGGAGCATAACAATAATACTAATAAGTACTATTCCCCTAAGTATCTTTATACTCGCATAATACGTTACACATCACATATATATTTATGCTGTATACTTGATAATGCATATTTAAATAGTGATGGTTCTCATTTTTTATATTTATCTGATTACTGATTGATTGGTTGATTGATTGGTGGTTTTGGTCAACATCGTTCCAGCAGCAAAGGCCATATTCATGGCGAGAAGTGTTTAACTGGTATTCTATCCATTTTCATTTCATGCCACTCCCCGAGGGAGTGCCGCTAATAACTTGCAAAAGCCAGTGGTACTTCAACACTTTTCAAGCAGCTTTTATGAATTGTACAACCGCATGAAATAACATCACTCTCACAGCAGAGACCTAATTGGAGAGTGGCAGTTAAATTATGAAAGCAGTCTTTATCGCATTGCAACTGACAGCATAATGATGATGATCCATTTCCATTCAACCATCACTTGTTCACAGAATGTAAAAGCATATCTGCATGCTAATATATATGAGCCTGTCTCAAAAGGTGATCACTCATTTTTTTTGTCCATTGTAACGATTGACACAAAATAGCACAGAAATGGTTACACTGAAAACACAAGGACATTTGCTTCAAATCAATATGTATTCTCTTGGGATTATGAAACACCATGTAAAAAAAAATCAGTTTATCCTAAGCAAATGCATAAGCAGATAGTATGTTGATCATTACAATGGACAAAGTTTTGTCCCATATTGCTTAGCACCTTTTGAGACAGTCTCATATGTTCTATATACGAGAATCTATTGTGGCGGGTCAGCTCCAACCTCCTCTGTATTCACATCTGACTAGCTCTGTCATTCACCACAGATTGTTATTCTTCATATCATAAGGCCAGTAATCTCATTCCAGGATTTAGGTCTACTCAATCGAGATTCATTGTCTTCTTTTTATCAGTCTGAAATGCATACATAATATATATTTATGCAATACATCACTGATTGGTCGTTGATTTGCACCTTTGGGCAGGAAAGGTCATAACCACGGCCACATTGTTTGTTGTTGGAGTTTTACGTCCTGGCAACATCGAACGTCATATTAGGACTGGCATCAACTTGTGACAGTGTGATAAGATAACACCAACACTACAGCTGGTCAGCATTGAAAACAAACCTGAATAATCAGGCTTATATGCTATGGACAGTATAAATACAGCCTCAATAAATATAAATATTTTTTTAAATGCTGCCGCACTGGGAGAGATTTCACCAGGATCATGCCCTGATGTCACATTATCTTGACACTGAGCCAATCAGGGGCCGTATGCAGGAGTCGGTGATAGCGAGGCAAAACGGTGTTTGGGTGGAATTCCCGTTTAGCGGGAAAGAATGGTATGCACGAGTCAGTGATAGGCCTAACAGCACAAGTTTAAACTAGGTTAAGGTAAACCAGAAATTTAGCTAGTTTACAGCGGTGTAAGGTATCAAATCTATTCAAGGGTGTCATATTTAACGTTACATAGTCAAATGGTGACATTTTATTAAATTAACCCTAAAATTGAAGCGAGATTAACGCTGCCGCCGCAACGGCGGCGATATTAATAATTATATTTTCGAATCGACGAATGTAAAGTAAACAAATCGCCGCCGCCGCTGCATGGACATCAATATCCATACTGTCGATGCCGTCGCCACATCGGCGGCAATATATTAACCCCAAATCTATTCAATGCTGTCTGTCATATTTAACAGAATTACATACACAATAAGTGAAATGTTATTAAATTAACCCTAAAATCGAAGTGAGATTAACCCTGCCGCCGCAACGGCGGCGATATTTATATTTTCGAACCAACGAAGCAACCGCTGCCGCCGCCGCCAGTATGGAAAGCGACGTCGATGCGGTGGCGATTTGTTTAGTTTACATTCGTCGATTCGAAAATATTATTATCGCCGCCGACATGGCGGCAGCATTAATATTGCTTCGAAATTAGGGTTAATTTAATGAAATGTCACTTATTGCGTATGTAATTCTGTTAAATATGATAGCATTTAATAGATTTGAGCCAAATATATGGCTAGAGATGCAGAGGGATTTCCCAAATCTATAAATAACTTCACATTTAGCTATAATGTAAGTGTTACGCGCTCCTGCATACCACTTGACACAGTTCCCGACATCGGTGATAGCTAAACGGTAACAGGCTGTAACACCAAACCCCGCTAACACTGACTCCTGCATACGGGCCCTGTTCTTGTGTACGTGAATATATATATATATATATATATATATATATATATGTACGGGCTGGTGGTGCCTGAGTGGGATGTAAATAGACATAGTGGTGCTGGCAGGTCTGGGTGTGATTGCACTCAGGGCCTACCCCCTCTGCTGGGAAAGGGATCATCACACTCAAAGGTCAAGGTTGGTGGTGGCCATGAGGCCATACAGCTTGTGGTGGTGGACAGACCACTGCTATCGATGGGGACCAGGAATCCTGCATCCCTATTGCTAGGGCCAAGAATGTGTGTTTCCATTGGGGGAAAGGTGTGGGGTGATACTCTACAATGAACCCATGTAACCATATCAATAATAAACCAGAGGGCTGGACTCTCTCTTCTTATTTACACTTTATACTCTTCCTTTCTCTTTGTCTGTATTGATTTCACGATAGCCTGCCTACACAGCCACAGATTCGAGCCTTAGCTGTTACAATATCACATTCATGGTATATTCAACCGTAACTCAATTGTCCATGTTATGTCTATCAAGTATCAGGGGTAATTCATGGGTGGAGCCCCGATGTCATTCCTGCCCTTATAGCCTCACCATGGGACCCGATTTGTTGTGTGCCATGTAATTCACAGCACCAGACCTACGGCCAAAACCACTGTTCTTAGCCATCAGAAGGTGGGCCCTGTTGTGGCCCACACCTGGGTGCCGTCTGTGGTTCGACCTGCCGCAGTGGCACCCTCTTCCGTCATGGCCCAGTAACAATTATAAACTGATGACAAACCATGCCGCCAGCAGACCAATGGCAAACCACATCCCTACTGGACTGATCGAAAGCCACACATTCAAATAACTATGCCTCCTCCAGGTGGAGCCGCCAGTACCCCCATGACATCCCCATCTGGCTGACTCCATTACACGCTGAGTTACTCTGACCGTGATTGGTTAACTGCGTGTCCAGTTGACAACACCTCCACCCCCTCCAGTTTCACCCATCCACCCGCCCCTCTGAACGAAAATGGGTAGGGTTGAGTGTTTGGGCCTGTTTCATCTGACTCCTGGCTAACGTATGGGTACAGGGACTGAACCCACGACCCTGATATTGGGGCCCCCTCAGCCTCCATCACTCCCTCTCATCCTACAAGCATCAGCTCAATAAGACGTTTTGTTTTTGTTTTTGGGGTTCTTTCTTGAAGATTAATACTGCTTATAATGGATAAGTCTGAATAGACTTGTTTTCACAATGAGGCATTTGTCGATAGAAAGCCCGAGCCTACACTTGTACCGACCCCAAGGGATTTTAACCTCCCACACCACATAGACATGGTATGAGAGCAACCAGCCTTTGATGTCACTGTAAGTTATACACACTAGTGGAAATCCAAATTGGCAGAGGTAGGGGGGCACAGGGAATCGAAGCACCAACCTTCAGATTAGGAGTCTGATCTCGAAAAAAGTCGGACACTCTAACCACTGTGCCACAGAGAACCCCACTCTACCATGCCTCCACCATCGTGAATCATGTGTCATATGAGGAGGGTCAAATCTCATGAATTCTGGCAAAGGATGCCAATATCAACATTGTTAATTGCAATTCTTACCTATGAGAGTGTGGCAGATCCCACGTTATGGAGTCGGGTACCATGTCAGCAGCTGGTTGGTTGCTGGTTGGTTGTTGCTTCTTGGACTTTTACATCCCGGCAACATCTCAAGTTATATAAGGCCGGCTACAGACTTGTGACAGTGCACACTCATGGTGACATTATGGTGCCTGATATCCCACTCACTCACATTATCCTGACACTAAGCCAAACAGTCCTTGCCGTATGTTAGTGATAAATATACATTTGTAAGTCATTGGTTTGATTCGACCATGGTTCGAAGCCATGGGTTTGAATCCCACGATTGACCAAAACGGGAGACGGACGCTCAACTCCTTCGATCATCCCGTCTGGTCCAACGTCAGCAGCAATTGTCATATTCACAGCGCGAACTTTCTTTGTCATTGTAGTATAATTTATCCACAGCCTTCATACAGAATCTAACAGCTCAATCATTAAGAAATATGTTGTCCAATGACGCTATTAAATTTGCATTATTATTAATTAATTAATTAATTAAAAAAACAATACATGATGATGTACTATGAGGAGTAGGTTATCCAACCACTCATGCCCACATGATCACTTTATAACCTCCCTAACTAAAAGTCAATTTGGTCTCACGACCAGGGTCCACTTGGGAACCGGTGCAGTTTCTGCTGCCCTAGATCCGGATGGCGCGCACCGCGTTCCCACTTCTATTCAGCGCTCACTTCCCATCATCCCACCACCACCACCCCTCCTCCTCCTCCTCCTCCTCCCATCCTCTGGGTATATGGAAATGCGCGCCTCTAGCGGTGGAGGCGGGTAGGAAGGGGGAGGGGGCAAGACAAGTCCACTCATCACCATTTGCAAAGCTATCTCCTGCCGCCTCTCCCAAATCACTGCCCGGGTCGGCGACCTGCATTTGCTTCGTGAATAGACCAATTTATTTGTTCGGTGAATAAAGCAGGACAAAGTGTAGAGGCACTCAATTCAGAACAGAATTATATATTTTATGTACATATAAATATATATGGATAGTTATAAGCCTGTTATCGCATGTAACGTGGAGTGGGTTGCAGTCCCCCTCCGCTTCCCGGTGTGGCGTGCTCAGCCGTGTACCGTGCTCAGCCTTGTACATATACTCAAACTCAAGGCATTGTCAATGGTCGTAAGTCACTAACCTTATAAATTTAATATAATGTTTTTGGTAAAGATGTTTTCTATATGTGTAACAAGCGATTTGTTTCTAGGTGGTGTGGTTTTAGAGATATTTCACTTTTCCTGGATTTTCTGTATGAAGATTGCTCACCACCATTGACAATGCCTTGAGTTTGACAGTATGTGCAGTGCAAAACATTAGTTTTAATCAAAATTAATAGAAATCAAGAACCCTAACCTTATAAATTTACTATAATCTTTTTGGTGAAGTTCTTCAAGTTAAATTCTGACCGGAAACGGTGGCTAAAGTGGTAGAGCGCATGATTCTAGTGTGGAAGGTCGGGAGTTCTAAATCTGGCCGAGTCAAACCGATGACGCACAAAATTGATACTTGTCGCTACCTAGCCTGGTGTTCTGCATTAGTAGGATAGGGTAAGGGCTGGTTAGTTCAGCATCAGGATAGTGTGACTGAGTGAGATATTGGGTCATGATGCCGGTGTCACAGTTTCCGCCGTCCACCAGTTTCCGCGGTATGCATCGCTTCTGCGCATGCATCCGAACAGCATCGTCACTAACCTTATAAATTGAATGTAATGTTTTTGGTAAAGATGTTTTCTATATGTGTACCAAGTGATTTGTTAATAGGTGGTGTGGTTTTAGAGATATTTCACTTGTTCTGTATTTTCTGTATGAAAATTACTCACGCCCATTGACAATGCCTTGAGTTTGAGTCTATGTACACGGCTGAGCATGGACACGGCTGAGCACGCCACACCGGAGTGGTGTCGCTACCAGCATCTACCTCTACGCCTCCTGCACAAGGCATCTCCTCCAAGTCCAATAGCTCGGAGGAATGTTATATACTTGTATAATTTTATATAATTGTATATACTTATATGTATATATATACTTATATGTGTATATATACTTATATGTGTGTGTATATATATAATTGTGTGTATACAGTAAAACCTCTCTAACCGACCACCTCCACAGATCGACCAATCCACTATAATCACGGTTTATTTAGGTTCCAACAGTACCATTGAAACTGTATGCTAACTCCCTAAACCGACCACCTCCCTAAATGGACCACTTAAAGTCGTTCCCAAGGTCGGTCGATTAAAGAGGTTTTACTGTATATGTACTTATATGTGTCTAGAGTAAAACCTCATATCTGATTGGGTACTGACCTGTAACTGTGCGCACTTATCGTGACTTTATAGCATTGCCCCACTGGGAGACCAGGGCACCAGCACCATGACCTCATATCCCATTCAGTCACATTATCCTGACACTGAGCCAACCTGTCTTTACCCTATCCTAATAATGCCGAGCGCCAGGCTAAGAAGCGACAAGTATCAATGTTTGAGTCAATGGTTTGACTCGACCAAGGCTCAAACCCGTGGGTTCCAATCCCACAATTTACAAAAATGGGATACGGACGCTTAACTCATTCAGTTATCCCGTCTGGTCAAAATTATAAAAAGATATATGGAATGTTTCATCTCAAGACAAATGGAACAGGAATCAAAATAGATACATAATGTTCTATGACTTATTGTTACCTTTGTTGCTGATCTTTAAATAATTCATATGCCACATATGAATAATACATTTTAAATGGGGAAAAAAACCGGATGTGATTTTTGTTGTCCCAAAGTGACGGGTGTGCTTGGATGGGCATAATGTGAAAGCGACAGGGACCCTGGGTAACCGGAAATATGGTCTTTATCTCGAGCAACTGTTCGCCTTATGGACACTGACATGGCAGATATAACGGGCCGGGGCCAGGTGAACATGTCGCGAACCCTCTCTCTGGAATAATCCAATATTATCAGAGTGGATGTCGCCCAGCCCTGACAATGGGCAGTTTGTTGCTTTGACTCAACGTGGGTTTGTACCCATGAGTCTGAATCCCATGATCTACTTTTAACGGGAGATGGGCGCTCAACTCATTCAGCCATCCTGTCTGGTCAGAATCAAAAGAGATACACAAATTCTACATGAAACATTATGTGAGTATCTTTGTTACTGATATTCACATACGTTATATAACAATCATATATGTCAATAATAAATTTTGAACGAAAAAAAAAGACTACAATTTATTTACTTTTCTCCCTAAATGCCTGCTGTGCTTGGAGGGCCATAATGTGAAACCAACTGGGACGCTGGGTAACCGGAAATAGGGTCTTTATCTCGAGCAACTGTTCACTTTATGGACACTGACACGTCTGAGTTAGCAAGCCCGGGCCGGGCGGGAATGTCGCGAACCCTCTCTCTGGAATAATCCAATATCATCAGAGTGATGTCGCCCAGTCCGCCTCTCGGCGACACGCCAGCCACTTATCGTCAGGGCGGCCATTTTGGGCGAAAATTGTGAAAGCGAGGCTTTAGATGCACAGGGACGCCGGGCCGGCCATGGCAGGTCTATGTATCGGCTAGCAAAGACATTATGGCGGTTTGTCACTAGTGCCAGTGCTCAATAAGGATTTGAGTGCATGTGTGAGTAGGTATCTTACACGAGGGTGACTACGGTATTTTGACAATAAAGACTAATTCATGGTGGGTGATGGCACTAAAGGGTACAAATGTTTTCATTGTGATTGATTGATTGATTGATTGATTTGTGGTTGGTTAATGTTGTCTCAGCAGCAAAAGCCATATTCATGGTGAATTTATTCTGTCACGTTGGTTTCATGAACAAAAGAGTGTTTACTACATGTTAAAGAGTGTTTACTACATGTTAAAGAGTGTTTATTACATGTTAGAGAGTGTTTACTACATGTTAAAGAGTGTATATTACATGTATTCCATGATGTATCCATGAAATGCACACACACACACACAATCAGTTCTCAAATTTGTGTGTGTGTCATGTGAAACAGCAAAATAAAACCGGGTAATTTGTATAAATTTTCTTTTAAAGTCATAACACCTGGAACATACCTTCAATCCTAAGGATTAATTGATTATAGGTTGCTAACTGCTATGCTAATTTTGTATTCATAATTTATTGGAGGTTGCTAAAAGATGTGTTAATTATTACTGATGATTGGAGGTTAATAACTGGTGTATATTTTAATAAGTTGCTTAACACCATGATGATAACAAAAGCTAGATTCATGTAAAGAAATGTGCGCCCTGTAAGTTGTTGTATTATAATTTAACCAGAGCTTTTACACATAATCAAAAAGCATACAATCAGCTATATGTGAAATGACATGTATAGTTCAAATCTCAGACGCATTACAATTGTCACTAAAGAAAAATAATTATATATCAAATTCAATGACATCTTTCTTCCTAAACTTGTTATATTCCCCAGGAAGGTCAACAATCTTTAGTTTTATTTTTCGAAATCTCAGATTTTATTTCCTTTGTAAAATTATTGGTGGTTGGTTGATTGTTGGAGTTTTTCATCCTGGCAACATCTAAGGTCATATCAGGACGGGTACCGACTTGTTACCATGCGCAGTAATGGCGACGTTATAGTGCTGCCCCACTGGGAGACCAGACCACCAGCCTGATATCCCAGTCAGTCACATTATCCTGAGGCAGCCAGTCCTGAGGCAGCCAGTCCTTGTCCTATCCTAATAATGCCGAGCACCTGGCTAGGAAGCGACAAGTATAAGTGTGTAAGTCCTCGTGGTGTTCTCTGTGGTGGAGTGGTTAGAGTGTCTGACTTTGTTCTAGGTCAGACTCCTAATCTGAAGGTTGGTGGTTCGATTCCCTGAGCCACCCACCTCTGCCATTTTGGAATTCCACTGCTGTGTATAACTTACAGCTTCATCAAAGGCCAGTTGCTCTCATACCATGTATATGTGGTGTGGGAGGTTAAAAATCCCTTGGGTCAGTAAAAGTGTAGGCTTGGGCTTTCTATCGACAAACTGTCTAATGGTGAAAACAAGTCTATTCACACTTATCCATAATACGCAGTATAAATCTTCAAGAAAAAATCATTGGCTTGACTCGACCGAAAATTGAACTCCCTACCTTCCGTACGGGAGGAGGCCTGCGCTCTCCCAATTCGGCCACCGTGTCCAGTGTGTAACATTATTGATGCGGGGCCAGAGAATGCGCACAATTTAGTAAAACAGCCTCAGTGATCAGACATTCCACTACATGTAGAAGACCAGGTGCATTCCTCGACCTAATTACGCTGCCAGTTTGAGCGCCTCTTTCTTGTCACACTGCGTACACACGTTATACCACGTTGAGCATGAAGTCATTAGTCAGTTGCCTCATTGTTGAGGCGGCAGAATATTCCCACATCTGTCAGGCCATTTCGGGATGAGTGTCCTGTTAACTTTATAACGGAAGTGTATCTTTGTTCATCCATTTTCCATATCTCTCCCAGCGGGCGCGGTGGCAAACTCGATAGAGCGCGTGCCTCGCATGCGGGAGATTGGGAGTTGGATCCAGGTCGAGTCAAACCGATGACTTATCAACTTGATACTTGCCGCTTCGTAGCCTGGCGCTCTGAATTAATAGGATAGGGCAAGGAATGGTTAGCTTAGTGTCAGACTAATGTGACTGAGTGGGATATGGGGTCATGGTGCCGGTGGCCTGATTACCCAGTGGGTCAGCACTATAAAGTCACCATCAATGTGCACTGTCACAAGTCAGTAGCCATCCTATGTATGACTTTAGATGTGGCCAGGATGTAAAACTCCAAAAACCAATCAACCATATCTGTCCTCCTGCTACTAACTAGTACAATCTGCTGATTGATTGGTGGCTGTTTAGCAGCAAAGGGCGAGAAGTGTTCAACTTGTATTCTGTCTTAGATTATTCAACGCCACGTCTGATGCTCACAATTGATAAAAAAAAACTGTTGCAAAGGACAATAAAATCCTAGTTATATTTCAATGACATCATTTGTTTGGGCTAACCATTCTTTGATAAGCTAGCTGATGTGGCACAATCCTCATCATCATCATACTGTCGGTCGCGATGCGACAAAGACTGCTTTCATTACTTGACTGCCGCTCTCCATTTAGCTCTCTACATTTCATGAAAGCTGCCTGCAAAAGTGTTGAAGTGCTGCTGGCTTTTGCAAGTTACCAGCAGCACTCTCTCGTGGAGCAAATAGAGGTTTCACACCGGCAAGAACATGTCAAGACAGGCGCAAAACTATCTGTCCCTGCAGTGGCTGGTCGGGAGATGTTGGGAGTTCCATACATCAACCACCCTTAATGCTACCACAGTGACATGGTTTTCTGTTTAGGGTTTGCTCCCTTAGCCTTCGGTTCTGTCAAGAACCTGTACCACAAGGCAGTGGTTTACAACTCTGCAAGGCAGGGGCGTCAAACTCCCTGAGGTATTGCTATACCTGCACAATCCTGCTGGCCTCAATAAGGATACATTTTGTTTTTGTTTTACATTGGGAAAACGTATTCTGCATGCTGATTGCATTACAACATTTTTGGCAGAAGGCCATAACATCAACAAAACAATTTAACCAAATGTGAATGACTGTCAGTGGGAACTGATATCCATACATCTTGAGGAACAGAAGAGTGTGTAAAATATGAATAGCCAACGTGCCAGCAGCTAAGGACCACTTGCTCCTGTCGACCCACAGCATGAGCTTGTGGTGGTTTCTCCGCAGCTGGGATGCTGTCATGTCATTTGTTGTTTGTACTTTTGTCCCACTCCAGCTGCCATATTGATTTAATATGGGCGAAAATGAGTGGTTTCAGATCAGCGTGACTCAGATAGCCACAGTGTAATGCCACATTTCAGAGCCTTTTTTCTCAGCCCGATCAGCAAGCTCGTTTTCTGGGATGCCAACATGGGCAGGCACCCAGTACGAATGGATGTACGCAGCTTGAAAAGTTTGTGTATCTTTTTCTATACACCTTATCTACTTCTGCTATCCTGGTTGGATCAGTGTCTGAAACATCCACAAGAAGACTACATTGTACTCACATGGTTGTTTCAATCCTAACCTAGTTGCTACAGGCACATGTGCATAGTCTGGACTGGCTGGTGGCGGTTGCGAAAAAGAGAGAGCATGTGACCTGCACCCTTATTTATAGGTTTATATCTGGGTATCAGTGAGGTGACCCTAGCTGGTACCTGGCAGCCTATTGCTGCCAGTACCAATGCAGCCACGTACCAGTCAGGTGACCTAGTTAGCTCGTACCCGGCAGCCCGTTGGCTGCAGAGTACCAATGCAGCCGTCACCTGCATGGTTGCATAGCACTAAATAAAAATCACCCTGAAATTCCCAAATATTTTACAAGCTGTTGCTACGAAGTTCTGAAGTAAATTTGATGGTTTACAAGTATGCTTTATAACCTTGTATACACACCCTTCCCTGTCCTCTATGACACCATGATAATAAGAAAGAGGAAGTCCAATGGTGTTTGTCAGACCAATCACAACCTACTGTCTTTGATATCAAACAACCCCTTCTAAATGTGACTTTTCATTGAGATATATAGGGTATTCATATTGTTGTTGGTTGTTATTTTACATCATAGCAACATCTAAGGTCATATCAGGACGGGTACTGACTTGCGACAGTGTGCACTCATTGTGACTTTATAGTGCTACCCCAATGGGAAACCAAGCCACTGGCACCATGACCCCATATCCCACACAGGAATCTTATCCTGATGCTGTGCTAACAAGTCATTGTCCGATCCTAATAATTTAGAGCGCCAGGCTAGTTAGCAAAAAGTATAAATTTGATACGTCATTGGTTTGACTCGGCCAAGATTCGAACTCCCGACCTTCCGAACGGGAAATCTGCGCTCTATCGATTCGGCAATCGCATCCGGTACATATTCATGCAAGGCATCTATGTAAATGTTAATACACCAATATTATTCCCGCAAAAGGAATGCCTGACTTATCCAAAACAGATAATCAATCCGTTAGCAGCCTCAGTATGCGCAACAACTAGGACAATACAGATTAGATATAAATGACGTCATTCATTATTCTAATTGACACTCAATACACTGCATTGCATTCACGCATATTAGTCTCAACAGCTTGGTTGGTTATTGACGTTTTACTACCTGGCAACATCTAAGGTCATATCAGGATGGGTTCATACTTGTGATAGTGCACACTTATGGTAACTTTATAGTGCTGCCCCAAAAGGAGACTAGACCGCCAGCACCATGACCTGATATCCCACTGACTCACATTATCCTGACACTGAATTAACCAGTCCTTACCTTATCGCACTAATGCCGAGCGCCAGGCTAGGAAGCGACAAGTATCAATTTTAAAGTCATTGGTTTGACTTGACCTTAGGCAGGCGAGGCCAGCGCTCGGCCTTTTAGGGTACCACACCTTTTTAGTCCCAACCAAACCTCGCTATGCGCATTAGGTGATTTTGACACTTCATTTGCTGACTGTAACCATCACTATTCGCGCAACAGTTATTTAGTTATTTAATATCGGTCATCTGCAATTATAAATAAAGGATCTCATCCTCCAACTATTGTGTAATTTCCACAGCAGAACATCTTCCCTGTTCAGCAGTTTTTTTCCGAATGTGGCGCCACCAACGGCAGGCTACGACACTACAATCCCTCGTTTGGCATTCTCATTTGACATAATCCTCCAGTGTGACTGATGCTTGTTGATACCCGTTGGAGGAGAGGTGGGCCACAGGTGGCGCCGACTGTCAAGTGTGGAGTCTTACTGAGTATAACAATGGTAATAATGATAATAAATAATATAATTAATATATAATGGAAACAATACATGATTTCCGTGATTAGTATGACACCTGGTGATAGGCAATGACACTCGTGTTGTGGGTCGACAGTATGTCACTGTGTTGTTTTACACTGACGATCAAGCATTTCAATCAATCAATTAATCAATCAATCAATAGGATACAGCTATAATTATAAAAAGTGATTAAAAAATGCTAAGTATGTTTTCGCTATAAATCCACATTTGTGTCGAAAAGACTGTCAGTTGCTCAATATGAAGCCAGTATTAATAGAGCCTCAATTGCCTCTCCACAGACTCGGTGACCCACAAGTCCAGTCTGGATTATGCTCTGTGCATGCGTCGTAGAAATCGTGTATTCCCTTAATATTTTTATACTTGTATAATGCGTTATACATTATATATGTATATATAATGTATGACAGCAACTACGTCCACAGTTACATCAAATTTAATATCAATGACGTCACAGCTGGAATCAATACAAACTAATTGAATGCTCATTAATGCTGCTCCCCTTGGCGCTCTCTGGATTACTGCCATCTGTCCTCACTCTCAAGCCTCCCAGCCTCATTATAACCCTACCGCCCAACTATCCCGTCCTCCATTGACCTCCCCATTGGTGAACCTTGCTGTCTTTTCCTGCACTCGACCTCTCGTCATATTCCCGGACAGTCTTCGCGTCGACGCCTGACTTATTTTTACCCGCCCACCCACACCCAAAGTCAGAAAACATCCAACTGAGATAATGCTCCTTCAATTAAAAATCCCAACCAATATAAATGTCACCGTCTATATTTATGACCCGGCAACACTACCGGTTCAGTGACAATTAACACTTATTAAAATTAGAGATATCTTCTACTAACTGTGGCTCAACCCTAGCTGGGACCAGAAAAAAAACCAGTTGATTTATCAGTTGATTGGTGGTGAGTTTATGCAGTGTCAGCAAAGTCCATATTTACGGTGAAAAGTTAGAATGTATTCTGTCAGAACACAAAAACTATGTTTAAAGTTCACAGTGGATTAATAAAAATTGCCGCCCAAATATAGTAAAAGAGCAAATTGTTCTTGCACCTGCTGATTAAGACCGTACTGTTTGTATACTGATTGGTTTGGTCGGGCGTTGGGGTTTTACGTCCTGGCAACATCTAAATAAAAAAGTCATATCAGGACGTGTACTGACTTGTGACAGTGTGCACTCATGGCAACTTTATAGTGTTGCCCCACTGGGAAATCAGGCTGCCGGCATCATGACCTGATATCCCACTCAGTCACATTATCCCGACAGTGAGCTAGCCAGTTCTTGCCCTATCCTATTAAATTCCAATGATAGGAAGTTAAGAGTATCAATTTTATAAGTCATTGGTTTGACTCGACCGCGCCCGGTGTGTCTACTGATTAGTATGATTGATTGCGTGATTGATTGATGGTTAATTTTACACCGTGTAGGAAACGGTGAAGAGCGAGTCAAATTTCTGTTGTCAGTCTAGTTTGCCTAGAAACTAATTATTACGTTATTACTGGTTAATATTTCACAGGTAATTTGTCTTAAAGCCCAAGTCACACCTACCTGGACGAGCCCTGGATTTTAAGCCGGACCACCCCCGGACCACCCCGGACCACCCCGGACCGCCCCGGATAAAATCGTTATTTTTGGTCGTTTTTGCCTCGCTCTCATACCTACCCGGACGAGCCACGGTCCACAGCCATGGATTAGTCCCGGATCAGCGCCGGATTGGCCCCGGACAACCCCCAGATGACCCCCGGACAACCCGGACGAGTCACGGATCACACACGGATGATGCCGGTTAACCCTGGATTGCAATATTCCCGGATCGCCCTGGATCATCTGGGATGTTTTAAACATTTTAAAACATCCGTGGCTGACCCCGAATGGTGCCGGATCACCAAGGACCAGCCACAGATCACCATGGACCACCAAGCACCAGCCACAGATGAACCACGGATGAACCACGGATGATGCTGGATCGCCACCGACCATGCCGGATCACAGGTCGGGGCTCGTCCAGTCCCTGATCCGGGTAGGTGTGACCTAGGCTTTAGCAACAAAGCTAAGGTCAGGTCTTAATCAAGCAGAGGCTGTTATCAGCATTTTTTGCTAAATATGAATAACGTACATAACGGGGGTCAAGTTTTGATTGATTGGTGGTTGGTTCGGAGTGTCGGCAGGAAAGGCTATATTCACGGTGAGAAGTGATCAACTTGTGTTCTGTCATATCGTTATTCGACCATCACTATTACACAGAATGTAAAAGCATACAATCAATATTATTGGTAACGAGGCCTCACATGTTATGTATATTAAAGCTGCATTGTCTGATGAAGCATCACATTTTAAAAACCAAAACACTCAGCTATATTTGATTGTACATATCAAACTTAGATACTGATACACAAATTAAGCATTTGAAGAGTTCAGGTGCAAATCCCTGTAACCGCCGATCCAAAAATTGAATTAAACTTTGCAATCAAACATTCAAAAGGTAATGTTTATACATTCCTATTTGTTTGGTCCATTGCTCCATAACCAGTTCTTCACAACCAATGTGAAACTAGAGGGAACTAAAATTACTAAATTTTAAAGAAATTCAAGTCAATTATTGGATTGGCGTTTACACCTTAACTCTTCATTTGTTACCACATAGAAAGGCACACTAAGTCAATTTAATCAAACCTCTTACTTCATAAGGCTATGGTGTCAGAGTTTTGGCATGCTTGCCAAAATTAATTGTACATGTCTGCTCTACACATATCTCAAAAGTTAGCCATTCAAAATAGATATAACTTCAAATTAAAGTAACTCTTGTTGATTTTAGATGTGAATTAATGTAACATAATATGGCCGGAAGACCTGTGCCTCGGCGATGAAAAAATACCTTTATTCGCGCTAACTAAATTGATCATTTACCAATAACAACCGAAATAAAAGTAAATGTAGATTATAATAATCAATTTAATATATTTATCTTAGACAAATTAGAGTACCACAAAACCATGGGACTATGAAACTTTACTTTATTGTTGACAAACAGCCATGAAATCTACTGGCTGAGCACTGACAGATACTGCAAATAAGAGATAACGCCCACACAGTCAGCAAGCTTATCGCAGTTGAGAGCAGGTAGGGATCAGCCCCCTTGAGATGGGATCCAGATCTAAATGTCATGGCAACCCCCATAAAGCCAATTAAAAATTAATCAAACCTTGTTTTGGTATTATAATTAGCCTTGCTTCTGGGGACTGATCGCGAGATAGCTACACTGCCCTGAAACCCCGACCCCTGCTCAGAATAATAATAAATCTAATTATATATAGCAATGAGAGCAATATCAAGGATGAAATAAATACGATAACTAAACCAATCAATGAAATGTTAGCACTTGGAATGATTGTGTGATTGATTGGTGGTTGATTAATGCTGTGTCAGCTGCAAAGGCTATATTCACACGAGAAGTGTATTGTCAGATTATTATTCAACCATCGCCTTTCACACAAAATTGGAAAACAAACTATAATCAAAGTGGAATGTGCTTTACACAATGCAACACAGTCCACTACCTCATCATCATGTATTACCACAATAGGATCATTTCGACGGCTTGAAGACCAGTCTCCGGCGCTGACAAAACATAATTCGGATGTATAAAATATTGATATCACTCCGTTATGAAATAAGAACACAAAAATGTACAACCGCGAACATTGAGGCAACAGAAGAAATAATTCGCAAATTAGGTCTAATTCCACGGTGTCATGCTCAAATTTGTTCTTTTGATTCGTTTATTATAAGTTGGTACAGTGCTTCTGTCCATATGTAGGCCAGCATTTTCTTATTTTAGGTTGGCTCATAATTTCAAATTATGTATGATTCAGGGGGGACCCGAGTTCGCCGTTTTGGTAGATCGTGGGATTGGAATATAACGCCCCGGGAACACCTAAGGTCATATCAGGACGGGTACCGACTTGTGACAGTGTGCAATCATGGCGACTTTAAATCCTGCCCCACTGGGAGACCGGGCCACCAGCACTGTGTCCTAATATCCCACGGAGTCACATTATCCTGACACTGAGCCAACCAGTCCTTGCCCTATCCTAATAATGCGAGTGCCAGGCTAGGAAGCGACAAGTATACATTTTTAAGTCATTGGCTTGACTCAACCCGGGTTTGAACTCATAGGTTCGAATCCCACGATCTTCCAAAGTGGCAGACGGACGCTTAACTCATTCGGCCATCCCGTCTGGTCTCCTAGCAATATTCCATAATTTATCAAGGCCAGGTTCTATAATTTATTAATACAACAGCCCGAAATAATCAATCGAACCTCTACACATAGATAGATATCAGGTCAGGTATCCCACTCACTCTTATTATCTGGACACTGATTTAATTATCTTATCCTTTAACCTAAAATGCATTTGCCAAACAAAATATGGCACATTACCGTATTTCAATGGTAAGCAATTGCTTGATTTATTGGTGGTTGATTAAGGCCGTGTAGGCAGCAAAGGCGTTGTTCACTGCCTTATGTTCTCTGTGGCGGAGTGGTTAGAATGTCTGACTTTTTTCTAGGTCGGATGCCTGATCTGAGGGTCAGTGGTTCTAGTCCCCATGCCCCCCCCCCATCTCTGCCAATTTGGATTTCCACTGCTGTGTATAACTTACAGCGTCATCAAAAGCCGGTTGCTCTCATACCATGTCTATGTGATGTGGGAGGTTAAAAATCCCTTGGGTCGGTAAAAGTTTAGGCCCGGGCTTTCTATCGACAAACTGGCCACAGCAGGAGCATCCACATCGCGGCCCTGGGAATCAGCTATCTGATTGCAAATCCTGCTACCACCATCCACCACCAAGAGCACGTCCCATGAATAAAGATCATACCTCTGCTCGAAAATCCCTTGAGATAGCTGGTGGAAGGACATGATGAAGAAGACTGCCTTATGTTAACTACTGCTTTTACACAGAATGTAACATTTCTCCAACTTTGATTGATTGATTGATGGATTGATTGGTGGCTCTTTTAATTCACACCATGTCGGCAGCAAAGCCCATATTCATGACACTAAGTGTTTAACTTGTGTTCTATCTATTTTCATTCAACCAAAGCTTTCACTCAGAATGTAATAACTTTTATAATAACTTTGATCATTTGCAAAGTATTCCCCAATTAGCTATACACTAACGGACCTTTATATATACGTTGCTTATCGATCTTTCATGGAAGCTAGAAATAAACAAAATGTCCCTGCCCAATCCTAGTAATGCAGAAAGTCATTCAAAGTAGCAATCATCTCTGACTAAGGGGATCGAACTCACTACCTCATGCACATAGAAGGCGGACAGTCTACTGTCAGAACTCACCATCCAATCCACTCCCTTAAATGGTGTCGTCTGTGGCAGAGCAGTTAGAGCGTCAGACTTTATTTTAGGTCAGAGTCCTAATCTGAAGGTTGGTGGATCGATTTCCCATGTCAGCTCTGTCAATTTGGATTTCCACCGCTGTGTATAACTTACAGTGTAATCAAAGGCCAGTTGCTCTCATAGTCATACCATGTATATGTGGTGAGGGAGGTTAAAAATCCCTTGGTCTCAGTTTAAGCATAGGCTTGGGCTTTCTATCGACCAACTGTCTAATGATGAAAACAAGACTATTCAGACTTAACCATGATAGGCAGTATAAATTTTCAAGAAAAAAAAGAACAAATTGTGATAACCTACATTCATGATAATTCGCTGAGATTGAATACTTGCCCTTTTTGAATGTATACACCAATACACCCAACATACAAATATGGACTGGAAAGGACTGGTCGACCCTGAACGTGTCAACTGTCGTCAAGGTGACTGGCCTGATGTAAACAGCATCATTACGCTGATTGCCCTGACACAGCTGCCCTAGTGTATGTGCCGCAATTGGGCGTGTGGGGTGTAAGGGGGCGTTACCACCTTATGGAGAATGCAGGCAGGACGCGGCTACCTGACAAGTGGTTGCTTCGTTGTTGGGGTTTTACGTTCTCGCAACATATAAGGTCGTATCAGGACGGGTACCGACTTGTGATCGTGCACACACATGGCAATTCTATAGATGGTTATTTGTTGGAGTTTTACATTTAAGGTCATCTCATGACGGATACCCACTTGTGGCCGTGCGCAGTCGTGGCCATTTTATAGTTGGTTGGTTGTTGGAGTTTTATCCTCTGGCAACATCTAAGGTCATATCATTCTGTTTGTTTGTTGAAGTTTTACATCCTGGAAACATCTACGGTCATGTCAAGATAGGTACCGACTGGCGACAGTGCACGCTCAGCGACTTTATATTTAGTGCTGCCCCACTGGGAGACCAAGCCACCAGTACCATGCCCCAATATCCCATTCAGGCACATTATCCTGACACTGAGCCAACCAGTCCTTGCCTAATAATGCTGAGTGCCAGACTAGGAAGTGACAAGTATCAATTTTGTAAGTCGTTGGTTTGACTCGACCAGGGTTCGAACATGTGAGTTCGAATCCCACGATGTCCCAAAACGGGAGTCGGATGCTCAACTCATTCGGCCATCTCGTCTGGTTCTTGACAAGTGGTGCTCCAGCTGAGACCCTGAGTGAGAGTGATTGAGTGATTGAGCGAGGGAGTGGCCAGTGAGTGAGAGTGAGTGGTGAGTGAATGAGTGAGTGAGGGCATGAGTGAGTGAGGGCATGAGTGAGTGAAAAGTGACTGATTGGTGAGTGATTGGTGATTGAGTGGTGAATGGTCAGTGAGTGGTGATTGAGTGACTAAGTGAGTGACTGAGTGAGTGACTGACGGGTTGAGTGACTGATTGGTGATTGGTAAGTGAGTGGTGCGTGAGTGTTTGAGAGTGATTGAGTGAGTGGTTGAGGGAGTGAGTGGTGAGTGTTTGAGTGGGTGATTGATTGATTGAGTGGTGTCTGGTGACTGAGGGAATGATTTGGAGAGGTTATGCCGCATTGACAACTGTGGCCATATTCATGGCGAGATGTTCTGTTTTTGATAAACTGAAACTGTGGTGTTCTCTATGGCGGAGAGGTATGAGTGTTTGACTTTTTTCTAGGTCAGACTCCTAATCTAAAGGTCAGTTATTCAATTCCCTGTGTCCCCACCTCTGCAAATTTGGATTTCGACCGCTGTGTATAACTTACACAGTCATCAAAGGCCTGTTGCTCTCATACCATGTCTATGTGGTGTGGGAGCTTAAAAATCCCTTGGATCAGTGGTGTGGGAGCTTAAAAATCCCTTGGATAAGTAAAAGTGTATGCTCGGGCTTTCTATCGACAAAGTGTCTAATGGTGAAAACAAGTCTATTCAGACTTATCCGTGATAGGCAGTATACATCTTCAAGAGAAAGAAAAATATGACGTTCTGCTTCTTTGATTGGACTATGCAGCTTTAAGGACAATGCACAAATTCTAGTCCACTTCATACCAATATTGGCACCTGGAAACACCTAGAGACTCGCCCAGTATCTGGACAGATGTTCAATACAACTGCCACGCCTATATTTTGAGATAATGCACCTGGCTCCCTCTGGGTATTGATATGGAGGTCAAAGTCCTCAGATGCATCTACATTCCGTTTCATCTCGACCGAAAGCGAATCTAGTTTCTAGTTCCTAGATGGTCAACCAACCTATACTGGGTATAATATGCATCACACATACACATCTGACACATGACAGGAAAAGGTACCTCTTGATTGATTGGTGGTTGCTGATTTGTTCGGGGGTAAATATGTTTATTCTGCTGAATAAGTCTTTTGTCAGTGCCGAAGCACTGGCCGTCCACCCTTTGTTCATTTAAGGGTTATTTACACAAAAGGTAATACATAATTTGCAGCATATAACAACATGAAATTCTGTAACCCAAAAGACCATAGCAATATGTTAACAGTAGTGTCATATAACTGTATCAATATTAGTCAGATCAATGTGAGTATTTACATGGCATTTACAATGAAAGCAGAAGTTATCTTCTGTATTCATGTGGTAAAGTTGTAGCAAGTTTTAATGTAGTGCCTTTTCAGTTGCAGTTAGGCAAGCATAATATTACATAAAGAAGGACTATGGACTTCTATACTAATATGCGTTTGTTGGTTGGTTGTTGGAGTTTTACAGCCTGACAACATCTAAGATCATATCAGGACGGGTACGGACTTGTGACAGTGCGCAGTCATTACTTTATAGTTCTGCCCCACTTTGAAAGCAGGCCACCAGCACCATGACCAGATATCCCACTCAGTCACATTATCCTTACACTAAGCTAACCAGTCCTTCCCATATCCTATTAATGCCCTATCCTAGGAAGCGATAAGTATCACTTTTATAAGTCATTGTTTGACTCGACCGGGAACCGAACTCCCGACCTTCCGTGCGCGAGGCCCGCGCTCTACCGATTCGGCCACCGCGCCCAGTCTAATTCCCTAATGGAACACATAACATATATATGTGACACATGACAGGAAAGGGGTACCTTTGGATTGATTGGTGGTTGCTTAGCACCACGTCGACGGCCAAGGCGGTATTTATGATAAGAAGTGTTCAACTTGTATTCAGTCATAGTACTCTCATACCCCTGTCACACTACGACGTAACGAGCAAACGTAAGCCTGACGTGATCACGTTTTGTCATTACATTGACGTATGTTGGGTTACGTTATGATGACGTCAGAATGATGTTAGACTGACGTCGAGCTACGTCACGTTACGTCGTGTTACGTCGGCGCCCGTCAAAGTTTTGAAGCTGTTCAAAACTTTCGACGTAACTAGAACGTAAGGGTTTACGTTCGCCATACGTTCTGTACATGTTCGGCGAACGTCAATGATGTTAAACAAACGTTAGTCAAACGCTGGTCACTACGTTGCACTACGTTACATTACGTTGACCCACATTAAAGGTGGTGGGAACGTGCAGTCCGCGTAGTGAAAACGTCAGGATAACGGACGCCTGACGGACGTCCAACATACGTTTACCGTTTTGCCACCGTTTCATGATGTAAGTAACGTAAGGTAACGTAAAGCAACGTAGTTCTGGCGATCAAATAATGTTAATAACGGCCCGTCAGCGTAGTTATGTTGTCCTTTCTCGTTGAACGAAGCTATCACTACGCTTTACCGATGTTACGCTCTCGTCAACTACGCTGCATCCACGTTCAACTTGTGCCAAAATTTGCATACTATGCCGAGAAGTTCAACGTTTTTCACGTTCTCCCTACGCTGACGTCGTCACGTCGTCACGTCGTAGTGTGACAGGGCCATTATTCAACCATCACTTTTACACAATGTACCGACCTATTTTCGGCTTGAAAAAATAGAGTGACCCTTGAGTGACAAGTGAGTGATACGCAGTGATAAGCGTGATAAGCGAGCGATACCCGAGCGGTAAACATGTGATAAGTGAGTGATAGGTGAGTGACAAGTGAGTGATATGCCAGTGACAAGCGAGCGATACCCGAGCGGTAAACAAGTGATAAGTGAGTGATACGTGAATGACAAGTGAGTGATATGCCAGTGATAAGCGTGCAATACCCGAGCGGTAAACAAGTGATAAGTGAGTGATACGTGAGTGACAAGTGAGTGATATGCCAGTGATAAGCGTGCAATACCCGAGCGGTAAACAAGTGATAAGTGAGTGATACGTGAGTGACAAGTGAGTGATATGCCAGTGATAAGCGTGCAATACCCGAGCGGTAAACAAGTGATAAGTGAGTGATACACGAGTGACAAGTGAGTAATATGCCAGTGATAAGCGAGCCATACCCGAGCTGTAAACAAGTGATAAGTGAGTGATACGTGAGTGATATGCCAGTGATAAGCTTGCGATACCCGAGCGGTAAACAAGTGGTAAGTGAGTGGTACACGAGTGATAAGTGAGTGATACATGGGTGAAAATTGAGTGATACACGAGTGATAAGTGAGTGATACATGAGTGAGAAGTGAGTGATATACTACTAATAAGTGAGTGATAAGTGAGTGTTACACGAGTGAGAAGTGAGTGATATATGACTAATAAGTGAGTGATAAGTGAGTGTTACACGAGTGAGAAGTGAGTGATATATGACTAATACGTGAGTGATAAGTGAGTGATATATGACTAATAAGTGAGTGATAAGTGAGTGATATATGACTAATAAGTGAGTGATAAGTGAGTGTTACACGAGTGAGAAGTGAGTGATATATGACTAATAAGTGAGTGATAAGTGAGACATACACGAGTGAGAAGTGAGTGATATATGACTAATAAGTGAGTGATAAGTGAGTGTTACACAAGTGAGAAGTGAGTGATATACGACTAATAAGTGAGTGATAAGTGAGTCATACACAAGTGAGAAGTGAGTGATATGTGACTAATAAGTGAGTGATAAGTGAGTGTTACACGAGTGAGAAGTGAGTGAGATATGACTAATAAGTGAGTGATAAGTGAGTGATATATGACTAATAAGTGAGTGATAAGTGAGTGTTACACGAGTGAGAAGTGAGTGATATATGACTAATAAGTGAGTGATAAGTGAGTGTTACATGAGTGAGAAGTGAGTGATATATGACTAATAAGTGAGTGATAAGTGAGTGTTACACGAGTGAGAAGTGAGTGAGATATGACTAATAAGTGAGTGATAAGTGAGTGTTACACGAGTGAGAAGTGAGTGATATATGACTAATAAGTGAGTGATAAATGAGTGTTACACGAGTGAGAAGTGAGTGATATACAACTAATAAGTGAGTGATAAGTGAGTGTTACACGAGTGAGAAGTGAGTGATATATGACTAATAAGTGAGCGATAAGTGAGTGTTACACGAGTGAGAAGTGAGTGATATATGACTAATAAGTGAGCGATAAGTGAGTGTTACACGAGTGAGAAGTGAGTGATATATGACTAATAAGTGAGTGATAAGTGAGTGTTACACGAGTGAGAAGTGAGTGATATATGACTAATAAGTGAGTGATAAGTGAGTCATACACAAGTGAGAAGTGAGTGATATGTGACTAATAAGTGAGTGATAAGTGAGTGTTACACGAGTGAGAAGTGAGTGATATACGACTAATAAGTGAGTGATAAGTGAGTGTTACACGAGTGAGAAGTGAGTGATATGTGACTAATAAGTGAGTGATAAGTGAGTGATATATGACTAATACGTGAGTGATAAGTGAGTGTTACACGAGTGAGAAGTGAGTGATATGTGACTAATAAGTGAGTGATAAGTGAGTGATATATGACTAATAAGTGAGTGATAAGTGAGTGTTACACGAGTGAGAAGTGAGTGATATGTGACTAATACGTGAGTGATATATGACTAATAAGTGAGTGATAAGTGAGTGTTACACGAGTGAGAAGTGAGTGATATGTGACTAATAAGTGAGTGATAAGTGAGTGATATATGACTAATAAGTGAGTGATAAGTGAGTGTTACACGAGTGAGAAGTGAGTGATATATGACTAATAAGTGAGTGATAAGTGAGTGTTACACGAGTGAGAAGTGAGTGATATACGACTAATAAGTGAATGATAAGTGAGTGATATATGACTAATAAGTGAGTGTTACATGAGTGAGAAGTGAGTGATATATGACTAATAAGTGAGTGATAAGTGAGTGTTACACGAGTGAGAAGTGAGTGATATACGACTAATAAGTGAGTGATAAGTGAGTGGTAAGTGAGTATTACATACTAATAAGTGAGCGACAAGTGAGTGATACGTGAGTGATACACACGTGATAAACGAGTGATACTTGAGTGATATATACTAATAAATGAGTGATATGTGAGTGTTACACAAGTGATAAGTGAGTGATAACTGAGTGAGAATCGAGTGATAAGTGAGTGACTAGTGAGTGGTTGGGTGTTATTTCTGGATTACTCCATCCCCATTTAGGAATAATGTGCATGGTAAGCAGGTTTGGTTGCAACACTATCGTTAATGCCTGGACGTACTTTGCGAGGTGTCTATTTATAGACACAATCTTCAAAGCCTTTTGGGACCAGAACCAGGAATTCGGCTCAGCTGATCATTGGATTTTGTTAGTTTGAACCTCATAAATGGCTTACTTCAGTATATATTTTTAACACACAGAAATAGCTACAGAGAGATTACTCAGCGCCAGTGCTACAGCAGTCAAAGCACCATCAGCAGCACCACCTCCAGCACTGTTAGCAAACACAAGAACACAAATAGTATCCAATCATCTAGATAAAAGATTCACCTGGTACTTGTAGTGTAAATACGGGCGAAAATAGGTTTAGTCTGGAACCTGAACTAGAAACTATGGCTCCAGTATCAAATGGCTACTTATATCGGCACAGATTTGGTGAAATGGGAGAGAATGCAAAAAGACAAGATGGCGGCCGCAGAACGCCGTCGATTTCACTTTTACATCTTATTAAACTAGATATTATATTATATTTTTCAACTCAAAGGTAACGGGCTATCAATAAGACATATGTAAAGAATAAATGTTGCTTCTTAGATTGTGAAATTAGGCTCTCAATTCATTGACCCGTTTTTACGACAGCTTTTACATAGGGTTGGTTTGCACCCCTAGTGCAGTAGTACGGGGTGAATCTTGTATCTACCAATCATCCTGTCTGATAATAATGTTTCATTTTGCCGTCAACTGTCATTAAGATATGTATAGGCATTTACAAATATACATAATGATATATTCGGTATGCAAAATTGCATTTTTTTGGTCAGAAAGGTTCATGTCATCGAAGGGGTATTGTGGTGATCCTTAAAAGTTAAAGCTGCATAATCCGATGAAGCATCACATTTTCAGAACCAAAACACTCAAATAATGTAGTGTCTTTTCAGTTGCAGTTAGGCAAGCATACTCAAATAAATGTTATTCTACATATCTAATTTAGATACTGATACACTGATTAATCATGTTGTGCCACATAGAAGAGGATACTGAATCAATTGAATAGAATGTTACTGAGTAAATCTATGGTGTCACGAGTTTTGGCATGCATGCCAAAACTAATTGTGCACACTTGCATATCAAATATCTCGATAGTTAGCCATCAAAGTTACTTCAAATTAAAGTAAGGTAGTATAAGAATTAATTTACAATATTTATCTCAGAAACATTACCGGAATTCAAAGCCATCGGACTATGCAACTTTAATCTTGCGAAATATATATACATACCGTATATGTGGCAATAGAAGCACGCTACCCAATAGAAGCACACACCCACCCCCCATTTCAAGATTGAAAGCACGCACAAATTTACGATCATATTCAGATGAAATAAGACAGCCCCACTTTATTTCAGAGGCACAACAAAAACAAATACAAATTTACGATCATATTCAGATTGTATGCCCATAAAATAAGACAATCCCACTTTATTTCAGAGGCACGGCTAAAACAAATCCATGAAGTTCTTTAACTTTGAATAGACGCGCATCCATGTGTCTGCACTCACCCAGTGCATGTCTATTGGGACATATACGGTATACATATATATGCATGTATATATATATATATACTGATAAAAATAATATGAAGTTGATTGATTGGTGGTTGCTTAGCGCCACGTCAGCAGCAAAGGCCATATTCATGATGACATGTGTTCAACTTGTACGCTGCTGCATTATTCAACCATCGCCTTAAAATATAATAAATACTCAATTATTTATGAAATGACACTTATGAAGGTAAACGCTCACAATCATAAATGATGTGGCCAGGGTCTGGGGATAATTGAAAATGGTATCATTCTTCATATAAATTGCTTTAAATTCGTTTGTTTAATTCTGTAATAAGCTCTATGAAGTGGTACAATCCTTCTGTCCATATTCCATAATATGCCTAAAATCTTTAATTGTTTTCGAAATGTAAGCCATCGGTTTGACTCGACCGGGACTCGAACCCCAGGCCATCCCGCAAGGAAACCCAGTACTCTTACCATTCATAAAACTCAACCGTTATCGATAGCTGTCAGGATGTCATATTTGACCGGCTTTCATGTTTGTGTCAGCAGTTGAATTATTCACATTTCGTTCACGACCATAAATGCTGTTCGGCAAGTTGCGACTGATGCGGGAGCTGAGTTCTATTCTTGTAGACGCATTAATTGATCATTTGCTTGCGGAGGCCACATCGATAATAAGGCACAGTGTGGGGGTGGTTGTATGTATTGATTCTGGGACACTCTCGCATTAGCAGTCACAGCTCCACGTGTTTGTGGAACAGCCATCTGTGGTGTGTGCGTATATGTGCGCATGTATGTATGTATGTATGTATGTATGTATGTATGTATGTGTGTTTGTATGTATACTATACATACATACTACATAGACCATACTACCAGAGTTACCAGGCAAGGGGATGCTACACTCCTCAAAGTTCCTCAACCACTCACAAATAGACTGACAAGAGCCCCTATCTACAAAGGCAGCAAATTATGGAATGAACTCCCAGTCAGAATTAGACATGCACAAACACAATTAGAATTCAAGAACCTGGTAAGAATTCACCAAGCCAGTCAGGCCCTTCTACAGGCCTAGTGATGAGATCGCCATATTTAATTAGCTATCTATTATAAGCACCTACGGCCACCCCACCCCCTCACGCGCTCCTTTGCCTGCTGCCAACAAACCAAGTTATCCACCGTACAAATTATTTGCCCAGCAAATTCGGAGATGTGTATCAGTGTGGTAGTATTGCTATAGACCGGGGGCCCTATGGTACTGGGACGGCTCACTCCCTATCTCTCCCATGTGATGTAAATTTTGCGGTGCCACCTTGTGGTGGGTTTGATCGACCCAACTGCTGGTTGGTGTTTCACATGTAAACACATACGGTTATATCATGCATGAGACGGGTAAGTGTGAATACACATCAATATGAAATTGCTATGAACAGGCACACATCATCGTCGTCCCCATCACCATCATCACACATCTTTCACATTCATATATACATTTGTGCATATAATATAATGTCTGTGTAGCCAGGGGAACAGCCAGCGCATCAACTGGTGGGTTTGATCATTTTGATTACACAGTACAGGCTGAGTGAGCCGTCTTGGTATTATGGGGTCTTTGTATAAACATAGACACTAATAAAGTCTCTACTAGACTACTAAATGACTGAAACGTACAATCCTCTAAGCATTTTTTATCCCATCATTACTAACAACCTACTTACTCAAACTACTTCATGTAGTCAAAAAACACACCTGAGGTATTAACCTTTTAAGCATACCCCTATAAGCTAACCACACTCTATCTAACAGAATAAACAATCCATTCTACTAACACTCACTCCATCTCAAAATGTTAACTCCAACATGATAGTTTTGCAGTTCACAACATAGTAGGCATACAAACCTATGAAGGGAAACTATGCACCTAACCACTCCGTAATGTAAAGGTCTAATCAATACACATGTATGTATCAAGTGTGTAGGAATACAACATATAACTGCTATTTTTGTATGTGAATTGTTTGTTTGTTTGTTTGTTTGTTGTTTTACGTCCTAGCAACATCTAAGGTCATATCAGGACGGGTACTGACTTGTGACAGTGTGCACTCATGGTGACTTTATAGTGATGTCCCACTGGGAAACCAGGCCGCCGGCACCATGACCTGGTATTCCACTCAGTCACATTATCCTGACACTGAGCACACCAGTCCTTGCCCTGTCCTAATAATGCCGAGCGCCTGGCTAGGAAGCAACAAGTATCAATTTTTAAGTCATTGGTTTGACTCGACCAGGGTTCGAACCCACGACCCCACGATCTACCAGCATGGGAGACGGATGCTCTAAATCATTCGGCCGTCCCATCTGGTCTGTATGTGAATTGTGAAACTATACCATATGTAAGTCTTTGAATGTTTGATATTGTTATTTCAGCTGATTTGGGCTAGCTGCTGGTGACGATATCAGACTACATGTGCATATATTGTAAATAACTGTATTGTCACATGGCTGAAAGACCAGTGCCACAGCGCTGACAAAAGACTTTATTCAATGAATAAACTATATTTACAACAAAAACATACATACATACACACGCACTATACTATACATACATGTATGTGTTTATGTATGTATGTATGTATGTGTGCTATGTATGTACATGTATATGTGTGTAAATATGTATGTATGTTTGTATATGGATGTATGTATGTGTGCATATGTATATGTGTGTATGTATATTATGTGTGCATATGTATGTACATACATATGTATGTAACTATGTATGTATGTGTGTATGCATGTGTGCATATGTATGCATATGTGTTTATGTATGCAAGTGTGTGTATGTATGTATGTATGTATGTATGTGTGTAAGTATATATATACATATATATGTATATATAAATATAGGTCATTACGCACGTTATTCGTTGCTTCAGGCAGCAACTTATGCAGCTACTTGTTTATAATTATGCATGTAGTATATATTAAATGTTTTTAATTACTACGCTTGTTCAGTACCAACCTTAGAATATGTATATGCTTAGATATGCTTATATATATACATATATACATATACATATATATATAAATATGTGTGATGTATAAGCATTATGTGAGTATAAAGGCATGGAAGGGAATTATTATTTCATTATCTACCAACCATTGTCCTCGATATATATATAAAGGCTGACTACAGTACAAATGAAGAAGACAAGACAAAGTAGTGGGTGGAGATAATATATTCTCTGGCATAGGGAATATGATGCCCTAGCCTTAAAAAGAAATTCTTGGGCGCAAGTGACAGGGTAGCGTCCAGTATAGAGGTGTGCCGGCGGTGGAGCCACTGGTCACATGGTTGAGGGGGGGGGGGGGGGGGGGGGGCATACATCAAGCAAGCCATCCCATCAGTATTAAGGTAGGAAATAAACATATAAATAATCCCTTTCATGCCTTTATACTCGCATAATGCTTATACATCACATACATCTGATTACAGTACAAATGAGGAAGACAAGACAAACTAGTGGGTTGAGATAATATATTCTCTGGCATAGGGAATATGATGCCAAGATCGTAGATACCCCAACCCACCCAGAGTCATGTCTTCGGATAGTATAATGAATGACACAGGGATAGTGAGTATGTTGGTTCAATAGTTATCAGGTACGGTTGTGGCTAGTGACGTGGCCACTCGCAAGTCATTCATTATACGTACGGAGAGGGGGATCTTCAGGTAGGTGAAGACTGTGTTGGTGCCCCAGTCCCCCCTCATGCAGAGCTCCTCAATTGAAGCCACACAAAGAGAGAGGAAGGTGCAGCGGTCCATCCTCAGTGAGTGGGAGGAGACCGAGTCGGGGTCGAGTCCCACGTTTTCCACAAGTATCTTGAGCATCGTCTGGTAGACTTTGTATGGGAGACCAGTGTCAAGAATGGAATCCGGAAAGCTTTCTCCCACGGGAGTGCTGGGAGCTGCTCGAAATGTTGTTCAGTCCGGTGGACCGCGCAGATCTTCAGGTTCGGACAGTGAGCAACTGGGATCTCAAGTACCCTCTCCTTAAACTGTATCATCTTAGACCGCCTTATGGATATTATCATCCCCCAGGGGGAGAAGTGAAATCTCCCCTGAGAAGCACGGAGTTGGAATCAGTCACCTGGTACTTCCTGAGGAGGGCACTGAAGCTACATAGTAGTGCAGAGTGCCAGGCTACATGACCCGGGGTTGTTGATAGGAATGAGAACATCCAGACTAGGGTCTCAGGCAGGATAGGCAACATCAAAGCTGGTGTATGCAATGGGTTCTGCTACATTCTGCCTAAGGAAGTTGTTCAGTCCACTGAGGTAATTAAGAATGGAGGAGTACTTTGTGGTTCTAGTAAGCCAAGAGGCATAAAGTGCCGCCTGTCTTGGAGGGCAGGGGAACGGGCTGTGCATCTCTGAAAAGCCTTCCACAAACTCCAGATATCTCCTCACCTGAACCCCCCGGGTTGTTATCGAGTTGGGGCCGTATGACCTGCTCTGGAAGGTCTGCTTCTCTTTTTGCAGCTGTTGCACCCCTGCAATTAAGAAGGGGTGGTTTACCAAAGAGGCTGCTGCAGCATAGGCTACCGGTCAGGACGGGGTTCAGAGATTCAGCCGGCGCTGGATGGGTCATCCAGCCTGCTCAGTGCGTGGCAAATTACGTTGTTGTTGCTTCCGATGAATACTGAGGAGAACTCAAAGTTTTTCTAGGAAGCGACCCAAATTCAGTGCGGCCATGACTCTGGTGCTATCCGTGACCATAACCACTGTGCAATCCTGCCATAGACTGCTCCACCTTAGTGCCGTGGCATAGGCCGCCCATACCTCTCTCACGTTAATGTCTGCAGCGGAGCTATGCTCATCCAGTGGGGTGTGGTGGTGGCCGAGGATGCATCTTAAGCAGTCATCGTCTGTGTCACTGAAAGCAACCGCCACCCAGTCGCTACCATGGAGGGCCCTGTAGCTGTGATTAGAGGCATCACTGTAGGTGGCCAGGTGTTCTGCAAATGAACCCAGGATCTTTGCCTTACCATTGAACCTTGCCGCAAAGTCAAACCACCATTCGATGTTTTGCCGAAAACCGCAAGAGTTCTGACCTTGAAGTTAGGTGGTGGTGGAGGAGGTCCGACCTGGTCAAATTATTGGGCGCAAGTGACAGTGTAGCGTCCAGTATAGAAGCGTGCCAGCAGTGGAGCCACTGGTCATGTGGTTCGAGGCGGGGGGCTATACATCAAGTAAGCCGTTCCATCAGTAATAAGGGAGGAAATAAACATATAATCCGTTTCGTACCTTTATATATTCCACAAATATATATTTGATAGGATTTTATTCTTAGAGAATTGTATTCCATCGCAAAAGAAATTCTGCATACCATCTGAAAATCCCAAACGATGCCCCATGACAAGGTCAAGAGCTGAAATAACCTGATTGATTTGTGGTCGTTTGATGTCGGCAGCAATTGACAATATTCACGGCAAAAATGTTAGAATGTATCCCCCTGTTTTGTATAAGAATACAGGTTGAGTGATGGTGATTGGTAATTTTTACATCTGGCCAGCGACCATACGGGATGCCCGAATGAGTTGAGCGTCCATCTCCCATCTTGGTAGACCGTGGGACACAAACCAACAGTTTCGAAATCTGGTTGAATCAAACCGATGACTTAAAAATGTATACTTGTCACTTCCTAGCCAGGCGCTCAGCACCATTAGGATAGAACAATGACTGGTTGGGTCAGTGTCAGGATATTGTGACTGAGTGGGATATCAGGTCATGGCACTGATGGCTCAGTCTCCCAGTGGGACAGCACTATCAAGTCACCATGAGTACACACTGTCCTGAGTTGGTACCCTTCCGGATATGACCTTAGATGTTGCCAGGACATAACACTCCAAGAACCAGCCAACGTCGGGCCAGCAGCGGAAGTGTCTGCTAAGTATGCCAGGTCAAAGTTCAATACCTTCCGAATGTACTGGAGCATTGCCATTTCATGACCCAATCTTCACTTATTCATGGTTAGAGTTGTTCTTGTTTTTTTCCTTCTTGCTGGTTCTCCATAGTTCTGCAGCTGACATCACGGACCATGCTTGCCTGTACCGTGTTTTCCCGCCAATTGTGACGTGATTGATTGGCCGCGTAAACTGTCGTCTGGCTGCGTCTGATCTTGAGAAATCAATCAATGACCAATTTCCGGACGTTAGAGTCCGGACTGCGCATCGCCTCCTAAATGACCCCCAGCCAATATGAGGCTTAGCTGTGGAGTGAGATTTAGGAATCGGAACGTCCCTGGCCGAGAATTTAGTTTAGTTAGGGTTTTTTTTATCGCGAATTGGAACTGGTGACTTAATCACGTGTGAATCAGTTTAAGGGCTTTGAAATTATGTCAATCAACAGAGCCGGTTCCAAATACAGTACAACCCAGTTAAACCAAGCTCGGTTAAACCAAGCTCGGTTAAACCAAGCTCGGTTAAACCAAACGATCGGTTAATCCAAACTTTTTTCGGCGGCCCGGCAAAATAGTACCATTTATCATATAAAAAAGTTGGTTAAACCAAAGTCGGTTAATCCCAAGTATCGGTTAATCCAAACAAAATTGTCAACTGTCTTCTGGCTACAGAAAGAGAGGGCGCCCCCGTCTCCGGTTCAAAGATACCATCAAGAGAAACCTGAAGCTGAGAGACATTAAGACCGACTCATGGACGCAACTCTCACAGCAGAGAGCTAAATGGAGAGCGGCAGTCAAGTAATGAAAGCAGTCTTTGTCGCATCGCGACCGACAGCATGATGATGATGATGATATGTCTTCATGTTTACCCGCTACTTTTGAGTTGGAAAATATAATAAAGCATATACTTTAATGAAATTTATAAGTGAAATCAACGACGTTCTCTGGCTGCCATCTTGTCTTTTTGCATTCTCTCCCATTTCACCAACTCGGCGCTGATATAAGTAACCATTTGACACTGGTGCCAGGCATTCTACTTGTTGTTCCATACTAACGCTATTTTTGCTCGTATTTAGACTACTTTGTCCTTCACCCATGTACTGGAAGTACAGGGTGAATCTGTTAGCACCGTGTCACCCGTAAAGGGGGGAAGTGTTGATTTTGTGTGTTGTCATATACATTATCATGTTCCCTCTTAGAAGACCAAAACAGTACACATTTATTTATTGGGGTTTTACACCCTAGCAACATCTCTTTGACTGGTGCTGACTTGTAACAGTGCACACTCATGGCAACTTTATAGTGCTGCCCCACTGGGAGACCAGACCCTGATATCC
This sequence comes from Branchipolynoe longqiensis, assembly GCA_030323885.1. Taxonomy (NCBI): domain Eukaryota; kingdom Metazoa; phylum Annelida; class Polychaeta; order Phyllodocida; family Polynoidae; genus Branchipolynoe; species Branchipolynoe longqiensis. Next base: position 25,962,991 of record CM059200.1, read on the forward strand.
CACTGTCACAATATCCTGATACTGGGTAAACCTGTCCTTACCCTGTCCTAGTCATGCTGAATGTCTGGCTAGGTAGCATCTAGATAAAAGATTCACCTGGTACTTGTAGTACATGGGTGAAGGACAACGTAGTGTAAATACGGGCGAAAATAGCTTTAGTATGGAACAGGAACTAGAAAATGTGGTTCCAGTAACAAATGGCTACCCATATAGGCACAGAGTTTGTGAAATGGGCGAGAATGCAAAAAGACGAGATGGCGGCCATAGAATGCCATCGTTTTCACTTTTAAATCTTATTAAATTAGATATTTTATTATATTTTTCAACTCAAAGGTAGCGGGTAAATATGAAGACATCTACAAAGAATAAATGTTGCTTCTTAGATTGTGAAATTAGGCTCTCATTTAATTAAGCCGATTTTTCGACCGTTTTTATATAGGGCTGGTATTCACCTGTGTACTGCGATTCCCGGGTGAATCCTTTATCTAGGTAGCATCAAGTATAAATTATATACGTAATTGGTTTGACTTAGTCAGGATTTGAAGCCTCGACCTTCCTCATTGGAAGCCAGCGCTCTGCCGATTCGGGCAGCACGTCTGTCAATACAATACAATACAGATGAAGAAGGCATCTTGTTTTATTGAGGGCACATCGTCAGGTCATGCACAGTTGGGCTACAGCTCACCTAATGTCCAATTAACCTACAGGAACAACGCATTAGCTGGGATGATTGCACATTAATTACTGCACACGCACTGGCTGTGATCAGATATGGGCAAGGCGCTGGAGGCGGAGAGGAGAGATTCTATAGATATACAAGAGCGAATTATGGCCATTTCACACCTTGTTGGCAAAGACCAGGAACACAATATTGAACCAAATCACCTTTTGACTCTTGTTCTAATACAACGAAGAGAATCACGTTACCTTTTTGACTAAGGAACATATTTCAATTAGGATCGAGGGTCATTGCTTCTTTGTTGAGATATATTTTATATTTGTATTTTATCCTGCTTGCACAGGAGGCAACACCAGCACATTGCTAAAAGACAATGGCTAGAATGAAAGGGTCGATTGATTACTAGTTGCTTAATAGTGTCTCTTGTGTCATAAAAAGTGTATCTTCTTTGTGTTTTGATTTTATGGCCCTGTCACACTACGGCGTATTGCATCAGTGTATGCCCAACGTATGAAACAAATTTCAAATTGTTGGCACCTTGGCATGCAATGCTGTCTGACAGTGTTTCCCAGCATGCTCTTAACGAACACTACTTATACCAAACATACTCATAACATATCTCAGCGTACACCAAAGTCACATACGTCGGCATACGCTGAGGCTATACGGCGTAGTGTGACAGGGCCTTTAAATACAAAATATCAATTGTGTCCTTCCCCCACAACAGTCCAGCTCTTGTGTTTTGATTTTAAAGGGGGGAAAACAGTTGTGTACTTCTTTCAAAAATGTATATTCCTTGACCTTTGATGTTGAAAACAAAATAACAATGTATAATAAATGTAAAAGTAATGTCACGAATCGTAACGCCTTTTTTATGTTGTTTCAAACTTTAACTTTACAACTTGGCTACCCTCCTGTTTCCTGTTATTGTGTATCACCACTCTCACCCTCCTCACATGGCCTTAATACACTTCATTACAACTTTACAAGTCATTATTTATGACCAGCATAGCCCTCTTTGTTCCCATGTGTGCACGCACACAATTCATACAATGCCCACCCCTTGAGTCGATGTCAACAACCTAGACGTACCATTAACGAGCATTCAGCCAGAATTGAATAATCGATGTACTCTGCAACTCTTACATACTTTATTTATTAATTGGACACTCTATTTTCCACTCTCATATGCTTTACGTATTAATTTGACACCATTTATTCCCTAATCGAATTCATGTTTTATTGGCATATTAGTAACCCTCTAAGATCCAGCTTATACATTATAATGCACTTATATATGACATGGTTTGCATGGTACATATATAATATGTATATAGAATATATAAATCAAAGGCTATCATTATATATAAGGAAGTGGTTATTTGTACGGGACCATACGGGACCATAATCTTACTAATAACCGATAACTAACACCAAATAACATCAAATGTATGGTTGATCTTAAATATGAATACTTAACAACATGAATTAATGTAAAGAACATTTTTACTTCCCCGTCTATCAGAACAAGGCAAATACGTAGCAATGCACAACAATATGTATGAAAAATCTACATGCATTGCCTACTTGGTTCAGTGTCCGCAAGTACGGGCGGCACCAGCAACTAAGAGAGTAGTGAAAGACAGCAGAGCACAATACAACAAAACATATTCCACACTAGTAAATACCTCCAACTCTCATGGTAACAACCAAACTACCAAATAATGGTGGAGGAAATAGACTGCAGACTAGGCAGGGGACCTCATCTTGCCCACTTAAACTGCCAACGTGCCTACAATAAAATTGAGAGCATAAAATTACACCTAAATACCTGCAAATTTGACATACTGACACTAATGGAAACCTGGTTTCACAAATTGCAGTGATCAGTCATTAGAGGTTGAGGGGTATAGGCTTGTGAGAGGGGACAGAAAGGTGCTGAACAACCTGCCAACAATAAAAAAGGAGGAGGGGTTGCAATCTATACAACAAAATCCCTTAACACTGATAACAATCTGCTACAAGAAGCAAACAGATCAAACAATAACCTAGAATTAATATGGACGGTAATCAAAGATGAAAAACAAGCAGACGTCGCAGTAGGGAGCCTATACAGACCCCTCGATGGAAACGTGGAGCAATTCAGTACGGAACTGGAGGCCATCTTAGACAATACACCAAAACTCTCCAAGGCGGAGATATTCCTACTTGGCGACCTCAATATAAACTATAAAACAAATAACACAAATAATAATACCTTAGAAAATCTGATTAAAGGTAAAGGTCTGGTGCAAAATATCTGTGAACTAACTAGACTGGGGGAAGACAGTTCTAATATAGACCTCATTATAACTAACTCAAACCATATCCACAAATCGGGAACCAGGAACTGGGGGCATTAGTGGGGTATTAATGGAGAAGGTAATGCATACACACATAACAAATTACCTAAACTAGCACCAAATCCTAAATAACAAACAAGGCGGGTTTAGAAAAAAATCACTCAACAACTAAACCATAGCTAAGTTAACTAATGACATTGCAAGCAATATAACTCAAAAGATCATGGTGGGGGCAGCATTCACAGACTTTAGCAAAGCCTTTGACATGGTGGATCACACCACATTAAAAAATAAATTAACCCGAATGGGGATAAAAGGGAAAACAGGAGACCGGGTAAGTGACTACCTGCTAAACTGGAAAAAATGCACTATAGAAAATGGGGCAACATCGGGGGAAGAATACTTACACTACAGAGTACCGCAGGGGTCTGTGTTGGGCCCCCTCCTGTTTCTAATTTACATAAATTACCTCAATAAATGGTTAGGAACAGAACACTTGCTTTTATACGCTGATGACACAGTGGTCTACGCAGTTAGCAAATCACCTGAGGAACTAGAAGCAACCTTAAGTAAAGCACTATTGAAGTTAAACGAATGGTGCCAAATAAACAAAATAACAATAAATACAAAGAAATCAAAAGCGGTACTGTTCAGTACCAGGCACACCAAAAACTCAAAGTTAAACTGCCAACTGGGGGAAGGTCAACTCGAGTCAGTAGACAGCTATCGCTATCTAGGAGTGGACCTAGACAGGCACATACATTATGACACCTGCATAACAAATACAATAAAGAAAGCTAATTATAAAATATGGCTACTAGCAAAACTAAGATACTACATGACAGAAAGCATGGCAATGAAAATATACAAAGGTATCATCCTCTCCTACTTTGACTATGGTAACATCATCTACATGGAGGGAATGCAAACCTGCTAAATAAATTACAAATGCTACAGAACAGAGCGCTAAAGGTCTGCCTCCATGTCCACAAAAGATTCCCAACAATGAAACTTCACATTAAATGAAACACAAAACTACTAACAAGTAGTGGAGAACTACACTTCAAGCTACTTGCACACTACTAAACCACACAACAAGGTCTCAAAGTGACTGCTGGTAGAAACACCAGACATACAGGCACACCAGTGCTAAAAGAAACCATAAGCACTAATAAAATACATGAGCAAAGTGTGTTAGTCATGGCCGCACAAGCCTGGAACAAACAAAGACCTCCAGTCAGAGCAATCAAGAAACTGGAGGACTATAAACAATTCCTAAAAAAGAACAAATAAAAACCATACACCATCATATGGGCACCAAATAACACCTGACCGGGCGCAGTCAAGGCAAACTGTGAAGTAGCACACATGCCAAGGACAGGCCATGGAAGAGGGTGCACATCAAACCTAGAAATACCCAGCCATCTGGAGTACTGGGAGGGTCGGAAGAAATGAGGCCATAGTCCACCTTGGTATGTGTTCTGGAACAAATCACGTAAGGTATGGACAGACCAACCATGCTCACTGAACACAACTTATAATTACACCAAGGGATGAGAAAATACCACAACCCGCCGCCAGCTCGCAGTCCCAAAGGGTATGGGCGTGTTCTGGTGCACGCAGGTACCAACTAGGGACAGGGCACAGGTGAAAGGAAGATGGTAAACCAAAAGGTCAGGGACAATACAGTTAGAACTATGCTAACAAATGAACACCAGAGGCGACCCACCTGGTCGCAGTCCCAAAGAGTATGGATGTGTTCTGGCACATCTGGGGCCGTATGCATAACGCGGGGGTAGCGCTCTACCTCTCAGGGTAGTGGGGATTTCCGGGGTAGCGGCGAAAAGTTGCTATGCATGTGACCAGGGTAAGGATACCCCAGGGGGGGTAAAAGTCGGGTAAGCTACCCCCACCCAGTAGCAGGTATAAGGCCGTTGGTAGGGACCGACTCGGGCCAAATCTATCGAATGCGATCATATTTAACAGAATTACATACGCAATAAGTGAAATTTGATCAATTTAACCCTAAATTCAAAGCGTTATTAAGGCTACCGCCGCATTGGCGGAGATATTAATAGTAATATTTTAGAATCGACGAACATAAAGTAAACAAATCGCCGCCGCCACATCGACGTCGCTTTCCATACTGGCGGCAGTGACGGTTTGTTTACTGTACGTTCGTCGATTCGAAAATATAACTATTAATATCGCCGCCAATGTGGCGGTAGCCTTAATAACGCTTCGAATTTAGGGTTAAATTGATCAAATTTCACTTATTGCGTATGTAATTCTGTTAAATATGATCGCATTTAATATATTTGAGCCTAATATATGGCTACAAACGCAGAGGGATTTCCCAAATCTATAAATAACTGCTAGGGTACCTACGTCCTCGCCGTGACCCATTTCCTACCCCCGGCAATAGCTACCCCAAACTCGGTCCTTACCACCGGCGGCGATAAATAATTCTTCATGAATACGGGCCCTGGGCACTAACTAGTGACAGGGCACAAGTGAATGGAAAGCTGCAAACAAAACAAACTAATTCTGGGAACATGTCCTCATCCACGAGCCTATTACCATCGCACTAGATGTACATACTAGGCCACAATATTAGTTGTATGATAGGAAGTTATACCCCAAAAACAAAAACAAAACTAACATAGATAGTAACTGCTTAAATAAATGCTGGTGGAAGTCCCGAATACCAACCCTGAACCGGAACCCACGCATACACCATAATGTTCCTCACAGCTGTCCAGCGTTGAAAACAAACACCTTCCCGGGAGCTCATACGCTATGGCGAGAATAAATACTGCATCCACAACAACAACAACAACAAAAGAATAGCCAGAGCGCTTTGTTAGTACGGCACACCTTTATCACGTTGTATCCTGTCGTGTCCCTGTCGCCTTAGGGTTAGGATAAGGGTGAGGATATGGGTTATGATTAAGGTTAGGATATGGATTAGGGTTAGAATACGGGTTAGGGTTAGGATTAGGATAAGGGAACCTAAAGATAAGGGTTCGGACTAGTATGAGGTTAGGGTTAGCTGTGAACACTGTTTGATCTTATGATTGGGTCAAAGCTAGTCATGTGACTACCACCATACTAATAAGCACTCTGGCTATTCATACGGCTCTGTACGAATAGCCGCTGTTTATATAAACCAACACTTCTATTCTATATAATATATATAATTTGTTTGTTGTTGTTTACCTCCTAGCAACATCTAAGGTCATATCGGAACGGGTATCGAGTTGTGACAGTGCGCAACCATGGCGACTTTATAGTGCTGCCCCACTAGGAAATCAGGCCGCCAGCACCATGACTATATTATATATAATATATACTGCATAGTATATATAATAATATATATTGCATATTATATATAATATATCATATACAATGCATATTATATATAACATATATATAACATATACAGTGCATATTATTTAATATATGAATATGTAAGACATATACTACAGATCATAATTATATTACAGCCTTGGCAATACGCTCCTGATCTGAGATATGAGTTAGTTTAAAAACCTCGAACCCAAAAAGTAAACATCAACTATTAGCCTTAGGGCACATTGTCCGATATTAATACCCACAGTAAATTGAAGCACTCACCTGCAATTTCTGCAGACTGCGCGGCTGACTGACTACGATCGGGGTGGCGACACACATTCGCTAACACTAGGTACTCCAAAGTGATTTCTATTTTCAACAGGTCAGTATTACATCTTATATATCTGTACAGATCTTTTAAATTGGATCTCAATGATATAAAAATCATTTAGATTGATTGAATAGCTGCAAAGTTATGAGTGTTTAAAGATTGATTTTTTTGCCCCGATTTGTGCACATTTCCAAATTAGCCAAATCTTGGATTTTAGGGTCCCACCTGGAAGCTATTTTGCATATGATCTGTCCAATATTAAAGAATCTCATTCTCTATAATACAAATAAGAAGCTCAATTTTTTACAGACCATCACTGTTAGTATTCTTTCTGAAATTTCATGTCAAACTTGCTAAATTCCTTAATTTCCAGCAACCACCAATAATAAATTCAGTAAAATATAGAAAAATAGCATAACTCCCATTCTAATTGTCCTATCACAGCAATCTTTATACCAAAATAACCAGAATCAAAAGCTCTACATGATGACATAATTTTCTAACTGATCAGAGAAAGAAAGACAATATTCAATTTTAGGCATCGCAAGCTGACAATAAAATTAAGAAAAATAGCATAACTCCCATTCTAATTGTCCGATCACTGCACTCTTTATACCAAAATAACCAGAATTAAAAGCTCTACATGATGACACCATTTTCTAACTGATGAGAGAGAGAAAGAAAGACAACATTCACTTAAGCATCGCGAGCTGACAATAGCCAAATTCTTGCAGCAGTCACTTCTCAGACCATGCTTGATGCGTATGATATAAATCTCAACCAAATATTGTTCTGGTTAGGTAGAGGAAGACTTAAGCTTTCTGATGATATAATTTTCAAAACGATCCTGATCAATTTTCAATGAGGATTAATGTCTTAAAGTTTTCACTCCTTCAGTTCAATCAAATTTCCCACTCAGAAACACTCATGCTTGATATGCTAATGAAGCCTAGATTCTTCTCTATCTTTTATTGGTGGTTATTTTTAGCTCAGGTCAATGTACTCACCAAGCCATCAAGTTTAGGGAAGGGAGTAGCTCAGACTGGATGAAAACAAAATCGGCAAGCATGCTCAGAGCTGCTGATGGTACCTACCAACAAGTGTCCATTGACTGTGATTTCTTTCATAATGATGATTAAAAATCAGACACCCTAAGAGGCAAAAGAACAAGCTTTAATTTGATATAATTTTTATTTCAAACCAAGCAGAATTAGTGGAGATTCAAGGCTTTTTAAAACGGTTAAAATGAGTCAAATTTTGCGCTGCGGACACCGTATACGCCGACTTTGGAGTACCTACTAACACTTCCCCTGGTCACACGTGTTGTTGGCGGGAATGCCTCGAGGGGAAGCCCGGGGCGCGAGAAGGAGGAGGGGGGGGGCGGGGCGATCCCAGCCGGCGACACTCGCCTGACCTACCGGCACCGTACACATCCAGGCTGTCGGGCAACACGATCCGCAGATGCCGGCGGCAATGCAGACCACTGACTGTCACTCCACCTGGCAAGTCCCCGTTCCGCCGTTCTTCCCTCCCACTTGTAGCAAGAGTCAATCAGACCTCGGCCGTCAACTATGCACGGCCGGTGCTGTTGCAACCCGGCCCATCCAAATACTGCCGCTGGTTGGGCTTCGCAGTTCCATCCACCTCCGCTTTCATCACAGACACACACACCACGCCACACACACACACCACGCCACACACAGACACCACGCCACAGACACACTTCGCCACAGACACACACTGAGCGGCGCACACCCATACACACACCGTCATATGTGGCATCGGCGCCACGCCGCTGAGTGTTCTTTGGTCAAATAGAAAAGAAAAAAAAGTTGGGTGCCAGTGTAGTAACGATGGCTCTGGTTTATTCAGACGCAGAAACTGCTTCGGCTGTCAGTAGCCATCCAATACTAGCCGCTCCGCACTCTCCAAGCATAGCTTCCGTTTGGTTTGGCTGGTAATAAATAAAGGCGGGACGCAATCGATGGATGGAGAGTGCGAAAAAGCGTCCCCAGCGACGACTGGCGGCCAATTGGGTAATCGCATCGGCTGACACCGTCCTGACCAATCAGCGCGCGCGTCTCATCTGAAGTCGCCGCCTTCTTGGCCATTTCTAGCAGACGGACGCATTCAGTTGGGGCGGTGATGCGGATTCCGAGGCACACCAGTTTGCCAGGGACACTGCCATTCAAATGCAATGTTAACGGCCGTGAGCAAATCTTCATACAGAAGAAGTCAAATATCTCTCAAATTACACCATCTAGAAACAAATCGCTTCATACACATATAGAAAACATCTTTACCATAAAGTCTATATTAAAATTATAAGGTTAGGGTTCTTGATTTCTATTAATTTTGAATAAAACTAACATTTTGTACTGCATGTACCGTCAAACTCAAGGCATTGTCAATGGTCGTGAGCAATGTTCATACAGAAAATACAGAAGAAGTCAAATATCTCTCAAATTACACCATCTAGAAACAAATCGTTTGGTACACATATAGAAAACATCTTTACCAACAACATTATATTAAATTTATAAGGTTAGTGATGATACTGTTCGATTTTCATGCATGTGCAGAAGCGATGTGTCCCTCGCAAACTGGTGTCCCTGGGAAACCGCAACAGCGGGTCTTTCAGTATAGGTGTCATTCTCATGCTCTGATTGATTGATTGATTGGTAGTTGCTTAGCGCTGTCTGAACATCAAATGTCATAATCATCACCATGTTAAACTTGTATTCTGTTGTATTGTTAGTCAACCATCGCCATTTGCACAGAGCATCCGTTCAGTTATTCTCATGATGAAGCTCACCGATCGTGACTCAATCCGTCGAGCATATTTCCATCCTCAACGACCAGTGCGATGGCGCTGACAAAAGATGTATATGAATGAAATTAATTTACTAAAAAAGAGAGGTTATCGCTAATATTGACATCACTAATGCAGTGCGTCTAACAAATCATCAACCAGACAGGATGGCCGAATGAGTTAGAGCGCCCATCTCCCTAGATAAAAGATTCACCCCGTACTTCCAGTACAGGAGTGAAAACCAACCCATTAGAAAAGCTGGCGAAGAATTTTGACATGCTGGTTTAATTAACTGAGCTGGTAAATTCTTAATTTAAGAAGCACAATATGTTCTTTATGTACGTCTTCATATTTTCCCGCTACTTTTGAGTTGGAAACTATAATAAAATTGATACTTTAATGCGATTTAAAAGTGAAATCGACGGCGTTCTCTGGCCGCCATCTTGTCTTTTTGCATTCTTTCCCATTTCACCAACTCTGTGTTGATATAAGTAACCATTGGACACTGGTGCCAGACATTCTACTTCCTGTTCCATACTAAAACTATTTTCCCCCGTATTTAGACTACGTTGTCGTTCACCCCTGTACTGTAAGTACGGGGTGAATCTGTTATCTACTGTCTCCCGTACTGGTAGATCGTGGGGTCGTGGGTTCGAACCCTGGTCGAGTCAAACCAATGAGTTCAAAATTTATACTTGTCACTTCCTAGCCAGGCACTTGCATTATTAGGATAGGGTAGGGACTGGATGGCTCAGTGTCAGGATAATGTGACTGAGTGGGATATCAGGTCATGATGCTGGTGGCCTGGTTACCCAGTGGGACAGTGCTATAAAGTTGCTATGAGTGCGCACTGTCACAAGTCGGTACCCATCCTGATATGATGTTAGATGTTGCTAGGACGTAAAACAACAACAAACAAACCAATCAAGTTCAGGGTCATAGCAACTTTTTTTAAGATCGCCTGCTCTACCCCAGTAACCCAGGGCCAGGTTCCACTGTGGTGTCAATAGTTCATTCTGTGTCCACACCACATATGTGTACACAAACCCTCCACTGGTTGAGCATGAACCCTGGCTGTGGCACTCAACAAGAGGTGTTTGATTGATTGGTTCTTGTATTAAAGTTGCATAGTTCAGTAAGTTGTTTTTTTAAATGAAGAGCTCTTTTCCAAGAATCAGTAAGCGCCAATCCAAAAAGAAATAGTTTGCAATGCCAATGCCAAGTTTGTAGATCATGTTTTGGAAAAGATTCATATATATAGATATATGATTTATTTATATATATATCTTTATATATATATTAAGAGCTATTTTCGGAAAACATGATCTATAAACTTAGCATTGATATTGCAAACTCATTTCTTGGATTGGCTATTTTTCAAGGAGAGGCCCACACTTGAGCTCAGGAAACACTCATATTTCTTTCGAATGACAGATCCCACCACCACCGCATTGTTGTTGATGATGATGATGATGATGATGATGTTGATGTTCCCCTATTCTCTCCAATAGTTGTTCCTTTTGGCGCACTTCACTAGTGGTGAACTGGTGGTGAACTGGTGGTGAACTGGTGGTGAACTGGTGGTGAACTGGTGGTGAACTAGTGGTGAACTAGTGGGGAACTAGTGGGGAACTAGTGGGGAACTAGTGTTGAACTAGTGGTGAACTAGTGGTGAACTAGTGGTGTACTATTGGTGAACTAGTGGTGAACTAGTGGTGAACTAGTGGTGACCTAGTGATGAACTAGTGGTGAACTAGTGGTGAACTAGTGGTGAACTAGTGGTGAACTAGTGGTGAACTAGTGGTGAACTAGTGGTGAACTAGAGGTGAACTAGTGGTGAACTAGTGGTGAACTAGTGGTGAACTAGTGGTGAACTAGTGGTGAACTAGTGGTGAACTAGTGGTGAACTAGTGGTGGACTAGTGGTGAACTAGTGGTGAACTAGTGGTGAACTAGTGGTGAACTAGTGGTGAACTGGTGGTGAACTGGTGGTGAACTGGTGGTGAACTGGTGGTGAACTAGTGGTGAACTAGTGGTTAACTAGTGGTGAACTAGTGGTGAACTAGTGGTGAACTAGTGATGAACTAGTGGTGAACTAGTGATGAACTAGTGATGAACTAGTGGTGAACTAGTGGAGGGGGTTCACTACTTGTGGCTAATGACGCAATGGAAATGGGAGAAGTGAAATGGAGGGTAGGAGTATGCAGCTCCCTCACTGTAGCTACTTTAAGGTAATATCTTGCCTGAATCTCCTTTCTTTTCTCAAGTTGATGCCTCGTGCAAAGAAGAGGAGGAGGAAATTAGAGGGGAAAACGGCATGGAGGAGGTGGATAAATATGGAGGAGATCGAATCCCTCTTGAACCTAATACAATTAAATCACCATCATCATCTGCAGCTCCTGTACATTTCCCATGAATGATTTCAAGGTGAGATAACACTTAATCAACCAGGTCCAGATCCAGGTAAAAATACTTGAGAGTAACAATTTATTGGATGGGCTAACATCTCAAAGTCGCTGCACACACTGCCCATATCCACAATAGAATTATCTGCTAGTGGAGAGGGAGGGGTGCGGAGAGAAGCTACACTAGAAAGCCACAATCCAGTTTGAAATTGTCATTGGAGTCAATGATGTTATTTCTGTTGATGTTGGTGAATGTGGTAGTGGGGGTGGGGGTAGTGGCAGTGGGGTTGGTGGTAGTAGTGGGTTGATTGGTTGGATGTTGGAGTTTTAGGTCCTGGTAACATATATGGTCATATCAGGACGGGGAAGTTTGTTTGTTTGTTTGTTTTGCTGTTGTTTTACATCCTAGCAACATCTAAGGTCATATCAGGATGGGTACCGATGTGTGACAGTGCGCACTCATGGTGACTTTATAGTGCTGCCCCACGGGAAGATCAGGCTGCCAGCACCATGACCTGATATCCCACTCAGTCACATTATCCTGACACTGAGCCAACCAGTCCTTGTCCTATCCTATTAATGCCGAGCGCCAGACTAGGAATCGACAAGTATCAATTTTTATGTCATTGGTTTGACTCGACCAGGGTTCGAACCAGCGAACCCACAATCTACCAACACGGGAGACGGACCAACGCTCTAACTCATTACACCATCCCATCTGGTTGTTGGAGTTTTAGGTCGTGCTAACATCTATGGTCATGTCAGGACGGGGAGGTGGTAGTGGGAGTACCAATGACAGTAGCAGAGGCAGTGATGTAGGTGGAGTGGATGCGATGGAGATGGGATTGGGAACTAGAATGGGAACGGGAATAAGGAGGAAAGGAAGCGCCCTATGTTTCAATAGAGGAGACGGAGGAGAGGGAGGAGGAGGAGGAAGAGGAAGAGCTGAAGTTACATGATCAGTAATATGTCTCATAATTCCACTCATTACCAACCTCATGCTCCCATTGTCCTTTTTCATGAAAAGTCCCTCAGTGAGGTGTAGCCGATGCATTATGACTCCGAGTTCCATGTGGGTGGGGCTGGTAGGAAACGCGACTCAGGTTGAGACGCAAGCGCCACTGTAGCCAACTGCAGCTGTGTGCCAGCGCTTTCTACTTCATTCAGTCCTAACTTAATACTTTTGAGTGCTGTTGCCATCCTCTGGATGCGCTCCCTCATGGTGGCAATGGAAACCGTCTTCCTCCTCTAGGTGGAATTGAAGAACTTGATCGCATCAAATATGTTAGAGAGAGAATAAATGGATAAAAATAACATGTTGTATAAGAATTATATGAGTAAAATAACCCGGAATATCCGTCCTTTCCCCTAGCACTCTGTGTCAGGGACTGCTGGAGTCTGGACTAGTCATCCACTGCTCCAGCCTCCCCAACCTCAGCTCCTATGGTGGCGCCACCACCCGCTTCACACTGTAACCACCACCATAGAGAGAGAGAATAAAAAGGGGTGGGAGGGGGGGGGGGGTAATGCTATGATCTTTAACTGCATACTTTCTAAAAGGACAATGTATTCGATTTCACTATGAATAAATCATATGTATCTCGTTTAATGCATATAAGCTTGCTAAAATAGTAGTACTAGTTGTAGTAGTAGTGGTGGTAGTAGTATCTTGTTTAATGCATAAACCCTCGCTAATATAGTGAGTGGGTGAGTGGGTGGGTGGGTGAGTGAGTGGGTGAGTGGCTGAAGCTGCGTGTGCATGCACACACATATGTGCATGCAACCACACACATATATGCATGCATGTCCATATATGTGCATCTGCACAGATTTGTGCATATATGCATATATACGCGCACACGCAAGAGATTAGTAAAACATGACGTGAGAGAGAGGGTGACATTAAAGCTGCATAGTCCGATGAAGTATAACATTTTCAAAACCAAACCAATTATCTAGATTTGAGTTTACATATCTAACTTAGATACTGATGCACTTTTTAAGCATTTGTTTCTGTGTAAAAGGCAATACTGAGTCATTTTAACAGAACCTGTTACTGCAGAAGTCTATGGTGTCAGAGTTTTGGCAAGCTTGCCAAAACTAATTTTCCATGTTTGCACTCAAAATATCTCAAAAGTTTACGATTTAAAATAAAAGTAACTTTGAAATAATGTAAAGTAGATACTAGTGATCGATCTAAGATATTTCTCCAGGAAAAAATACAGAAATTCAAAACCATTGGACTATGCAACTCTAAGTACAACATAGTAAATGTGATGAGAGAGTCTGAGGTCGTCAGTTCCTTATAGTGAGAGAGAGATAAGCAAATGAGATGATAAGAAATTAGTCAAACATGACGTGAGATTAACAGGTTGGGAAACACCTGGATTGAGGGTCTGTTGATTCAACCAGTTCCGTTGATGTAATTTAGTAGGGGATAACTCCAACCATGTGTGGGGGAGTGCAGTGAGAGTGTAGAGGCAGAGTGGATGACTGGGCCTAATTACAACCCCCCACCTCCCCCCTCAACCACAACACAGGTTGGGGAGAGAATGGGACAGGAGGGAGCGATGACAGAGTGTATGGTTGTTGGTGGGGAAGGGAAGGAGGTGAGGGAGGAGGGAGCGATGGCCCAGTTTAGGGTTTCTCTGTAGAACACTTATCACTGCCCCCTGCCCCTGTCCCCAGTCGCCCCCCCCCACACACACATACTGTGCCTAGTGATTTTGAGTGTGTGTGGCGGGGGGGGGGGTATGATGGGGAAGGGGCATGTAGATGACCAGAGGTTCAGTCAGGGGACACCGACCCACCTTTGGTCTCATCCAATGTCATGAGGTGGCAGTTACCGTAATTAAGGGATATTTTGCTAGAACACAAACACCAGATAATTTCCCTGATCACATAAATATAGCAAATGTTTTCTTTTATAATATAAATATTATTTGCCAGTTTATCAATACCACCATGATATGAGATGCCATCCATAACATTCCTTCTGTTTTAATGTAAATTCAATCCTTAATACAAAATGTAGCTGATAGTCCTTTGATGCGCGAAAAGGAAAAAAGCGAGGCGGATGTGGAGAAAAGAGGCGTTTATTGGTACGCCTCAGACAAACAGGTATACAACAATGCAAGTGAGGAGGCTCATGAGGAGCAACATAGAAAGCAAGTACAATACAACAATGCAAGGAAGGAGGCTCATGAGGAGCAACATATAGAGCAAGCAAAGTGATGAGGTAAAAGGAGGCTCAGATGGAGCGGAAGTATACCTTAAGCTTAGAGAGTTCAGGGGAGGGGCGCCGAGGAGCCCTCCACCAGTAGTAGAAGAAAGAGTTGGGTGGGTGGGTGGAGAAAATTGGAGCAGCAGGGAGGACGGCAGGATGGCGAGTGACTGAGGGAGGCCGGCGGGCGGCCTTATAAGGGAGGAAGGGACGGCGAGGTCGGGGGAGGTGAGTACCCTCGGGCGTAGAAGTGGGTAGGGGAGTAGGCCCCCCCTCCCGTCAGGCAGGAGTCGCACTCAATTACCAGGCAACTGCCCTCCGGGGCCCGGAGAAGGTAGAGGCCGTTGGTGACATGGCCATAAGTGGCGAACCACCTCAAGTCCCGGAGGGCGTCATCGGCGAGGGTAAGAGAGGCGGCCCTGAAACAGCTGCGGAGCGCCCGAGGAGCCGGGCCATGAATTTCCGTCCCAGGGTCACGCAGCTGCTGACGTGATTGAGGCAGCCTAGGTGACTTTGGAGATCGCATTTCCCGAGGGCGGGGCGGGTGATGCGGGCCTGGCAGTCGTCGACCAGGGCCTGGATCTTGTCGGGTCGGCACGGAGCTGGCGGTAGGCCCGGGAGATGTTGGCCGACCAGACGTAGGCCCCGGTGCCTTCATTGATGAGGCGGCGGCCTACGTCGGCGACAGACGGGAGCTTGTAGGAGTGGGGTCTCCCGAGGAACTCGCGCCGGGGGATGCCCGAGTTCACGCTCGCTCCCGGAGGGTAGGAGAGGTCCACGATGACCCGCCTCTTTCCCGAATCGGACTTGGGGCGGGTCATCATGGGGGAGACCTGGGTCCAGGGGCTGAAGGGAGGGACGGTGAAGGGGCCGATGAGGGCGCCGAGGGCCAGCTACGTGTCGACGAACTCTCGGATGTGAGGGAGGTTTTCGGGGGGCTCGCGGTGGTTGGAGAAGGTCGGGCGGGGAGGGGTTGAGGCGGTGTAGTTTGAGGGGAAGCCGAACTCGAGGAAGTCGAGGACGGCGGGGTTGGGGTAGCCCTGGAGGTGGGCGCGCCAAGCAGGTATGTGGAGGCCTGAGGGGAGGGGGATGCGGTTGGCAAAAAAATTAGGGAGGCCCGCATCCCGGAGGGCGGTGTAGGTGAAGGTGAAGGTGGGGTATCGGGCCCACGCCTCGCCGGAGGTTTGGGGCCAGGTGGAGAGGATGGTGGGGGCGATACTGGGTGGGGGTGGGGCCGCAGGAGGGGGCGGCGGGGATGGTGTCCTGGAGGTGGGGGTCAAGGACGTCGACGGTGGGCTCGTCGAGGGTGTGGGCTGTGGCGGAGGGTGGGGGAGGGGGGGGAGGGTGAGGACGTGCGGTGGGGTCGGGAGAGGGGGGCAGCGAAGTCCTGCGGGGTGGGGGAGGGAGTGGGCGGGGGAGGGTCGGGGGGGTGGGGGATAGGGCGGGGGGGCGTAGGGTCGGGACGGCAGAGAAAGGCGGTGTCGCCGGGGGTGAGGTGGGGGTCGGGGTCGATGGTGATCGACTGGTGGCGGGAGGCGTTGAGAGCCTTGGGGGCGGGGTGGTGGTCCACGGCTGAAGTGGTGGCGCTGGGCGGGTCGGCGCCGAGGTGGTGCTTGGGCCGCACTCCTGGGGAGTTACTGGTGCTCCGGGCTGGCCGGTGGTTGTCCGGTTGGGGGCCGGGGTGATATCGTGGGGGCTGTCAGGGCTGGCGGTGGTGGTGGTGCTGGTGCTGGTGGGGTTGTCGGCTTTCTTGGGTTGGTGGGTGGGCCGGTTAAGGGCCTCCGGGCCGGCCGGGGGGCACCGGCGGACTAAAAATCCGCCGAGGTGGCGGGGGTCGCGTGCTCACATGCATGCTTGGCCATGCACACGTCCTCACTGTGCATGGTGCGCATGTGTGGCGCTGCCGGGCGCCCCCTTGGCCGTGGGCCTCCCCCGGCATGGCTTGGGTGCAGGAGGTAGGGTTCCTGTTCCAGGCGTTGCAAGGGGCGCCGTGGAGGTCCCTACTGTACGGCACCCGGTTGTCTGCTTGGGCGCGGGGCTGGGGCCGGGGTCGGGCTGGGTCTGCGGCTCGGGCGGGCGTGGGCGGCTTGGTGGGCGGGCACGGTGAGGGAATCCACCCTCACCAGGCTGAGGGCAACTGGGTCGTGCCACCCGTGGGGGAGCCTCCCGTCCGTGACCCACGTGAAGATGGTTTCAGAGTAGTTGCGGACGGTAGGCCAGGGATACACGAGGTTGTCCCTGAGCACGGTGAGGGTGTGGTGAAGGAGGCCTGGTATGGAGTGAGCGAAGAAGCTTGGGTGGCTGATGAGGGTGACGAGGGCGAGGCTATATTCGTCCTTGGTAGCCTCGCCCGTCTTCACGGGCTTACGCTCTGGGCCCCTCTCCACCAGGTCAGAGGGAAAGAGGTACTCGGGGGGAATACCTTGTCGCCTGACCGAGTGCTGTGCCTCGGCGGATGCCAGGATCGCGCGGACGGCATCGGCCGCGGATGCCGGGGAGTGCTCGACGACATCCTGGAGGTACGCCGCGGGCGGGGCGGCCGAGGGCTGCACGGCGAGGCGGCTGTAGCGCTCGTATTGGGGGTGCACGGCCCCCGGGAGCGTCGGTTGAGGCGGCGGGGGAGGGCACGCCCCCCCGGAGGCGGTCGCCCGAGGTGCTGGGACGGGGTGCGTGGCGTAGGCGGCTCTCCGCCTCGGGGCGGGCGGGGGCTTCTCCGGCGGTCCCTGGGCACACCCGGACTCGAGGGCGTCCATCCCGCTGGTGAGCTGCCGTATGGCATCCAGGAGGGCGGCCTCGGTGCCCGAGGGTCGGTCTGCGGAGGCCGGAGGAGACGCCGGGGCTGAGGCAGGTGAGGCGCATCCTGACGACCCCGAGGAGGGCCCTGGCGTGGCGGGGGCGTTCGCCCGGGAGCCCTTCCGTCCTTTGCCTTTTCCGTGTCCGGGCATGGTGTGGGGCGGTCCGAGGTGATGCAGCGGTCCAAGGTGAAGTTCGAGAGCCAAATAGAAAATTGGAGCAGCAGGGAAGACGGCAGGATGGCGAGTGACTGAGGGAGGCCGGCGGGCGGCTTTTAAGCGAGGAAGGGACGGCGAGGTCGGGGGAGGTGAGAAAACTGAGAGGCGGGTGGCAGGGGACGTGCGAATGCTGCGCGACGGCGGCAGGCGGGGGGAGGGTCTCTTCCTCTCCACACATCAAGCGTAACGCGAGCATTACGACCAATTGGTGCAACATATTTGGTGATCTATAGATATAACAATTCCTATGTATGCAGAGACACATATAAATATATATGCAAAAACTGCTGTTGTTGGTTGGGTACCGACTTGTGACAGTGTACACTCATGGCGACTTTATAGTGCTGCCACACTGGGAAATCAGGCCGCCGGCACCATGAACCGATATCCCAGTCAGTCGTTTTATCCTGACATCAAGCTAGCCAGTCCTACCCCTATGCTATTAATGCAGAGTGCCAGTCTAGGAAGTGACAAGTATCAATTTTTAAGGTATTGGTTTGACTCGACCTGCAACCGAGCTCCCGCCCTTCCACACGCGAAGCCCACCCTCTACCGATTAGGCCACCACACTAGGTGCAATACCTATATAGATATAGATATAGATATACATGCATACATAGAGTAAAATGCAAATCAGTGTGTAAAAATCTATGGTCTTTCAGTCGTAATAGCAGAGCTTGGCATACTATCAATATCTCGGGTGATGGAGTTGGGGACCATTGTTATGTAATAGTGATGCAATGTGTGCCCACTCGCTGTGTGACATGGAAATAACTATATGTATGATGTCCGGATATTAAGATATGGTTACTAATTACAGAAATGTTCCCTCCATGCACCAGGAAGAGTGCAAATGGAGAGGGGCATAGATTATTGTTTACTGTAACTGTATGACAACTACTTGTTACCACAGGACCACTGGGTAAGCACAGGCAACCATTCTGGATAAATTAAGGACACCACCTGCCCGGGGGGTTGAGTGACAAGTGCCCCCTCTTGAGCGCCACCCCTCCGAGGCTGCAGAGGTGTCTGATTGGCTGGCTGTGTGAGCCCAGTCACGCTTGAACTCCTTGCACTTGCTGGACAGACACACACTCACTCTAGAGATACCTCAGGAAGCAGTTCACCTCTGAGCTGTGTGTACCACCCATAGGACTCAATGGGCTGTAGGCACTGATTTTGACTGAACAAGCAGAAGCTATGTGCATCTGTGTTGCAGGTTGTAAGTGAGTCAGGGTGGCAGGACACTCATAGGTGAACAAGAGTTGTAGTAATAAAGCTCAACCTTATCTCTGTCAATCTTGCATGACTTGTCTCCCTTTCTTTCTTATGAGTTGTGTTTTAGTATTTAGTTGGGGGGGGGGGGGGGGAGAATGGCAGAGAGTTGCCAGGATCCTCCTGATTATAGTGAGTATAAGATGAGTAACTGGAGATGGCCAAACAACCAGTTATTTTTCATGTGGATATACTCACGATGGATCCTGTCCTGTCCAAACGATAATGATAGGCACGACCAGATTAGCTGTTGCCATCCTAGCATTAAAACCGGAAACCTGTGTATTTTCAGCGGATCCCATCAAACCATTAATACTCAGGCCGAGCTGATGTGGCCAGCATGGAATGGCTGCTGCATTAGCTAATACCAAAGATCTGAACGTCAAACATATCTCACTAAAATTTTGGAATATTAATCGAATTCAATAAGCATGTTGCTTCTCATTCATTGGAGCTTCCAGTGAACTTATAATTTGAATGCTTGGACCCCTTTGAACATTTTAAAGGTCACCTATCTATGCACGACAGACCGGATAAATACCATGAGGTGACCTGAAATACATAACAAACACACACACATAACAAAAACAAACATTGATAGCACCAAAATTGAGGGTAAGGCCTAAAGCTAAGATTCCTTACACGCGGTATGCGGAATGCGGCATGCGGCATGCGGTATGCGGTATGCGAATGGGAAGATTCCTTCTATGCGGTATGCGGCATGCGGCATGCGGCACACGACCTGCTATATTTAAAAAATAAAAATAAACAAGTATACCCCATACTGCACTGTATATGGCCTAATATGGCATTTATATCTATGTAACTTTTGGTACGTCACATGGAGGTTCCTACCTATATAATTACCAAATTATAGATAAGTATTCTTATTTTTGTAGCTCTGGTAGCATTTTTACCAACCCGAACCCCCACCACCACCACTACCATATGTTTCCCCTCAGCACCCTTGTGCGTGACCGTTCCGTAATGCTCAGTCGCCTCTCCTAGTGTTAAACTAATGGACAAATCAGACTCAGGTTTCTATTCGCACCCCCCTTGTCGCATGCCGCATGCCGCAAAGATCGCTACGGGGACCGATCGAGTTGCCGCATTCGCATTCGCATTCACATTCGCATTCGCATTCGCATGTAAGGAATCACCCCCATTGACTTAGATGCTTTCCGATTTTTTGCCCCATTCGCATTCGCATACCGCATACCGCGTGCAAGGAATCTCAGCTTTAGGGTACAAACAACACTGAATTGGATGACAAGACATCAGATTACCTTACACCCCCCCCCCACACACACACTGACACCAGTCTCAAGCCTCCCTACCATACTCACACCCCTCCATCCGACATGCAACCCATACATCCCCACACACACACATGCCCACTCACAGTCACTGGGTACAGGGTGGATGTGGGTGGGAGAGAGACAGATGACTCTTAAAAGCTGGATGAACCTGATTGTATCTGAGGGTGTGACCGGAATCAAAATATGTTGCACCAATTAAATGACTATCAGCCACATTTGGTGTTTCATTTAAGAGTAATTAAGGATTGAATTTACATTAAAAGAGAAGGATTTTTATGTATTGCACCTTATTATATCATGGTGGTATTGTTAAACTGGCAAATAATATTTATATTATTAAAGATAACATTTGCAGATTTATATTTATGTGATCATGGAGGTCCATTGCAGCCAACCTTCTTCGAGAAGACGGCACCCATTGATTGATTGGTTGATTGATCATGGAAACGATCTTTTATTTGTGTTCTAGCAAAGTACCCATTAATTATGGTTATTGCTGCCTTATAACATTGGGTGGAAATTGAGTATGTTCGCGATGTGTGTCCGTATCTCCCTGACTGAACCCCTGGTCAGGCCCCCCCGCACCCCAGCACATCCCCCCCCCCCCCAACACACACGCACAGTGTGAGGGAGGAGGGTGGGTGTTACCATGGTTACTAATTAAGATAGGGTGTGAGTGACCAAGGTTAGCACAGGATAAGGGAGTTGGTGAAGAACACACATTGTAGGAAGTGGTATTTTATTTAATTACAATATTTGTTGGTGAATGATAGGGATGGGTCTAAATGCATGCATACAAATCCATGCATACACATACATGCATGCATACACATGTATGCATATATGCATGTATGCATAAACATCCATACATACATCAATATACATCCACATCCGTACATCCAACCATCCATCCATACATGGATACATGCAGGCATACATGCCTACATGCAAGCATACATGCATGCATACATGCATACATACATCTTAGCCAACACCCACCCTGGTAGGAGGGTGTGTGTGGAGGGTCAAAGCACTGCAGCGAAGCACCGGGAACACGTGTGACGGCCACTCCTTATACGCAATCAGTAGGAGCAGTGTGAGTAGTATAGAGAGGACGGATATGGGTCCATATTACTTAATCATCCCGCGTCAGAGGTCCGACATGGGACTATGACCTTAAATGATCCCTCTGTGGAGGGGCACTGACCTTAAATGACCCATTGCATGCTTGCAGGATGGCCATCTGTTTTAGGTTGAATTCATTTTACCTTTTTGACTGGATTGATGATGTCACTTTTCTACCTTTTCAGGATGGCCATCTGTTTCTGGTTGAACTCATTTGACCTTCACATGCAGGATGAACATCTGTTTTTGGTTGAACTCATTTGACCTTTTTGACTGGAATGATGACATCACCATTCCAGTCAATCTTCAGCTAGCCATCTTATTGTTTTATTTATTTATTTTATTTTTATTGTTCTACAGGATGCTTGCCAGACGGACATCGTTTGTTTGTGTTTTTGTTGTTGAACTCATTCAACTTTATTGACTGGATTGATGATGTCGATGATTTGAATTACACTGGATTGTTTTCTCTGATATCATTTTAACTTTAGTATAGATAATATAATAATAATAATAAGTAATTCTTCATTTATTAGGAGATGTTATGCAATCTACTTTGCATGACCCCAACCACACATTGATGGAGGATTTAACAAGATATAGGAATATACAAAGTATTCGCATTCCTTTGAATGAATATCATATTCACGACTTCAGTGCTGTCTGGAAGGAAAACAGTTTTCATTCTCTACCTGAAGATCTACTTCCCCTGCTTACCGCATGGCAGGATTTTGAACAATTGATAAAGAATCACGATATCGATTATATCATTTTATATCATTCTTCTTCACATATTTGATCTTTCCTTCCAGGAGATCAATTAGATGTGAATAGAGCCAACATTCATGTCATAGTTCATTGTACCGGAATTGAGGTTTTTGATACAAATAGTGGTGAATATTTTCCACAACTCACAGACACTTTTCAACATAATAATCTAATTTGTTGTGCTCTTAACTATGCATTTAGATACTTTTCCTGTATTTTACTAGCAAATAAAGAAGCCTTTTTTAAGGAGATTTCATTCGCCTTCAACCAGGTGCATTTACTTTCATATGGAATGCATTGGAAGTGGCCATTCTTCGGATGGAAGAGTATGATGATAGATGAAAATGAGTTGACTATCCCTCACTCCCTCTCTCCCCCCTTCCACCTCCCCCTCCCACATATCCATACATCTCCACCCCTACTGACCGAAACCCCCCACTCCAGTTGATTTGAATACTCCTCATTTCCATATCACTGAATTTGACGCAGCATATAAAGCCTGCTGGTCTCCACCCTCCTCTCATCAGTATACTTTTCACCATGTTCATGCAGAAGGCGATTCTGAAACATCCGAGATCGATTCCAATATTCATACCATCGTCAGCATCGTCAGCACTGGATATGTCAGCAGAACCAGCGAGAGCTATCAATCTCAAGATATCGAGTATGTACTTCTCCTCAGATAGTGAAGGGATGGAAGAAGAGGAGGAGCTAAAAATTATCGTTCGCTCCCCCTCTCCCTCTCCCTGTATACTTGAGGATGGAGTTGAAACCTTCAAGAGTCGAAAAATTGAGTTGAAGAAGAAGGAGGAGGATAAGTTGGTGGGGAGTAAGAAGCATTGCAAGATCGCTTCATTCTTAGTTATTCCCCAGGGAATTGATATTTCACATTTTGATCCTGCCAACCTACTGCTGGGAACCAAATTTTTGTCGAGCGAGTGAGAGGAGCTGGAGCAAAACTTGGTATAAAGATCGCCCTGTGGACTCAACTCGTTCTGGAGGAGATGACTTTGCAGGGGATGTCAAGCGGTATGACATCCAGGGCAGTGCAATGCTGTCAGTAGAAACAGTTAATCCCGATGGTAGGATGCTGCTGATGAGCAGCAATCGTTATTTTATGGACTTTGATGAAAACGCCATCGGCATCTTGCTCGAGAGCACAGATGACATGATTCGGGCCCTCAAAACAGCTAAAACATACCAACGTTTTGGGGGCTTCCACATCAACTTTGGACGTGGTGTGTTTGGTGTGATTGAACGTGACAGTTCCCGCATCAACTTTCTTAAATAGTTTGTTTTAAGTTCAGAAAAGCTGAAGCCTGTGGAGAAAAGGGCGCTAACACCCTGCAAGCAGGGGGTGTATTTGAATGTTACACAACTGGAAAAGTTAAACAAGTTCCTGAAGGAACAGCTCCACTCATTCCTCTTTCCTCATGGAGATTTTGAGGTAAAGTGTGATGAACTATCCCACAAATCCCATCAGTGTGATATCAGTTATCTCAGTTGATGACTAAGGCCAAATTTGTCTGAGGAAGAGGAAGAAGAGTCAGTGGAAGAGGAATTTAAACTACTACTACTACTTAGTTCTTTTATTATTACCATATATACAGCATATATACTTGCAAAGATTTTCATATCAACAATTGTTATCTTTGTTTAATACAATAAAACAAAACAAAATATCAACCTCTTTGTGTTATGTTCATTTATTTTCATGTGACTGCATATATATATCAATAGAACACATTCTCTCTCCATTTAATAATAATAATAATAATCTTGCTGTTGAACATAATAATACAGATGATAATACTACTAATAATAAAATGATAATAATATTCATGACTCCTATTCTGCATTTTATACAACTTTTCACTTTGAATCATTTCTTTTATTGGAGAAAATATATATATCATTAAAAAAAATACAAACCAATCTCCATTTAATGATGATGTTGAACAGAATGATAATATTCAAGGCTTCTATTCAACATTTTACACAACATTTCACTTTGAAACATTTCTTTCATTGGGGAGAATACAGTGAAAAACAAGGATAACATGAATATGCACATCATTAGAATCATTCCCCAACATTTTCTTTTTCTCATTAACATAGCTAAAATAGTGTTTTCATCAGTGCAATTTTCAACACTATTATCAACTCTCACTTCAATATTCACATTACACATGCTGGAATCAGTGAAATCTCCCTCTCTTGATGAAAGTTCTCTCTTTTGTGGGGAAGGAGGGATATATTTGGTTAGAAGTTTCCACATGTCATCATGTTTTCCACCAGTACCTCCTCGTACAATCAAATCAGTGGTTATAACTCTCTATCCACCTAACAAGTAATGCGTTTTACAAAAACATATTCATTGTATGTACTTTGACGTATTCTCACTCAGTTATATTGATATTACTCTTCTTCCATCACTTTCATCAGCATCTTCATCATCATCAACATCATAATCAGCACCATCATCTCCCCTTCTTTTTTCCTGCTTCATTCACACAATCTCTATTTCAAATCTGTTTCATCACTCTAAAGAAAGTTTGACTTTCACCCCCTTTTTTTGCATCAAAGAAGAAGGTGGAGATGATGATAATGATGAGGATGAATGATGATGTCAATGAGAGATTTCTTCTCTTTTTTTAGGGGAAGGAATAATTTTACTTTCCTCCTTTGTTTAAGGGAGAAATACTCCCCTCCCAATTCCCCTCTCTATTGATGTTGATATTGCTGTTGATGTTTTTCTTGACTGACTCATTCTTAGCATCCTGTGATTTGGAGGGAAAGACCCTTTTCTTGGGAGGAAGAGGATAGGAAATAGCAGATTCTCTCATTGCAGTTTCATTTTCAATTTACTGACGACGGCTCTGACACTCTTCTCGGTTTTTTTTTTCGAAAAGCACGAATAAGATGAGGGGTCTTCCATATTGAATCCTCCTCCTCTTCTTCCTCAAGCACTAGCTTTTTCCCCCCTCCACATGTATCATCAACATCAATAACATCAAGAGTAATATCAACAGTGACAGGAACAGCCTCATCAACATCTACATCAACAGCATCATCAACATCTACATCAACAACATCATCATCAACATCTACATCATCACCATCTACATCAACAACAGCATCATCATCAACAACATCAACATCTTCATCATCATCCCCATCTTCAACAACAACAACATCTCCTCCAGTAACATCTCCTCCAGCAACAACATCTCCTCCAGTAACAAATTCAACATCACCATCTTTTCCATCAACAAGACGATCTCCTCCATCTCCAATAATTACTTCATCTTCAACATCAACATATTTATCTGGATGTATATGCTGATGTTGCAGATGTGGTTGTTGATGTTGATGATGATGATGTTGCTGATGATGTTGCTGATGTTGGTGTTACTGGTGTTGATGCATACCCATTCTCTCCACTAGGTTTCTAGCGCACTCTAGAGCTGAGTCGCTACTAGAGAGATCACTATTTTCTTTATGTAACATGGCTATTGAAATGGGAGAAGTAAAATCAAGAGGAGGGGTGTGTAACTCCCTCAATTTTGAGTTCTCCTCATCCTCTGGCTCTAGAATATCTCTCAAAGAAAGAGGGAATGAGGAAAAATGTGAAGGAGCCCGAAGCAGAGGAGAGGAAATATCTCCCGGATTCACCATCATAATTTCTACATCCGTTAACAAACTATAATTCTCATTATTATTATAATTTAGAATATCTGATTCAGGAAGATTTAAATTCATGACTAATGTTTCAAAGCTGAGTGAATTTGAAATATCTACAAACTCATTAATCATTTCAATCAGAGATTCATTAGCTAGTGGAGAGGGTGGAACAGGTGGGGAGAACTCCATGAGAACATTACATTCAGTGTCAGTGACACTGTCACTGACACTGACAGTCTCAGTGTCAGTGACAGCAATTACATTATCTATACTAGGATTTGGGGTGGAGGTCTCCAGAGGGAGGAAGGAGATGTTACTCTCTGCATCCAAACTAGAAATGAGAATGGAGTTTTGAGGAAAAGAAATGGAGATAGGATTGGAGATGGGAATGGGAGTGCAGATGGGACTGGAGATGGGAATGGGACTGGTGATGGGAATGGGATTGGAGATGGGAATGGGATTGGAGATGGGGATGGGATTGCAGATGGGGATTGTGATGGGACTGAAGGAGGTTTGAGGAATGGGAGGAGGATGCATGGAAAAATCAGTGGGAGTAGAAGCGTGAGTGGGAATGGGAGTAGGAATGTGATTTGGATTAGGAATAAGACTACAAGGAGAGGGAGAAAGGATTGGTATAGGAGAGGGAGAAGGAGAGGGAGACCAAAATCTATTCTTTTTGATCAAGTTTAACCTCCCATCCTCCTTTTTCTCCAGGATCACAATGCTTGGAAGCACTACTCGTCGCATCACCACATCCGTGTTGTGCTGCACAACAGCGCGCATTTTCCGCATCGCGATACTCTGCAGGAAATGGAGATCAGCACGACTAGCCAAACTTACTGTCGATAACTGTAGCTGTGCGCCTGCAGCCTCCATTTCCTCCAATCCACTCTCCAGACTCTCCAAAGCCAAAGACAGTCGACGCACTTGGTCTTTCATTGCAGCAATCTGGCTCGAGTGGAAGTACTTCAGTGCATCAGATCTAGAGAAAAGGAGAGAATAAATAATAAATAATAATAATAAAATTTGCATTTGTCATCATTTTCTCAATCTATTTGATGAAAGTAAGATATTTTCATTTAGTAATACACAGTATTCGAAAACGTGAAAAGTATTTGAAAACGTGAAAAGTATAACAGACTAGACATACAAACGTGCATACAAATGAATGAAAAGAATGAATAAATAGATGAATGAATAGATGAATGAATGAATAGATGAATGAATGAATGTATGAATCAATGAATGAAATAATGAAAGAATGAATGAATAAATAGATGAATGAATGAATAGATGAGTGAATGGATGAGATGTGTGGTGTCTATCTCACGAGGTATTGATGTGAAAATAAAATATTTTCACTGAACTGAAAAGATATCTGAGCTTCTGCTGAATCTACAGTTTTTAGTCACAAGAATGCATAAACCCTGCCTAGTTAATTATGGTTAACTCCCCCATTCTCCCCTCCCCGTGATATTAATATTCTTCTTCATTTTGGTTGGCAGGTTTGTTTTTTATTGAGTGATGGGCCTTCCCTCTCTCATTTTTCATTTGAGGGGAGGGTCATTTGAATCGCAGCAAGCTAACTCTCCAAGCATATACCTCATTTCACTACCACTCCAGGGGCCATATGCATGGAGCAGTGTTAGCGGCCTGTGGTGTTATCCCTCTAACACTGGGTAGCTATCACCGTTTATCAGCGTCGTCGAGAACTATGTCAAGCCATATGCATGGGCGCCTAAACGGTGAGTGTTAGCTATATGTGAATTAATTTATTCATTATGTAAATCCCTCTGCGCCTGTAGCCGGCGAGCGCCGCTATTTCACAATATCGGCGGTCAGGAACCAGCAGCCTTCTTAGTGGTGAGCCTGTTGCCGGCGAGCAATGCTATTTGTTTAGTTGACATTCATCGATTCGACAATACGAATAACGCCACCGATGTAGCTGCTACGTTAATATTGCTTCGAATTTAGGGTTAATTTAATGAAATTTCACTATTTGACTATGTAACTCTGTTAAATATGATAGCATTGAATAGATTTGGGCCTAATATATAGCCGCCGATTCGGCGGCGGCGGCGGTGGCGATTTGTTTACTTTATATTCGTTGATTCGAAAATATTAATATTGCCGCCATTGCAGCGGCAGCGTTAATCTCGCTTCGATTTTAGGGTTAATTTAATAAAATTTCACTTATTGCGTATGTAATTCTGTTAAATATGACAGCATTTAATAGATTTGGGCGTAAGAAATTCCCGCCGATTCGGCGGCGACGGCGTGGACATAGCTTTCCGTACTGGCGGCAGCGGCGATTTGTTTACTTTACGTTCGTCGATTCGAAAATATAACTAGTAATATCGCCGCCAATGCGGCTGCTGCGTTAATATCGCTTCGTTTTTGGGGTTAATTTGCTTAAATTTCACTTATTGCATATGTAATTCTGTTAAATATGATAGCATTTAATAGTTTGGTGTCCATCCTGACACTAACCTAACACTAACACCGCTGTAAACCTGCTAGGGGGCAGGTTTACATTCTTCGACTTTAAACGTGCGGTGTTAGGCCTAACACTGCTCCATGCATACCAACTTTTCTGCGCTAAACCAGAAATCCCACCATAAATGCGTTTTGTGTCGCTAGCACCGCTCCATGCATACGGGCCCTGATCTCTTCCGACCCACCCACCTCCCCACCCATTCAGTTAACAGCTGATGCGGAACGGAGCTTATTCTAAAAGCATATACTCTGCGACTCCACCCTTCCTCTGATTTCCCAGTGGGGCAGCACTATATCATGATATCCCACTCAGTCACATTATCCTGATACTGAGCCAACCAGTCCTTGCCCTATCCTAGTAATGCCTCGTGCCAGGCTAGGAAGCAACAAGTATCAATTTTTAAGTCATTGGTTTGCCTCGACCAACGTTCGAACCCACAAACTCATGGGTTCGGATCCCCCAATCTCCCAAGACAGGGGATGGATGCTGAACTCATTCGGCCACCCTGTCTGGTCTAATGTGTGTATGTATTATGTATGTATGTATATATGTGTGTGTATGCTTGTATATATGCAAGTAAGTACATATGTATGTATGCATGCATGCATATATGGATAGTGATAATCCCATTATTGCATGTAATAAGCTCTGGAGTTCCCGTCTATACGTGCATAGATTAGATGTATGTGTGAATGTATGTATATGTCTGTATGTATGTATAGAATAAATCAAATATCCCGTCATACATGTGTGTTCTTCAACCTCTTCATCTGCGCTAACTTCGGTCACCCACACCCTGTCTTAATTAATAACCATGGTAGCCCCCTTCCACCCTTGTTTGCAAGACCCATGTTGCTCACCAGTGCACTGTGTGGGCGGGGGAGGCTGTGGTGGGGGTAGGGATGGAGGAGGAGCATGCTCTCCGGTCCCGAGGGGGCTGACCAGGGGTTCAGTGACATACACACAGCACACAGGGCACACACACCCATTCTCGGCAATGCCCTGATGCAACAGTTGCCACATATAAGGTGTATTTTCCTAGGATACAATCACCAGGTCTTCTCCCTGATCACATAAATATAAAACCAGCAGACACTTTCTTTAATGATATGAATATTATTTGCCAGTTGAACAAAACCACCATGATATGAGATGTAAGATATAAAAATCCTTCTGTTTTAATGTAAATTCAATCCTAAATTACACTTAAGTGAAACACCAAATGTGGCTGATAGTCATTTAATTGGTGCAGCAGATTTGCCTCTTTCGAGTAATATAAATATTTGTTGCCAGTTAAAACAGGTTCACTGGTCATAGGTGATAATACATTTTCCTATAGTAAAGCATACCAATTAACATGCGGAACTACATCAACGATACAGATTGTACCAACAGACTCTCCTTTCAGGTGTTTCCCCAACCTGATTAAGTAAAACATAGTAAATGTGATGAGATAATCTGGGGGCATCAGTCCCTTATAGTGTGCCTGGGAGAAAGATTAGTGAAAGATATATTTGTAAAACCTGATGAGAGTATGTCATGTTCAGTCCCTTATAATGTGAGAGAGATAAGAAAGTGTCATGATAAGAGATCGGTAATATCAAACAACGGTAATAATGAAAGAGATTAGAAAAATATGGTCAGAGAAAGCGTGGTAGGTTCTGACTGCGAGACTGACTTGTCGCTTCCTAGCCAGCTGCTCGGCACTATTAGGATAGAGCAAGGACTGGTTAACTCAGTATCAGGATAATTTGATTGAGTGGGATATCAGGCCATGGTGCTGGTGGCTTGGTCTCCCAGTGGGACAGCACTATAAAGTCACCATGAGTGTGCACTGTCACATGTCGATACCCGTCCTGATATGACCTTATATGTTGCCAGGATGTAAAACTCCAAGAACCAGTTAACCCTGGTGGCCCGGAGATGTCCACCCTTCATGGTCTTTACCGAGCCACCACCAAACCCTGCCAATGAGCCATTGTGTCAATAGATGGCATTTTGTTTGTTTGCTTGTTTGTTTGTTTAACAAGCCCCCAAGCATACCAAGTAAACATCAGCTATTGGGGGTCAATAGATAATACCCCGGTCAGATACACGTTAGTGAACGTAGTTGAACGTAATGGAGGCTAACATGGGTCAAATGTGGTGTAAGTATGTTAAACTACGTTGAAATACGTTAAGGTACAGCAGGTTTTGGTACGAATAAATATGTTATGGTACGGATGCTGGTAGGTTCAACTATGTCCACCTATGTTAGCCTCCACTACATTCATCTACATCTAATAATGCCTATGTGAGCAGGGTTTCGTCCAAGTACGCTAGAGCATGCTAGAGCATGCTAGAACACGCTAGAGTATGTTACCATCACGGATGCAAATTCAGCCCCTAACGTAGCACTCTTTTGAACAGTGGTAACTCATGGCCCATCCACGTTATTACCAAGGAGAAGTATGAATGCTTGTACATTCAACTACGTTCAATGACGTTCAACCACATTAGCCTCCACTACGTTCAACTACATCCACTGACGTGTGTGTGACCGGGCCTTGACATCTGCACCCAAAGTCCCTACATCCCACAGCAGACCCCATCAGGTGCCCTTTGTGGTGCTAATTAATCAGGTGTTAATTATTTTAGCTGAGAGCTCCTCGGCCATATCTATCCTGATATGACCTTAAATGTTGTCAGGACGTAAAACTCCAAAAAACCAACCAACATCGGGCCTACAATAAATAAGACTATGTGTTCTTACTTGTAGCTAGCATTCATTCCCTTTTGTATGGAATCGATGCGTAATGCGTAGCATTGCCTTTGATTCACGATGGGGGCGGGGGCGGGGATGGGGATGGGGGGGGGGGGGGGGGGGGGGGGGGTGAGGAACTTCGTCTCTTCTCTTGACCTCAGTCGTCTTGGCCGCCCTCCCCTGAGGCGCCACCTATCAGTTCCCACCGGAACCTGCCACTGCGCTGCTGCTGAAGCCTTCAGTTCTCTTGCACTAGTTGCAGCCGATATGTCAGACTGAAATAAAAGGACAAATACCAAAGATGTGTCATTGAAATTGCTGATGGACGCACGTCTAACAATTTGACTTTCACAAATATTTTTAAAGTAGTGTTTTTTTTTTGTCATAGATTGTCTTGACAAATAAATATTTTTTAAATGTTCTAGAAAATTCCTGAGAGGAGTGGACTCATATTATAATATATATATATATATATGTGGATATATACTGCTAGTGTTCTGAATTTTGAAATAGGGTTCATACCAAAGGTTGAATAATATTCAAGAACATAGTTAAATTCAAGAAAATTCAAGAGTACTCTATGTTTGTTTGTTTAACGACCCACGAGCAGAACAAATATACATCGGTTATTGGGGGTTTAGCAGCATTTGAGATGTGGACTTATCGAAGGATGATGAAAATATCATGGACAAAGAAGATCACCAACAAAGAAGTTCTCAGAAAAATTAAAAATAAGAAAAGCTTGTTTGCCACTATACAGACAAAGAAACTTATTTATTTTGGCCACATCATTCGTCAGAGTTCAATATACCGTACATTGTTGGAAGGGAAGGTGAATGGCAGCAGAGGGAGAGGGAGACCAAGAACATCATGGTTTACAAATATTTCACAGTGGACAGGCTTGAATTATTCACAGTCTATCAGAACAGCACAACATCGGGACAAGTGGAGAACCATTGCATCCAACCCTCGACTAGAGGATGGAACTATTGATTGATTGATTGATATTGGGGGTATTCAAGATACTCAAACCCACCCTCTAATTTCAAGAACATTCAAGACTTTCTTTCTGTGACACATACACACCCTGGTTACAATAGCATATTTCATTCAGTGTTAAGACAAATTGTATTCGAGTAAAAATCTAAATATTAAAATGTGAATATCTCGAAGATTAAATAAAATAGGTACTGTGAAGAAAAGTGTTGCACAGTTGATGTATTCTTGATTGTTGCTAGAGCCGGAAGACTGTTTGTACTGGCTATGTCTTGGTTCTACTATTTCTAGCGACCAGACGGGATGGCCGAATGAGTTGACTGTCCGCCTCCCTGTTTTGGGAGATTCGGGGATCCGAACCCATGTCACTTCCTAGCCAGGCACTGGGCATTATTAGGATAGGGCAAGGACTGGTGTGCTCAGTGTCAGGATAATATGACTGAGTGCTATATCAATTAATGGTGCTGGCAGCCTGGTCTCCCAGTGGGGTAGCACTATAAAGTTGCCATAAGTGCGCACTGTCACAAGTCGGTTCCCGTCCTGATATGACCTTAGATGTTGCTAGGACGTAAAACAACAAACAAACAAATTATTTCTAGTATGCCAGTTCAAACTGCAGGACTAGTATACCTTTCTACTATTGACTGGCACGCGGCTAGTTCTTCACGACAACTTGTTGAAGTACATTTGTAGAGTCCGATAGGTTCTGAATGTTTGCCATATTTCCTTAGATACACATCTCAAGTTAAACATTACGACCTAAGCTAAATTTGATGAAAAAATGAATAACTTGAAATGAGTAATTTGAACTGAAAATCCCCTAAATAATGTCGACCATAACGGATCAGAGCATCTGAAGAAATGAAAGCACCCGTGCAATTTCATATAAATACATATTTGATTTTCTGTTAAAATGAGTTTGAAGTACACATCTGGAATTCGGGTTACAGCTTTTGCCGGTTTACTATAAGTATATAACAATGTGGCCATTGTTAGACACATTTTTCTAAGTTCAAATCGATCTAACTTTCTTGAGAATTACTTCAGACAGATAATATGAGTGTAAAGGCACTTTCACACCTCACCGGATTGGGGGAAATGGGCAGAAAATGAACAATGTCCGGTTTGTGTCCATACAAGTTTTGAACATGCACAAAACTAGGAACGGATGCCGCCGGACTGACGTCTACGGTTCTTGACCGGTTTGATTTTGTTTCGTCCATTGGCTATCCATTCATGTCCATTTGACGTCCGTTTGATATCCGTTTGATGTCCGTTTGTAGACCCGATGTCACAACACTTTGACACATTTTGATACTTATCGCCACCGGACTAGACAATTCTGTCCATTACTGAATCCGGCATGGTGTAAGAGGCACTTAAGTTCTATTCAAGTTATTTCCGTTGGTCTAGGTTCCGTTAACATCGAAAGCATTTTAAACAGATGTACACATACCAACAGTTTGGTAACAAGTGAATTTAGACGTGATTTATACGAGCACTAACCTACCTGGTTACAGCGTCGACACCGAATCACAAGTTGAACTCGGCACTCGTCGGTGAGACTGCAGGCAGAAATACAAAACTAGACGGCCGTGACAGGAACAACACGTCTGTAAAGGCAACGACTGTGACGTTAACGTGTTCCCGGTTCAGCCTACCACGCGGTCTGACTGCGAACATCACAAAAAGAACAAAAATATAACAGAAACAACGGTAGACACACGAAATGGTAGCGGGAGCGATGCAACCAGCTTCCCGCCAACTGGGAACAGATTGCTTTGACCTTGACCCCTCCACAGACAGCGTCTGACTGACCTCCGTCACGGCCGATGGTTATTTATTAATAGCTGTCTCGTAATGTCTGTGTAGAGCAGTCAGTTTTTCGATTCTGGGGTTGTTTGTAACCTTACAACGGTTACTGGTTGCAGAATTTCAACATTAATAGAGAGGCTCTGTTAAATCAGCCCAATCTTTGGTTGAAGACTTAACTTCAGTAGAGAGTATTGTAGAAGCTGGGGACAGCTTTACAACGTTGTAACGGCGAGGCATTGGGATGGCAGCGAATCTCTTTGGTCCGGCAGTAGTTGAGCTGTAGATGTAGTTGAGCACTTGTATCCAGTCAGCAGCAAGGGGTTCGAGGAAGGCGGGTAAAGATGGGAGCAGCGGTGTTTCCAGCAACGAGAACAAGACAGAGAAATCGTAAAGGCGAACGGCCCCACCCAAGAACACAACTACCCTGGTCAGGGGAAGAAGTATGCCTGGGAGAAATCGAAAGGGCAGAGTCTAGGAAAGAGAAATGAGGAGAGTTGAGTCAAAGGATCGTGTCTATTTGCTCTATGGTGACCGACCAGCGAGCCATAGACACAGACAGATTAAGACTAGAAAGTGAAATGCTGGTGGGCTCCCCCTCCTGGAACTCTTTTCAGACATATCAAGGAGGAGCAAGGCTGGCGGAGAGGTGATAGAGCGAGGTGTGGACAGAGTGCGGTCCGGATAGCAAACAGTCAGGGTCGAGAGTCTGCTGCATGTGTGGACCTGAAGTCCCCCCCCCCTAAACGACCACCACCAAACTCCCACCCCAAACCCCATCCCAACACCCCCACACCCACCCACATCTCATTCCACCTATACTCATAGTGATTCCGACAACAAATTTCCATCTTCACTCCCCCATCACCCTCCATCCCATTCCCCCTTCATTCACACCCACAGCGATACGCCCTCTTTACCAGCCATCACCCCACCCCACCCTATCCCACCCTATCCCACCCCATCTCACCCCATCCCACCCCATCTCACCGCACCCTCCCCATCCCATCTCACCCCTACCTGGACCAAAATTGACATCTCCATCTTCTGCCTCCGCCACGCCACACCCCACCCCCACCGGACGCGGTGGCTGAATCGGTAGAGCGCAAGCTTCCCGTGCAGAAGGTCGGGAGTTCGAATCCCAGGCTAGTCAAACCGATGACTTATAGAATTGGTACTTGTTCCTACCTAGCATACTGCTCAGAATTAATTGGAAAGGACAAGGACTGGTTAGTTCAGTATAAGGATAATTTGAGTGTGTGGAATATTTGGTTATGGTGCCAGCAGCCTGGTCTCCCAGTGGAGCCGTACTATAAAGTCACCATGAGTGCACACTGTCACAAGTCGGTACCCGTCCTAATATGACCTTAGTTGTTGCTAGGACATAACACAAGTATAACACACACAAACCACCCCCGTCCCCATCCCCGGCGTGATATGACATTAGATGTTGCTAGGACCTAAAACACCAACAAACCCCCATCCCATCCCACCCCTGCCACCCCATCCCACCCCACCCTACCCCTATAACCACCCCCATCGCACCTCACCCTCATCCCAGTCAAGGCACTTCTTTCTTTTTTTAAACATCAAATGTATTGCAAGAATATTAGTACAGTGAAACCTCTCTAAATCGACCGACCTTGGGACCGACTTTAAGTGGTCCATTTAGGCAGGTGTAGAGAGTTAAAATATTGTTACAATGATATTGTTGGGACCCACATAAAGCGATCGATATAGGGGAGTGGTCGATCTGTGGAGGTGGTCGGTTAGAGAGGTCTTACTGTAATTACAATAATGGCAATAATAAATAACTCTATCTAAAGCATTTACAAACAACAATAATAATTATTTTATACTGTTCTGAAACTGAACTGGCACAATCCCCCCCCCCCCTCCCTGCACCGAACACCCTCTAAACACAGGGGTGAGACACACTTCCACTTGCTATTTGACCCACGTTGTCACATAACCGCCGGAAGAACCCGTATGCAGGAGTCAGTGTTAGCGGGTTTTGGTGTTACAGCCTATTACCGATTAGCTATCGCCGATGTCAGGAACTGTGTCAAGTGGTATGCAGGAGCGCGTAACACTAACATTTTAGCTAAACGTGAAATTATTTATAGATTTGGGAAATCCCTCTGCGTCTTTAGCGATATATTAGGCTTTAAATATATTAAATGCGATCATATTTAACACAATTAAATACGTAATAAGTGAAATTTGAGGAAATTAACCCTAAATTCGAACCCTCCTTAAGGCTAGCGCCGCATTGGCGGCGATATTAATAGTTATATTTTCGAATCGACGAACGTAAAGTAAACAAATCGCCGCCGCCGCCAGTTATGGATAGGGAGGTCGATGCGACGGCGGCGGCGATTTGTTTACTTTACGTTCGTCGATTCGAAAATATAACTATTATTATCGCCGCCAATGCGGCGCTAGCCTTAAGGAGGGTACGAATTTGGTATTTTATAATTCCTTATTCGTATCTAATCTGTTAGAAGCATGAAAGATTGCTAAAACTCCTAATACATCGCTTGGTTAGCCAACACTGGCATACTTTTTCGCCGCTAACCGGAACCCGTTTTACCGCCCTACCTGACTCGTTAGGCGTCGGTGAGAGTGGGGGTGGAGGTGGGGGTTCGGGAAGGGGTGGGGAGCAGAAATAGAAACGAACAGGTGGCTGTTCCCAACTCGGTATGAGACGTCCTCCTCTGCCCCCAAGTATCATCCCCCCTACCCTGACCATACCAGTTGGTTGGTTGTTGGAGTTTTACATCCTGGCAACATCTAAGGTCATATCAGAATGGGTACTGACTTGTGACAGTGCACACTCATGGCAAGTTTTTAATGCTCTCCCACTGGGAAATCAGGCCACTAAATCATGACCCGATTACCCACTCATTCATATTATCATTATAGTGTGCTAACGAGTCCTTGTCCTATCCTATTATTAATGACAAGTGCCAAGCTAGGAAGCGGCAAGTATCAATTTTATAAGTCATTGGTTTGACTCGACCCGGGAACCAAACTGCCGATCTCCCACATGTGAGGCCTGCCCTCTACCAATTCGGCCACTGCCCGATAGCTAAGTAGTGAGAAGTATACATTTTCTAGGTTAGTTATTTGACTCAACTGAAGTTTGAACCCACAAACTTGCAGACAGAGCTCATCTGGTTATTCAGGCCCAAAACCTGGCACTGCAAATATATAACGCGACCTACTGAACGAACCATTGACTTTGCCCACTCTCATGCCTATGCTCTTCCTGCCTGTCCGTCCCCCTGCCCGTGGACTCCTCGCCCCCCATCCACATTTTGACAAACAACTATTATAACTCAATGACATAGTAACATTCAAGACCCACTACAACCACTGAATAACTACATCTTCAACCAGCAATACATGCACTATAAACAACTATACATGCGCAACATTGCACTATTAAAAGACTAACTGTTATTAAAACCAAATCTAACCGATATACAAACACAGCATATGATTATGATTTAACCACTAGTGTACATTACTGCACACTCTATCTTGATGCATATACCTTGCACTATGTTGAATACCTATGCTGTACACTATACAGCATAGGCTGCTCCCGCATTTTCTTTTTTATGTTCAGAATGGGTTGTGCTGCACACAATGCAGCACGTTCCACTTCCACTGTGTACACATCAAGTCTGATCGCTCCAATGGCTGGAGGACCATATTTACCAAAC
This sequence comes from Branchipolynoe longqiensis, assembly GCA_030323885.1. Classification (NCBI taxonomy): domain Eukaryota; kingdom Metazoa; phylum Annelida; class Polychaeta; order Phyllodocida; family Polynoidae; genus Branchipolynoe; species Branchipolynoe longqiensis. The sequence continues at coordinate 26,001,097 of CM059200.1, forward strand.
AAAAAACAAAACAAAAAAACTTCTCCAAATGAGAATGGATTGGAGACTGCTAGAGATTGACGTAAGGGGAGGGGGCAGGAGGAGAAAGAGATATATACCAAGAGTAAGAGAGTGGGAGGTCGACGGGAGGTAAAGAGACATATAAATAGAGTCAGGGTGAGAGGAAGGGGGGAGAGAGGAGACGGAGAGGCAGAGTAACCAGGTGTGATGGCCGGATGAGTTGAGCGTTCGTCTCCCGTTCGTCTCCAGTTTGTCTCCCGTTTTGGCAGATCATGGAATTCGAACTCATGGGTCCGAATCCTAGTCGAGTCCAATGACTTAAGACGTTGATACTTGTCACTTCCTAGCCAGGCGCTCAGCATTATTAGGATAGGGTACAGGACTGGTTGGCTCAGTGTCACGATAATGTGACTGAGTCGGATATCAGGTCATGGTGCTGGTTGCCTGGTCTCTCAGTGTGGAAGCACTATAATAGTCACCATGAGTGCGCATTGTCACATGAAGAGAGAACAAAACAACTACCAAAAACGATATGACCTTAGATGCTACCTGGGCATAAAACTCCAACAACAAACCAACCACTGTCACATGTCGGTACTTGTCCTGATATGACCTTAGATGCTTCCTGGGCATAAAACTCCAACAACAAACCAACCACTGTCACAAGTCGGTACTCGTTCTGATATGACCTTAGATGCTACCTGGGCATAACATTCCAACAACAAACCAACCACTGTCACAGGTCGGTACTCGGCCTGATATGACCTTAGATGCTACCTGGGCATAAAACTCCAACAACAAACCAACCACTGTCACATGTCGGTACTTGTCCTGATATGACCTTAGATGCTTCCTGGGCATAAAACCCCAACAACAAACCAACCACTGTCACAAGTCGGTACTCGTCCTGATATGACCTTAGATGCTACCTGGGCATACAATTCCAACAACAAACCAACCACTGTCACAAGTCGGTACTCGTCCTGATATGACCTTAGATGCTACCTGGGTGTAAAACTCCAACAACAAACCAACCACTGCCACAAGTCGGTACTCGGCCTGATATGACCGTAGCTGCTACCTGGGTGTAAAACTCGAGCAACAAACCAACCACTGTCACAAGTCGGTACTCGTCCTGATATGACCTTAGATGCTACCTGGGTGTAAAACTCCAACAACAAACCAACCACTGTCACAGGTCGGTACTCGGCCTGATATGACCGTAGCTGCTACCTGGGTGTAAAACCACAACAAAGAAGCAAACGAAGGCCTTTGTTACCCCATGTTTACTGCACAGGGCGATGGCAGGTTGACTCGTCGGTTGTGGACCTCTAATATTAAACCAGGCCGCCAAATTAGCACAAGTTACAGGCTGCCGAGCTCCATAATTGCACCGGGCCTGTCAAGAGGCCGACTGGTGTTTTATTAGTAGAAATATCTTAGTAAGAAGAAAATAAAACACAAAGTGCTTGCTAGACAATTACATCCCGACAACAACAATGAATAACCAAGGGTCTGTTCTGTACCGCTGAATGGGCATAGATCACAATGTGTTTTTTTCCCTTCATGAACATTATTATTATATATATATATATATATATATATATGCATTATATGAATAATATTTATTCAGTTCAGAACATAGGTGAAGTTATATACAACATTTGATATATTCTAATTAAATATAAATTGAATGCTAGGAAAATGTATAAGGATTTATTGCATGCTATGTATAGTGTGGATGTATCGATCTGTGTATGTATGTATGTATGTATGTATGCATGTATGTGTGTATGCATGTATGTATGTATGTATGTATGTACATACATACATACATACATAGTACATATATACATATGTACATACGTACATACATACGTACGCACACATGTAGTATGTATGCACATACATAGGTACACACGCACACACACATGCATGTATGTATGTATGTATGTATGTATGTATGTATGTATGTGTATGTATGTATGCATGTATGATGTATGTATGATGTGTGTGTGTGGTGTACGTATTTACGACGTACATACGATATATGTACGTACGTATGTACATATGTATGTATGTATGTGTGTGCGTACGTATATACGTATGTACATATGTATGTATGTGTGTGTGTATGTGCATGCGTGCGTACGTGGGTACGTGCGTGCATGTGTACACATGCACAGACGCACATACACACACGCACGCACGCATGCACGTACCCACGCACGCACGCGCATATGTACATATGTACGTACATACGTATGTACGTATGTATGTACGTACATATGTATGTTTGTATGTATGTGTATGTGTATGTGTATGCGTATGTGTATGTGGTGTGGGTGTGTGCGTATGTACATACATACATACATACATACATATGTACATATGTATGTACATACACACGCGCTCACACACACACATACACACATGCACGCATGCATGCATGCATGCACGTCCACACGCATGCCTGCATGCACACACACACATACGCATGCACGCATGCATGCATGTATGTATGTATGTATATATGTATGTATGTATGTATGTATGTACATATGTATGTATGTATATATGTATGTATGTATGTAGGTAGGTATCTATGTATGTATGTATCTATGTATGTATGTAGGTATGTACATATGTATGTATGTATGGATGTGTGTACATACATATGTATGTATGTATGTACATATGTATGCATGTATGTATATATGTATGTATGTATGTAGGTAGGTATCTATGTATGTATGTATGTACATATGTATGCATGTATGTATGTATATATGTATGTATGTATGAATGTGGATCTATGAAGTATGAATGAAGTATTTGTACATGTGTTTGTATTACATCACAGATGCTGAGCAGGGCTATTTTTGGAGCTTACCTCCAGATGCAACCTTAGATGTTACCAGGGCGCAAAATCCCAACAAGCAAAGAAGAAAACGGTGCCTTACGAGCTTGTCAATTGATCATTCTTGCACAATGGTGCTAATACCTTTTCCCCGCTAGTCCATTCAATGTAGGTCAGTTGGGACAAGAAACAATAACAGAAAGTAGTCTCTCTCTTCATTTAATTTAAATGTTCGATCCAAATTAAATTAATATTAGGTGAAACAACAAAATGTTTAATAAATATAATATCAGGATGTTGTAATAAATATATGAAGTCGTATTTCTACCATTACAGTTATATGACTTACATTTCGCCTATTAATATCAATCTAGAATTGTCCATTTTGTGACTTTGTATTGTTAGATACTAATTTGCAATAGGTGTGTAGTGTAATCCTAATAATAGTAATATGGCAGAAAACATTAAGTGTACATTATGAATGCAAGTATGTAGGACTATATATGTGTGTATGGATATGGATACACATACATATGTATGGACATGTATGTATTTATGTATGCTTGTGTGTATCCATATATGTATGTATGCATGTGTGTATCCATATATGTATGTATGCAAGTATGTTTTATCCATATATGTATGGGCAATCGTGAACGTGTACAGCAAGGAAGTTCGGCCTGAAGATTAACATCAAGAAGATGGATGTGCTGTACCAACCCAACTCTACAAGAACCCGAGAGGAGGATATCATGGTTGACGGAAACAAGCTGAACTCTGTTCCGGAATTCACCTACCTCGGAAGCACTATATCAAGTGATGGATGCATTGATGCTGAAATACAGAAGAGGATGGCCAAGGCTAGCGCATCTTTCGGCTGACTACGCCAGAGACTCTGGAACAACTACCATGGGTCCATGCAGGTCAAAGGCAAGATCTACCATGCAATCATGCTATCCACCCTACTATACGGAGCCAAGGCCTGGACAGTGTACAGACGACAGGTGAAAAAGCTGCATGCCTTCATGATGCGGCATCTGCGTTCAATCATGAGGCTAACCTGGAAGGACAAAGTGACAAACAAGAAATACTCGAATGGACGGGGCTGCCCTCTATGGAAGATCTTCTGATCAAAAAGAATCTACAGTGGACTGGACACCTCACGAGGATGTCATAACACAGGCTACCAAAGCAGATCCTCTACTCTCAACTCTCTTCTGGTTACAGAAAGAGAGGGCGCCCTCGTCTCCGGTTCAAGGATACCATCAAGAGAAACCTGAAGCTGAGAGACAGTAAGACCGACACATGGACATCACTCTCACAATAGATAACTAAATGGAGAGTGGCAGTCAAGTAATGAAAGCAGTCTTTGTCGCATCGCGACCGACAGCATGATGATGATGATGATGATGGGCAATCTCCCAACAGAAGAACAATATCAAGGGGGTGTCTATTTGGACGATTGATGTTTGTTTGTTGTTCTTTTATGTCCTAGCAACATCTAAGGTCATATCAGTACGGGTGACAGTGCGCAAGTCATGGCGACTTTATAGTGCTGCTCCACTGGGAAATCAGTCTTCCAGCATCATGCTCTGATATCCCACTCAGTCGCATTATCCTGACACTGAGCCAACCAATCCTTGCCTTATCCTAATAATGCCAAGCACCAGGCTAGGAGGCGACTAGTATCAATTTTAAAATCATTGGTTTGACTCGACCAAGATTCGAACCCAGGAACTCATGGGTTCGGATCTCCTGATCTCCTAAAAAATTAGGATTTCCACTGCTGTGTATAACTTACAGCGTCATCAAAGGCTGGTTGCTCTCATACCATGTCTATGTGGTGTGGGAGGTTAAAAATCCCTTGGGTCGGTAAAAGTGTAGGCTCGGGCTTTCTATCGACAAACTGTTTAATGGTGAAAACAAGTCTATTCAGACTTATCCATGATAGGCAGTATAAATGTTCAACAACAACAACCTATGTCATACAAACCTTGTTACATTAGTCCTCGTCTACTCAAAGTCACAGTACATTAGGGTTATTGGTTGCATGCTCACAGTATCGATTGTATGTCTGCATACTATACACATATATACATATATACACATATATATATACATATACATATACATGCATATGATATGTATGCATATACACAATACATGTGTATAGACATATATATACACATATATACATATATATACATATATATACATATATATACATATAGTAATAATATATGTATAGAGATATATCTATATATCGATATATATATATATATACATATAGTAGTTGAGGTTTTTTATTTACATCCTGGCAACATCAAGGTCATATCAGGACGCATACCGACTTCTGACAGTGTGCACTCATGGTAACTTTATTGTGCTGCCCCACTGGGAGACCAGGCCGCCTGCTTCGTGACCCGATTTCCCACTCAGTCACATTACCCTGATACTGAGCTAACCAGTCCTTGCTTTATCCTAGTAATGCCGAGTGCCAGGCTAGGTAGCAACAAGTATCGATTTTGCAAGTCATTGGTTTGACTGCACCAGGAATCGATCTCCCGACTTTCCACACGGGAAGCATGCGTTCTATCGATTCGGCCACCACGTCCGGTATATATGTGTATATGTATATATATATAAATATACAAGCCCTTGTTGGGGCATTACATCCTGGCGACATCAAAAGGTCACATCAAGATAGATTCAAAATAGGGACAATGCGTGGGTGATAGCCTGTTATTATTTTTGTTTGTTTAATTTTCCAACTCAAAATTTCTGGAGGTATAATTATTGAAATCTGCAGGACACTTACTAAGCTAGATAAGTAACACCACTACCATCGAACATCATCTACTAAAATTGAACATACCCGTGTACTATTTCGAAAAGGGGGTTCACTGAACTAGTCTTATGCTAGGTACACACCTACTGTTTACGACTCGCGCACTAAAACTCGCGACCCGACCCGACCCGCTTAAAACTGAAAACGGGCCGATTCATTTTTCGAATCGTGAATCGCAATCGTAAGGAAGCACTTTTAGTCCTAAAATTGAGTTTTAAGTCGCGAATCGCAATCGGTAGGTGTGCTAGGGGAGTGCACACCTCAAGACTTTTGGGCAATTTTAGATCGAATACGGTGGGTGGGTGCGGAAAAACGGTAGGCGTGTACCTAGCATAAGCTAGATAAGTAACACCACTACCATCGAACATCATCTTCTAAAATTGAATATACCTGTGTACTATGTCGAAAAGGGGGTTCACTGAACTAGTCTTAACCATAACACAAGGAAGTCACACCAAAAACCATATTATACTTTTGATTAAATCTGCATCAAATTCTACTAACAGTATTATGGTATTATGTTACTAATACATGGTGAATATGAAATTAAAGTTACGTAACCTTAACACTGAAAATATAAAATACACAACATGCTAATATCTCAATACTGTTGGGTAACTGCACTGTCCTTTATTTTTCTTTGTAGCAATCTTTGTTGATATTACACTATATTATATAAATGATTGAATGTCCCATAATATGGCCGGAAGACCAGTGCCTCGGCGCTGAAAAATACCTTTATTCGCTGAATAAAATGATAATTTCCCAAACAAATTTGCTCGACGAAGCCAGCCTTATTATTGAGACACTTTCTCTGCTATCCGGACTGCAGTTCGTCCACACCTCTCTCTATCTCCCCTCTGCTGGCCATCCTCTTCCTTGATAATGTCTGAAAAGAGTTCCAGGATGGGGAGCCCACCAGCATTTCACTTTCTACTCTTACTCTGTCTGTGTCTTTGGATCGGTGGCCGGTCACCATAGAGCAAATAGACACTGTCCTTTGAATCAACTCTCCTCATTTCTCTTTTCTATACTCGACCCTTTTGTTTCCTCCCAGGCTTACCTCTCCCCCTGATCAAGGGAGTTGTTTGCTTGGGTGGGGCCCTGTACCTTAATGTTTCTCTTGCTTTGTTCTTGTTGCTGGAACCTGCTGGACCCACCTTTACCCATCCCTTCCTCCTGAACCCTTGCTGCTGTTACTGGATACGAGCGCTCTGCTACCGCCGGACCGGATTGATTCGGGGTCGCCCCAATGCTTCGCCGTTTGGAATGTTGTAAAAACATCCCCAGCTTCTACAACCATCCTACCTGAAGATTAATCTTCAACCAAAGATTGGACCGATTTATCGGGGCCTTTCTATATTGCTGCAGTTCTGCAGCCGGTAACCGTTGTAAGGTTACGAACCACACCAAAAGCAAAGCACTTTCTCTGCCGTAGTGAATACATGCCTAGGTGTTATCGCAATATTAGTCCTGTTAGCTAGCTTCTTCTAGTCTAGTAAGTGGTTTTGGTTACCCAGAGCTAACATGGCGGCTAGGTCCTTTGCCGCCGTACTATTTATAGCGCTATTGTCATTCAGGATCGATGCTTCCAACCACAACCAGGAATAGCTGCTGCCACCTGGTGAGAGCGGCGCGCTATTCTTGTTCAGTCCACACTAGTACCACGGACGCTGAGAGTGTCCAGTCACGTGGCAGGCGAAAACTGTCGGGCTGTTATTGGGTGCGTCCAAGTGGAGCGAGGAAGCGGCATGTGTGTGTGAGTGTGTATGTGTGTGTGTGAGAGAGTTTGTTGTTTGTTGTTGTTTTACGTCCTAGCAACATCTAAGGTCATATCAGGACGGGTACCGACTTGTGACAGTGCGCATCCTGGCGACTTTATAGTGCTGTCTCACTGGGAAACCAGGCCGCCGGGACCATGACCTGGTATCCCACTCAGTCACATTATCCTGACACTGAGCACATCAGTCCTTGCCCTGTCCTAGTAATGCCGAGCGCCTGGCTAGGAAGTGACAAGCACCAATTTTCAAGTCATTGGTTTGACTCGACCATGGCCCGAACCCACGACCCCACGATCTACCAGCATGAGAGACGGACGCTCCAGCTCATTTGGCCATCCCATCTGGTCTCTGTGTGAGAGAGTGTGTGCGGTATGTATGTGTGAAGGGAGGGAGACGGCGGTCAGGACTGACAGGGTTTATTGGGAAAGTTAGAAGTATTCATGTATTGTTAGTAGCTCCGTCCAAAATTCCATATAGTACAATCCTACAATATTATATATATGTGTGTATATATCATATATATATATAATAGATATATGTATATATACACATTTATATATATGTGTATGTATACATGGTTGGTTGTTTTACGCCCTGGCAATTTATAAGGTCACATCAGGACGGGTATCGACTTGTGACAGTGCACATTGAGGACAACTTTATAGTGCTGCCCCACTCCCACCGGGAAATCAGGCTGCTTGCACCATGACCAAATATCCCACTCAGTCACTGACACTGAGCTAACCAGTCCTTTCCGATTCCTCTTAATGCTGAGCGCCAGGCGAGGAAGCGACAAGTATCAATTTTATAAATCATTGATTTGACTCGACTGGGAACCAAACTCCAGACCTTCCGCACACCAGGCCCATGCTCTACCGATAAGGCAACCGCACTCGGTTTATATATATATATATATATATATATCTATATATATATATAAATATGCATATATATGATTGCAGATAAATATATGCATGTGGACTGGACCTGAATCGGGAGAGCGCAGTACGGGAGATCAAGAGTTCGATTTTCAATGGAGTCAAACCAATGACTAATAAAATTGATACGTATCACTACCTAGACTAGCACGTGGCATGAATAAGATATGATAAAGGACCAGTTAGTACAATATCAGGATAATGTAACTGTGTAGGATATCGGGTCATGGTGCCGGTGGCCTGATCTCCCAGTGGGGCAGCACTACTTAGTCCCCGTTAGTGCAGATTGTCAAAAGTCGATACCCGTCTTGTCATGACCTCAGATGTTGCCAGGACATAGAAATCAAACAAAGAAACAAATATATTATATATAATATGATATACATACATATGTGCATGCGTGAATGCATTAATACATACATATGCATTATGCATTTGTGCTGCAAAATGTATTATACTAAGTAATAGAGATATCGCCTTGGTATTCTGTTACTATGGTAACCACACGAGCTGTCCCCTCTTTGTACAGCCAGACTTCCACAGTGGTGCCACCTACGATGTTTTCAACCCTATCAGCTTCTATTGTTCAACCCACTTAATGTCCTTGTCTCATTTCTCTACATAAATACACCTCGTCCTGATATACCCACATTCTAATCTAATACATGAGCATAGCTATTTATATGCTCCTAAGTTAGACATACACTATTATATTGACAAGAGGAGTTGCTTAGTTGTATTACATCCAAGCACAGATTAAGCTCCAATTATATTATTACACGTACAGATAATCTAGGTCTATACTTAGCCTCATGTACTTTCACGCCACCTGGTGGATTGGCAGAGAAGTACGGGTCGTGAAAGGGTTCGTTCTCACACCACCAGGTGGCAGTATTATACAATGTCGGCCAATGACTCGGCGGTGCATGGAGAAGGGTCCACAGCGACGAAAGAGGCAAAAACGGCTGACCACTGGGTCATATCGAGCATACCCTTGCAGGATTAGTTTCCCATTCAGTAAGTAGTGATATTGTGTGATTTAAACAGAAATTAATGTAGATCAATTTCAAATATACTTCAAACAATTTAATCTGTGCAAAAGATACATAAATATGTGATAATGTCTGAACAATAAACTCGTCAAATAATAATTGTATCACAGAGGTCTAGCCTGGTCCCCTGGCACTCATTTGGGCCATCCCAGTCGTCAGAATTTCAAATCGAACAATGTGAGTAGCTTATGAAGTTTTCTGCTATTATCGCTCAGTTTCCAACCTGGTCCCCTAGTCTTTGTACCGGAAACAAGTTTAAATGAGCTGAAACGAGTTCAAACGTGGCTGGTTGGGTTGCACCGTGGCTAGTTGGGTCGCTTCGTTTAGCGCTGAATATGCTTATGGGTGCTTGGCATGTTCCACTAGTTCCCACTTCTACCACAGGTGGTGTGGAATCCCAACTTTTGTTTGGCCCGCTGATCCAATTTAGATTTGATGGAGCATTGCTTGTTGGGGGTTTACCTCCTGGCAACAGCTAAGATCATACCAGAACGGGTACCATCTTGTGACAGTGCGCACCCATGACGACTAAACCAGACAGGGTGGCTGAATGAGTTTTGTGTCCGTCTCCCGTTTTGGTAGATCGTCGGATTCGAATGCACGAGTTCGAACCCTGGTTGTGACAAACCATTGACTTCCAAAATTGATTCTTGGCACCTCCTAGCCAGGTGCACGTCATTATTAGGATAGAGGAAGGACTTGTTGATTCAGTGTCAGGATAATGTGAATATAGCTAAGATCCATACACACGGTATGCGGTATGCGAATGCAAATGCGAATGTGACATGCAACATAGATACCAATGCGATGTCCGGTCTTTCTTTCTACAAATTTGTGAAGGAAAGTCAACGTTCCTGTTGTTTCCTATGTTAAATAAGGTGGCATTCGAATTTGCATTTGCATTTGCATTCGCATTCGCATTCACATTCGCATTCGCATTCACATTCATATTTCTATTCGCATTCCGACATTTGGAAGCACTACTGTACCTTTACATGCTTTTCCATTCCATTCGCATACCGCATACCACATATATGGAATCTTAGCTAAAGTCGCCATTAGTGTGCATTCTCACAAGTCAGTATCTGTCCTGATATGACCTTAGATGTTGCCAGGACGTAAAACTCCAACAACCAACCCATGACGACTTTTGTTGTTCATTTAAGCGTAACATTAGCCGGCTTTATAGTGCTGCGCCACTGGGAGACTAGGCAGCCGGCACCATGACCCGAGTTCCCACTGAGTCACATTATCCTGATACTTTGGTGGTCCTGAGTGGCAATGTATTGAATTAATCATTTAGGAAAATAGCAAAACACGGCAAGACAAAAAATGGCTTTCAGAAAATAGGCATGATCTGAGGAGGTACCAAATTTTCAAAACAAAAGCACTTATTTATATTTAGATTTGATCATACATATCGAACTTAGATACAGGTTAAAGCTGCATAGTCCGATGAAGCATCAAATTTTCAAAACCAAAACAATTATCTCAATTTGATTCTACATATCTAACTTAAAGGGGCATAGTCCGATAGATTTGAATTTCTGTATTTTTTCTGAGATAAATATATTAGATCGATCAGTAGTATCTATTTTACACTAGTTCAAAGTTACTTTTATTTTAAATGGTAAACTTTTGAGATATTTTGAGTGCAAACATGGAAAATTAGTTTTGGCAAGCTTGCCAAAATATGACACCATAGACTTCTGCAGTGACGGGTTCTGGTAAATTGACTCAGTATTGCCTCCTACGCAGAAATAAATGCTTAAAGTTGCATAGTCCAATGAAAACATCAAATTTTCAAAACCAAAACATGTATATAGACATAATTCTACGTATTCAACTTTGACACTGGTGCACTTATTAGGCATGTTTTGCTTCATAAAAGGTTGTAATACGTCCATTTAATAGAACCTGTTACTATTGAAGTCTATGGTGCCAGAGTTTTGGCGTGCTTGCCAAAATCAATTTAGCAGGTTTTGACATCAAATATCTCCAAAGTTAGCCGTTTAAAATATCAATTACTTTAAACTAAACTAAAGTAGACAATAATGATTAGCATAATGTATTTATCTCAGAAAATGTCAGAAATTCAAAAGTCATCGGACTATGCAACTTTAATAAGTGCATGAGTATCTAAGTTAGATATGTAAAATCAAACGCTCAACTCATTCGGCCATTCCGTTTGGTAAGTGAGTAGGAAATTGAGTGCTAGTGGGGCATTACTATAAAGTCACCGTGAGTGTGTATAGTCACAAGTTGGTACCCATCTAGGTAAAAGATTCACCCAATACTTCCAGTACAGGGGTGAAAACCAACCTGTTAGAAAAGCTGGTGAAGAATTTCAACATGCTGGGTTAATTAACTGAGCTGATAAATTCTTAATTTAAGAAGCACAATATATTCTTGATGTACGTCTTCATATTTACCCGCTACTTTTGAGTTGGGAAATATAATAAAACATATACTTTAATGCAATTTAAAAGTGAAATCGACGGCATTGTCTGGCCGCCATCTTGTCTTTTTGCATTCTCTCCCATTTTACCAACTCTGTGTTGATATAAGTAACTATTTGACACTGGTGCCAGGCATTCTACTTCCCGTTCCATACTAAAGCTATTTCCGCCTGTATTTAAGCTACGTTGTCATTCACCCCTGTACTGTAAGTATGGGGTGAATCTTTGATCTAATACCCATCCTGATATGACGTTAGATGCTGCCAAGACGTAAAAACGCAAACACGAACTAAGAGGGGCGTTCCCGTATTCGGATGACTGTTCTTTCAAGTGGTGCGGTCTCATCGCCAGCAAGTGCTGCCATCTGGTGTGAAAACTAAGAGTCATCTCCAATAAGATGATGCCGCGATGTTCCGTCAGGGGTCAGCACCATAGCGACGTAATCACCCTAAGACTACTCCATACAAATACATTCAGACGGGAGCGTCAGTGTTAAAGTTGCATAGGCCGATGGGTTTTATATTATCTTTGACATACATGGAGAAATGCTGGCCACCATAAGCTACAACAGCAATATGTTGTATTGAATTGACATAACAGTCCCTTCTATGCTGCAAGACATGCATTTGTATCTAACTTATTCTAAGACTGATATGTGGGATCAGATCTAACTAAGTGCATTGGCTTAAGAAAGTTGATCCTTTCATCGGTTTGTTTCTTGTTGTTTTCCATCCTAGCAACATCTAAGGTTTCTACTCGGTGCTGCTCCCTATTTTTGCATGAACTACACTGACTGGTGTTGTACATTATATAGCAGGAGCCACTCCCTTAATTCTACAGGATCGGTGCTGTAACTAATACAGCACTGTTCAAACTTAGATTATTTAGACTGTCACTTCCAATAGTGAAATGGCCGGAAGACCAGTGCTCCGGCGCTGACAAATGTATTATTCAGATGAATAAATATTTGACCAAAACAACACAAAATAAGGTCATATCAAGATGGGTACCGACTTGTGACAGTGCACACTCATGGCAATGTTATAGGTGAAGAATTTCAACATGCTGGGTTAATTAACTGAGCTGGTAAATTCTTAATTTAAGAAGCACAATATATTCTTTATGTACGTCTTCATATTTACCCGGTACTTTTGAGTTGGGAAATATAATAAAACATATACTTTAATGCAATTTAAAAGTGAAATCGACGGCATTCTCTGGCCGCCATCTTGTCTTTTTGCATTCTCTCCCATTTTACCAACTCTGTGTTGATATAAGTAACTATTTGACACTGGTGCCAGGCATTCTACTTCCCGTTCCATACTAAAGCTATTTTCGCCTGTATTTAAACTACCTTGTCTTTCACCCCTGTACTGTAAGTATGGGGTGAATCTTTGATCTAATACCCATCCTGATATGACCTTAGATGCTGCCAAGACGTAAAAACGCAAACACGAACTAAGAGGGGCGTTCCCGTATTCGGATGACTGTTCTTTCAAGTGGTGCGGTCTCATCGCCAGCAAGTGCTGCCATCTGGTGTGAAAACTAAGAGTCATCTCCAAGAAGATGATGCCGCGATGTTCCGTCAGGGGTCAGCACCATAGCGACGTAATCACCCTAAGACTGCTCCATACAAATACATTCAGACGGGAGCGTCAGTGTTAAAGTTGCATAGGCCGATGGGTTTTATATTATCTTTGACATACATGGAGAAATGCTGGCCACCATAAGCTACAACAGCAATATGTTGTATTGAATTGACATAACAGTCCCTTCTATGCTGCAAGACATGCATTTGTATCTAACTTATTCTAAGACTGATATGTGGGATCAGATCTAACTAAGTGCATTGGCTTAAGAAAGTTGATCCTTTCATCGGTTTGTTTCTTGTTGTTTTCCATCCTAGCAACATCTAAGGTTTCTACTCGGTGCTGCTCCCCATTTTTGCATGAACTACACTGACTGGTGTTGTACATTATATAGCAGGAGCCACTCCCTTAATTCTACATGATCGGTGCTGTAACTAATACAGCACTGTTCAAACTTAGATTATTTAGACTGTCACTTCCAATAGTGAAATGGCCAGAAGACCAGTGCTCCGGCGCTGACAAATGTATTATTCAGATGAATAAATATTTTACCAAAACAACACAAAATAAGGTCATATCAAGATGGGTACCGACTTGTGACAGTGCACACTCATGGCAATGTTATAGTTCTGCCCCACTGGGAGACCAGGCCACCAGCATCATGACCTGATATCCTACTCAGTCACATTATCCTGACACTGAGCCAACCAGTCCTTGCCCTATCCTAATAATGCCGAGCGCCAGGCTAGGAAGCGACAAGTATACATTTTTAAGTCATTGGTTTGACCCGACCAGTGTTCGAAGCCACGATCCCATGGACTACCAACACGGCAGATGGACGTTCTCACTCATTCGGCCATCCTGTCTGGTCCCTCCTTTCATCGGACTACGCAGCAGTATAAGCTTGCTTTGTCCGAAAGTTGTGATTATCTACCATTTTCTGCGATAAATATACTAGATTGGTTAGTATGAGCTATTTTATTTAGTTTGAAATAACTTTTGTCTTAGATTGATTGATTGATTTGTGGTTGCTTTACGCAGTGTCGGCAGCATAGGCCATATTCACGGCGAGAAATGTTTGTTTTTTGTTCAAATCATCGCTTTGACATGTAAAAGCAGACAATCAATTATATGCCAATAGACACTCATTAAATTAGAAAGCTCACAATCATATATTTGTGGTCAAGGGAAACAAATTCCCATAGAAAAAGAAAAGTTGTATTAATAATTGATAGAATCTATTTAGTAAACTATATGAGGTGGTACAGTCCAGCTGCCCTCAAAAAGGCTAACATTAGTAAAAAGGTCATGCATACTGTCTGCAGTGTAGAACTGTTGGCGCAGGGCCAAAAAATCAACGCAACTTAGTCAAATGTGTTTGAGTGTCAGCGGGGACTGACACCCAATACATTCAGGGGTAGGTTCCCCCTTGAGCAGAAAAGCATGTGTAAGCCACGAGTGGCCAATACGGCAGTGGCTAAGGACCACTAAGTCCCGCCGACCTCCCGCATGAGTCTGTGGTGGCTTTCCCACAGATGGTTCAATTTCTTTAAGTTTATTAATGTTCTCATCCCACTCATGTTGCCATTTGGATTTTATGTGGGTGGCTATTAGTGGTTTCAGATCAGAGTGAGGGATCAGACACGGTTCAAGATCACAGTTCAGGGCCTTCTTCGCAGCCCGATTTGTCTTAGAAGGCTACCCTCGGAGATATTTGAAGTAAAGTAATCCGAATTAATTTTGGGAAGCACGTTTTGAATTCCGATACCATATGCAGTAACCGCTTCAAGTAAATTGGCTCAGTATCCCTTTCTATATAGCAATACATATTTAATAAGCGTATCAATATCTACGTTAGATATAGAGAATCAAATCTAGGTCAGTGTTTTAGCTTTTACAAGACAAGTGTGCATGTATGTATGTGGGGTGATTGGGTGGGTAAGCAGGGCTGCGGACATCTCTCTTGGAGCGGAACAGTTCCAAGTGATCTGCAGTTGGGCAGGAGTCAATCAGTCATGACAAGTCGGACAATGTCCACATTAGTTCGCTAGATTTGGATTATAATTAAACCCAGACAATACCGACGTACCCCTGCATAGAAAATAAAACTAAAGCTTGGTTTAATTAACACAAATAGAAGTTTGTTTTATTTAACAATGCCTCTAGAGCACATTGATTTTCATCATCGGCTACTGGACGTCAACCATATGGTCATTCTGACATATTTCTTTGTGGAGGAAACCTGCTGCCACCGCCACATAGGCTACTCTTTCAAATAAGCAGCAAGGGATCGTTTATATGCACTTTCCCAAAGATAGGACATTACATACCACAGCCTTTGATGAAGCAGTTGTGGACCACTGATTGGAACGGAAAATAGCGTAAACTGCAAATGTGTGCATTGAGTAGCATTCGATCGGATGACCCAAACCTTCAGAGGTGGACACTCTACCGCCTGAACTACGTCCCAATCCACTTGTTTTAATTAACAATGCCCCTAGAGCACATTGATTTTTATATTACCGGCTATTGGACGGCAAACATATGGTCATTCTGACATATTTCTTTGGAGGAAACCTGCTGCTACATAGGCTACTCTTTCCGCTAATCAGCAAGGGGTCTTTTACATGAACCTTCCCACAGACAGGACATCAGTACGACAGCCTAGAACACCTACATTCAATTGCATACACTGAATGCTTACACTGACCAGATATACCACAAACTCTTAATTAACTGAAGGTAATATCAATATTCTATTATCTTAAGATTATTCCCGTAATTAAATAGTGTAAATGACTGACGTTAAGCACGGCCGGAAGACCAGTGGCTTGGCGCTGAAAAAAAACTGTTTTCAGATGGATCCAAATGTTTACCAAAAAAAACTTTAAAAATCTCCCTAGTGAAAAGGAGGCTTTTTGGCAGAAAAATAAAACCACCCCAAATTGAAACTTCGCCTCTTCTTTGTTACTCTTGTCAGCAAACAGGTGTCGTGGTTCCCACCTCACACTGAGACCAGATGGACTGGCCGAATGAGTTGAGCGCTCGGCTCCCGTTTTGGTAGTCCTTGGGATTTGAACTGACGGCTTCGAACCCTGGTCTAGCCAAACCAATGACTTAACAATTGATACTTATCGCTTCCTAGCCAGGTGCTCAGCATTAGTAGGATAGGGAAAGGACTCGTTGGCTCAGTACCAGGATAATGTGAGTGAGATATCAAGTCATGGTGCTGGCGAGCTGGTCTCCCAGTGGCACAGCACTATGAATGCGGCATGAGTGCGCACTGTCACAAGTCAGTACCCATCCTGTTATAACCTTAGATGTTGCCAGGACTAAAACTCCAACAACCATATTCTATGGGACTATGCAGCTTTAAGGATGACCGTACTGCTTCCCACACCACCATAAACTGCATACAGTAGTACGATGAAAGCGTCACATCTTAAAGTTGCACAGTCCGATGGTTTTGAATTTCTCTCATTTTCTGAGATAAATACATTAGCTTGATCGTTATAATATACCTTACTTCAGTTTGGAGTAACTTCGATATTAAATAGCCAGCTAGATATTTGAAGTGCGAACATGCAAAGAATAATGTTGCCATGCACGCCAAAACTCTGACACCATAGGCTTCTGCAGTAAAAGGTTCTATTAAATTGCCTCGGTATTCACTTCTATGTGGTGACAAATGTTTAATCAGTACACCAGTATCTAAATTAGATATGCAAAATCAAATCTAGATCTTTGTTTTGGTCTTGAATATTCGATGTTTTCATCGGACTATGCAGCTTTAACAACCAAAGTTCTGACCTAGATTTGATCCTACATGCCCAACTTATATCAGTGTACTTATTAAAGCTGCATAGTCCGATGAAGCATCAAGTTTTCAAAATCTAAACAATTATCTCGATTTGATTCTACATATCTAACTTAGATAGTGATGCACGTATTAAGTATGTATTGCCACAGAGAAGGGAATACTGAGTCAATTTAATAGAACCTGTTACGACAGAAGCCTATGGTATCGGAGTTTTGGTGTGCTTGCCAAAAATTGTTCACATGTTTGAATTTCAAATATCTCATAAGGTTGCCATTTAAATTAAAAGTTACTTCAAACTAAAGTAAGGTAGATTATAATGATCAATTTTATATACTTATCTCTGAAAAATGTCAGAAACTCAAAAGCATCGGACTATGCAACTTTAAGCATTTATTGATTGATGGATAGAAGGGAATACCAAGTCAATTTAATTAGAACCTGTTGCTTCTTGAAGGTTATTCCGAATGTGGAGGTCATTGCCATATTAATTTGGCATGGTTTCCCCTCAAATATCTGTAAAAGGTAAACATTTAAGATCAAAGTTATTTTCGAGATGGCATGACCGAAGGAGTTGATCATCCACTTCCTGTTTTGGTAGATTGTGGGGTTCGAATCCCTCAGTTCAAACCACAGACTCAAAGATGTATATTTGTCACTAAGGCATACCTAACATGGTGGTCGGCATTACTAGGATGTGGAAAGGCGCAGTGGAATACGGAAGAGCAATTGTCTGCAATTGAAATATCCGTTGCTTAATCAAGTCATGTACAAATAAACAAACAAACAACAAATCTTACCAAAGTTTATATTTCTACTCAAGTCATTTGTCTTTTTTTTTCTTTTTTTTTGGGTACAACGATCCTACTCAATAAATTCCATACTATAGTTCCGTCTCGTGTCCTGAATTGTTCATATTGGTTGGCAATATGGGTAATTCGGGACCGAGTAGGAGCTGACCCTTCCTTCCTACCCTCCCTTCCTCCCTCCCGCCCCCCCCCCCCACTCGCTCATCACACTCGCCTCTATCCCATAGCCTTCCCCTCCTTCCTCCAGGTGGCGGCACTCCCGCTGCCGGGAGACCCCCCACCACCTCTATCTCCAGCCACTCCTCCAGGTAGCGGCACCCACGCCTGGGCTGGTGCCGCCGCCGGCACCCAGCTCCCCTATCACCACTTCCGCCTCCCCATCCCCTGCAGCCGCACTTCTCAACCAGACGCCGGACCACCACCACCTCCAACTCTTTCCGCCCCACCCACCCAGCTCCCTAAGGGCCCTCCCCCACTCCCCAATCAGGTTGAGCCCCGAGTCACTCTAATGACCACGTCCCCATATTGACCTCCTCATAATGATCTCCCTTGATCTGACCTCTATCACCTCTATTGTTCGAATGACTTAACTCGCCACTCAATGAACTGAATGTCCATATGACTAATGCTAGGTACACACCTACCGTTTTTCCGCACCCACCTACCGTATACGATCTAAAACTGCACAAAAGTCGTGAGGTGTGCACTCCCCTAGCACACCTACCGATTGCGATTCACGACTAAAAACTAATTTTTAGGGCTAAAACGGTAGGTGTGTACCTCGCATACGATTGCGATTCGCGATTCGAAAAATGAATCGGCCCGTTTTCAGTTTTAAGCGGGTCGGGTCGAGTCGCGAGTTTTAGTGCGCGAATCCTATACGGTAGGTGTGTACTTGGCATAACGGATCCAATACGGACCCCATGAACTCTAATGCTAGGTACACACCTACCGTTTTTCAGCACCCACCTACCGTATACGATCTAAAACTCCCCAAAAATCGTGAGGTGTGCACTCCCCTAGCACACCTACCGATTGCGATTCGCGACTTTTTAGGGCTACAACTGCTTCCTTACGATTGCGATTCGCGATTCGAAAAATGAATCGGCCCGTTTTCAGTTTTAAGCGGGTCGGGTCGGGTCGGGATTTTTAGTGCGCGAATCGTATACGGTAGGTGTGTACCTAGCATAACTCATACCTGATCCATACCTCATTGTCTAATTGATTGTTCTGATTGATTGTTCTGATACCGACATGATATGACCCATACATATACCTCTACCACTTCTATAACAAAGATCCTACTCAATAAATTCCATACTATAGCTCCGTCTCGTGTCCTGAATTTGTTGTTTATGCAGGGGAAATTTCACTCACAGATGATTGGTCTTCATCATTCCACTTCTCCTTGGCCTATCCTAATAATGCCGAGCGCCTGCCTCGGAAGCGACAAGTATCAATTTTTAAGTCATTGGTTTGACTGAACCGAAATTCGAACCCATGATCCCATGATATACCAACACGGGAGACAGACGCTCTAACTCATTCTGCCACCCACCTTAATCAACTAATGTACAATAAACACCCAAACACCAAAGAAAACACCCCCTGACCCCCCAAAAAAAACCACTAAATTAGTCTAGCGTATAATGTTCAACATACTATTTTTAACATTAAAAAATGGAGAGTTGAAAAAACCCACAAAATCATCGGGACATGGAACATAATTAAACATTACATTATACTGAATGTACAAACCAGGCCGCTGCAGTGCCGTTTAGAATTGATACTAGCACAGCCATCATTTGTCTGTTATTAATCAAATATTTATCAGGCAATTTGCAGTTAGCTTAATTACGCTTTTGCTGGCCTTCTTCCCACCCATCCAGGCGCCCGCCATCAATCAGTCGAACGCCAATGCCGGCCTAACCCCACTTCCATCCCCCTCCACCCCCCCACCCCCCCCACTCTCCGCCCCCCCCCCCCCCCCTCCCCATCCCACACCCTACACCCAGCTTCCCCAACTCGTAATGCCTAGCGGCAACCAGGCCGATCGGCCACAACATGAACAGCCAACGATGAATATCTGCATCCTTCAGCATCTTAACTGTCATGCCAGATAGGTATGAGCGTCCGCCTCCTGCTTTGGTAGCTTGTGGGATTCGGACCCTGGCTGAGTCAAACCGATGACATATAATTTGATACTTGTCGACACCTAGCCTGGTATCCGGCATTACTAGGATAGGGAAAGTCTCAAGGAGAAGTGGAATGAGGACGACTAATTATCCACAACTGACATTTGGCCTGCCTAATCGAGGCCAGGCTAGGTAGCGGCAAGTATACATTTTTAAGTCATTGGCTTGACTGGGAAAGGGGTCGCACTTGGGGGTTCAAATTCCATGACCTATCCTAAAGGCATGTTTACAATTTTGATGCTGCAACATGGTGCTAGACGGCGCAAGCCAATGCTCCCATTTAGACTTTACGTTGGCATTAGATGGCGTAACACAGCACAAGCGTTGACCAGAGTTCAACTATGTTGAACTTTCCACCATTTTGCGGCATCAGACAGCGCTAACCGGCATAAAGCTTATGGCGTCAGATGCCATCAAAACTATAAACGGACTTTACAGAAGGTGGAAGCGCAACTCCTTTGGCATCCCTTCTGGTCTCTTCAGTGTTGAATGTGACTGGTGGTTATTTAGAACTGGTGTACAATTTCGGTGGACAGTTCAGGTTGCTCTGCACATGGGTGCATTCGGGCAGATACCGGGCGCAGTGGCCGCATCAGTAGAGCACAGGCCTCACATGCGAGAGATCGGGAGTTCGGTTTCCAGTCGAGTCAAACTAATGACTTATAAAATTGATACTTTTCGCTTCCTAGCCTGGCGCTCACCATTATTAGGATAGGGCAAGGACTGGTTGGCTCAGTGTCAGGATAATGTGACCGAGTGGGATATCCGGTCATAGTGCTGGAAGCCTGGTCTCCCAGTGGGGCAGGACTATAAAGTCGTCATTAGTGCACATTGTCACAAGTCGGTACCCATCCTGATATGACCTTAGTTCCCAGGATAATAAATCTGCAACAAGTAAGCAAGCAAAAGGGCAGTAGGTTACCCACCCAGACAGTACTGCTCAGGCAAAGGGGCAGTCCAGTAAGCATGTATATGTTATTTACACAACATATTTAAAGCTGCATAATCTGAGAAAACGCATCAAATTTTCAAAATCAAAACGCTTTGCCAGATTAAAGCTGCATAGTCCGATGAAGCATAACATTTCCAAGAACACCACAATTATTTAGATCTGATTCTACATATGTTACTTAGATACTGATGCACTTATTAAGAATTTGTTGTCCCATAGAAGGGAATACTGAGTCAATTCAATAGAATATGTTTCTGCGGAAGCCTATGGTGTCAGAGTTTTGGCGTGCTTGCCAAAACTAATTTAAAATGTTTTCACTTCAAATATCTCAAAAGTTAGCCATTTAAAATAAAAGTTACTTCAATCTAAAGTAAAGTAGACTATAACGATGAACCTAATATATTTATCTCTGAAAATGACAGAAACTCAAAACAATCGGACTATGCAACTTTAAACTTGCACGTCTACAACTTAGATACTGGTGCACTCGGTAAACACTTATTGTTGCATCATTGAGTTTGAGTTGAATTTTATTTAACCAGAAATAGATAGTAAGGTAACTAACTACATGTCTAGGCCTATGGATTTCCCCCAAGGGTGATGATCTTTCAACCGAGCAAACGATTCAGGACACGACACGGGACTACATGGCATGGCATTTGATTAATCTAAGGTAGGAGGAAACACAGGTCAAGCTAATGCGGTACAATGGTGAAGGTCAAAATGAGGGTAGTAAGTTCGAGTCTCTGCAGGATCCGGGCACTCAACCCCAATAAGTCAATGTCTTAAAGTAGGGTCGGGTGGGGCAGTGAGAAAAGGCGGGTGGTGTTGTCGGGCCGGCATCTGG
Source organism: Branchipolynoe longqiensis (assembly GCA_030323885.1). Taxonomy (NCBI): domain Eukaryota; kingdom Metazoa; phylum Annelida; class Polychaeta; order Phyllodocida; family Polynoidae; genus Branchipolynoe; species Branchipolynoe longqiensis. The sequence goes on from CM059200.1 coordinate 26,023,244, forward strand.
TGGTGAAGTGCCGTCAGTGGGGGCGGTGGGCCGGAAGTGATGTCAGAGGGGGAGGCCCTTGTACAAGTGGCGGCTACCAGCGCATGGGCGCAAGGGGCGCCACCTGCAGTCACTTTCTGGCCGCCTATATTTAAAAGGGGGAACTAAAAGGTATAGGTCGGAGTGGATAGTGGTGGGATCCCTGGCGTCCTGTCTTGGTCCCGAATTACCCATGTTGCCTATGCAACATGTCCAATGTTACCATTGGAGTGACATTAAATCAATTTAATAGAACCTGTCAGTGTTTAAACCTATGGTATCCTATGAACCTACGATGGGCACATCAATAATAATTTGGCATGTTTTCACATTAAGATTCTCTCAAGTTAATACTTTCAAATTTATTAACATTTATTTTAAACTGCAACGTGAAGTAGGTGATAACGATCCGGTGAATATATTGATACAAAAATATCCCAGCAATTCAATGTAATCAAATAAGGCAAGGGACCATTACTAATAGGAGCACCCCTGCACAAAAACAGCAATTACAGACAGATTTCAAATAATGTTAAATCAAATTAACACTTTGTTAAGCATTACTATGGCGTTTGATGGAACCAGATATATTTAATAAAATATTTAAAACGAAAGTTACCAACAAATTAACAATTAAATGCAGTTATGCAATAGTCTTAAGTCACATTAACACCTTATATTATTGGGTATAAGTTATAGATATGTTACTGCGACAACCATGGCTGTTTAATAATGACATTAATTGAGTTAAATACTGCAATTATATAAATAGGCAATTCACGGGTAATATTCCGACATTCAGCTCTTTAATATTTGTTTAAAATAAAATATTTATGTTAACAAAATATTATTTCCGTTCGCGCGGTTTCCCTTCACTCTCTGTCTTTCGGAGCAGCGTCTCGCTATTCACCGAACACCTGCCTCACGTGATCGGACTTACAGCGCGGGAGCCCCGCCCACATGATTTATGACGTCAGCGGCGCAGCTCCCCCTGGTGGCTGGAAATCCTTAAAGCTCTGAAGCCGAATTTGGACGCAGCAAGAAAGCGTCCATTTCCGGTGGCTGAGAGAGGGGCTCTCGGACGCAGATTGGCTGATTCTGCATTGAGTCTTTCCACTCGCAGTCGACGACCCCAGCCCCCGCCTCGTCCCCCCACCCCACCACCACTACCACCAAACAGGATGGCCGAATGAGTTGAGCGTCCGTCTCCCACTTTGGGAGATCGTGGGATGGGTTTGAACCATGGTCGAGTGAAACCGACGACTTAATAATTGATACTTGCCATTTCCTAGCCTGGCACTCAAAATTATTAGGAAGGGCGAAGGACTGGTTGGCTCAGTGTCAGGAGAATGTGACTGAGTGGGATATCAAGTCATGGTGCTGGTGGCTTGGTCTCCCAGTGGGGCTGCACAATAAAGTCGCAAAGAGTGTGCACTGTTATAAGTCGGTACCCTTCTTCATATGACCTTATATGTTGGCAGGACATAAAACTCCAACAACCAACCAACCTCCTGCCCCTCGCTCTCTCTCCTCCACAATCCCCGCCCCCTCCACACCTCCCATGCCACACCCCACATCCCACACAGAGCCAGACTCTGGACTAGAGAATGTTGGTTAGTTATCTAGAGCTGAGTGTCTAGAAGTACCCTTGGCTGCTATGCTTTATATGGGAATCAAAAGTTGCCCTGTCATCTGCTACTGACGAAAATATGTCACTTCAGAGAGTTGGTGCAAGCCTAACCAGCCACTGGTTGGCTTGGACTCATGGGGTAAAGCACACTGCAGCACTTCACACTGCTGCACATACATGTATGCAGTAAAACCTCTCTAAATCGACAGACCTTGGGACCGACTTTAAGTGGTCCATTTAGGGAGGTGGTGTGCTTAGGGAGTTAGAATATGGTTACAATGGTATTATTAGGACCCAAATAACGGGATCGATATAGGGGATTGGTCGATCTGTGGAAGTGGTTGCTTAGCAAGCCTTTACTGTATATGCAAACAGGAAGTGATATTTGATTGAATGTAGGATAGTTGTCAGCACAATTTTACTGCAACCTAATTCATAAACAAACGTAAAGTAATAACCCTACTAAGCTTGACCATCAGGAACCATGTGTTTGTGGGTTCAAAGCGAGTATAATGCATAGGGACGATAGTGAATCATATGGCTAGGGAGAAATGTTACCCCACTTCCGGGTGCGTACACACGCCGGGTCCCAGCTTCAATCCTTCCTCCACAC